>OY998255.1:56260080-57494663 GCA_963922045.1 Persicaria maculosa | reverse complement strand
AACTGCCCCCACTGCGACTCTTGCTATGAAGACCTATACCATTTATTATGGAACTGTCCTATTACGAGGGAGACTCTAATTGCAAATAACCCGGGCACATTTCGGAAAATGAATGGCTGTTTCAACAAAGACGAGCACTTGAACAACATACTATGGGAAATCAAAAATACAATTGGAAAAAAATACTTTGAAGATCTCACCTTTGCTTGGTGGGGCATCTGGTACTTCAGAAACAAAACACTTTTTGAAAACATAAACCCGGACATAAGACGCATATTATCCTTTATAAGGGAACAAATATATGTCTGGAAGACATCAAATTTAAACAACCCAAACTACTGTAAAAACAGCAAAAACCCATCCACAAATGCGGACAAACAAAGATCTATATCAAAGAGAAAAAGAACCAAATGGGAACCTCCACCAATCGGAACACATAAGCTAAATTTTGATGGTTCGTTCTCTGTGGATGGTTTGGGCTCTTATGGATTCATTATTCGTGATCCTGTAGGAACCCCAATTTTCTCCGGTAATGGACCATCTCCAATCAGTTCTGTCTGTGGCTGTGAAAGTTTAGGTCTCTGGAAGGGACTTAGGGCGGCGACAGAACTGAAAATAACAAATCTTATCATTGAAGGAGACAACTTAACAATAATAAAAAGTATGAAAGGTATGGGGAAGCCTACTGGGGACTCTGAAATGATTGTCTCAGACAATCTAGTCTCGCTGGGCTTTTTTGGTTCTGTTGAGATTCGTCATGTCTTCCGTGAGGCAAATTCGGTAGCTGATCGCTTATCCCGTATCACTACCGCCTATTACGGTATCTGGACTCCAGATGACTCTCTGTTGCATAGTCTCATCCGTAAGGATGCTCTTGGCTGATAGAGCTTAGCTCTATGGTCAAATTTTTTCCGTTTCAAAAAAAAAAAAAAAAAAAAAAAAACACTCAATATATATGTTATTAAGTTGCCTTTGGCCCCTTACAAAGTCACAAACATTAACATATAAATTATATGTAACTGGTCGATAGAGTTCTTGGAGTCTTAGACATCTAGCCAACTCCTTATTAATAACTACATTCTTATGGAATTTCCTTATTCATATAGCAGTACTTGACATAACAGACATGTAGATGGCGTTGGGTGTTCAACAAGATAGGTTCGGTCCAGGTGTGATCCCAAACTTCTTGCAATAGGCCTTGTAGTATTTAATCCGGTTTGCCACAGCGGCCCGGTTTCCGCCGTTGCATTCGCCCCCATTGATGTGTCGGATTGTCGCTCCGAAGCCTTGGGGCAAGAAACGTCGGACCCTCGTCTTCCAGTACCAGAGCGCGGTCTTGAAGGAGATAGAAGCGTTAGTTGCGACGAGCTCAGGATGGTTGACTAGGTCAAGGCCAAGGTATGCTCCCGCAGCGCCATAGTTGCAGTTCCATGTGATCTGAATAGGTCCTCTGCCGTAGTATCTTTTGCCTTCCTTGCAACGGTACTTTGGGCAACTTTTGTCGCAGTACCTTGCCTTCTGTATCTCTTCTATGTAGCAAAAGTCTATACCAAGTAACAATCTCACGGTTAAGCTAAAAACGTTGTGTCGTGAGAGGACAAAAGTGTTTAAAAATAAAATAAAAAATAATAACTGTTGGTGAACTATTTCTTTAATGTCTACTGGTTTTAGCATGACGTATGTGCGCTTGTGCACACGACCTCAGTCATTCACTGGGTGAGAGTATAGTGGAAGATTTTTGTAAGTGGATCTCCTTGAAAATGGTGTAAGGAGCCAAACATGGTGTTTAGTTAATTTTATAAAGGAACTCAAATTGCAAAAGAAAAAACATTAAGTACACATATTAGTTTGAACTTACGTCCAGTCTCATGTGTAGCATGAGCGAAGAAGGCGGCGATTTCCCTCTTAGAGGCAAGAGCAGTTGCACCGTTTCCAAACTCTGGGAACGCCTTAGCTGCGTTAAGAAAACCAGATCGGGTGTAGAAATGTTTTCCCGCGCAACCGGAGGAGGCTTGGTTTATGATGCTATTGAAGAACTTAGGAGTAACTACATTAGCAAGGTTGACTCCTGCGACGAGGCTAGGCAGGGCAACGGCAGCTATGATGCCGGAAAGGAAGAGGGCTGGGAGGAAGTGCTTAGGGTTCATGTTGTAGGAAGTGGAAAGAGGAGAGTTGAGTTTTTGATGGACATAGCAAGTTGGGAAGGAGGGGTTTTTATAGGGCAGTAGGAAGAATTTATGAGAAAGCAACCTCATGTGTTAGGTTGATGCAAAAATAGATTGTTTATAGATTATGTGCCATATCAACCTTAAAATATGCAGTGCCGGTCAATTCAAGCTTCCATATATTGTTTAATTTCTTGTTTGAAATTAAGACCAAATATTTTAATTCTAATTAATGCAAAAATATTCTATCAAAGTTAAGCTAATTAAGCACTTAGTCTATGCTTATCCCTAATTTCGTAAGAGTCGACCCATATCCAATAGGTTTCAATTCAAGGAGAACCTGCTGGATCAATGACCCGATAGGTTAGGGTCGTCAAGGATCGAGGGTGAGGGTGAATCAAGGGTTAGATTTAGGGTCGCACTAATATGTAATATACATTATTGTAAAGATAAAATTATTAGATTTTACATAGAAAATGTATAAGATCATTATTTTTTTGTCAGGGGATAAGGAGAATTATTAGAGCATCATATGGGAAATAGTTACCCTCCATAAAATTAGGGTATGAAATGTAGAGAAAGGTAACAAATATTATGTGAAAAATTGGAGAATGAGAGTAAAGATTAAAATAATGACTAATGAATCTATATAAACTCTTAATTTAGAAGAGTTTAGGATGATGTGTCAATCTTAGAGGTATTTTAGGAGTCTTAACTAATTATTTTTATTTTTCCATTTTTCTTTGACTTTCTTTAATTCTCTTTTTTTTTCTTTTTCCTTTAATTCTCTTTTTTCTTTACTTTTGCTAACTATCTATATAAACTCTTAATTTGGAAGAGCTTAGGATGATGTGTCAATCTTAGAGGCATTTTAGGAGTCTTAACTAATTATTTTTATTTTCCCATTTTCTTTGACTTTCTTTAATTCTTTTTTTTTCTTTTTCCTTTAATTCTCTTTTTTCTTTACTTTTGCTAACTATCTATATAAACTCTTAATTTGGAAGAGCTTAGGATGATGTGTCAATCTTAGAGGCATTTTAGGAATCTTAACTAATTATTTTTATTTTCCCATTTTTCTTTGACTTTCTTTAGTTCTTTTTTTTTCTTTTTCCTTTAATTCTCTTTTTTCTTTACTTTTGCTAACTATTGAGCTTAATTCAAAACATTGAATTCAATGTAATATAACTATTAGGCTTAATCAACTTTATTTACTAACTATTAGACTTAATTCAAAACATTGAATATAACTATTGATTATGACACATCACATTAAACAATGTTATAATGATATTGATGTTATTATTACCGAGTAATTTAAAATATCTATATTTATGTATTATATTTTACATAAGATTTTTTTAAAAAAATTCTGAGATAATTAGAAGATACATTTATTGTAAAGTTTTTTTAATGGTTTTTATCGTAAACATTAATTAATATTTTATAATATTTTTACATATAGTATTTTAGTTTTAAAAAAATGCGCCATGGCGCGGGAGTCGTACTAGTCTTAATTTATATATGGACTATATTAGTTAAGGTAATCGTTACCTATCTCTACCAAAAAACAAACGGGGTATTAAGGAAAGCATATTATCTTCTGTACAAATTAGGATATTTAGTTTCCTTATTATACCTTAGAATATTGCATTTCATGTGTATAAAGCCAACACTTTGGTGGCTAATCAATACAGAAAACATTCTAAATCTTCCTTTGTTTCATGGTATCAGAGGAGGTTAATTTTTTAACCTAATCTACCTTCTCCTCCGCCTTTCTTCTGCTTCTCTCCATATACATTCTTTCTCAAAGTTTTTTTTTTTCCGATCAATCTTATCATATTCACTCTCTGTTGACCGACAATGAGTGACTCTGATACATAAACGATCAATCCCACATCTTCATTGAATTCCAAGGCAACAAGGGTCATTGATGTTACGTCCTCTTTTTACCTTCACCCCTCGGATCATTTGGCCTGACAATTTACCCGGATGTTTTAAAGGGAGACAATTATCAGGGGTGGATTACCGCCATTCGCAACGCATTCCGGGCCAAATGAAAGATGGGATTTCTTGATGGTAGAATTTCCAAACTTGACGAGGCTCCGACGTGATTGACGATTGGTGGTGTGTCAATTCAATGCTCATCGGTTGGATCGTTCAATCAATGGATCCATCGCTTCGATCATCCATCACATATCCGGAAATCGTTCGTGAACTATGGGATGAATTGCGTCAACGATTCTCGGTCGGTAATGGACTAAGAATCCTTCAAATAAGATCTGATATTGCTCGTTGTCGTCAATCAGGGCAATCAGTCGCCTCCTACTATGGTGTTCTCAAGAAGCTCTAGGACGACCTTCTCACCTATGTGCCACCGAAGACTTCTCATTGTGGAAGTTTCATATGCGATCTGTCCACCCAGCTCTGTCTTGAGTGTGAGGAGGAGTGCATTCGTCAATTTCTTCTCGGCCTCGATGACGACGTCTTTGGCACTGTTCGTTCCAATATCATGGCCCAAGAGCCCTTACCACGTCTTCACAAGGTATATGCTTTAGTTGTTCAAGAAGAGCAACACAAGTCGCTTATGAAAGATCACGAGACCAAGGTCGATGCTATGGATTTCTCTGCTCGATCCAAGTTCACTGAGCAGCGGTCACCCGATAAACCCCGTCCACTATGCACTCATTGCGGTCGTTTGGGCCATGAAGTTAGCACGTGTTTCAACCTTCACGGTTTTCCTAAAGGTTGGGTGCCTCATGGTCGGGGCTCGTCCACACATCAACGCCCACATCGCCTAGTCCTCCACCAAAACAAGGCACAGGTCGTGGAAAAGGGCGGGGGGGGGGGGGGGCGATCGGTGTTGCAAACGCTTCCCATCATCATCAAAATCTGGTTCTTGGTGCTCTGACGAACCAAGATAAGGCGGCATATGGAACCGCCATCACTCCCGAACAATGGCAAACAGTGTTGTAGCTTTACAATTCTATGAATAAATCTGATTCTTCCTCTGGTAAGAATGTTCCTTGGATCCTGGATACCAGGGCATCATTTCATATGACTGGGAATCGTGATCTTCTACAAAAGAATTTCAATATAGATCCGGTTACTATCAAATTGCCTGACAATCGTCTTGTCACATTTATAGAAGTCGGCTCCTTGGTTCTGTCTGACAGTTCAAAAAATGATCATATTTTATATTTGCCTGGCTTGGATTGTAATCTTCTATCTATTGGCCAACTTGCTTGTGTCACAAATTGTCTTATTCTCCTGACGGATCGGTTATGTATCATTCAGAAACGCACTACATGGACGGTGATTGGTGTGGGTGAGCAATGGGGCGGGGTCTACTGGCTATGCTCTTTTTCATCTCCAGCACAAGCATGTCATGCGTCATCTTCAAAGTCTTCGGCTCCTGCTTCTGTTTGGCATAACCGAATGGGTCATCTGTCATCTTCCATATTATCTTCTTTACTAGTTTTCCAGGATTATGCTAGTTCTATTGACAGTGATCTTGTCCCCTGTGACACTTGTTTTAAGGCCAAGCAAACTCAGGTTGCCTTTCCTTTGAGTACTGATAATGCATTGCATTTATTTGAGTTGGTTCATTGCAACATCTGGGGTCCATACAGTGTTCCCTCTACGTCGGGAGCTTCTTATTTTTTGACCATTGTGGATGATTATTCTAGGGCTACAAGGGTTTATTTGATGATATCCAAATCAGAAGTAGCCATATTAATCAAACAATTGTTTGCAATGGTGAAAACGTAGTTTCAGAAACAGGTTCAAAGGCTCCGTTTTGACAATGGGGTTTGAGTTTATTTGTTTACACGATTTCTTTTCTAATCAAGGTGTTCTGTTTGAAACATCATGCACTTATACGCCCCAACAAAACGGAAATGTTGAGTGCAAACATTGCCATCTCCTTAATGTTGCGAGGGCGCTGCGCTTTCAAGCATCTCTTCCTCTTCGGTTTTGGGGTGAGTGCATTCTCGCAGCCTGCTACTTAATCAATCGGACCCCAACACCAGGCCTACAAAATAAGACCCCTTATCATCTTTTATTTGGCCATGAGCCAAATTATTCGCACCTCAAAACCATCGGTTGTCTTTGCTTTGCTTCTCGCCTACCTCGTTCCAAAGATAATTTTGACGCTCGTAGCCGGAAGTGCATCTTCTTGGGCTATCCAGTTAACAAGCGTGGTTGGCGAGTTTATGATCTCGAATCTGATAGAATGTTTGTCTCTTGAGATGTTGTGTTTTTTGAGGATGTGTTCCCATTCAATACATCATTGCCATCAAACTCACCACAACCCGTAGCATCTCGATCTCCGGCTATTTATGATGTGGTTGACCTTTCGTTGGGCGATAGGGGGAGGGGGGGAGGGTTTGGTTCAGCAGCAGCCCCAACATCCCCTTCTCTGCCTCCCATCGACCGCCCTTTGGATTCGATAGAGAACAACACTCTTTTGCAACCCATCCCCGTCCCCACTTTTGCATCACCGCCCACATCAACATCGCCTCCAGGTACTCCGTATCCTATTGCAGCCTATGTATCTAATGATTGTTTTTCTAATGATCATTGCAAGCTATTAGCACCATGTCACCGCTGGATATGAACCATCTCACTTTAAGGAGGCAGTCAAGCATGCTCCTTGGTGGACTGCTAATGCAACTCGAATTGGACGCTCTTGATCGTAATGACACATGGGAGCTCACGGAGTTGCTGCCTACCAAGAAAGCTATCAGGTGCTAATGGGTCTATCGCATCAAATACAAGTCTAATGGTGATATTGAGGGCTATAAAGCTCGTCTCGTTGCTCTTGGAAATCGTCAAGTCGAAGGCATTGACTTTAATGAGACATTTGCACCAGTGGCGAAGATGGTGTCGGTACGAGTATTTCTCTCTTTGGCTGCTACAAAAGGTTGAGAGCTTCATCGAATGGATGTCCATAATGTGTTTTTGCATGGAAACCTTGATGAAGACGTGCATATGACACCACATGTTGGCTATTCACCTGCTTCTCCGGGGCAGGTATGTCGTCTCAAGAAGTCTCTCTACGGGCTCCGTCAAGATCCACGAAACTAGTTTTCTAAACTTGCTGCATCCTTACGGGCTGTTGGCTTCAAAAAGAGCTATGTAGATTACTCTCTTTTTTCCTTAATCCTTCATGGTAATGTTCTTCCTGTGCTTGTTTATGACGATGACTTGATTATTGTTGGCACCAATTCTAGTTCTATTGCTGCTCTTAAATGCTATCTGAGCTCATGCTTCCACATGAAGGACCTTGGTACTCTCAAGTATTTTTTAGGTATGGAGATAGCTCGCAATTCCGACGGCATATTTCTATGTCAGCATAAGTATGCTTTAGAGATTCTCGCTAAGTCTGGTCTCTTCGGTGCCAAGCCTTGCGACTCGCCCATAGATCCAAATCATCGCTTGGCCATCGCATCCGGTTCGGATTATGCTAATCCCGACCAGTATCGCAGGTTGGTTGGACGCTTGATTTACTTAACCATTTCTCGACCCGAGCTCAGTTTTGCAGTTCATACTCTCTCCCAATTCAAGCAAAACCCAAAGGATGATCATTGGACAGCAGCTGTTCGCGTCCTTCGATATATCAAGAGTCATCCGGGTCGGGGTCTGCATCTTTCTCGTCATATTAGCCTGCGATTAACAGCCTTTTGTGATTCTGATTGGGCTGCGTGTTCAAATACTCGTCGATCGGTTATCGATTACTTCATCACTTTGGGTCGATCGCCAGTCTCATAGAAGACAAAGAAGCAGCCGACGTTGTCTCGATCTTCTACTAAGGCTGAATACCGAGCCATGGCTAGTTACGATCATTGTTATCCCCACTTGGCGTTTCACACTCGGCTTTGGTATGTTTATTTTGCGACAGTCAGGCCGCACTTTACATCGCGGCAAATCCGGTGTTTCATAAGCGCACTAAACATATTGAGATCGACTGTCATCTTGTTCGTGATTTGGTTCTTTGTGGTATCATCACCACAGCTCACATTTCTAAGGCTCTTGCTCGTCCTCATTTCTTGCATTTTCTTCCCAAGTTGGGTACTTTTGATGTTCATGCCCCAACTTGAGGGGGAGTATTAAGGAAAGAATATTATCTTCTGTACAAATTAGGATATTTAGTTTCCTTATTGTACCTTAGAATATTGCATTTCATGTGTATAAAGCCAGCCCTTTGGAGGCTAATCAATACGGAAAACATTCCAAATCTTCCTTTGTTTCACGGGGGGTAAATCTTTAGTTAAAAAAATTATATGATCAATGTGATAGACATCTAGCTTACTAGAGATATATTTGGAATAAAAAGAGTAAGGATCTCATCGAGCACATTTTTGAGTTTCAATGTGAAGATAAGAGGAAGAAGAAGAGAAAAACAACATTCTAAAATAGGGGATTTTTTTTTATTAGGTAAAAATTTCGAGGTCAGAAATATCTGAATCTCGATAGCCGACAAGTTGACAGACAGACAATCGTTTAAGCAAATAGAAAAATATAAAGATGGTGCAAAGTGTAGGCTAGAACTCTACAAAGGCGAAACTAAATACAACTAAACCGAACAAGATGAGGACATAGACGAAAGACAAAGACAAACACTACATTGAAGCAGCACCGTAGGCCAACAGCACATCAGGAGTCACTTGTGGGCAATGAAGACGAATCTCCAAGGAACCATTCTTCTGGAGAAAAGAGACGCATCGATACACAATACCACGACCCCAAAGCAAGCCTTAGAGCCCAAAGAAGCCCAAAACGGGATGAAACCAAGCCCGGGGCACCATAGGGCTCAAGGCAAACCCAAAGAAAGCCCGAAACAAGGCAAACAAGGATGAGATGGGGAAGAGGGCGCCAATGAACCGCCGCCCAGCCACAAGGGGTCTCAAGGCAAGGGATAGGCCAACCACCGCCCTACTGGAATTTATTTATTTGTAGTTTTTAAATATTATTTATTAATTAAATTTCATATTTATTTAATTTTTTTTTCCGATGGGTCGGCCTTGAGCCCAAAGAACACAACACGGGCCCAAGAAAGTGCTTCATAGCATGGATGCAAGAAATGCTCGGCAAAACAGAGCCAGCAGCTCATGGCGCAGAACGACACCCACCACCGGCAACCACCACCCACCACCCGAGAGAGGGTAGAGGAAAAGGACTCCAAGGAGGGGCGGGGTGTCGAGAAGGGATCATTGTGCTGTGTTCAGATTTGGGGCTAACAGCAAACCCCACGCAACAACGACCAAGACACCGGTCACCGTAGACGTGGCCGAAAACGGAATGAGAGGGGGGGAGATGCTAGGGACACCTGCGGCCAAGCAGCGCCAGCCCCCGAATCTAGGAGATGCGAGTGAAAGTGAAACCACCATAAGAGAGGCCAACGGAGCACGACAGAAGGTAGGAGACGAGCAGCGAGAGTCAAGAGGGAACCGAGGTCCCAAAATGGAGGCCGAAATCGAAGGAACAATAGTTGGGAATTCTAAAAAGGCCAGAGATCCACCCTAAATGGGGGAGGAAGAAGGAGATTTAGGGATGGAGGGTTCGATGGATAAGGTTTTCAAAAATAGTCTTTTCTCCAACTCACCCGACGAAGGGCGGAAGGGCAAGAGGAAGTAGTGAAGAAGGATAGTTCCTGGCAGATCGAGGTCTGAAGGGGGAAAATTCAACACTAGCGAAGGAAAAGCCAGTGGTAGAAAAAGCCCATAAAACCCCAAAATCAAAAAGGCATTGGTGGTCGCCGGAGATAGGGAAGGTGGCGGTGGAGTAAGTCAAGGCTCCTGGAGGAGATGAGACCCCCCCCCCCCCCACCTCTCCGGCGACGGAGTTTCATAGTTTAAAAAATTAAGGTCAAATGAATAAATAAAAAATGTGAAAGAGAACACAAAAGTTGTCTAGCTTAGTTGGTAAAAGGATGGAAGGAAGTATAAGGGAAAGCAAGAGGTCATGGGTTTAAGTCTCATTCCTTACCTTTTTGCACTACATTTTATTTCTACCAAATGTTCCCTATAATAAATGTCATATTTAAATTAAATTTTATATTTTTCTTTTAATATTTTCATAAGATTACTCATTCTGTTACACATATATTTTAAAAAATTCTTCTAATTTTTACTTGTATTAAAATTTGACCCAATGATGAACAAAAGTTGTCTAGCAATTCTTGCGGCCGCTACTGGATGTGAGACTTCCGAGATGCCAATGATGAACTGCGCTCTCAATTCTGTTTTTACTCTCTCACTCACCCACTCATCCATAAACCACCATAGTTTGATTCTTCAAAAATTGTGTGCGCCATGGGTTGCAAAACGAATAATGACCCCAAACTCTGTTGAATGTGCTGGTTGAGCAAAGAGATTGAAATACAAGATTCTGGATTTTTTTTGGGTGGTTCTCCTCCCTCTCTCTAGAATTCTAGAAATAGATCACAACTTTTTAAAAAAATTCTAAAATAGGGGAGTTGTCAGGACAAAATAGATAGTACTTATCACCACTTGCTCTAAAAAGTCAAATAATAAGTTAGAAGAGATATCCCTTTAAAAAAACACTTGAAAGAACAAATTTTGTTTTGGAAAATAAAATAAAATTGATGTCTTAGATCCAACCGGTCGAACGGTTCAATCCATGAGGGGATCCATCAACTCGTAACTTGGGAGGGCCAAGACTCAAGACTAGAGTCAGGGATATTCTAACCCTTGATCCAATCACTCCTCTTCAATCTGTTCATCATCCTCAATCCTCTCCGTGGAACATATCTTTTCTTAATCGTCCTCATATCTCAACGCCTCGTCCTCACTAACATGTGCTTCGTCACTCGCCAGTCGGCGACTCGATCAACAAATTAGCTGCAACGTTGATTTTCAATTATATGCTTGATTGTCGGGACTAAACCCTTGAAGATGCAACAGGTTTAACACGCGTACTTAATGGTGTGATTAATGTTCATTCTAGGTATGTTATCGCCCTTCCAACTTTTCATCGGAAATTCAATCCCTAAAGAGTAGCAGAGATGTCATCGGAAATTTGCCCTTCCAACAACTTCTCTATTTTACAAATTTCTGCATTTATTACATACAACCTATACTATCTATTTAAAATAATTTCTAATTTAGTTATCCTTAAACTTTATGCAAATTGTGAAATAATTCATACAACTAGATGAACATAAATTTTAAGTTAAGATTTTAAATAACGTAAATAATTTTCATTGAAATATGAAGTTTAATACTTAAGCTTAACATAACTTAAAATGTAAACTAGTATAAGTTTGACATTTACAGATAACATGAGTTTTAACATAACTAAAAACTAACATGTTTAAATTAAATATCGAGTTAATTGTAGCAAAACATTCAATTTAATTTAATTATAACAAATATTCCCAACTTAATTTTTGTATAAATATAACAAATTTGTCCAATTGTTGATGAATTACAATGAATTTACATTGGTATTGAGGAGAATTAAATTTTAGAGTTTTTGCCATTTTCCTCTAAATTTAGAGATTTTTTCTCTCTTTCCTAAGGTTTCTCTATTTCCGAGATAAGTATAGAGGAGTTGTTGGATCTAAAAAAACCCATATTTTCTCTAAAATTTCCAACTTTCTCCATTTTGCTCTTTTGCTCTACCAACACAAGTTAGTGCTCATTTTTCTCTTTTGCTCTTTTAGACATAAGTTAGTGCTCTTTTGCTCTACCAACACAAATGAGTCTATGCGTGCCCCGATCTGCACATGCGCTAGTAGCGTACATAGCATACAAGTCGGACGAGGTTCCATTCTACAACCAATCTATCTATTTCTATTATATATAATAAAGGAGAAGTCGATTGAGACACATGACGATTTCTCCTTAATAATAGTCGTATGAACCAATCACAATTTTTTGAATTAATCAATATATGTATAAGATAAAATTTATTCTAACTCTATTTAATCAATACATACATACATACATACATACATACATACATACATACATACATACATACATACATACATACATACATACATACATACATACATACATACATACATACATACATACATACATACATACATACATACATACATACATACATACATACATACATACATACATACATACATACATACATACATACATACATACATATATATGTATTATATATGTGCATAACATAAAATTTGGCCCAATTTCATTAGATATGCATATTAGTCATATGAACCAATCAAATTTTTTTAAATAATCAATATATGCATAAGATAAAATTTTATTTTAACTCTATTGAATCAATATATTTAGAGGGAATTGAAGTAAATGACCTTTGCCCCGGAAAATTTGACCCAAATTTCCCATATATTTATATATGCATAAGATAAAATTTGACCCAATTTTATTAGATATGGATATATTTTTAGAAGATATTAACCAAATTTCATTAAATATGAATATTAGTCGTATGAACATATCACAAATTTTTTAAATAATCAATATATGCATAAGATAAAAAATTTAGAAGATATTAACCAATTTAAATACTATTGTAGTATAAGATAAGATTTTACCTATTTTTTCTATATATGAACATAATTTTAGAAGATGATAATTTTATCGATATATTACATGGTCACACTAATTAAATAGTTTTATCAGTATGAATATATTTTTACAAGATAAAAAGTTTTGATGAAATTGAAATAATACTTAGCATGTTCATACTAATTAAATAACTTTATCAATATATATGAACATATTTTTAGAAGAAAAAGGGTTTTGACAAAATTGAAATAATACTTAGCGGTGTAAAGGTTATCAACCGGGTCGGATATCTACACTGCTAATTTTTAATATTAATTTCCACCGCTAATCACCGTAGAGACTGACAGTGGGTTTAATTGCATATCCCGAAGGCCACCACAACATACATATATCATTTTTACTATTTCCATCGCTAATCACCACTAATTTTTACTATTTCCACCGCTTTTGCAGATAAAGAAATAAAAATTTCCTATCTTAAAGGTATTGGTATATTTTTGTATTTTATGCGTATATAATTATGGATAGATTTTTAGATATTGACCTATATATAGTTTAGATTGCTAATATTATTTCATAAATGTTGACGTCCCCTCCCACCCCCACCCACAGAGAGCAAACTCATGTCTCCCTCCCTCCCAGAGCAAACTTGACACCTAAGAGGACCATACTAAAGTTGTTATACGTCGAAATTGAAGCATCAAAGGTCATCAATTTCCATCCCTCGAAGAACGTCAATCTGTCTAGTACTCTATTAGATTTGTGGTATGAGTTTAATGATTCAAAATTTTAAAATATGGGTTGATTACAGCGTTTTGGTGATGTATAATGTTGTGGTGATAAATTTTTAAGATTACAATATCATGGTGACAATATACAGTCATCAACGTCGGCATTGACAATTATCACCAGAAAAATCATCTGTTAGCAGGAAAAAAAAACTATCACAAAAAAAAAAGTGTCACCTACAATTGTCACTAGAAGAAAATCAATTATCAAAGGAAAAAAAATTGTTATCAACAATCTCACCCAAAAAAAATTATCTCATATTATCACAATAAAAAAAATGTCACAAAAAATGTCAATTGCCATAAAAAATATCACTAATAAGTCGACTATATTTTTGTTAATAAGATCGAGATCCACCACTTTACAAAAAAGGTTGAGCCAATGTGTAGATTTTTCCACCCTTATATTTTAGTTTGTTATACCACCCACAATCAACGTGAGATAGCTATGTTTTATCCAAAATAGGATTCCAGATAATATCATGTGCTATGAAACATCAATGCATCATCGAATTCTTAATTACACTCGATCATTTGAACTCATCACTTGGTTTCGATTATCCTACTGATCATTAAATTAATAAGATCGATAACTTGCATCACGAGGAACTGTATATTAAGAGCTTAATACAACTCTTCACCGAAAGATAAGGAACTTAATCCGCCTATATTTATGTGGAGATTATATATTTGTATCTTCAAACTTAAGCAATAAATCATGATTATCATAACTTCATTGATTTTAAAGGTACTCATCGACATCGTTCACTTATAATTTGCCACGATATCTTGAAAGACGACTTCTTTTAAATCCGAATTAACATTACGAGATCTGGATCCCTAGTTTACATGTAATTAAGCATTACATAATAATATTATTGTTGTTATCCATTGCAAGACACAAGACTGATAACAGAAAACAAACAAGGAAAGGAACAACAAAGGGAAGATCAAGCAACAGTAGTCGAGACGATCCCTTTCCATCGTAATGTACTCCTGGCAATCTCGAACCAACCTCCTCGACCGGGGACTCCTCGGGCCTGGAATCCCAGAATTTCCCATCCAAAGGGGATGGACAGATAGTGGTTTGATTGCAATTCCACCTCACCCCAGTCTCCTCATTCAAGATCGGTTCCGGAATCTCCCCCAAAAATCTCTGGGGATGATTCACGGTCACAAACTCCATACCAACACCACCACTCAAACAACCGCTTAAAAGGTGGGGAGAGTTGATCTTGGCCCACCCTTCTTAGAAGTTTTCTTTTTCAATGTCCGGGTGTCTCCGGGCTTTAAGTTAGCACCCCTCCTTGGCCCACCCTTCTTAGAAGTAACATGGTAATATCTGAGAGAACTCGTGCTCTTTTTTACTATATTGGGCCCATCAACATTAGGCCCATTATCGGTGCTAATATTCTATTTTGGTGCAAGTAGGAAGAGCTTTCCCAGGTCTATTCAGTATATTCAGAATCATTGTTTTATCAACATCCTGGTGTTTGTTGTGAGCTGAATCTGCCATGTTTTACAGTAACTTTTATATCGATTTCTGTATACATTTCATACATTTGGGCTAAGATAGTACAGGATCTGTGTAGTTAATGTTTATTTGCCAAATTATGGAATCTACACCAGTTTCTGTTTAATTCGCAGAATTCGAGGCATTTTACAGCAATTCTACAAGAGTTCAGAAAAGCTCGGAAATCAGCTACAGAAATCCAAGGTCAAACATGCAGTGGAACCAGTCGAATCAATCTGAGAGTCAAGGTTACTCGATCTCGAGTAGACCTTACTCGATCTCGACGAGCATGTCCGAGCACAGCCTTGGTCGACAGAGCCTGATCGAGAAAGCCAGACTTCCCAGCTCCGGAAGTCTACTCGATCTCGACAAGACTCTGGTCGAGATCGACGAAGCCCAGTGTCACACCCGGAGTCGACGAGGAGAGAAGCTGACCAAGAAGCCGAGGACGAGGAGGCCGAGCAACCCTACTCGATCTCGACAAAGCCACCCAGCGCCGGTCCGAGTCCTTGCCGAGGAGGAGTCCTCGACACCACCACAGAGAGCCATCCTCGACCAACCCTAGTCGATCTCGAGGACGTCTAGTCGAGATCGATGAGCGCCAGGAACCCAGATCCGAGCCTGTCGAGCAAATCTAGCCGAGAAGTCCAGTCGATGAACAATCCTTGTCGAGGTCGACGAGCCCTTGTCGATGTCGAGTAGACCAGTCTCCAGAAATGCGTCGACGTGACGAGTACGTCCTACTCGACTTGAGATTCCTTGGGCGTGAAGGAAGTTGATTTGGCCGGGGTCTATCCAAAGTTGATCAATTCTATCCAAGGAAGCAAGATCTATCAAGATATGAAGACTTACCCACTTTAGAATTATCTTTTCCTTGTTGATTTATTTCCTTAAAGCATTTTATTTATCTTTTAGCAAATTAGATATAGATTTAGATATAGAGATAGATGATTATTTCCTTGATTAGCGGGGATTGATCACTATAAATAAAGCCCATGGGGCTGGTTTCTCATATATTCCAATTCACACTCAATTCAATTTAGGAGAGAAGTAAGTAGGAGAGAAGTAGTAGGAGAGAGAGAGAGTGAGTGGCCAAGAGGAGTTTTGTGAAGCGAGAGCGGAATTGACTTCCTTTGGTTGTAAGCTCTATTTTATTTTATTAATGCAAGTTTATTTCCTTTTATTATTGATGTCTTTAATTATGATGAAGCGCGAGTAGTCCACCAACTTCTAGGGTTGGGGCGAGCCCGACGATAGCCATGCATAATTGAGGTAAAGATCCGACCTTTATCAAGTTTTGAGCATTTTCCTACTTGTTTATGTGTTTATTGCCCATCTAATGGAGATCCATGTTATCAACTTGGATTATAAACATAAAATCGGTAGAGACAATTAGGGTTTCTTGAGAGAGTTGTCTAATTGTTGGAAAAGGCGAAAGCTTAATCCTTTAATGTGATTCACATGATTATCTGTTTGGTTCTACCTTATGCATGCTTGGTTATTGTCGTTGCAAACCCCAATCTTGGAAGTTCTTTTACATACAGTTTAGTTCGAACCCCAAAGCAATTGCCTTTACTTTCTTTTATTTCGTTTTACTCCCTGTCCTCGTCGATCTCGACCAAGCCCTGGTCGACCTCGACTACTGATCTTCGACCCAGAGTCGCCGTAGCTTACTGTGTGCAGGAACTCGACCAGACCCACTCGACCCAGACGAAGGCTACTCGATATCGAGTAGGGCCTTGTCGATATCGACCACCTGTGCCTGTTGCTGCTGCGCTGTGTTCGACTGTCCGATCTTTTGTCGACTAGCCCTAGTCGAGATCGAGGACCCTGTTGTCGACTTCTGTCCGTGAGATTTCTCCGCTGCCTAGGATCCGCTGACACGCTTCCTCGTGGATCGATCCTGACTTCCCACTGCTACATCAGGAGGAGGTCTTGTAATTATTTGCGTGGGCCGAATCTGGTTTGATTTATTTTATTATATTTCATACTCGATTTCCTCCTATCAACAAATTGGCGCCGTTGCCGGGGAAGCTATCATTCGCGCTTTAGGTAGTTGAATCTCACATCTACTTTGAGTTACTTTACAGGTGTATGCGTCGTTCTGGTCAACCACCTGAGTTTGACGGCTTAGACGAACCAGAGCGCCTACTACAAATCAGAGCTAAGCTACAAAGAGCCATGGCGGCCGCTGAAACACAAGAACAGCTGATTGCCAGGCTTACCAGGGAATTGGCCGCTAAAGATGCTGTTATCGCCGCTGAGAAAGCAGCAAGGGAACAAGCGGAAGCTGAGCTTGCCCAATATCCAACTACTGCAGAGGATTATATGCATCCAACTCTCGTCGTGCCTGAATCGGCGATTCTAATCCCTGAAAACTCTTTTGAAATTCGCACTCAATTTCTTATAGAGCTTAAAAACAATGCTTTTCATGGAAGATTTAATGAGTGTCCTCTTGAACATATTACCAATTTTCATGACATGTGCCGTACTCTTGCTGAAGGTACAACTCTGGAATATGTCAAGATGAAAGCTTTCCGCTGGTCTCTCGCTGGACCTGCACTGAAGTGGCTTGAAGGGCTGAAGCCGAGATCTCTCACCACATGGGCACAAGTAGAGCAAGAGTTTCTGAACAAATACTTCCCACCCGCCAAGACAGCACTTCTCCGCCAGAAAATCACCGCCTTCAAACAGAAACAAGGGGAACCGCTGGCAAAGGCATGGGAACGCTACAAAGAGCTGCTGCGATCTTGCCCTACTCATGGACAGCCACCCTACGTCATTCAGGAGATCTTCTTCAACTCTCTTGATCAAGTCACTAAGGACAGAATCAACCACTATACTCGTTATGAGTACCTGACGATGCCACCAAGCGACGCATGGGGTGTGCTAGAAAAGCTCACTAACTACGACAACAAATATGGGGCTCCTACAAACTATGAGGAGAACTCCTACGCCAGGCCAGCACCATCTATGCCACTCTATGAGCCAGCAAAGGAGATCGACCCAGATGTCAGGGAGCAATTCTACAGAGACCAGAATCGTAAGCTCCTCAAGCAAGTCAAATATCTGTCTGTCAACCAGCCTTGCATCGAATGCGGATCACAGCGGCACACCACTACTGAGTGCCCACACACTGAGCAAGTCAAATATCTGTCTGTCAACCAGCCTTGCAGAAACACATGAGGAGGCAGCTTACGCAGGGGGTCCCAATCGCTATATGGGAGATCAAAGGTTCTATCAACCACAGTGGAACCAAGGTCCTCCTAGGAATCCCCACCCTACAGAGCTCCAGGACATCCAGAAAGGGATCAAAAGAAGGATGATCTGCAGCTGATCCTTGAAGAGATGCGCCGAAATCAGGGCACCATCAACAACCAGTTCCAGAACATCACCACCAAATTTGGGGAACTGGACATCTAGAAAAGGGGAATAGAGACCCAGATGGGTCAAATCGTTGCGCAGATCCCACGACCGTCCGGAAAACTCCCTGGGCAAACAGAACCAAATCCTAAAGGGAAAACTGGACATGTCGCAGCTATCAAACTCAGGAGTGGGCATCAACTACACGAGCCAGAGGTCGGAAAATAGCAAAGCAACGCAGAGCAGCAACTCGAGACAGAGCAGAGCCAACTCGATCTCGAGGAGGCTGTACTCGACATCGACAAGACACTACTCGACCAAGACCACAAGCTGAGCTCGGACTCCGCTGCGCAGACCAGCAACCCGAGGTCGACAACCCAAGTCGAGATCGACAAGCCCCTAGTCGAGATCGACAAGCCTCTAGTCGAGATCAAGGAGCAACAAGCCGACATCGACGACTCTGTAGCATCTCCGACAGCTGATCTGGCTCCGAAGCAGAAAAAGCCACTGCCTTTCCCTTCAAAAACACAGAGAGATCCCACTGCAGGTAGGTTTACCAGATTTGTTAATATGCTGCATGAACTGAATGTTTCTATTCCTTTTACAGAAGCCCTGTAGGAGATGCCTGGATATGTCAAGTTTTTGAAGGAAATCCTGAGCAAGAAGCGATCCATCTCAGAGATCGCATGCGAATGCAAAGTACTCCACTTCCCTGAAAAGAGGCCTGACCTTGGTAAGTTTTCTGTTACTGTGGGTTTTGGACAATATAAATATGATTCTCTATGCGATTTAGGAGCAAGTGTGAGCATCATGCCTTTATCAATCTGGCGGAAAGTAAAAATAGGATGCATAGAACCTGTGGATGCCAAATTATACATGGCGAACAATACAGTAGTCATCCCTACAGGTATAGTTGAGAATGTCCCTGTCCAAGTTGGTAAATTCTTTGTTCCAGCAGATTTCCTTATTATTGATTGTGCTGAAGACCCTACTAGTCCTATTATTCTTGGTAGACCATTCTTAGCAACTGCAGATGCCCGAATTAGTGTCAAGAATCGCTCGCTCACCTTCACCATAGGCGATGAGGTTTTGGATTTCTCTTTTGGTCCTGCAAAAGAGGAAATTTCCTGGCTAGAGGTGAAAAGCATCAGCAACCACGGGACCAGGCAAACAACGGAGGAGGGAGCCAACTCTGTACTCGAGATTGACAAGCCCTCCTCGATCTCGACAAGCGCTCTACTCGATCTCGACAAGTCTTTGTCGATATCGACAAACACTGATGAGCCAGGAACTTGTCTAGATCCTAAGTATGGGGTCCCTGTACTCAAGATCGACAAGACCAACTCGATCTCGACTAGCCCCAAGCCCAAAGATTTCTGTTTTGGGTCCGAACAGGTAAGTTCAGGTATGAATTCTACTCCCCCTCAGTCCATAAAGAATTTTTTTAATGATTTAAGGGGAGATAAGACACCATGGCGAGGGAATCTGCGGAAACTAAGGGCTGAAAAGAAGAAGAAGAAAGAGAAAGTAGATGATGCAAGCAACCATCTGTCAGCTGAGCTTGCATACTACCATCAGGACCTAGATGATCCAGGGGAAGGGCCAAGCATGAGTGGGCCTCACAATAATGATCCTTGAGCGCAAACGGAGAAGTCGGCCTAGCGACTATAAAATCTAGAGCTTGTAAATAGACATTTATTTTTGGGACTTTTGAACTTTTTAGTTTTTGGTTTTTGTTTTTTTTTTTTGTTTTTGTGGTTTTATGTCTTTTAGAATACTTCATGTGGATAGTCTTGTTTTTGTGTGCAATCTAACACTTTTAGGTCGGCAAGAATATAAGGATCGCGAAAGGTGGAAAGAAGAAGTCCCTGAAAAACAGTCAGAATCGACGAAGGCCAAGTCGACGACGACGAGGAGGAGAAGCCCAGAAGTTACTCGACCTCGAGTAGACGTACTCGACATCGACAAGCCCAGATGCTCCTCGACTTCAGAAAACCACCAGACGCAGACGAAGCTACTCGATATCGAGTAAGGAGTACTCGATATCGACAAGAACACTTACTCGACCTACCCAGTTCTGCCTTCCTCGATGTGTTATCCTGTGAGTTCCTTCCTTTACTCTTATTTTTATTTGATTTTATACAGTGAGGACACTGTAATGTTTAAGTATGGGGTGGGGGAAGGGCTTACTTTATGCATATTTGCCATATTTGACATTATTTGTGCATATTTTATGGTTTCTTTCTTTGAATTGCTACATGGCTATTTTGGAATTCATTATTGATTTATGGGCTTACATGCATGATTTCCAAAATTTGAGAAAAATGACCCCCATTGAATTTTGAATAATGTCATGGAAGCTTATATTGAACTCGACGATGCAAAATTGGATTCATTAGAGATATATAGACCTGAGCAGACCTGGGCTAACCCGCTCAGCCCGCCCAACCCGCCCGGGGAAAAAGGCGGGCTTGGGCAGAACAATCGGCCCAAGCGGCCCGGCAGGCCCGGCCCGGTAAGCCCACCGGGCCGGGCTTGGGCAGGTTATGAGGCCCAAGCGGGCCGGTAGGCCCGGCCCGGTACATATTAATATTATAATATTATGTATATATAATTATACATACATACATATATAATGATATTTAAATACAAACTATATATATATATATATATATATATATATATATTACAGTGTATATATATTGTATATATTATAGTGTGTATGGTAATATATAGTATACATTACAGTGTATGTATTAATTGTATATGTATATTAATACATATATATTACACAATGGGTATGTAATGTATATGTATATTAATATATATGTGAAAAAATAATTGCTATTGCGCGCGTTATATATATTAAAAGAAAACCCATAAAATAATTTTAAAAAGTATAGATTTATGTGTTATCAGTTATGCATTTAATTGACTTTGCTTTTTGGATATTAACTAAAAAGAAAATTTAGTAACGTAACCAAATGCTATCGGGTAGGGTTCCTCGTCCCGGATCCTTTCTTAGAAAAAAGCCCGCTAGGCCCGGTGGGCAGCCCGGCCCGCCAACATGGGCGGGCTTGGACAATGAAGTAGGCCCAAAAACCGGGCCTGGCCCAAGCCCGGCCCGGTACAATGGGCCGCTAAAATGTCGGAGGCCCGGCCCAAGCCCGTCCGGCCCGACCCATGCTCAGGTCTAGAGATATAGCATGAAATTGTCTAGTAAAGGGAAGTCACAATGAAGTGCATTATTTCTTGAAAACCATGAAGGGAGGTAAAATTTGAAGTTGCTTTTGACATGTTGCATGATAAGATGATGGAGGACTTTATATTTCCATATAATGCTCATATTGTTATAATCCTAGCCTTACCCATGCTTATGCATTACACAAAAGCCATAATATGCCTTATTTCATATATTGCTCCACATGATCTAAATATTTCCATTCTTTACCTTATTTCCTATCCGGGGATTATGTCGAGAATGATGTTACATTATGGAGATGTTATATGGTTGTTGTTGTTGTTGTTATCATTATTTGAAGTTTGGCGGGAAATTGTTTGAAATATATGGAAAATTTAATGAGAGAAAGAAAATCCGATCAAAGATCGACCCTGCTCGCTGAGATAATAGTTTGGCGAGATGGGACACCAGGTGAGGAGTCCGACGCACTAAGTATCCGGGGCCATTCATGACACCCATGTTTGCGACTCGCGAGAAGGCAGTGCTGAGGTTAGAGAGGTAAAAGCATCATTATTGAAAAAAGCATTATGAAAGGTGACGAATCTTATGGAGAAGGAATGTGGAAATTCAGTTTGGAAATACTCCATTTCCCCGGATCATTAGCACCACATTGCCAAAAATTGCCCACCTTTTAAACCTTTTACCAATCTACTCCTTCATGAGCTTAAATTAAAGTCTTCTTGATTATCAATGCTTTGTCACGAATGAATGTTTTGCATAACCCTCCTTTTATGAGTAGATGTTGCTTTTATATATTTGCACATGCATGGATCTGTGACATTAGTACCTTTTCAAGGATGGTAATTGATTGCAGGGTTATATGAGAATGAATCTGATATGTTGAGAGTTTTGATTCCTTCCCCTGAATGACAAATAAAAGTATTGCTTGAGGACAAGCAAGCTTAAGTATGGGGTGTTTGATGTGAGCTGAATCTGCCATGTTTTACAATAACTTTTATATCGATTTCTGTATACATTTCATACATTTGGGCTAAGATAGTACAGGATCTGTGTAGTTAATGTTTATTTGCCAAATTATGGAATCTATACCAGTTTCTGTTTAATTCGCAGAATTCGAGGCATTTTACAGCAATTCTACAAGAGTTCAGAAAAGCTCGGAAATCAGCTACAGAAATCCAAGGTCAAAGAAGCAGTGGAACCAGTCGAATCAATCTGAGAGTCAAGGTTACTCGATCTCGAGTAGACCTTACTCGATCTCGACGAGCATGTCCGAGCACAGCCTTGGTCAACAGAGCCTGATCGAGAAAGCCAGACCAACCCAGCTCCGGAAGTCTACTCGATCTCGACAAGACTCTGGTCGAGATCGACGAAGCCCAGTGTCACACCCGGAGTCGACGAGGAGAGAAGCTGACCGAGAAGCCGAGGACGAGGAGGCCGAGCAACCCTACTCGATCTCGACAAAGCCACCCAGCGCCGGTCCGAGTCCTTGCCGAGGAGGAGTCCTCGACACCACCACAGAGAGCCATCCTCGACCAACCCTAGTTGATCTCGAGGACGTCTAGTCGAGATCGATGAGCGCCAGGAACCCAGATCCGAGCCTGTCGAGCAGATCTAGCCGAGAAGTCCAGTCGATGAACAATCCTTGTCGAGGGCGACGAGCCCTTGTCGATGTCGAGTAGACCAGTCTCCAGAAACGCGTTGATGTGACGAGTCCTACTCGACTTGAGATTCCTTGGGCGTGAAGGAAGTCGATTTGGCCGGGTTCTATCCAAAGTTGATCAATTCAATCCAAGGAAGCAAGATCTATCAAGACATGAAGACTTACCCACTTTAGAATTATCTTTTCCTTGTTGATTTATTTCCTTAAAGCATTTTATTTATCTTTTAGCAAATTAGATATAGATTTAGATATAGAGATAGATGATTATTTCCTTGATTAGCGGGGATTGATCACTATAAATAAAGCCCATGGGGCTGGTTTCTCATATATTCCAATTCACACTCAATTCAATTTAGGAGAGAAGTAAGTAGGAGAGAAGTAGTAAGAGAGAGAGAGAGAGTGAGTGGCCAAGAGGAGTTTTGTGAAGCGAGAGCGGAATTGACTTCCTTTGGTTGTAAGCTCTATTTAATTTTATTAATACAAGTTTATTTCCTTTTATTATTGATGTCTTTAATTATGATGAAGCGCGAGTAGTCCACCCACTTCTAGGGTTGGGGCGAGCCCGACGATAGCCATGCATAATTGAGGTAAAGATCCGACCTTTATCAAGTTTTGAGCATTTTCCTACTTGTTTATGTGTTTATTGCCCATCTAATGGAGATCCATGTTATCAACTTGGATTATAAACATAAAATCAGTAGAGACAATTAGGGTTTCTTGATAGAGTTGTCTAATTGTTGGAAAAGGCGAAAGCTTAATCCTTTAATGTGATTCACATGATTATCTGTTTAGTTCGAACCCCAATCTTGGTTTCACCTTATGCATGCTTGGTTATTGTCGTTGCAAACCCCAATCTTGGAAGTTCTTTTACATACAGTTTAGTTCGAACCCCAAAGCAATTGCCTTAACTTTCTTTTATTTCGTTTTACTCCCTGACCTCGTCGATCTCGACCAAGCCCTGGTCGACCTCGACTACTGATCTTCGACCCAGAGTTGCCGTAGCTTACTGTGTGCAGGAACTCGACCAGACCCACTCGACCCAGACGAAGGCTACTCGATATCGAGTAGGGCCTTGTCGATATCGACCACCTGTGCCTGTTGCTGCTGCGCTGTGTTCGACTGTCCGATCTTCTGTCGACTAGCCCTAGTCGAGATTGAGGACCCTGTTGTCGACTTCTGTCCGTGAGATTTCTCCGCTGCCTAGGATCCGCTGACACGCTTCCTCGTGGATCGATCCTGACTTCCCGCTGCTACATCAGGAGGAGGTCTTGTAATTATTTGCGTGGGCAGAATCTGGTTTGATTTATTTTGTTATATTTCATACTCGATTTCCTCCTATCAACAGCGTTGTTTGAGACTCATATATCAGGTGAGAGTGCTGATAAAGTCTGTAATAAGATGGATTTCTCAAAGTATTTCCGTATCAAAGTCGAGGGTTTTGCAGGAGGCGTTTGGCTCTTGTGGAACGTTGACAGGTGCAACATCACAATTCACGAAAAGGAAGCGGACTTCAATCACGCATTATGGCTGGTTGGAGTGACTAGAAATCACATTATAGCCACTTATGCATAGTTAACGCATGACCTGTTCAATGATTTCGTTGATGCTAAATGGAACCAGTGTTGTACTACCCCGATTGCTTTGCAAAATTGACTGTTTATCTCTCAAAATGGAACAGGGATGTGTTTGGTAAAATTCAGAAACGGAAGGAGATCATTTGGTGTAAGTTGGCCAAATCCCCTACGCCGGTTGAATTTATTCAGTGTAAGTTGGCCAAATCCCCTACGCCGGTTGGGCACAACTGGGAGGCTAAGATCGATCCATAATGACCTCGATAAGGCTTTGGAACAAGAGGAGATCATTTGGTTTCAATAGTCTTGAGAAAGATGGTTGACTTTCAGGGATCGAAATACCAGCTACTTCCATGCCTCCACCATTATTCGACGTAAGCAAAATAGAATTGATGGCCTAAAGGCAGACGATGATACTTGGGTCGTAGAGAAAGATGTGATGGAAAAGTTGGCTATGGAGTTCTTCAAAAACTTGTACAAGAGCGAAGGTTTTGAAGGTTAGGATTTTGTGCCGTCGAATGCTTTTCCGCAACTCCTACTTGAGGCGTGGGAAAGGTCTTATTGTAGGGTTTCTGAAGATGAGGTCTGGTGTGCCTTCAAGAGCATGGGTGCCTACAAATCACCCGGGATTAATTGTTTCCAACGTGTATTTTTTCACAAATGCTGGAGCACCATCAAAGCTTCGGTTATGGAATTTATCTGGAGCTTCTTTAAGTCTTCCAAGCTTCCATTAGGGTTGAATGATACTCTTATCACACTCTACCCGAAGATTGGTAACCATAAAAAAAACCCAACAGTTACCGGGTTCCAAGTGAAGGAAATGAAGAGTGAGAATGGGAAAGGGAGAGGGGCGATTGATAATTAGGGCTCGAACCACCAGCTCGCCTTGTCACACCACCAGCCCGCCTCCTAGCTAGGAACCACCAGAACCACCATCCTCCTCGCCGGGGATCCCTCTCGCGCTCCCTCTTGCCTCTCCTCGAACCGCCACCCCTCGCCACCCTCTCCCTCTTTGTTCACCTCTTTACCTCTCCGTCATCACCTCTTCTCGTCGGCGTTCACCACTGCTAGAAGCTTCGCCATGCAGCAACTCCCGCACCGGCCCTCTTCCCGCTCGCTCCAGCAGCCACACCAGCCCCGATCAACCTCCCTCTTCTGCTTTGTGTGCTAAATCCCCTATTCTTCCCCTTATGCTCCATAATTTCGGTACGTGTCTTTAATCCTAGGCTTTAATTTATCCTACAAATTGCCATGGTTAATATGAATTTGAAAATTTCAATTATTAGGGCTAAGGTTGATGGAATTGATTTGGGAAATTGGGGATTTATGATTTGGAAAGGTTGCTTCTTGTTGCATCCTTTGCATCACTAGTGTTCTTGTTGTAAGTCTTGTGACTACTGTTACAATTAGCTCAGTTTGCCACTCTTTTAATGTCTTATCTACTGATTTTGGTGAACCAAAAAGATTTATGGATAGGATCGAGCTCGTGAGAATGATGTCATCCTCAAGAGGAAGAAGAAGGCTCCACCATGGGAGAAGGTACAAAGGTGCAAGCTTGATCCTCTTGACGTTTTTACATTCGTGCAGCAGTTTGACAACTTTTCGACATCTCAGTAAAATGGCTCGTTAGGAGTCCGTATTTATCGGACTAGGTCGTGCCATATCTTGTTGGAACGAGGACGAAGAGTTCTAGAACTTTGCTGTTGAAGGTGTTTCCAGATTCGACCTAGAGCCTGGCCGAAAATCAACATCTTTGCAGTTGTACTGTTTGGAACGAAAATCAGCACCTTTTTGTTACTATTTTTAGAGACCTTATTTACTTAAGTTATTTTAGGTAATGTTAGGAGTTTATTTTAATATATATTTTATTTATTATTTTCATCTAAAATCAACCCAGAGTTCTATTTAAGCGGATGATCTCCATTGTAAACATTGGACGAATTTCATAATATAGAAAACTCTTTTTGTGTGAAACACATGAGTGAAAGTCGATCGATTCGTAGCGGAGCTCATCGATTGCATCATTGGTATTGATCTCAGCTTGGTTTGCCTTGTGTTCATCAACTTCGCAAGACTTGGTGATCCTGGTATCCACGAGCCCCCTGCTTGTGCCTCCAAGTCGTCCGCTTGGTTGTGTAGGGTTGTAGAGGCGGATTATATAGTCATTGGTGTCGGTTCCTACCCTCTACGGAGGCCTGAGATTTTCATCTTGTTCTATATAGATAGACTCAGTCCTTATCGGTCGTGTCTTTATCATAAATTTTGAGTCTTTGTTCTTGTTTAATTAATCGAGTCTTGCATTCTTTTTCATCGTCGACAACGAGTTCATTCGTTCTTGGTGTTTCTTAAGTTGAGTTCTTTAATTCTTGTTGCGTTCTTGGTCGATCTTGTCCAAGATTTTTGCTTTTTTGTTCGCTTCTTGCGTCTTTTGTTGAGTCTTTATTGTTTCTTGCTTCCGTTCTTTAGTTTCTTGTTTGATTGTCGAAGATCGGGTCATCCTACGGCTAGCCCCGTATCACCAGCTTTACCTTTTTTGTTATTAAAAGAGTGGAACATCTCATGAGCTATTAGTATGTTATCTTGAATATTTCTACCTTGTACAAAAGCTCCTTGAAAAGGATTAATAATATATGGTAATATAGGCTTCAAACGGTTAGCCAAAAGTTTCGAAATAACCTTATAAATAGTATTGCACAGGCTAATCGGACGGTAATGGTTAATATTACTATGTGTATCAATTTTAGGAATAATTGCAATGAAAGTTGAATTTACTTCATTGAGTAGCAAATCAGAATGAAAAAAAGATTTAACAGCTTTGCAAACTAATTTACCGACAATATCCCAGTATTTTTTATAGAACTCTGATGGGAAACCATCCGGACCTGGAGATTTATCATCTGTCATTGAAAATAGGGTATCCTTAATTTCTTTATCTGAAACAAGTTGTGTCAAAATTCTGTTTTCAGATTTAGTAATGGTTTGATCAATTAAATTTAGGAAATATGGATTACTATTAATCGGTGTGTTATTTGAAATAAGTAGGAATGTTGTTTTGATCACATTGAAAATAATGAGATATTTTAAGCAATATATAAATTTAATGAGTTATTAATTTCATTTTTAATTAATTTTAAAATGAAACCAGATAGTTTATATATATATGTTCAATTTATCTCATGTAGAGTCGTAGACCCACACACGATTCACGATCGAGACAGTCGATTTTGACACTAATGAATGAAACTCAAATCACTATTAGTATTAATTAATCACATCCAATTTTAAGTAAATTATTACTAACATGAATTGATTTGATAACACGCCCATTTGACTTTATTCATCCTGCAAACCATCTTATTATGGAAAACAAACCGAAGTACATATGTATTTGAAATGTACAAACGTATTAATGCAATCTTTATTTAATTTATACACAATTCTTATGAATCTTGCTATATCTTGCATATCTTCGGCCTTGATGTAAATATGAACCTCCCTATATAAATTTTGATGCCTAGCTTAATTACAACCGAATCAAATTGTTTCATACGAATAAATTGTTGTACATCTCGTCTCCAAATATGGAACCTATTAACGCGAGAGTGTCTGCGTCATGCTCATCTCCTTCAAGTTTAATCTCTGGCTCATTCGATACGTTCATTACCATGTAGTTTCCTACATTGTTGTTGTTGTTGTCGTTGTCGTAGTCATCGTGCACATTGGTTTTGCATAAGATACTGGGAGTATCTCGACTGTACACATTACTCCCTTGCATCTCCGAATTGAAACAGTTGTCACTAGTGAATCCCTCGTTAGGATTCAAGTAAACCGACGTCTGATGATCTACAGAGATGTTATTGTCCATCGTCAGCCACTCAGTGAAAACCAAGCGTGATAAGGAGCTCTGGCGGCTTTCTGTGGAGGCCGGGGATGACCCTTCTCCCGATACAAGGGATTCGAAACTTGAAACCCTAGTGACAGGATTTGTCGTCGGTGGTTTGTTCTGCCGGCCTTCTTTTACTTCTTCAGTCTCTGATTCGATTTTCTTATCCTTTAGGTACGAGTGCCAATGGTTCTTTATGTCATTGTCGGTCCTTCCAGGCAAGTGTTGTGCTATTTGTGACCACCTACTCCATTGCAAGTACCATTTAAATTATTATTACTACATCCGATCTAAAAAGGATGTCGTTTGACTTTTTAACACGTATTTTAAGGAGGTAAAAACTATATAAAATATCAACTTTTTTTAAATTATTTTTTTACAACTTAATATTTGTTGGTAATAAGTATTAGATTATAAAAAAATAATAAAAAAAAAGTTAATATATTATATAGTTTTTAGCTCCTTAAAATACGTGTTATAAAGTCAAACGACATTCTTTTTGGGTCGGAGAGAGTATTATTTTTGTACAAGAAGTTTCTTAATGTCTAATCTTTGATTATGAGATCACCATATCTTCATCTCCCTATGAAAGTCTCCAAAACAAAGGAGACATAAATAAGAAAACGATGTCTAAACTGACTTACTTGTTGCCTAAGGTGCGATGTAGGATTAATATGATCTCTTCTTCTTGTGGGGTAAAGATGCCACGCTTTAATCCAGGCCTCAGGTAATTAATCCATCTTAATCTGCAACTCTTACCGTTTCTTTGTATCCCTACACGCATATATAAATTAATTATTTAATATTCATTTACCTTTTCTTTTTTTTATATAGAAATTTTAGTTCCTTGTAGAAATTCAATTGTTCTTCCCATTTGATAAATAAAAAATTATCAGTGGATATGGAAGATGAAGATAGATATAAGTAAGTTTTGAAATGCCATTTCCTCTTAGACAAACAGTTTGGAAATGTCAAGATAAATAAACAAAGCTCAAGCAGTGTCCTTAATTATTGTTTTTTTAAAGTGAAATCATCATTGATTATATATTTATGTAATTAAAAAATAAAAATGAAGTGATGCGTTGAAAAGCTAATCATTTAACTCAAACTGAAGGAAAGGGGCCGTTCTTATTTCAAAAAGGTCGTGTTTCTTGCTTACACGCTATAGGTTTGACCAACAATATTGTCGGTTTTTATTATTTATTATATAATCTCTGGTCCCAAATTATTTGTCTAATTAATTACTCCCTCCGTCTCAAAATTTAAGTCATTTTAGGATTCTACACAAGTTTTAATAAAACACTCACCCATCAATCAACATTATCATTCCACTAACCTTTTTAAATAAATTTAATTGATTTTAAATACCCACTACATTTTTTAACCAATCAAAATCTTTTAAAAAGTCAATAACACACAAATCAATACAAATCATTACTATCCCCTACCTAGAAAACCTAAAATGACATCTATTTTGATACAACTCAACTAGTCTAAAACGACTTAAATTTTGAGACAGAGGGAGTAACATTTTACACACAATTTCTTCACTAAAATTACTTAAAATTTAAGAATATCTAGGTTTCAAAAAATCATTAATACAACAAAAAAAAAATGCATGTAATCGGACCAACTCTACCATTCCAATTTCTAAAGCATCTAATCAATTACACAACCAACCAAATGGTATGTATGGAGAGGTTTGGTAGTTCATCCCTGAATCAATTGAGTTCTACTTAATAGTTTTAAGTTTTTTTAAGCGCATATTGTGACCTTATTATAATGATAATAAAATTGATGTAATTCAATATGTAGTAACAACTATCATTAAACATTTCAGAATAATTGTTTTAAAATATACTCCCTCCGTATCAAAATATTTGTTGTTTTAGTTTAGGCACGTTTTTTAAGAACGATAAAAACTATATAAAATATCAATGATTTTATTAATTTACAAAAATAATTTTATACTTAATATAATTATCTATAAAGTTATGAAAAAAAATTATGAAAAAAAAGAATATTTTATAGATTTTTTCGCTTCTTAAAAAGCGTGTCAAAAAGTAAAAAGACAAGTATTTTGATACGGAGGTAGTACTGTATAAACCAATAGGTAAAAGTAGGGGAGGAAATAATCTCATCATGATGTCCTATGAACTAGTCATGAACTACCATTACCGTCTCAACTTTGTCTGATACTCTCTAAATTCTTATTTTATTTTAAAAAAAATTGTTGTCCAATTTTCTCAAATTAAAGACGAGTAAATTGGAACCTGTACGGGAGTAATATTTACAAGTTGTACCTTATATAACTACATATAGTATATGTTGTATGATAGAAATTATATTCGCTATTTAATTAATATAATTAACACACTAAATTCATTATGAAAAATATATAAGTGATTGAAAAGGGAAAAAATCGTCAAATATGAAAATACAATAATATTTGCTTCTTATGATCTATATATACTCCATACTCGATAGGCTACAACAATTCATACATATAAAGTGCGATATCAACTCGATCTCTATAAGTAACATAATCGATCACTAGCGCATTGAATCAAACTAAGATTTAAAAGTCTATTCACCATTGAAATTAACCTAATCGATCATAACGTGCATGCATACATTAAGTTAAATTAACCTAATAACTTATGAATGAACAAATCTTAGTATATAAGTTAGCAAGTGAAATATTCCTCTTATATATTGTCAATTGATTTTATTATGAAACTTGTCTTAATGAACTTAGCTAAGCTAGCTCACCAAATCAGCCAATTCGCATACAACCAAATAGAGTTTAAGGAAATCCGACTTACCGGCTTTGACGGGGAGGGAGCCCCAACAGCCATGGCCATGCCGAAGAATGTAGCTTCTCAACCTTTCATCTTCATCAGGCGACCATAACCCCTTTCTGCACTTGGCCCTTGGTTTCTCCGTTGGATTTCTCCCCATTTTCGAACACTAATCTCTTTACTAATTAGGGGGATCAAAACAAATGGATATTGCCAAATATAAACGAAAGCAAGTGCGGATTACCTCCAAATTAAACCTTTTGGAATCCGTACTAAGAACAAGTAATGTTCTTTTTGGATGAAGTGTTCAGAACAATGAGATCCATGGATGGAGAAAGGAAATGTCCACTTTAAAAGCAATTGTTTCGGTAAGTAAACTTAATAGATTAGTGCAATCATTATCTGCAATGATCTTCGATACTCTTCGTTGTATAATTGGAGGGCCCCTTCAACTATATATATCAAAATCAATGTCAATTTGTCAATTACTATTAAACAAATAGACCTTGGTTTCCAAATTCCTTTCTAAAAGTACCAAATTCCACATCACCATAAATTTTAAATATATATATTCAATAACCGAAATTGTATGTATGTTTGTCGGTTTAAAATGTGTGCATATATAGTCTTACATAGAGACTATAGTTTTCATAACAATAATATGGTAATAAAACATTCTTAGTCTCTCTCTGTAACAAACAAATCAGGACTTACTTATTTTTGTTTTTTTTGTATAGGAAGAGGTTTTTTTATGACGAGGAAATCTACCGGCAAATCCCGAGCACGTGATATAGTTGACAAGAGTAAGATATCAGGTAAACCGGCTCGTGTCGACTGACTTCACCCATTAGAATAGAGCAAGACAAACCTGAGATTTTCACCCAAGAAAAAGGACGAAGGAAATGTTCAAACCCAAGATCTCTTTATTCCCCCGCTTTATTCCACTAAGCCACCCCGGCTGGGTATAGGAAGAGGTTTTAATTCATATATAAGAAAAATTTCCATTTACTTTTTTTTTTATATATATACAAGGCAAATATTTGGGGGTGGGTCAACCGCGGTTGTACCACCACCCAATAGCGTCCTTTCGGACGAGGTCGTCGATCGCTGGGCTAAATCTCTAACCTACGAAGTTTGTCTGAAGACCGAGATGGGCAAGGTGGTCCACCACTTGGTTGTCCTCCCTGCAAATGTGGGAGAAGGAAATAGCATCAAAGGCACGACTAAGGACGAGAATGTCAGAAATGATTGTCTCGATATCCCAAGGGCAAGTCCAACACTCCTTCATGACATTAATCACCGTAAGACGGTCGTCCTCCACCTCAACACGTGAGTGACCATCCTTTAGAGCTTCCAAGAGACCGTAGATAAGACCACGAGTCTCCACCTGCAAGGCCGAAACCTGTCCGCATCAGAAAGCGCCACACGTCAAAGGTCTGCCGATAGAATCACGAATCACAAAGCCGCAAGCCGCTTGACCCGAGGGAAGACTAGTGCCATTGAAATTTATTTTTCACAAAATTTTCTTTATATTTTTCCCATTTAATCTTTTTCTGTTTCGGTTGGGTGATCTGATCATGTATGTGTCATGACATGAGGCATGAATCACGACACTGATAACATTTTATTTCATTTTTTGAAGCACCTCGTATATAACTAGGGGCTATCTCTTTGAAGAGAAAACCAAACAATTATTCGTGCATAATAATGTAATTATTCGTATGTACCAATAAGTGTAATTTTTCGTAGGTACCAAAGGATTATTCGTATGTATGTATATACGAATAATCACATGTTACCTACGAATAATGTCACTGTTCACAAGTTACTTTTAATCTCAGCCGTTCGATCTTCTTAATTTGACGCTCCAAATTTTCTCACAAATTACATCGTAACGTCTGCTTACACATGATCTATCCTCTCTCTCTCTCTCTCTCTACACACACACAGAAATTTGTGTAAGCAGGTCTTATTGTGTAATTTGGTAGCAAATCTGGAGTGTCAGATTAAGAAGATCAATAAAACTCAAAACCGAAATTGATCAGATAAATAAAAATTTCTTTTGGTATAAAACTCAAATAGAAAGGTCTAACCCTCTTATCAGCTGGGAAAACATTTGCGCCCCTAAGGCTCTAGGTGGCCTGGGGATTGGAACAGCAAGGACTGAAACATCTCTCTCTAGATGAAACTACTTTGGAAGATTTACACTCAACCAGACAATATTTGGGTTAGAGTAATCAATGAAAAATACCTCCAAAACAAAAATATTGCTGACCTAAATATTCACAATACTTCTTGGTAATTTGGCCGTCTCCTTCACCTTAGAGATCGTTTCCAAGAAGAGAACTCTTATGGATCATTAGTAATGGTGAGAATATAAATGTATGGACAGACCATTGGTTCAATGGGGGCAAGCTTGAAAGATATAGAAATAACTGGGACCCTGATATGAAGGTATCCCAATTGCTAACGCAAGAAAATAAATTGAATAGGGACATACTATACCAAATCTTTCCACCACAAGTAGTCCAACAAATTTCTCAAATCCCATTTCCGGATTGGAATACCCCAGATAAACTCATCTGGAAATATAGTAAGGAGGGGGTCTTCTCCACGAAATCCTTCGCAAATCTAGCCATATCCCCGGTCCCGAATAGCATTGATATGGATTTGGAAACTCCCCCATCAACCAAGAACACAAAACTTTCTATGAAAAATTGTAACAGAGGGGCTTGCAACAAAAGAACAATTAAACAGATTTTTCAATAGAGTCCCGACCCCATTGCCGCCTCTGTGATACTCGGACGAGGACATAGATCACCTCCTTCTCCACTGAACAGTCATTAAATCTATTATTAATAAATTTGAAAGTGTGACCGGTAAGTACTTTCTAGGCTTAGGGGCCTCCTCGGCGACCACTAGGAATGTGGATTGTATTCGAAGAAACAATACTCATTTCGAACACCTATATATAGTTTGGCAAACAATCTAGGAATATCGTAATCTTGTCATATTCAAAAATAAGAAGTTAGATAGTGTAGACACTATTGTCAGCAAAGCAATAAAATGTATTAAAGAATGGGAGGAAGCTCAAATAAAGGAGAAAGCCATACTTCATAAACAAAGCGGTAGATACACAAAATGGGTAAATCCCCTGATGGACACTTATAACATAAATGTAGATGGATCGGTCAAACCTTCTGGAGAATGTCGTATTGGGGGTATTGTCAGGAACCGGCATGGTCAGGTTATTGATATTTTTCATGAAAAAGTGTTCAATGGATCTGTTATCCACACTGAATCCCTTGCTGTCTGCAATGGATTAGAGCTAGCTCGTAGAAAATGTTGGCGGAATATTATAGTTGGCGGAGATAACTTACAAATGATCAGAAAAATTTAAGGTCCACATTCACCTCCATGGGAAATCCTGAGAGTGATTGAGAAGATTAAGAAGATGAAGAATGACTTCACAACCGTTCAGATTCAGCACTGCTTTCGTGAAGCTAACTCTGCGGCTGATTATATATAGCTAGATGTAGCAATTAAGGACTGTAATATTTCTACTCTCCTTTTGAATATGGACCTTTGTAGCATCATTTGTAAGGATGATCAAGAATGATCTTTTTTCAAAGACACTCTAATGTTTGCCTACTGGAAAAAAAAAACGCAAATTTCGCGAGGTACCCCTAAGGTATTGCAATTTTTACGAGGTATACAACTATTTTGCATATTTTGCGTGGTACCCCTAAGGTTTTGAATATTTTTGCTTCGCGCCCTTGGGGGTTAATTTTAACAGATCTGGTGGGACTCCGTTAGTTTTTAATTAAAAAAATAAAAAGAAAAAAGAACGACAGAAAGAGAAAGAAAGAATCGAATAGACTCGAGAGAAAGAAAGCCGAATGTCGATGATCTGGGGCACCGCGGTTGCTGCTGCGGCAGCTCCGGCGGCCAACGCCACCACCACCACCAACAATGGATCTGTAGCCGCTGAGATCAGAGATTCATTGAAGAAGACGCGTGCCTGGCTCGACATCTTTGAATCCGTCGAGAACGCCGCCAGGGCCTACAACGCCGCTGCTCGAAGCCTCCGCGACCCCAAGGCGAAGACCGATTTCCCGATCTCCTCATCGCTCGTGCCTTTGAATCCTAACCGATTCCCTCCCTTTTGCTCGAACGATGCTGGATTTGACCAGTGTTGGGCCGCTAATAATGGCGTCGTTGGAGTCGATGCCAGCGTTTGTTTTCCCAGAGGCGTTTATCAGCAGGCGAGAGAGTATTACGAAATTCACAAACCGGCTTCGAGCGGTATGAGCAGCACGCTGGATTCGTACAGCAGTACGATGACGGTGGCTGCGGCTACGGTCCTGGCGGCGAAGGAGCCTAGGAGACCGCAACCAAGGACGCCACCGGTGGCGCCAGAGGATTGCCGGAGCGACTGCAACTCTTCTTCGTTCGCGATTGATGGCGGTTGTGATCGATAAAGCTTGGTTCGATTGATCTTCGTGATCGATCTCGACGAACTGATCTGATTTTAAGGGTGGTTGTTCTTCGTGAACACAAACCCCAGATCTGGAAAATTGAGACTTTGTGGCTCGATTTTGGCATGGAGATGGACGAAATTAAGAACTCTAGCCTAGAATCGATAAAACACATGCTCAATTTGGTCGTTTTGATTGAATTTTGAGATGGGATTTGAAATTTGAGGCTTTTCTGTTGGTTCTCTCTCTTGTTCTTCAAAGAACAAAGGAGATTTGGGGATGGTTTCTCTTTGCTTTGAAAAAAAAAACTAACGGAATTGGTTAGATTTAACCCCGAGGGCGCGAGGCGAAAAAATTCAAAACCTCAGGGTTACCACGCGAAATATGCAAAAGAGTTGTATACCTCCCGAAAATTGAAATACCTCAGGGGTACCTCGCGAAATTTCCGGAAAAAAAATTAGCAATGGGCCACCAACAGAAGCCAATAGCCATGAGGAAAAATTGAAGCGGTTAGCAAAAGGCAGAAAAAATTAAAGTGGCGAGGCGAGAGGGATTCAAAACTTGCTATAATGCTTCCCTTTTCACTTTCAACCAAATGAGTCACTCAAACAATACGATACAGATACACCTATATTATATATATTACTGGTAAACTAGGATGAGTTGTAGCACACCCCAGTCCACCCCTAGTTCCGTCTCTGCCCTCTTGGCTCCACCATTGTTGTATGTGTGCGTCTCTCTAATAGAGATTTCTCTTGCTTCCTTTGGTTGATTTTGGAGTTTTGGTCCATTTTATTTCAAATTTCTTTGTCCAAAGTGTGTATTTATATATATAAATAAATAAAAGATTAAAAATGCCGGTTGAATATTTGTCGGTTGTGTACGACTTCGCCCTGTTTAATTAGGATATTGGGGGAAAATACAAGATAGGAAGATTCGTTGCTGTAGAAGGAATTAAAATACATGGAAGTGCTAATGCCTAATGGAAAGGTGCATCAGTGTTATTGGTTTCATGTTTTCCAATGAATTATATAAAATAAAAATTACTTTATAAAATATTTATAAATTGACTCGAAATTCTCACTAACTACTACTTTTCTTCCATCTCTCGAATTTTTACTTGTATATGAAAAAAAAGATTATCTTTTTTTTTACAGTAGGCAAAAGATTAGATGTACTACCGACATCCATGATCATCTCGTAAGATGATGTTCTGGAACTCACAACAACAAGCACTCAAAATAAAATTACAATTAAACTGAGATTTAGCAATAAAACCAGCTGCTCTATTGACCTCTCTATAGCAATGCTGAAAAGTGATGCTCTCAAAATCTCTTCTTAAAGAATGGATCTCTTGGACTATTTGAATGACCTCCCATGGGATATTGTTTGCATGATAGATGGCGTCGATGATAATAGCACAATCACTCTCAACTATTAATCTTCGGATCCCCATCTCTGCTGCCCGTCTTATACCTGTATATACAGCAAAAGCTTCTGCTAAAATGACAGAACCCATCCTAACGTTACATTTATGTATCTGAATAACTTGACAGTCATTATTCCTCACAACACAACCAACATGTGGTTGAGTATCACTTTTTACCGAAGCATCTACATTGATCTTAACTACATCTATTGGAGGACATTTCCACATCATTTTATCAGGAGGCCTAACACGTTTGGGTAATTTCGATTTAACCTGACCTTTATTCCAACAAGAGATATTATCAATAGCTCGAGTTAACACATAGATCATATCTGTATCAGAAGTATTGCGGAAAATAATTCTATTTCTGAGCTCCAAAATTGAATGCCATAAATGACATAAATTTGTAAAATCTAGATTAAGAGCCCTAGTATTTAGAATATTCTTTTGAACATCACTTGTTAAATTTGGTATAATGAAACATTTTTTCAACTTAACACCCGATTTTGAATAAGGGATTTCATAATTTGAAAAAAAAAAAAGAAAAGAGAGAAAAGATTATCTTTGATTTCAAATAGGGCTTGCATGAACTAGCTTGTTCTGTAATTTGAGGGTGATCGCCAACAAGAGGTCAAAACATGTAACAACAACAAGAGGAGCTCAACCCAAACCATTGAGGAACCATGAACACCCTTGACCCAGATGACCAAAGAGACATAATCACCTCAACCCATTTGAGTGAGTAAACAACATCGATCACCTCGATGAAAACACCCGAGGTCTTCAACCCATTTTTTGATGCACCGCACACGTTGGTCAACCAATCTATGTCACATTTGATCAATTTTTATTGACTATAACACCAAAAAAAAACACAAATCCACCAACAAAATACAACAAACATTGATCAACCCATTTCAAACAATTTTCAACATTTTTAATTCAAAAGTTATGAACGTTTGAAAGTTAAACACAAATTAATTATTTCAAATGTTTTTTAATAAATCACGATGTTTTTATATTTAACTTAATTTGTGTGAAAATAGGATATAAATCAGCTGCAATAAGCTGATGTTAGAGCAAAAATAAGGCAAAATCAGTAAGAACAATCAATGTTCTTCATATGAGCACATAGAGCAACAAATGACAAATGTGAGAGTTGATTATTGACGTCAGCAATCCCAAAACCCTACCTCTCTTGGTAGTGAGTGCATTGCTTTTATATGAGTGCAAACAAAAGTCATATGCCTAGCACATGATCCTAGCTAGATGGGAAAAAAACCCTTATTACACAAAAGGACAAAATAGATAGAATAAGAACACTTAGCTATGTCTTAAGGAAATGAAATGAAATGATAATGATCATGATCCATGATCATTGAACATAAACAATGATCATAATCTTCATACCCCCCCTTTTAAGTTGGGCATGGTGGGAGACCAACAAGACCCAACTTGGACGATAGAAAGTGATGTTGTCTTTCACCAAGGGGCTTAGTGAGAAGATCTGCTAACTGTACTCCAGTTCTAACATGTTTTGGAAGAAGAAATCCCTCCTGCAGCTTCTCACGTGCATAGTGGCAATCAATCTTAAGATGCTTGGTTCTTTCATGGAACACTGGATTTTTCAGCTATGTGTATTGCAGACTTGCTATCACAGAATAGAGGGGCAATGGGACACATATTTTCAACCCATACTAATTCACTTGCTGAGGTTGACATGCTTCTGTATTCTGCCTCAGCAGATGATTTAGAGACAGTGACTTGCTTTTTAGTCTTCCATGAGGCCAATGATCTTCCAAAGAATACACAATATCCAGTGAGAGACTTTGTAATGAATTGACAGGCCTCCCAATCAACATCACAATAGGCAAACAATCCCATGGAAGATTCCTTTGGATAATAAAGGCTTGTGGACACTGTCCCTCTCAAGTATTTAACCACATGAAGTGCAGCATCATAATGTGGTTGTCTAGGCTCCACCATAAACTGACTCAGGTGTTGCACTGTATAAGAGATGTCTAGTCTAGACAAATTAAGGAACAATAATATGCCTACCAATCTTCTATACTTCTCAAGATCTTGCAATATCTGTCCACTGTCAGTGGATAACTTTAAACCGCTAGGAAGAGGAAAAGATGCTACTTTGCACTCCAACATCTGACAATCATCAAGGATATCAAGGATATATTTCCTTTGATGTAGCATGGTCCCATTGCTATCATGCATAATTTCAAGACCAAGGAAGTATCTTGCAATGCCAAGATCCTTTATAGTAAAGGCTCTATGCAAGGCTGCTTTAGTCTCATTTATCACCCTATCATCATCACAAGTAATCAATAAATCATCCACATAAACTAAGGCAACAACAATGCCATTATGAACTTGCTTAATGAACAATGAGTAATCTTCAATAGTTTGCTCATATCCCAGGCTCACTAAGAGCTTACACAACTATGTGTTCAACTGTCTAGATGCTTGCTTCAGGCCATAAATAGATTTCTTCAACCTACAAACTTGACCAAGTTTGCTAGTAACATAGCCTTCTGGAGGTACCATATACACTTCTTCCTCTAGCTTTCCATGAAGAAAAGCATATTCACATTTAGCTGATATAGATTCCTATTTCTAACAGTGGCCACTACAATCAGAAACCTCACTGTTGAGAACTTTGCAATAGGGGAGAAAGTGTGTTTATAATCTTTCCCTTTAATTTGATTATATCCCTTGGCAACTAGCCTTGCCTTGTATCTTTAAACTGTCCCATCAGGCTTGTACTTTATCTTATATACCCATTTTCTCTCAATGGCTTTGTGATCAATGGGTGCATCTACTATTTCCCAAGTATCATTCCTCTCCAAGGCTTGCAATTCTAAGTTCATAGCATCAATCCACTTACTGTTGTGCACAGCTTGTTTGTAACTGTAAGGTTCATGTTCAGCAGCCATACAAACAAAAGAGTTTATGATCTCAGGATTTTCATGAATACTGTTTCCAAGACATTCTGCTAAGAAAGATTGTGACATAAAGGTCCTCTGACGACAACTTCTGCAATCATAGTCTTGGAGACGTAGGCAATATGTGCTCTCTGGTAGATCTCCTTAAAAGAGGAAATTCATTCATGTCTTGTAACATTTCAACAGACGTATGGTTATTGCTTCTAGTTGAAGCCAAAGAATTAGCAACCTGTGATGGCAAGGGTGATTGACTAGATTCCACACCCAAATGTACATTTGGAGGAGGAGAATAACTGTCTGAAGTAGTCATAGGGTAAGTAGTTGCATAGACATCATCAAGCGCATGATTTACTAAAGGTAATGAAGGATGAACATAATGATCAATCTCATCCTTTCCTTCTGAACTGTCCTTGAAAGGAAATGAATCTTCCTTAAATAAGATATCACTGCTAACAAAGGACTTATTACTATCTAGGTCCCATAATTTGTATCCTTTTTACCAAAAGGATACCCAAGCAACACACATTTTCTTGCATTAGACTATCCACAATGGTTAGGTGTGCAAATGTGCACCTTTGCACAAGATGTGTATTTTTGCACACCACTTTTTAGCATTTTATTCCATTGGTTAAAGTGTGTATTTTTTGCACACATCTCTTTTAATAACCAAGTAATCTATTTTTATCTTCACATTTTAATTGTGATTAATCTCTATTAAAAATTAAATAAGTATTTTTTATTATAAATTTTTAGTACGCACATTTTGATATAAAAAAATATAATTTTAACCACATTTTGAAAAATCAAATTTTCAATATTGTTTAAAAAATTGGATGGTTATTTCTTCAAAAATCTATATCAGTAATCTAACTTAATTTTTTGTTAGATTTAAACTTAAATATTTAAATGAATTTCTTAGTCATTAGATGTTACTTTTTAAATGAAATTTATTAGATTGATTTTATTTATATTAAATCAAATTTAGTGATAAAAAATGATAAAAAGTCATTTATGAGACCATGTCATCTCTCTTCTCATTAGATAAAGCTTTTATCCACTTTCTCAAAAAGTGGGAAAGTTTTTGCATATAGTGGGGATTGAGTGCTCAAATATACACATTTCATGCTCAAATATACACATTTGAGCACCCATAAAACAACCATTGGAGCTCCAAATTGTGAAAAATATACACATTTACACAATTGCACACCCCCATTGGAGTTAGTCTTAGCCTTCATTTTGTCTTTGTCAATATAAGACACAGTAACATAACACAAGCTTCCAATAACTCTCAGATCATCATAAGTAGCTGGCCTGTTAAATAGTTTTTCATGAGGTGTTGACCAATCTAATACATCTGTGGGCATTTTGTTGATGAGATGTGTAGAAGCCAGAATACATTCACCCCAAAATTTCAAAGGTAAGCCAGCATTGAGTCTCCAACATCTAGCTGTCTCAATAAGATGTATGTGCTTTCTTTCCACTCTCCCATTCTGTTGAAGAGTGTAAGGTATAGATTTCTGATGAATAATACCTTTAAGAGCAAACAAATCAGTGCACTGTCTCTGTACAAATTCAGTCCCATTATCTGTTCTCACACTCTTAACTGAGCAACCATACTGATTTTCTACATAAACAATGAAGTCATTGATGGCTTTCAAAACCTGCAATTTGCTTTTAAGCAATAATGTCTAGGTAACTCTAGTACAGTCATCAACAATGGTAAGAAAGTATGAATGCCCATCATAAGTAAGACATCTATATGGACCCTAGGGCTGGACAAATTTTGGATCGGACCATAATCGGACCGGGACAAGACCGGAATTTACGGTCTTTGGATCGGACCAGGATATTACGGTCTGGTCCATGGTCCAAGATTTTTGAATTTCCGGGTTCCGGTCCAAACCCTAGACCAGACCGAAATTTCCGGACCGAAATTAGACCGTATTCTACTGATTAAAAAAAAAGAGGGGTAGAGAAAACGCTCTCAAGGGGAAACCCTCCCTTGCCTCTCCGTGTAGTGCTTGAGCATCAAATCTTCAAATTTCCAATGCTTAATTCTAATATTGTGGAAGGAATTTGAGATTTGCTCCCTCATTTGTCCATGGCCACATAAAAAATCAATTAATTCCAATATTTCGGAGGGGATTTGTGGATTTTTACAGTTTTCAGGAAGGTGAGAGGAGGGTGAGAGAAGTTTCAGTAGCCCTTAAATTCCAGATTCGTGCTCTCTCACCTTGATCCAAGCTAGATCCAGTTCACTCTGTGAAGATTTTCGTCTAGCAGATTTCTTTTTTCGAAGATTTAACACCGACTATGGGAGGCGTATGGTTTGACACCTTCGTGGGTGGGTAAGAGAGTTGTTCTTCAACTCCAACAATTCTAGATCTAATCTCTCCTACTCCCTTATTCGTAGATCTATGCATCTTTTTGTAGATTTACATTGATTTGAATTAGTTTGTTTACCTTGCCACTCACAAATTTGATTGAATTTTTTTTGGATGGGGATCTCTGTTTTCACCGTATTTTCAGGAGGGTAAAATTCGTGGGTGGGCTGCTGGGAGTTTTCGGTCCAACCGGTCCTAATGGTCCGCGGACCGGAAAACCCGGGACGATATCTCTCGGTCCCGGTCCGATCTGCGGTCCATTTTTCGAAAATTATGGTCCATCGGATCGGACCAGGACCGGAATGTCCGATCTGGTCCAGACTGGAAGCCCAACCCTAATGGACCCCATAAATCAATACTCCCTCCGTCTCGAAATAGATGTCGTTTTAGACTAGTTGGGTTGTATCAAAATAGATGTCGTTTTAGGTTTTCTAGGTAGGGGATAATAATGATTTGTATTGATTTGTGTGTTGTTGACTTTTTAAAAGATTTTGATTGGTTAAAAAATGTAGTGAGTATTTAAAAATAATAAAATTTATTAAAAAGGTTAGTGGAATGATGATGTTGATTGATGGGTGAGTGTTTTATTAAAAATTGTGTAGAATGCTAAAATGAATTAAATTTTGAGACGGAGGGAGTATGTATTAAATCAAAAGGCCTACTGGCAATATTCACACACTTTTGAAAAAGAAGTTTGTGATGCTTTGACAAAGAACAAGACTCACAATGGAAATTATCCAAAATTGAGGAAGTAAACATCCTCAAGTGTTTCAACTTACTAATAGAACTATGACCAAGTCTAGCATGAACAACTTCAATGCTTGTGTACTGACTTTATTACAACTTTTCATATAATTGTGAATTTCTTCCTTCAAGCTGGATCTCTCTGACTGGATCTTGTATAAGCCATTCTCCCTGATGCCTGACAGATGTACCTTCTTAGAGCTAGGGTGCTGGAAATAACAACAAGACCTTGTAAATATGGCTATGAGATCAGTATCATCAAGTAGTTTTCCAACTGATAACAGTCTGTGCTTAAAATCAGGCACAAGCAATACATCATTAAAGTTAATAGAATCTGTCAACTGCAATTCTCCTTTCTCTGTTATAGATTTGATTGAGCCATCCGGTAAGCCAATGTGCACTAGCCTATTCAATCTCTTCTTTTCAGACAAAACATGACAATCTACTAGCATGTGATCTGTAGCTCTAGTATCTACAATCCACTCAGCCTGAGATTGTTCTTTCAACACAGTATTAGCTATATTGAGAGGAATCCTACCTGCAAAATTAGCTGAAGAAGTGTTACTGCTTTCATTGTGATTCTTCCCTTTCATCTTCTTAAGAATCTCCTGATAAACTGCATTTACCATGGCAGAGTCTATGCCGCCATTCATATCATCTTCAAGAGGAGAGTTTTGCACCTGTGTATTCATAGAGCTAGCAGCATTGGCTAATTTCTTTTCAGGTGCATTGTTGGAGTTCTTCTCTTTCTCTTTCAACTCCTTAAACAAGTCAGGTATTCCATGAAGTTTGAAGCATTGCTCAGGAAGATGCCCCTTCATATTCCAATAAGTGCAAGTGGAATTGAGCTTAATTCTCTTAAGCTCCTTCCAATCTCTCACTTCCTTCTTGAAAGGCACATTGTTGGTGCCTGAAGGCCTATACTGATAAGAAATTCCATTCCCATTGACAGCCATAGCACTAGAATCAGCATTCATGGCCTGAGAACTAGCATCATTAGTGGCATCATTGCCACTCTCCACCTGTTGCAGAATATAATAGGCTTTGTTGAGATTAGGCAAAGGATCAGTTGCCAAAATAGAATTTCTAGCAGCTTCATATTTGTCATTCAAGCTCATCAGAAGCTGCATAAGTCTATTCCGAGATTCAATCTCTGTGAATTTCTTCTTCAAATCACAAGTGCAGTTAGCCAATGCTCCACATATGCATTCTAGTATGTTCTCTAACGCTTGCAACTCATCCCAGTTCCTCTTAAGGACATTATACAGATCTGCAAAAGGCATGCTTCACTACACAATATTCCCAAGTCTCTTATTGATTTGAAAAATAAGAGGAGCATTAGTTTGCCCATATCTCCCCATGATTTCATCCCATAAGAGCGTAGATGAGTCTACAAACATAAAACCCTCTGCAACAGTCTTAGTCATAGAATTAAGAAGCCAGCATCTCACCATATAATAAGCTCTTATCCATCTCTCAAGATCTACATTGCCAACAGCAGGTTTAATACATGATCCATTTATAAAGCCTAGCTTACATTCAGCTCCAAGGGCCATCATAACCCCACGACTCCATGTCATATAGTTTGTTCCATCAAAAGGAATAGCAACCAAATGTGCGCTTGGATGATTAGAATTAGAAAGGAATAATGGATCTCTAGAGTTACCTTGCCCTGCCATGTCGTCTGATGGTCTGTTTCCAGAGTTTCCAATAGTAAACATAAGCTATACACCAAGCAGATCAAAGAGAATCACCACTCTAATTCCCAAAACCAGTCTCAAGCTCTGATACCATGTGAAAATAGGATATAAATCAGCTGCAATAAGTTGATGTTAGAGCAAAAATAAGGCAAAATAGTTAAGGACAATCAATGTTCTTCATATGAGCACATAAAAGCAACAAATGGCAAATGTGGGAGCTGATCATTGACGGTAGCAATCCCAAAACCCTACTTCTCTTGGTAGTGAGTGCATTGCTTTTATATGAGGTACAAACAAAAGTCATGTTCCTAGCACATGATTCTAGCTAGATGGGACAAAAGCCCTTATTACACAAAAGGACAAAATAGAGAGAATAAGAACACTTAGATATGTCTTAAGGAAATGAAATGAAATGATAATGATCACGATCCATGATCATTGAACATAAACAAGGATCATAATCTTCATAATTTGGTATATTTAGTAATACAATTCAATCTAAGGGCTTGGAAAACAAGAGGTTATATTACTAAATTCAATAATTAATATATAAGAAATTATACAAGTTCAAAGTTTGTGTATCTTGTTACACATTATTGCACACTAAGAGAATAATAAGTTACATATTAACTTTGTAGGTTTCAAAAGATATATTTTTAAACGAAAAGAATGCTATTATAAATTAAAACGACATCATTTTTTTCGTTTAAAGAGAAAGAATATATAACAACTAAAACACCATTTTAAAATAAACCACTACCGTTTTGAAGAAAAAAAATATTGTGTCTTTTAACTAAAAAAACATTGTCTTAAACTAAAATATTATCTCTTAATATAAAATATCATAGTTTTGTTCGTTAAACTATAAAAAAATCTATCAAAAGAGTGAATCAATAATTTGTACAAAACTTTATCCCCCCTTGATAAATTTCTGGCTACATCAGTACTGGTAATAAGAATATAAATGTAAATTATGTATTAGGAATAAATGTATGGGATATTTTAAGCTTTTTATATATTGAGTCGATCTTTAATTAAGAAAATATTTCACAAGCTAAATTGTAAACAACGTATTAATAAATATGGATTGCATATAATTAACAAAATCATAGGAAACATCGTTCAAAATAATCTAAATTAGAGGTGGTTATCGTGCATTTTCGGTTTTAACTTGAAGCTTTTTGATTTTTTTTTTATTTTTTTTTATCCTTTCTAGTTCAAGTGGGCTTTGTCCACTCTACATCTGGATCGGGTTACTGTAGGCCCATTAAGGGGTTGACCCTCCCACTCACAAGCGTCTCCATGTTTCCACGGGGATTCGAACTTCGAACCTCGAGGCATGGGATGTAGCCCCATAACCACTACACCAACTTGTGATTGGTAGCTTTTTGATTCTATAACGATTTCAATTTTTATATTAAACAAAAAAACAAATTTAACGTAAAGCTTTATAAATTTCCTCACAAAAAGAAGACGACGAAAGTCGGAGCAAAGATCTTCCATAAATAAATACCAGTGTATGCGCGCTTCACCTACTTTAGTGTTACGTATGTAAGCTACACACCTCATTTTAATAAAATTGAATCTTAATCTTTTATTTTATTAATCCCAATACGTAAGAAATCAACTTATGCCATGATTTAGATATCAATCATCCAATTTAAATATATTGATTTGGAATCATCGTCTACTTGTATCATCATAGACTAAAAATATATAGGTTGGACGTTACAAAGGAGGCATATAACGTTACAAAATGATGTATAAAATATTCTACACGCTGCCTATTATCAATTAGGTACATGTGATAAATTAAGAATTTATATATTAACACAAACAAAATTAAACAGAATAAGAATATAATCTTAGCCATAATTTGTCTTATTCACATGTCGTGTACCGTAGTTAAGAAATCTATTGTCCTTTGTATGCATATAGCTAGTGATCTAATGGTGACCCATATGGTACAGTTGAATATATATACAACCAACTTTTGATTTGTTAGGTAAAAAGTATATAATTATATTTTTTTTCTTAGGCTTGCCGTATTTTTTTATTTTTATTTTTTTTTACAGTAGACAAGCATTAGAATGTCTTTGTAACAAAGATCATTCTTGATCATCCTAACAGATGATGTTAGAGAGATCCCTATTCAAAGGGAAATTAGCATTATTACTATTGACATTATTCTTAGCAATATAATCAGCAGCATAGTTGGCTTCCCGGTAGCAATGTTGAGCTCGTGCAGTTATAAATCATTTCTGAAGCATCTGGATTTTCTCAATTATTCTTAGAATCTCCTAAGGGGCTGACTTCTGGTCTTCAATTGTCTTGACGACTCCCAAACTATCTCCTTCGATGATGACCTTACTCCATCCTCTAGTGCGGGCTATTTCTAACCCTTTGCAGAAAGCAAGGGATTCTGTTTGGATTACAGATCCCTTAGAAACCTCTTTATGAAAAATGTCTATTACCTGTCCATTCCGATCTCTGACAATACCCCCAATATGGCATTCACCCGACGGTTTGACCGAACCATCTACATTAATTTTGTAGATGGACATTGAGGGCTTTGCCCATTTTGTATTTCTGCTCGCCGTATTAATCATATTCATCCTTACCTATTTCAAGATGTAAATAATTGGTAAATAAGATTGTATATTAATTGGTGTTTGTGAAGATTTAAGCTCCGTTTCGAAGAAAAAAACCATCATGTTATCAAGCTAAATACACCCCAAATTTTGCACGTACGTCGGAATTGACGTGCAGGGTTGAAGTGGGTTAATTAATTTTTTTAGCGTGCTAATTAATTGGAAAGGGTTGCACGTTGGAATATGGACGTGCATTTTTTATGAGGGATTTGCGGTGTATCTAACAACACCCATATTATATAGTTGTAAATGAAATAAATATAAGATTTTAGTTTAGTTAGTTTTTGAAATGAGAGTATTTTAACAGCTACTCACCGAAGCTTTTCGAAGCTTATGATTGTTTATCTGTCAATTTAATTTTGGTACAATTTGACCTAGGTATTTGACACATCAATTAATGATGCTCAAATATATTTAAGTCATGTTTGACAATGATCTGATCTATTTTATCTCTGTGGCATTCTATGTGTCCATCTCATATATTAAGTGTTTACAAAATCTATTATTTTACCATGAGTTATTTTATAAATATATATATTGTACGTATCTTGAATTATTTTAACATTAGTCATTAAGATTTATCATTTTAGTTCATTATATCTAATGATAGGTTTTCATCATTAATTAATTATCTATTGAACAATCAAATAGTATCATAAAAATATATATTTATATTAATTATCAACCTCATATCTTAAGTTTGTTACAAAACCAATTAATTTTATGATTGCTTGAAAATTTTTATTAAAAAATTTCAAACAAACTATTTTAATCTTCACATAAAATTTAATAAAAAATTAATTTTAATATAACAAAATATAATTTTATGAACAAAATGCGGAAAAGCATGGGTAACAAAAACTAGCTATAGGCCATGTTTATCAAGAGATACAAGGAATATTATTTTTTTACTGTTCTCTTTCCGCCACATCATCCAAGCATCTAATTCATCTTTTCCAACCGCTTTAATAGTAGCATCGCTCGCATCCCAAAAGTCATCTTTTTCAACCACTTCAATTTATAAACACACCTCTCTCCAATAATTATTTTTAATCTACGATTGTATTATTTTATTTTTTAATTAGAAAAATATTTTTACAATGTTTTTTATTGTTAAAAATGAATAAAATTTTATATTTATATATTTAAAAGTGCCTAGAGTATGTGATTATTTTATGAAATAAATTTAAAATAACAAATGTTTTCATTGATTAAAAATGTAGATAATACACAAAAGACCATTGAAAAGTATATTTTTTTGCAAAATATAGTCAAACATAATTTTATTCAAAGAAAAATAATTTTCTCTTACTACTGAAAAATAATTTAAATTAATTATATGGGTATTATTATACATAATTTTATTTAAATAACTTTTTGCCAAATATAATCAAGCATATTCGAAATTGATGTCTATGTGTAGAGAAAATTGAATCTGGTATTATGGCAATTTTTATTTTTATTTTTTTTTTGTGCATTTTTAATGTCAAAAACAGCATATTATAAATATAAATACACAACGACCAGATTTAATTTGGTCCGTACATATGTCAAAAAATTGGTTATCCGCCTGTTGCAATCATTCCGTGTCGTGTCCCCCCTTTCTCCAGGTTACGTTAGACAACTGCAATACAAAACGCATCATTTGATCCCAATTGTAAGCAAAATGATGTTCTTTATATTGTTTTAGCAAAAAAAAAGGAGAAAAAAAATAATTGTTCATATAGTAAGATCTAATTAATTAAAGGGGGAGTTAGCAAACTGCCCATAAATGTTGGTCATTTTAGCAAACGGTCTACATTATTGAAATAATTAGCAAACTGTCCATCCCCATGTGCCCCCCTCCCCCCCTCCATGTCAGCAGTTTTTTTTTTCGCGTCATCACTTTTTCTGTTGCTGACGCCGACACCTGGTATGCCGAATTTGCTGACGCCAACGTCGGGAATGTTGACGTTGCTGACACCGAATGCGGAGATGCTGACGCCGACTACGGGAATGTTGACGCCGATGTTGACGAAGTTGCTAACGCTGACGGTGCTAACGTCGATGTTGCTGACATCAACGTTGTTGATGTTGACGCTGCTAGTGTTGGCAACAGATTGTGTTCTACTTAATATTATTAAAGAATTTGTGATATAAAAGAGTATATATATTACAAATATATATAAATATAAAAAAATTGCGAATATAAAAAAATTACAAGAATATAGAAAATTGTGCAATGTTTACATTACAAAGTATTCAAAGGTTAAACTACAGGAATATCTATCCTGTTGAATTAGTTTTATAACGATTGTTGACATTGAATTTGCTGACGCTGAAGTTGTTGATGTCGATGTTGCTGACATCAACGTTGTTGACACGTTACATTACAAAGTAGCCAAAGGTGTATGGTTTTTCTTTAAATAAAAACATGCTGACATGTTAACTTAAGCACTGATATCAGCAAAAACAAATTGCTGACAACAGTACTTAAACACATGAAAAGAAATAAAAATAAAAATAGATGAAGATAGATTAAAAGTGCTAACACAATATATATATATATATATATATATATATATATATATATATATATATATATAAACATACAAATTTTTTAGTTAGGTGTCCGCATATACCTTAAAACACCTAAAGACCTTGTTTGATGAGATAATCATCAGTTTAACTTTTCATTACACCAAATTTTCAAGTGGATAACAACTAACTATATATATATATATAGGGAGTGGTTCCAGAGTGCACACCCCTTAGGGTGTGCATTGTGCACAAATATTATTCGGTGAAATGTGAAACATTATTCGGTGAAATTTTAAGCATTATTCGGTGAAATGTGAAACATTCTACCGAACACTGTTATGTTTTTTTTCCGTTCAGTTCAGATGAAAACGTCCCAATTCCACTGAATAATTTATAACATTCTATCGAATAATGTTTAGTTTTTTTATTTATCCATTTCAAATAAAAGAAACCTCAATTCCCTAAACAATAGTTACACTTTATATGGAATGCCTCAAATTTCACCAAATAATGTTTCACATTCCCCTAAACAATACTCACATTTCACCGAATAATGCTTCAAATTTCACTGAATAATGTTTCACATTTCACCGAATAATATTTTGTGCACAATGCACATCCTAAGCCTTGTGCACAAGTTACCCATTCTCTCTCTCTCTCTCTCTCTCTCTCTCTCTCTCTCTCTCTCTCTCTCTCTCTCTCTCTATATATATATATATATATATATATATATATATAGAGAGAGAGAGAGAGAGAGAGAGAGAGAGAGAGATTAATTAGCTAATTGAAACACCAAACAATAATATGACGTCGAGGACATTTAAATAGATGTCGGCCCATTTAAAAATACGCATACAAACGATGTCAGCATTAAAATGAATTCAGAATCTGCTATATTTAATATCCAACTAGACATTAAGAGCAACAAAAGTACAACCAATTTTTAAGGACCCAAGCATAGATATATATCTACATATATACACCTACAATTTATTAACGAGACACACACACATACCTACAACAAGCATTATCTACTGTAAGAGCAACAAGCATGACATCAATTTGAGTACCCAAGCATGACATCAAAAACCAATGATACATGTATGCATCTAATATAGCAATCAAGAGAGTTTCAGAAAGACTAAGATATTTCAAAACAAGATATAACTTACAGTAAAGTGTTTTGCTCTACTTGTCCATCCAATGTATAAGCTGCACCATATGTTTGATCCACCACCGTCGCTTCGTCGGATCCCCACCAGATCCACGCCGGAGACTCAATCGACGTGTAGAATGACGACATCGGCATAACTCCCTTCTTCATGAGCATCTGTCACCACCTCCGCCTAATCACGCACCTGCATGTAAAGCTCCGTTGCCAGCAACTCTAGATCCTGGAACCCATTAAAAATCTGGACATTCAACTGCGGCCTCGAGGAAGATAGGAGGCGGAATAGCCACAATTCAAGCTCGAACTCGAATTCGTCTACAATCGAGACAACGGCGGCAATGTCCTACCCTGACCTGAAGACGATCTTGGTGACGCCAGGGTAGATCTTGGGCCTCCAAGCATTTTTTTAAATCTAGATTCGATTGCTAGGCTTCTGATTTTGGAAGTCAAGAGTTGCGGCCCATCCGAACAAGGAAGGACGAAGGCAGATTGGTCGAATTTGCACATCGTCAACTCCTCCTGACCACCAACGTCGACTCTTTGACTTTAATCTCCAATGGTAGCTGTGGTGGCCGGAGTTTGACTCAGCCGCCACCCTAGCTGCCAGATCTGGAGTCGGCTCATCATCAGATTCAGCGAGATGTGGAGTTGGGTTCAAAATCGATCCATTACGAGTCGAATTCGAGCTCACACTAAACCCTAACTCCTCAGATCTCTTCGACTTCTGCCTCCTCTTCGATTCCTGATGTAAGGGAGAATTGAATATGTAAATAGAAAAATATAAACAAAATCGCATTTCTAGCATATCAAATATAATTCAAGACTCCCCCGTTGTATTGGAAGGGAATTGTAACTGCCCGGGATTAGAAATCTCGAGTTACGTTTCGAAGGAAGGATCCTTTTTGTTAGGAACTTGCGCTCTGAGTACAGGTCGAAGATTCGAAATCAAGGATTAATAGTGCTTTAAAGTGGGATTTCACACCAAAAAACGTAAGGATCATTGGAATCCTTGGGGTAAACCCCATGTACCTGTCCTAAGTCTAAGTCACGGGGGAATTCATTTTTCATGCAAATCACATAAATCTAAAAGTAATACATAGGGTGCCGCGGCAGAGGAACCCCGCTCATAGAAACAATCAGCATAAGTAATCATAAGCATAACATATACCTAAAAACTAAAGCGGGCATATGATCAGATTGAAGCCCGCATTGATGATCCCGACATATAAGTACACACATACGCTAAGCCTCATATCATGCTTCTAATTCAAGACATGAATATTAACACGCCAAACATGGTCGCAGTTTATATATGTGTAGAATATAAACAGGGCCCTAGCGGCTAGCACAGAATGTCAAGTGACATGTCCCTCTCCTAGCACCGTCCCCCTTCCCGATAGGGCAGAGACCGACCAGCTCATGAATGCATTCCATTCCATTTATTTTGGATCAAGCCCATATTGGTGCCCAACCCAAGCATGCTTCATATAGTCATCATATTCTCCATCATATTCATCATCATATTGCTCATAATTATCATGCTCGATATAGTAAAGGTAGTGCCATATGACTCGAATGACTCAGGACGAGACCCGATGGGACTGAGGCGTCCTATGACCCTAGCAAAGACTCTAATTACTCCACAGATAACGACTGTTCTATTTACATACGCATACATAATAAGAATGCTCATTTGTTAATGCGGTCTAGCATGATACTACATGGAATGCTATTATGATATGCAAACACCTAGTACATCATGCACATATAAGCAGGGAAGGGTCTGACCAAATCTGAGTAAGCTCTGAAGAGACTTAACTGGCTAGCAGAACAATAAAAGAAGAACCCGACACACAACAAGCATAATCAAACAGTATCACCTAGATACATAGCGGAATATATGAGTCTACATCTAACAATTCAAGCATTCATAGCACATACACTATTCAATCAACTAAGTAAACACATCGCAATGGTCATTCCATCATGCTCAATCACTCATTGAATCATAACACTTCATAAGACCACATCATTCTCCATATATTACTCAACCACTTTCACATGCTCATAATATCATATCCACATATATATCTCAACAGTTAATCATATTTCATAAGGTATTACTCAAACGATAACATAACACTGCTATCTCATCATGTCATTACTCATTCACACGTGCTATTAGTTCACACATTCATGTCGTTAGTTACACAATCACATCAACATGCTAGTTAGTCACCAATCAAGTCTAACCCCTAAGTTAGTCTCGAAAATCGTTTCAAAAACCAAGTTAATCGTTAGGATGACCTTGAAATACTTATGAATTCATTTTCCAAAACCCAAGTTAAGTACTTATATCAATCATTTAAATCCCCAAAATCGTCAAATACGATTTGTGAAAACGTTCAGCAAAACATCGAGAAATAAAGGTTAAAACTCTCGGCTAGGGGATAACTCGCCGCGGCGCAAGGGTCTCTCACCGTCGTGAGATAACCCTGCGAGCACCCCATAAGAACAGGGGTATCGTGGCCGCGGGACACCACTCACCCCCGCTAGAGCTTCGTGCCCGTGAGGGGTCTCGTGGCCGCGAGGGGTCTCGCGCCGGCGAGCCTTGTGTTGCGGCCGTGAGCCTGGGATCCCTAGGGCATCCCAAGTGAGCTCACTCCCCGCCACAGAATAGCCCTTCGCGGTCGTGAGTTAGAACCCTCAAGGCTTGTTCTAACTCATGGCCGCAGGTTCCTTCTCGCGGCGACGAGTCCGGGCCTGGATCGTGGATTCAAGCCCTTTCTCGGCCTTGTTTGTAGTTTTTAGCTCTTCTCCCTTTAACCAATTTTTACCCTAACTTCAAGAAATATATTAGAACCAAATTTGAACGTAAAAATCGAGGGAGAGAGAGATTTCTCACCCAAACTCTTCTTTTCTCTTCTTTTCTTCTCCGGGTTAGCTTGAGGGCGAATTCGAGCTCGTTCCTTCTGGATCTTCTTGTTGGGTGACCTGGGGAGGTGTTAGGAGGCTTAAAGGTATCAACTTTGGAAGTTTGGAGGAGAAAGGAGAGGGAAATGAAGCTCATACCCCTGTTAGACCAAAGTAGGATAAATAGGACTCCGGCGCTTCCTTCTCGATCTTCCGGGCTGGTGAATGGATCCAAATGGCTTCTTGTACTCCCATGGAAGGTGAAGAAATAGCAGTGATACTTGGCTTTTAAGGAGGAAGAGAGGTGAAGGGATGAGTGGAGATTGAAGCTCTCAGCCAAGGAGGAAAAGAGAGGAAGAGGGTGGCGTGTAGTGGTGGTTGTGGTGGTCGAAGGGGGTGGCAGCAAGGGTTGTTGGTGGTGTTGTGGTGGCAGCACAAGGAGGAGAGGAAGAGAGAGATGGTTTATGTTTTTAGGGTTTTGGGTTATGTCTCCAAAGTTAGGGTAAGGTTGTGTATTTTGGGTTGTTTGAGAAGTAAGGAGAGTGAGGCCAAACGGGTGTCTTATGAGAATTTGCCTTGATTTGGGTGGAGATATAGGATAGTGATGTCTAGGCATGGAATTGTCTCCTTTCACACTTGGGGTGTGCAAGAGAGAGAGAGAGAGAGAGAGAGAGAGAGAGAGAGTAGGAAAAGTATTTGTGGGTGTTCCTCCCATTTGGGAAATAAGGCATCTTTGACCTCATTTGAATTCAAATGTGTCTCAAGCTTCCAAGGTGGCTAGGGTTTAGGGTAAGGGTACGTCGGCTAGGCTAGGAGAGTGAGAGCGAGTGTCTTCGTCCGACGTTGTGAGCTCGAATCCCAAGGTTAGTCCCGCAAATTAGTTTCTGCTTCTCGATTTCAACTCTCTTTCGCGCAATTAGATTTTGAAAATCTGAGAATCAATGTTTCCATTCCAAGTTAGTTTTTAAAATTTTATTTTAGGTCGGAAATCCGTTCCATGAGTTTTAACTGCGATTTAATGAGTTTTCCCTTAAATTTCAATTTTAAATTCATTTATAATTTCATTTTTTCAAAAATTAGAGTGTGAAAATCCGAGCCTTTATAGGAATCAGGTTCGATCCACGAGGAAGTGTGTCAGCGGATCTTGAAGTAGGTCGAAAATGTCACATTGTGTATCGACCAGAAGTCCTTGACGTCGACTGGAAGCAGTCGATGTCGACTAAAGGATGTCAATCTCGACTAAAAACCTGCAATCACACCAAAAACAGCAATCGACATCGACTAGAGGTAGTCGATGTCGAGGTTAGTAGCACAATAGATCAAATAAGAAAATCGTCGATCGATATAGAGCACTCGATGTTGACCTGAGCAATCGATGTCGAGTACCAAAACAGTAACCAAAGATGTCGGCAAAGATGGTCGAAGAGTGAGAGGATGAAAGTTAAGCAATAGACATAAAATCTCGGGGTGTTGGGTTTTCCGATAACTCAATGAACGACACAATAAATGAATGTAAACAAATAAGGAAAAGATCTTCCAAATCTAGGGCTCGCCTAGACAACAACCATGCAAGTAAAACCAATAAATCGTAAAAGAAATATGCTTTATCGATAAAGGAAAAGGCTTTCACCCAATCCAACAAATTGGTAAATAAATCTCTCAATATATAAACCTAATCTGCGTCTACCTTTTTCATAAATAGAGTTAATAGTCTTTCGAATAGAAACCCTAACTACTAGTCAAATTTCTCAACATGAGTTCTTTAAACTTTCATTCAAAGATTAAGCACAAAGTAGAACAAGATAAATGATACCTTCTTTAATGACTTACCAATCTTACCAACATGGCTATTGTCGGACTCATCCCGACCCTAGAAGAAGGGCGACTACTCGCTCATGGTAACGAAAGACATGATTGAAATAAAGAAAATAACTTTCATAAAACCAAACTTGGAGTCTTCACAATCACAACGCTCTAACTCTCGCAAGAACGCCAAGACTCTAAAGCTCCAAACCCTAACTCTCTATTTCTATTGTTCTCTATGAAATTGAATGAATCAAAGCCTAGCCCTAAGGCTTTATTTATAGCATACTAATCCTTGCTAGCCAAGGAGAGTAATTCTAATCCTAAGGTACAAAGAATTAAAATAAATCTATCTAATAATAAAACACCCTAGGGTAAATAAACAATTACCCATAAGGAAAGAGTTTATCTAAATAGGATAGAAGATATCGAACTTCGTGGCTATGAAAGTCTCTTCCAACTCGGATTCCCTAAAGCTCGACTGCAACAACTAGGGTTTCAGTCGACGTCGACCAGAGGTAGTCGACATCGACCTCTTGTTTAGTGCAGTCGACCTCGATCATCATGGTCAATCTCGGGCAAGTCTTCTCAACAGCTACTAAGTGTTGTTCAGGTTCAGTTGACGTTGAGTGCCTTTCCTCGATGTCGAGCACTCTCAAGGCCTAGTCAATGTCAAGCAATGGTCAATCTCAAGGCTGAATTTCGACCACTCAGAGCTCGATTATAGTAGGTTCCTCTTCCGACACTTAGCGAAATGTAGATCTTCTTTAGTCGATGTCGAGCAGGGGCAGTCGACGTCGAGTGCTTTTCTGCAGTCGATCCCCCTTCTTGGCTTTGCTCCAAAATGGCTCCAAATTCTGTAAAATTAAACCAAAACTTGTGCAGACCTCTATTTCTTGCAAATATACACAAACTACACAAATTCCCAATATTCCTAACCCAAATGAATAAAATAGCTAGAATAAGAAGCGAAGTGAATTTACAGGAATTCATGTCACTGAGTAGGCCGAAGGAAGTGAATTTTGGTGTGGAATTATGTGTCATCAAAAGAAACAAGGTCATATTGTGTACACTGCATACAATAGTTGTAATGATGCATAGTTTGACATACATAATAGGATATTTTTAGGCTCATTTGCATGGCATTATAGCCCTCATATGAGTTAATTCCATAGTTTATGCTTTATTTGGAAGAAGTAGGAATCTAGCAGTTTCAGTGTTTATTTACAGGAAATAGATTCGAGCTTCGAATGTTGGAGGAATCATAGATCAAATGGAGCTACAGAGAGACAGGACAAGCCATCAAAGACCCAAGAAATGTCTAGGAAAAATGGAGCAATGAATCAAGGTCAAAAAGCTGAATTGAAAATTGAAAAAAATTGAAAAAAAAAACCAATAAAATATCTAAACATAATATGATGACAACATGGCAACAAGTGGGATGAGTTTAAGTATTATATAGATAGATATAGATTAATCAATTCTTTTAAAAATAAAAACAAAGAACAATTAAACTTAAAAAAAAAACTTAATAATTTATATAATTTTTAACTCTTTAAAATACGTGTTGAAAATTTGAAAAAAAGAAGAAGAAGTAAGTAAAAAAATAGAATGAACAGAAGAGATCGGCCCAAAGCTGAAAATCCTGTGTTGACTCCATCTTGATCAAGACAAAACTTTGATATATAAATATATGGGTTTGATGAAAGTCAAAAACCTATTATATGTTATGATTCAAGTCTTTTGGGATTTACTATTATTTTGGGCATCTCTGTTGTCATTTGAACTAACTTGGAGGTTGGCCTAATTCAAAGATACGTCGGCTACTTCTAGAAAGAGATTGAATTGGCTGAGAAGATCTTCAAGTATCCAAGTTGTTACAAAAATATCTTCAACGCCTTCATCCTCCTTTCTTGGACGTGGTTAAACGGTAATATTCAAACAGCTCCTCATGAAGATAGCCATGGACGACATTCAAGCAGCATCTATATAAGAAGATCGATAGACGGCAGTGAAGATACACAAGTCTGGCTCACTCATCTCCAAAGCCTTCACTGCTGTTGATCTTCAATCTCTCTCAAGGCCTTTACTTTTCTGTTTCATCTTTTGTTTTATGAGATATTTCATTGAGTTCTATTGTACAAGTCATAAGTGTTATATTAAGAGTACACATCTACTCAAACGTATTCACTAGGCTATTATTTCACGAGAGCTTGGGTTGACTAGATATAGAAGTGGGTTAGGCTTCAAGAGGTAGAAGAAAGGATGTTCTTTTAGGTTGTATCTTGGATCCATAAGGAGTGAAATACTAGTGTTGTTGAATCCTACAGGTTGGATAAACCTAGATGGGGACGTAGGCCAAGTTCGTGCCGAACCTCGTTAACATATCGTGTGTCCTTGATTTACCTTTAGTTATTTTATTTTTGCATATTTGATTCTAAGATTTCGCAAAGGTCTTAACTAGTTCCTGGAGAGTTGACAAGACCTTGAGCTCATCTACAAGACCTTGGAACTCATTTCAAGGCCTTGACTCTGAGACTACGAAAATCGGTCATACTCTATTTAACCCTCCCACCTTTTAGAGTATTCTTTATTACACTGTTTTACCTACTGTGACTCTTCAATTGGTATCAAAGCCTAACTCATGTCTTTACTGATATTTCTATCTGTGAGATAACCATGTCTACTGTAGGTGATGGAGGTTTTGCTCAAGGGAGATCTACTAATCGCCCTCCCCTCTTTGTTGGAAACAACTTTGTACACTAGAGGTCACTTATGCAGATGTCTATTATCGATCAGGACTTGGAACTTTGGGACATTGTTAAGAATAGACCAAAGGTGCCAATGAAGACAACTCCAGCAGGAGCATCGGTGGCTAAGGAAGAAAGCGAATACAATCAAACTGACTTGGAGAACGTGGTTGTTGTGGAGGGTAATCAAGTTATAAAATAAATATCAAATATCTATGACAAAAGAAACTCCCTGTCCAAGCAAATAAAATACAAGAATCCCTCCCGTTGTAGTGGTAGAGTATTCAGGATCGTATCCACGAGTAAGTGTGTCAGCACTCGTCTTTCAAGTTCCAAGTTCTCCTCGAAATCGACCAGAAAGTACTCGATGTCGAGTAAAGTACTCGATATCAATTACTAATGTCGAGTTTCCTGCAAATCTGCACAACAGAAGATGAAAGTACTCGACGTCGAGTAGATGTACTCGATGTCGACCACTTAGTTACTCGATATCGACCAACAGAAGTCGATGTCGAGTGTCAGTTCATAATAAAACCGTAACTTTAAATAAAAGACAGAAGCAAACACGAAATTGATGGATTGAATTCAATAAACTAAAAGCTCATAGAATCGGGGTTTCAACGCCACATTGATAACCATATAAGAATCATGCCAAAGGTACAAAAGATCATGCATTTTCATCAAATAACTTTCGTCATTAACAAATAGGAAAATAGAGGCTTTCGCATAAACCCTAATTGTTATTAACCCTTTTTACATAATTAATCCAAGTTTGCATTAAAATCACTTTCTTTTCAATAACATAAATAAGGATCATCTTCGATTGTCGTAGAAGAATCATGTAAATCAGGGATAGAAGATGAAACCGCAATAAAAGTTGTACCTTTGAGGCATTACCTTACATGGCTACCGTCGGGCTCACCCCGACCCTAGAAGTTGCGTGACTACTCGCTCTTCATCATAGAAACACGCATCAATATTGTAAAAGAAATAACTTGCATTAAATTAAAAAAAAACTTACAACCGAACAAAGCCAAATCCGCTCTCGCCTCTCCAACTCCACTCGGCCAAGCTCCAAATAAAACTCTCTCTACTCGCTATTGTTTGTGTAAATTGGAATGAGTAAAAACTAGTCCCTATGACTTTATTTATAGTGTTTAATCCCCGCTATCCAAGGAAAGAACAACTCTATCTCTATATATATCTAACTATCTATTTCCTAAGATATAACTTTGATAAATGTGTGAAATAAAATAATTAAAATTCCCTAAAGTAAATATGGGAAATACTAAAGTGGATAGATCTTCCTCCAACTTGATAGATATCTTCGTGCCTTCATGGATAAGCAAGCTTCTCACTTGGATTTCCCCTCAACTTCGACTAGGATAGCGCTAGTGTGTTACTCGACATCGACTAGAAATAGTCGACGTTGACTAGTTTTGGTGTAGAAGATAGCTGCTCCTCGAATTCGGACTCGATCTCAGCTCGGATTGCACTTGACATGTACTCGACATCGAGTAGATTTGTTGCTCTCGAGTGGTCTTGTGCTCGACTGGTGCTCCAGGAGGTGATTTCGACCAAAAGTACTCGATATCGACCAGAGTGGTCGACGTCGACTAGTCCTGTCGAGTGTCTTCTTCCTTGTTTTCTGCTCAATGTGTTCTGGCTCAGCTCCTGTTTGATCTTGGATTCTCTATAGTTGACCTCGAGCTCTTCCATGGTTTCCTTCCTTCTCCGAATTGCTTGTAAAGTGTCTCGATTTATGCGAATTTCAACAGAAACTTGTGTAGACCTCCATAATTGGCAAATAAGCATAAACTACGCAGATCTTGTATAATTCTAACCCAATGATGTGAAATGCATACAGAAATCGATATAAAAGTTAATGCAAAACATGGCAAAATAGGCGCACATTAGTGGCGAAGAATTACAAGGCCATGAATTTTCTTTATTGTTGTTTAGATGCCAATGAATTTAACCAAGTTTCATCTTGCAAGAGCGCTAAAGAAATTTAGGACAAATAGGTGGTTAGCTATGAAGGAACAAGTAAAGTCAAGGAGACCAAGATCAGCATTTTTCTTTGACAATATGAATTATTTAAAATGAATTCTGATGAGACTGTCAAGGAGATGTTCACTCGATTTACCCAAATCGTGAACAACCTAGACTCTCTTGGGAAACGTTTTCAAATGAAGAGAAGGTCAGAAAGATGCTGAGGAGCTTGCCTAATAGCAAGTGGGGTCCAAAAGTGACAGCCATCGAAGAAGCCCAAGATCTCAGAACATTGCCTCTCGACGATTTCCTTGGGAAATTAATCACTCATGAGATGATCCTCAATAAAGAAGATGGTGTTCTACCTTCCAACACGAAGAATCTGGCACTCAAAGCCAAGAAGGAAGATGAGCCATCCGAGGATGCTGATAGTGATGACGAGAAAGATTCCTTTGCCTTGATCACATGGGGACTTGCTTGAATTCTCAAAATGAAGACGCAATTCTCCAACAGAGACTACTCAGATCCTTCAAAGTATAAAGGTAAGTCAGCAAATTCCAACAAGAAAACTAAAACGGAGTCTTGTTTTGAATGTGGTGACACAGATCATCCGGTGAAAGAGTGCCCTCAGAAGAAAAAGAACAAGTAGAAGAAGAATGATCGGAAGAAGAAAGCTATGATGGCATCCTGGAGTGACTCTGATTCATCCAGTGAATTCGAATAAGATGATGAACAGGCAAACTTATGTTTGATGGCCAGTCATGAGGAAGATCCTAAACGCCATCTTGAGGTAGTTGTAAGGGATTTACTTGCTAGTCCTACCGCTGTTCTTTCTGAATTCCTAAAGAATATGATTGTCAATGAAGAGAACTATGTTTATGATACTAACACTTTGAAAGAGAAGTTGTTGGAATAGGAGAAAAGATTGTGTGAGTTGTCGCTGGAAATGAATAATCTCAAAGCCTCTCAGGCATCCCTTGACATTAAAATCAAGGCCTTGGAATCAGAGAAATCTGATCTCAAGCGTGATCTTTCTTCTCTAAGGAACTATCATAGTGAATTAGAGAATGAAATGATCAAGTTGATTGAGAAGTGTAGAGACCAGCAGACTACCCTCATTTAATTCACCAATTCAAAAGCCAATCTTGATAAGATGCTAGGTGAACAACAAACGTCTCTCTACAGAAGTGGTATTGGCTACAACCAAAATTTTCCAAAGAAATCCTCTACCTTTTTTGTAAAGACCAAAGGAAACTGGCGTACCCCAACTTGTTTTTTCTGTTGCAAGAAGGGGCACGTCAAGGAAACTTGCCCTTTTAGGAGAAATGACCCTTATATTATTAGCAATAATTTTCCAGTGCTCTTGAATGAATAGGTCAAGCAGGTTTGGGTTCCTAAAGGGACAAGACCACCTAACATGGTCTATCCTAATTACGATTCCAGACTTGTATATTGGTCTAGTCGAAAAGGTTGAGGCTTAGTTGTTTTGCAGGATATCACCAAGTCAAATGAGCATAAATGGATTTTAGACAGTGGATGTTCAAAACCCATGAGTGGAAAGAAGACCTTATTCCATGAGCTTAAAAAACAATCAACTGGAACCATAACACTTGGTGATAAAGGGAAGTGTGACATTATTGGTATTGGTAAAGTTGGGAGTGTTCCCAATGCAAAAACACTATTGAACATGATTATCTTGTTGATGGTTTAAAATATAACTTACTTAGTATATCTCAATTATGTGACAAGGGCAACAATGTATGTTTTGACAGGAAAAAGTGTGAAGTACGTGATGAATATACATGAGATTGTGTTAACAGCCCATCGGTTTAATAATCTATATATGTTGTAAATGTTGATCAAGTGGCGGGAACAAATTTCAAGTGTCTCAAGGCCTTGACGGATGATCCAAAGCTTTGGCATAGAAGGCTAGGGCACATAATTATCCACACTATGACGAAGCTGCTATCAAAGGATTTGGTTAGAGGACTACCTGATCTGAGCTTCAAAGGTAATGAATTGTGCAACGCTTGCACGAGACGTAAACAAACACGAAGCTCATTCAACCCCAAAAAGGTTGTAAGTACGTTCTTCTAGACCCCTTGAACTTTTGCATATGGATTTGTGTGTGCGTATCAAATCTCCTAAGGGAAAACAATATATCCTAGTTATTTTTGATGATTTTTCCCATTTTACTTGGATTTCGTTTTTAAAAGAAAAATCAGAAGCTATGTATGAGTTTTCCAAACTATGTAAGGAGTTACAAGCTTCAAAAAACATAGATATTGTTTCTATTAGAAGCTATTATGATAAGGAATTTGATCAACTTCAATTTGATCTATTTTGTGCAAAATATGGCATCTCTCATCATTTTTCCGCATCTAGGACACCTCAACAGAATGGGGTTGTGGAATGAAAGAACTGCACCTGAGAGGATATGTCTAGGACTGTGCTTTTAGAAAGTGGCTTACTTAAACATTTTTGGGCCGAATCTGTTAACACTGCCAATTATGTTTTAAACCGATGCCTAATTCGATCCATTTTAAAGAAAAATCCTTATGAATTATTTAAAGGCCGAAAACCAAATATTTCGTATTTCAAACCCTTTGGATGTACTTGTTTTATCCATAATAATGGCAAAGACAACCTTGGGTAATTTGATGCGCGTAGTGACGAAGGTATATTTCTTGGCTATTCCTTAAATATATAGAAAAGCTTATAGAGTGTTCAACAAGCACACCATGGTTGTCCAGGAAAGTATACATGTTTTATTCGATGAAAGTAACAATGGTACTCTCAGTGATAGTTTTGCATATCTCAATTTGAATCAGCATGGTGATCTTGGATTTGAATACGATGAAGAAGATAAAGGAAAAGAGAAAGATCATAAACAAAACATGTAGGAACCCATTCAAGATATTGCTAAGTTATCACAAGACATTGAACATCACTTTCAAGGCCTTGACCTGAGCAACATAACTGAGGATCAACCCGAGTCAAGCCATGGAAATGAGCCTCAAGGCCTTGAGAATGCACCAGTGTATTATGAATCAGATCAAGGATCAAAGAGGAGAAAATTCAAACATGCATCCTCTCACGCATCTAAGGATATTATCTTTGATCCTAAATCCGGTATTCAAACTCGCTCTAGTTTAAGAAATTTGTGTGCCTTTTATGCGTTTGTTTCTCTCGTAGAGCCCAAAAAGGTGGCCGAAGCTCTTCAAGAACCAGATTGGATTATAGCAATGCAAAGCGAGCTTAATGAGTTCGAAAGAAACAAAGTCTGGACACTCAAGCCAAGACCAAATAATCAATCTGTCATAGAAACAAGATGGGTCTTCAAAAACAATCTTGATGAGGATGTTAAGATTATCCGAAACAAGACAAGGCTTGTTGCACAAGGCTACAATCAAGAGGAAGGTATTGACTGCGAGGAGACATTTGCTCCTGTAGCCAGACTTGAAGCTATTGGAATGCACTTGCTTTTGCTTCTTGTATGAGTATTAAGCTTTTTCAAATGGATGAAAATATGCCTTTTTAAATGGTTTTCTGGAGGAAGAAGTTTATGTGGCACAACCTTCTGGTTTTAAAAGCGAAGAATTTCCATATTATGTCTATAAGTTAGACAAAGCTCTTTATAGTTTGAAACAAGCTCCAAGAGCTTGGTATGAAAGTTTTAAAAAAAATCTTTTGAAAAACGGTTTTAAAAGATGTTTGATTGATAAGTCCTTGTTTGTCAAAACAAGGGGAACTGATTTATTGATTGATCAAATTTATGTCGATGATATATTATTTGGGGCTGCTAACGACTCTCTTTGCAAAGAATTTTCATACATTATATGCAGGGAGTTTGAGATGAGTATGATGGGTGAACTAACCTTCTTCCTTGGATTACAAGTTTATCAATCAAAGAAAGGAATTTTCCTTAACCAAGGGAAATATAACAGGGATCTTCTTAAGAAGTATAAGATATGAATCAATCCAAGGTGGCCAAGACACCTATGAGTTAAACCCTATCCTTGGACCATGAGGAAAACGGTAAAAGTGTCAATCAAAAGAAATATCGTGGCATGATTGGTTCATTACTCTATCTTACAGCTAGTAGGCCAGACATTATGTTTAGTGTATGCATGTGTGCTCGTTTTTAGGCTAACCCTAAGGAATCCCACTTGATTGATGTCAAAAGGATTTTTTCGCTATTTAAATGGAACCAAGGATCTAGGTCTTTGGTATCCAAAACAAAACCAGCTTTCTCTTGTTGGCTATTCCGATGCTGATTTTGCAACTTATAAAGTAGATAGAAAGAGCACATCAAGGTGCTGCCAATTCTTGGGATCTTCCTTGATTAGTTGGCACTCCAAAAAGTAAAATTCAGATGCCCTATCTACTACAAAAGCTGAGTACATTCCCGCCGGAACATGTTGTTCTCAAATCCTGTGGATTTCACAACAACTAAAGGACCTAGGCGTACACTTAAAGGGAATTCCAATAAGGTGTGACGATAAAAGTGCCATTTCCATAGCCAAGAATCACGTCCAACATTCACGAACGAAACACATTGATGTAAGACACCATTTTATTTCTGATCATGTGGAAAAAGGTGTTGTTTCTATCTCATTTATATCTACTGATTTACAATTAGCAGATATCCTTACTAAACCTTTGGCTGAGGACAGGTTCAATTTTATAAGATTGGAGTTTGACGTGTTGAATAAGGAGACATTATCATAGGGAGAGTAACCCTCCTATGAGATGAAGTCTATAAAATCTCAAAGCTCTAAATATTATTTTAAGGCCTTGATATTTTGCAAGACAATATTAAAATTTTGGATCATATTTATCTCCGGTTTTTATCTTAATAGGTAAATAATCGGATGATATTTTTTTAACCTTATCCAGTTTTTACCCTTTTTAAAATTTTGAAATCTCCGGCTTTTCATATCTATGTGCAAAGATTTTGTAGTTGGGATTCTTCCCCATTTCAATTAAGTCGTTTCATTTTTTTTCAATTTCCAAAACATAGCGTGTATTAATAGCCTTGTACTCTTCTTACTTTTAGTCATATCAAGATCATCATAGAGCTTTTCCTTCTCTCGCCTCTTCTGCTCCTCAAACCCTTGTGCTCTTCCCTCATCGCTTATTCTCTCTCAAAGAAACAATGGCATCCAGAAAATCATTCCGATTGTTCACCTCTCATTCCTCCTCAAAGAAACACTCTGAGTCAGTATCAAAGAAGAGACAAGTTCCGTTCGACATCAACACTTATTCATACTCCGATCCTACTCCAATCGCTGCGAGGTTTTCTAGGAAGGTCGATCACTCCCCGAGAAAGAAGTCCAGGGCCTTATGCAAAGGCAAGCAAAAGATGTCCTCAAGCAAATGAAAGGAACCAATTTTGAAGGATTCGGACCCTGAACGTGACTCTTCACCTCCTGCTTCGACTGGATTTGCTCTGACCGGATTCTCCTCTCGGGTAAACTTCGTAGTCCCCACTTCATGGTTTTCTAGTTATCAGCAGGCAGGGTTGTGGCTTGATGTGTTTAATATTAAAAAAAATAGTTGTTGTGATGTTGTTGATATCACGTTTCTTGAATCTCTAGACCTTCCCTGCACAAATCAACCTGCCTCTTACAAATCTTGAACCCGGGCACCATTGCATACCCTAGGATTACCCGACTGTTTTATGTGAACCTTACACAGAAACGTGACCTGGGAACCTACACCCCTGAATCCAATGTCAAGGGGAAGTACATCAATATTACTTCCTATACCCTTTCCACTATCTTCAAAATGCCCCAAGACATCTGCACAAACTCTCACCCTTCCAGAACCGAATGTGCCAAATTAGCCAAAGACAAATTCCTCTTGCCCAATACTCCTCCTTCCAGACAGCTCACTCATAGCGCTCTCACCCTTGAGGCCAAGATCATCTTCAACATTATCATCCGATGCATTATTCCCAAGGTTAACTCCAGAGAGCATCTCACAGATCAAGCCCTTGAGACCTTCTTCCTTGTGATGAGCGGCTATGAACCTGACCTACCCAACATCATCCTTAGCCAAATTGCTCACACCCTCACCTCCTCTAGAGCCTCTCCCTTATCATTCGCAAACCTTCTCCCAAAAATCTTCAAGTATTTTGGGATTGACTTGAATTTTGAGGAATAACATCCTCACATTGGTAAGTTTGACGAAGTGAGTTTTGAGTGTTTGTGACTTGTCAAGACTCTTGTTGGTAATTGGGTCTTGCATCCCAACACTCAAAACCGCCCCACATCTGGCCTAGCCCTGACCAAGCAAAGGCTGGAAATTCTGGAGCTGGGCTTGGACTCTCTCAGGCAGGAGGTACTGGAGCTTCAAAGAGATATGTCCGATCGATTGGAATAGGCATACGAGTTGCTGGCGGTTACAAATATGAAGATCAACCAGATGTTCCTCCTGAACGACCTCACCTTCACTACAACAGGGTTGATCATGCCACTCTCGAAGGACGTCACTCAACACACCAAGGAGAAAGCCACCAACTTCATGTTCAACTGTGAGCACCTTGTCCGAGATCGCCCCATACTTTATCCAACCCACACTGAGCCTACAATCCTCACTGTCGAAGAATTTGGAGTCGTCAAGAAGTACATGGACGAGGAGACTAATAGGCGCCTGACTGAGATAATGAAGGACAAGGTGTTTGCTGATCATTTTGGCCACTGGAAGCAAAAGTGTTGGGAGGACATCAGGGCTCAGAGGGCTACTAGGTATGTGCTATCAGATGAGGAGGTGCAGGATCTCAGTGATGATTCAGACTGACTGTCAAAGCCTTGATGTTGATCTCATCCCTCTCTCCTTCTTCTATTTTCAAGACCTTGGTTTCTGTTTTCAAAACTTTGTGTTGTGGTGTTAAACATTCCTGCCCATACTCCCTTCTCTTGTTGGAAGACAAAAATGGGGAGAATGGTTTGTTTTTGCTGGGTTTTTTTTGTTGGTTTTGTGGCTTTTTGGAGACTGTTGTCTATGGTTGTTAGCTGCTGTTGGATTTTAAAAACTTTTATGGTGGTTATGCTTAGTATTTAGAACTTTTATCCAACATATTGTTCTATGCTTTACAGGTATGATATTCATGTTATTCTTATATACTAACCTGTAGGGACGAATATGTTTTGTCTTCCATCAAGGGGGAGATTGTTGACTCCACCTTGATCAAGACAAAACTTTGATATATAAATATATGGGTTTGATGAAAGTCAAAACCTATTATATGTTATGATTCAAGTCTTTTGGGCTTTATTATTATTTTGGGCCTCTATGTTGTTATTTGAACTAACTTGCATGTTGGCCCAATTCAAACATATACATCGGCTGCTTCTAGAAGGAGATTGAATTGGCTGAGAAGATCTTCAAGTATCCAAGTTGTTACAAAAAGATCTTCAATGCCTTCATCCTCCTTCCTCGAACGTGGCTGAATGGTAATATTCCAACGACTCCACCTGAAGATAGCCACGGATGACATTCAAGCAGCATCTATATAAGGAGATCAATGGACGGCATTGAAGATACACAAGTCTTGCTCACTCATCTCCAAAGTCTTCCACTGCAATTGATCTTCAATCTCTCTCAAGGCCTTTACTTTTCTGTGTTATCTTTTGTGATGTGAGAGATTTCATTGAGCGTTGTTGTACAAGTCATAATTGTTATACTAAGAGTACACATCTACTCAAACATGTTCACTAGGCTATTATTTCACGAGAGCTTGGGTTGACTAGATATAGAAGCGGGTTAGGCTTCAAGAGGTAGAAGAAGGGAAGTTCTTCTAGGTTGTATCTAGGATCCATAAGGAGTGAAATAGTAGTGCTTTTGAATCCTATGGGTTGGATAACCCTAGGTGGGGACGTAGGCCAAGTTTGTGTCGAACCTCGTTAACATATCGTGTGTCCTTGCTTTACCTTCAGTTATTTGATTTCCGCATATTTGATTCTAAGATTTCGCAAAGGTCTTAACCAGTTCCTGGAGAGTTGACAAGACCTTGAGCTCATCTACAAGACCTTGGAACTCATTTCAAGACCTTGACTCTGAGACTGCGAAAATCGGTCATACTCTATTCAACCCCACTTTTAAAGTATTGTTTATTACATTGTTTTACCTACTGTGACTCTTCATCCTTTTTGGTTGAACATAGAAAGTATACTTTCCCTGAATTCAATTCCCATTAATTATAATTTCTGCAAATTTTAGAAATTTGTTTGGTTACATTATAATAAGAGGTAGGGAATTTAAATAGAGGAAGTTGATTTTTTTTCATATAAAAATGGTGGAATTGCAACTTACCTAGTCCCCCTAGATAAGTAGAATTCCCCTATTTTGTAAGAATTAGAATTCTCAAAAGCCAAATTCATGTGTTTTTTAAGGATTTAAAAAAGAAACCAAACACCTATATTTATCTTCCTTCGTAGGTTTTTAAAACTAACTGGGTTTTTTAATTGTTATAATCTTACAGCCATACAAAATATAGATCGGAATATAATATTATTTTAAAAGTTAATGAAAAGATTTTAATATTTTATTGATTTTTTATTTCTGTAAAAAGCGTGTTAAAATGAAAATCACCTATATGGAGCTAATAATTAAGAACTCACGTCGATCTACAAAGACTATAGAACGTGCCATCCATGAAGCTAGCAACAAGTCAAGTTATATCATAAACGGATATAAACTTCCGGCCGGCACCGTAAACCTGCTCAAATTAAGCAATCACAGATATAAATCGCCAAAGATGGTTTTTGAAATCAAGCACACAAATCACATCAATCTATCAAGCGATCGTCAGTCGATCGACGATCAAAGATCAACATGACATCCCGATTGATCTTTCTCCTCCTTTTGTTTACGGTCACCAAAAGCAACGTCGACAATGATCTCAACTTAGTGTTGCCGGAGTGCGCTCCCTACTTGGAGGGCGTGGGGGAGCCAATGCCCTCTGTGTCGTGTTGCGAAGAGGTGGAAGGAGCAATCACAGCGATGCTGGGGAGTGGAATGAGCGACGACAGCATTTGTTATTGGGTCGAGAAGTCGACGGGGATGGTAGGTTTGGTGCCTGTTGATGACCACAACAATAGTGAGACTGAGAGGTCTCTTGTTGTGATAGGAGTCCTTTCCTGGCAGTGTAATTTGATGCCTTTGGTTTCTTATCAAGTAAATTGTTCAACTTCTCGCTCCTTTACATCTTAAGATAAAGAGCAGTTGGTTGTTCAACTTTTGTTTTCTACTTATAGTTTATTGCTTGTTTATAATACACCTTAAATTCGATCAAGTTCAGAGCATACTCTGATCAGTTCACCTGCAAATATGAAAACAAAAATATGTAATCATGCGAAGATATATAGAGCTACACAGGCTGAGGCAACCCACCAAAATGCAGTGGGAAAGATAAAAACCCTCCAAACCTAAGCCTATATGGTTCAAATACAGCCCTAATCCAACACTACTACTGACCCTTTTTTCTTACCAAGCAACATCTCAATTAATTAAAAAAATTAATCTGAAACCTTAAAAATTACTCCCTTCGTAATTAAAACATGTCATTTTAGGATATAAATCTTAGGCGTGGTTGGCAAGTCTTGCTCGTGAGAGATTAAGATCCTCTTCTTCAGTATCCTTCTTGCGTACTATTCAACAATTCAAGGTGGCAGACGTTTATCATGTTTGCAAGTAAGCCAACGGGTTGTAATACCGGACTTTTCCAAACAGTTGCTTGGACGACACCTCTACAAGATAGAGAACTACGTTTATGCATTTGAAATGATGCAATTTGATGATGGTATAGCACGGTCTAACCATATTCAAACCATTACCTTTATTTTAAATACACAAACATACACACTAAAACAGAGACTTGAACTATGTTATGGTGCGATTCGCCTATGTGTCGAATCCTAGCGCAATCTGACCCTATTTCTTTTAGTCACATCAATTAATGATCGAATCTATTTTTGTCATGTCAATTAATGATTTCACATTTTTTAGCCACATCATTAAACATAGATTTATCGTTATTAATAATCACAATTAATTGAAATAATATATTTTTTATTAAACATTGATTATTTACATTTTGATAAAATTTCCTAACTTGTTTGAATAAATCTAATTAATTTTAACATTTTAATATTACAAATATATCTTACGACAATATCAGTTATATTTAATATTTATTAATTAATTATATCACCACATTTTGGAGTATAATATCTTATTAATTGGAATTATTAATGAATTTTTATGGATTAAGATAAAAGTAGAGAAAGAAAAGAAAATAAATTAAAAATAGTATATTGGATTTGATTTATTAGGTATTTTAATATCTTACTATCTGTCGGACCAATGTTTTTTATTTGTTTTTTTTAAGCACATGACCCAGCCGGCAAGAGTCAGGTATCAGGTAACCCCCCCCCCCCTCTCTGCTGAGGGGATTAAGAAAATGATAGGAGATAATATTGAAAATTGGAAAAGAGCTAGTAGATGAAATTCATCTGACATAGAAGATCTACCAAAACAAAAAGGAGGAAAAGGCCTCGCTACAAACATAAAAAAAGCTTACCGCTAGAGGAAACCCCCTATGGGCAAGTACAAACTAAATTTTGATGGATCATTTATATCGAGCTTAAATAGCTCCATTGGATACATGATTAGAGACTGGCTGGAAAATCCTATTAGCTTTGGAGGTGATACGATCGGCGGACATTCCCCTCTCATGGCGGAAGCCCGAGCACTACGACTATGGGTAGAAAAAGTCAAGGAACTAAAGATTACGGATTTCATAATAGAAGGGAACTCTAAAACCATCACGGATTACCTAAGTAAAAAGGCTGGGTGTCCCTGGGAAATAGAAATTAATGGTTATGTCAGACATACAAGCTCTTCTCAAGGGAGTACCGAACGTTAGTACATCCCATATTCCCCGTATTGGTAACCGGGTAGCGGATAAGTTTGCACACCTTTGCTACTCTACCAAGGGGCCAGATTTATACCATCACTCAGGTCTTCTACTTTCGGATAGGGGATGCTATCGGATCGGGTTCTCCATCCGAATTTTTACCTAATAAAAAAAAGGTATCAGGTAAATCAGCTTGCGCCGACCAGCTCGACCCACTGGCAGGGAGCAAGGTAAATCTTGGATGGAAAATCCCAAGGAAAAGAGCGGATGCAGGGATCGAACCCGGGACCTCCTTCCCACCATCTTGCTCCACACCACTAGGCCACCTCGACTAGGGCATCTCCCGGACCAATGTTGCTGCTACTTGTGGAGGTTAAGAAGCGTATTAGATAAAACGCTACGTTTTGGCTAATCTTAGCTCTATATATACTTAACCTCCTAACACTAGCAGACTAACTCGGCGTTGGCAGCTAAAGATAAAACCCTAATCAGAGAGAGAGAGAGAGAGAGAGAGAGAGAGAGAGAGAGAGAGAGAGAGAAGGCGATCTGGAGAAATCGCCATAACCGAGGTAGATCTGATCTTCCTCCATTGATTGTCTGAAGACGAAGGTCTTGTGCAGAAGAAGGAAGAAGGCACAATCAGAGCTTCATCTCTAAGCCCGATTCCATAGTCTTCGCCAACTGCATCTCAGATCCAAGATCTGAGATTCTAAGGGGGTTTTCTATTCTTTGCTTCGTGTTCCTTTGTTGTTTCTTCTTGTGTTCTGAGTTGTTTCCTAGATTTTGCTTATTGCTTGCTTTGGTGTCTGTTACCTTGTAAAGAACTACTTTGCCTAGTGAAATCGGCCCCGGGTCCCCCCCTTCTTGAGACACCACGGAGTGGGATCATCGAACCGCGTCAACAGTCCCTTGTGTCCTTTATGTTTTTGCATTTCTACATTTAGATCTGTCATTTCTCGACTTGCATGTTTTGAATCGGATCTAATCTTATAATAGTGCGATCAAAGCTTGAGTGTCCTTTGATATTACCTCCTTGAATCACTATTGATTCGAGGAGCGGACTTTGAGGTAGGGCGGATTGGATAGACCTATATGGATTGATTATTTTGAGTTGAGAGAGAAAAGTTGTGGTTTGTGCTTATTGTTGAGAGGTTTTGAAAAAGATGTAATGTTATGTGCATATTTATCCTCATATTTGTATTTCATGCATATTGCTCAAAAGAAAGAAAAGTTATGAAATAAAGAGCCTTAGTTTTTATCTTTGCATATGAGAGTTGGGTAAATGTTTGATTAGAAGTTTATTTAGAGAGTTTATGTTATTGTTTATGAGAGCTTGATGTAATTTTGAATTGTTTTGTGTTGTGTTGGAAGTTATAGGAATCCTACTTCCCGGAATTGATAGCAACACATGACCAATAATAATTCCTTGCCTTTATATGTTTATACCAAGCTCCATTACAACCCCTCCGAATGGAGTCTTCTTTGAAGTCTTCCATTGAGCGAAAATCCTCTTGATGTTGCTTATTTGCTTTGACGTATTCGGTGGAGAATTTGTGATATAAATGTCAATGCTTATGTAGCTTTTGTGTAATGAATGAGTTAAGAGTTGTTCTGAAATGTTTAAACACATGAGAGCGAAATAAACACGTTTTCCCTATGAGGTTGGATGGATAAGCATGTAGGCTACTTGATCATTTATATACACTAGTGGACTACCTCGTGCTACGCACGGAATTATTGACTTTTGTATTGATAAGTTTATGCATTCATATATTAATTCAAAAAAAAAAACAAATCAAAATTAAAAATTAATTGTACAAAAACTCGGTCTAATCTATTTGATTTTGTAAAGACTTTTTTCATTTCATATTTTAGTTATTCCCTAAATTAGTATGCAAGGTTTTAATTTTCCATCTAGAATATACTAAAACTATTTTAGTTTTATTTTTGTATACACTCTTTTTTTCTTATCGGAAACTGAAATTATTGTAGAGTATGCATGTTACTGTTATACGGAGTACTTATTTATCTATCAATGAAAATTTTATAGTATTAGATGTTTTAAAATATATTTAAAAAAATCAACACTTGAGAAAACATAATATATTATTGTATATAATAAATATGGGGTCTATTTTTGGTAATTTACAATTTAAAAATATTTGATGAAGCTTATTAATATAATTTAATTTGTTGTTTTCATTGTATATTATGTTTACTCAAGTGTTGATTTTTCTTAATCAAATACTGATCAAGTGTTGCTAGCCGCCGCCCTCCCAAAAAAAAAACACAGCAAACAAAACACCCAACCCTAGCTCCGGCGTCGCCGCCCTCTTGCGGGTTCTTCCGACCGTCTTCCCCGGCGGACTCCTTGGTGGACGCGACCTTCTCCTCCAGTGTGGTTCCCGGAATGGCCTCCCTCTCGGATCCTCGTTTGAGTTCTGGCGGTGCCGGAAGGTGTACATCATCCACCGCAGGTATCTCCTCTTCCTCCGCCACCTTCGTTCTCCGCTTATACATCATCAACCCGGGTCCTGCAGCTTGCTGGCTTCCTTCCGCTCCTCGGCGTTGGGGCTCCTCGCCGCTGGTTTTGCCGCTTGCCCTGGACCGACGGCTTACCCCCCAACCTCAATCGGACCCCCTCCTCTCCGACGTGGCTTGTTCTCCGTCCCTTTGACCAGCCGATGGAGTTTTGCCCGTCACCAGATTTTGCTCAACCCTCTCTATGTCCAAAACTACAAATCAACCCCCGGCCACCAGATCTGGAACATGCAGACATCTCTCCGTCGCAGGCCCCCAGCCATCCTTTTCAACCCCGTCCCCCCGCAGATGCTCTCTATTTGAGCCTCTCCTTGGGGACTCCAAATACCCCTCCCCTTAAATCTCCATTAACAAATCTCTCTTAATCCCTAGATCCACAAAATCAACTAACCCAAATCTAATCTTATTCCCCACCTCTCCCTTAACCCTTTAAAAATCTGAAACCCACAAAATACCCAAAATAACCGACTGTGGATGCTCCGATTTATGACCCTGGTCTAGATCCGACATCACCGCTACCTATTACCATTATCTTGGTTGTGCAAATACCAAGTCTTTGAGTCCAGCCATCACATGCAACATTATTGTTGCGCGAGCTCAAGCCTTCGCATGCAGCAATCATCACTGCAACAATCAGCGGTATCCAAACCACAAGAGCGGAGTCTACAACAATCACTGGTATCCAAACCACAAGAGCGGAGTCTACGGCTCCAATTATTGATCTGAAGAAGCAAGATTTAGTTTTTTAGACAATTTTAATTCTAAATTTCTGTAATTGTAATTTTAGATAATTTTTCTTTTTTGACTGGCGACCCTCTGCGTAGGGTTACTCAAGTCATCTGTTGATGACTTCAAGATCGCTTTGTCGATCTACTTCTTGCCTACTGTCAAAAATAAAAAAATATACTGATCAAGTGTTGATTTTAAAAATGATAATTGTTTTTCTAATTTCAAAATATTACACAAATAATTGATTAGCTAATGTTAGATTAGACTTTTTAACTTCTTATAAAGATTACTTTTACTCAAAGTGTTGAATTTTACTCAAGTGATGATTAGTTTTTTTTCTTTAAAAAATCTTCAATGTTTCTACTTTATTCAACCTCATTTATGACAAAAAAAACTTCTTTTACTATAGAGGAAGATGATTAAATAATGTTAGATTAGACTTTTTAACTTCTTATAAAGACTATTGAGTATAAAATGATTTTTACTCAAATGATGATTAGTTTTTTTCGTTAAAAAAATCTTCATCGCTACTATGACCCTCCAAGCCAAAGCCTATATGGTATTCACAGCCCTAATCCAACACTACTACTGACCCTTTTCTCTTACGAACCAACACCTCAATTAATTAAAAAAAGATCTGAAACCTTAAAAATTATTAAACTTTCAAAACGTATAGAATAAATTTGTTAGGTTTAAAAACATTGAATTGGATCGAGTGGAGTAATCAAATATGCATGAATTTAGATCAAATTCGGAAAATATTCAAGACTTCAACCATTGGCGGCCACAAGAATCGCTAGAGGGGGGCGGAATTGTTTGTTGGGGAAAAGAAATTTCTTCGGTATATATAATAAATTGTAATAAACCAAAGAAAAGAGAAGAGAGGTAGAGAGAAGAGAGGAGGAATTGATGTCTTATTGCGGTCTTCAGGACCCTTTATATATGAGTTTACATAGGGAACTAGGGTTTACTAGTGTTTATCCATCCATAATATAATAATATTATAACACTCCCCATTGGATAAACATCCTTAAATACTACCTCATTACAAATCTCGCCTAGAAAACCCAATGGGACAAAACTAGGATCCAGAGAACAAATACATATGACATTTGATACGCTTTGGTGATCTGCCTCGTTAAAAACGTTGTCAGGAAAACCCAGTGGGACAAAACCTGATCGAAGGGAAAAAGAGTGCAGTGCGTATACTCCCCCTGAACTCAACACCCTTCTTGTAGTCTTCTCATTCGGGTAAGCTCTTTGAACTTCTTGATGATGCTGACTGTATGAGCTGCATAGCCGAGTCTCAACATTTCCTTTGACGTGTATAAGTTGAGATTTCTTCATACATTACAATTGACTTCGAATGCTTGACTTCCATTTGCTGGCGTTGAGCTGCTTTCAATGCACAAACATAAGGTACTTCAGGACCCAGTGTGTCATTTGATCATGGGGGATCTAGTGTATTAAATGGTGTCTAAGTTGCCTCGTTAAAAACCTTAACTTGGAAAAACCCAATGGGATAAAAACCAAAATCAAGGAAAAGAGTACAACATTGGATGGTACTTCGGGACCTAATGCAATATCACCATTTTCACAATTATAGGTACTCCAGGTACACTTATAAGGATCTTTAACCAATTGCATGTGACGGTACTTTGATATTAATGCTTAAGACATTTTCAATCGATCTTTTTCATTTATATGCGTATGCAAGTAACACGTCCGTCATTTACATTTAGATCCAAAATTATATTCACTTCTGGTGAATACATTCTCCATATAACCTTTGATAGGTATTTGTGCAATCAACTTGGCTTTATATTTTATTTTGTATGAACACCCACTTAAAACCAATTGATGTTGCACTTGTTGGTGTTGGAACTACAGGTCCAATGTCATCATGCTTAAAGAATCCATCTTTGCATGACTTGCTTCTTTCTAGCTCTTTTACTATGATTTCGTTGTCGACGTCCATTATTTATTTGATGATCATCATATTCTCATAGGCTCATTCCACTTCTGGGGAATCGTATACTAAGAGCCTAGTGATCTCCAAACACTTCTGGTGTACTTGAGAATCACTTGATATTGATTGAGTTGGAGTTATTCCTGGAACTTCCAAATGAGCTAGTATATGTGACTTTGTCACTTTCTTGGTCTTTAGTAAATGCTTTCAATAACATATTTGTCAAACCTTATAATCATTTCATTTATTGAACTTCTGGTTCACTTGTATTTATTCGCGGATATGAAATGATAGAGAAGTTGCTTCCATGCAATCTCTTTCTTAATTGTCTCATTTCCTCTCCCCCTAAATACCGAGCATTTGATCACCATTATAAAGCTCTAGTTATTTGATATCAATAGGGACTCAAACCCCATGTATCATCCAACTTCTTTGTGGTCTCATTGTAGTTCATTTGGAGGAGGTACATCTTGGAACATATACTGCTTATTCAAAACCTTTGAATGACATACTCTCTTCTGGAGATAATTAGGGAGATGTTATTGTGTCAAATTCGAAATGCAAACATGCATGGGCCCATTTGACCAGCGACTCTTCTGGGTCACTGTGAGCTACCGTATGCTCAACAATGTGGTTGATAACATTCTCTACCTTATGTTTCATATGACCAAACTGTTAAGGCATCTATGGTATTGGAATTACACTGGTCTATGTGATAATGTTCCGTAGTTGTCTCATTGAATCCACTCAAGAGACATTAGAGACTTTGCATTTACTTTGAATTTAGATGGTCATGTTGTTGATTTGCCAAGATGATAGACCATATATGTTCGGTAACCCTTATAAAGGATCTTCGGGTCCTAGCTAGGGTCTTCTTGTCCCTTTTAGTGGGTGTGTATGTGAATGTCAATGATCCCGCCCATCATCGTTTCACATGAATGACCGAATGCCACAAAGAAAAACATTTTATCATTAACTAACTTCTGGTTAGTGATAAGTTTCAATGGGATAAATGAGTATCAAATAAACCATATATATACATTCTCACTCTGTAAGACTTGCTTCTGGCTAGTCATATGATATATGTGTCATTTGTTACTTCAGGTAACAAGATCAATGCTCTTCTGGAACTATATGGTATTCATCTTGGTTTTACATTCAAGATTGTTTGAGAAAACTTCAGGTTTTCAAAATTGTTTTAACACTTATAAAATCATAATATTCAACCATTGAACCTTGTATATGGTGATCCATTTATTTAATTTAGATGTCATTGAATGGGTATTGTCAGAACTTTCGTTGGTTGAAGTATGAGTCATTTATAATGTTCTTCAAGACATTTAAAATTAACCGTATAACAGACCTAGCTATAAGCCACAACAATAACTTTGGTCAAGCGCTTAACCATAACCTCTTTTACACCCTCTACCGGAGGGGCATGCTTCAGGCAATGCTTAGAGGATAGTCAGGAAGTGGCCTTTTTAACCGGATCGTGTTATGTGGTTACTTCTATTGGTTGTATCAACCAGACAAAAATAGTTCTGAATATGATAAAACCCACATTCCATGTACTTCTTCGGGAGTACAAATGATAAAATTAGGATCATATATTCTTTTGTAATTTGTGAAATCCTTTACTCTTCTAGAGTTCATAAAATATTCTTTACTCTTCATGAGTTAATAAAAATCCATCAGTAGAGTCTTCAGGCTCTTAGGTTGGTGTTGAAAAACTTCACAATCTACGGGATTGTGGTAAACCTTTCTCCCAAATGTTCATTTGCCAAACAAAACTTCGTATTTGACGCTCATGATAAGTTGTTTCTTCGGGAAACACTTTGAGCTTTGAATTACAATAAGTAAAATCATAATAATTTTATTCAATATAAAACAATGATTAAAAAAAATAAATAAATAAAAGAAATTTGTATTTGTCCACTTGAGGTGGAGTCATGGAGAAACTTTTCAATTTCTCAATTTCTTCAAGAAATGATTTTATTCATAAGAAGATTCGTTTGTCAACTTCGAGTGACAATTAGTCTCCATTATGTATAATTCGATCATATACTCCAAAAGATGATAAGTTGCATTCAAAACTATAGTAAGTTGTCATAAAAACATTGACCATATTCTTCAAGAAATGGTACGTTTGATTATTACTCACTTCAGGGAGAAGACAACTTGTATACATTCATTTTAATTTCTACACTTCTGGGTATTTGTGCAACTTTAAAATAAAACTCATACACTTCTGGGTATGATTTTGAATAATCTTTAGGAGGATATACAATATATCTCTTATCATTCATTTACTTCAGGAAATGAATATTGTCACTTCAGAGACAAATTTGTGTTGATTAGATAGAGACATTTTATGAATATTTTTTTTTTCATATATCTCTTCAGGAGTTTATTATCGTTACTGTAGGAACGATTTATGAGCATAATGTGTTCATCCTCTTCAGTAGGTGATTTTATTTCGAGGGATAATGATAAATAAATACACAATTGATATAATTAATAAAATCATAAAATCACAAATAAATGATTAAAAGTAGCATATTGTCAACTTCTGGTGACAAGAATTTAAACATCCACAAAGACATGTTCTTATATGATATTTATCGTCTACTTCTGGAGATCAATTTGACAAAACATGATAGTTTAATTTGCACTCATCGCTACATTGATGATTATAAGTTTTAAAACTTTATCTACTGCAGGAGATAAGTTTCATCTAGATATAAAAGCTAACATATTTTATCTTCTTCAAGAGATAAATTTATCACTTCTGGGATAATATACAAATTAAACAATTCATATCTACTTCGGGAGATAATATTTATCTACTTCAGGAGATAATGTTTGTCTACTTCTGGAGATATAGAATAAAAAAATGTATATATAATATAATATATGAATAGAAATACATAAAATAAAGCAAATAATAAAAAAAATCGTTGGCTTCGGGGATGAGATTTATAGATTCACCACTTCGGGGATGATATTTATCGATTCATCGCTTCAGGGAGATTAGTTTAATCGCTTCAGGGATTAGAATTAATTTATCTGCTTCAAGGGATATATCAAATTTAATTGATTAATTCAACACCAATTCAATGGATAATATCACCACTTCGGGGGTTCATAAAACTTATGCCCACACATCATCTTCGGGGATGTGTTCACTTCATATACTTCACAAGGACAAAACATGCAATCTTGAAAATGTTTAGGCCGTTTTAGGTAATTATATAAAAGGTACGAGCCAATTTACGATTTTTAAAAGTTTTAAACCGATCTCGTAATTAATAAAAATACTAAACCTTTCGTACGTCAATGGCGGCGACCAAACCTTTCTTCCTCGTACGTCAATGGCGGCGACATCGGTCGGCGGGGTCGCCCATGGAGGCAGAACTGGATCGCATCGCTGCGAGGTCAGTCAGGCTCGACTCCGGAGGGCAAGTTTGGTTCAGATCTGCCACGTACCCTGCGTACTAGCAGTTCCCCATCCCCGCTGACGGTCTGACCTCGATGCCGACGTTGTAGCCGTCAACGAGGCTGACGTCATAGAAGTCCTAGCCTCCGCTACCGACGACAGTGAAAACAGTGAGCACCGCCGCCCGGGGGTTCGCCTTCGACCTTTCTTCTTTGTGATTTGTAGGGAGCGGTGTTGAGATTTCTAGGCAGCGCCCGGGGCGAAGTAGGCACACGTTGTTACCCGCGTGCTATTTCCTTCAGATGGCGGTTCCGACTAAGGACAACAACGACGTCTTCACAGATCCGGGACGAGGACATGCTTGTCCAAGGCTGTGGGCCTTGGAACGAGAGAAGGAGACCTCTTGTCTGCGATCGAGCGAGATAAAGGTTAAATTCAATTGAAAACTCAAAATTGTATAATGGATCAATTATGTGAAAAACATGAATACTCTGCCGTATTGCCTGTAAGTTCGTTCTTTAGGGTTTTAATTGATGTAATATTGTTATCAATATAATAAGTAATCAAGGCAAATAACATTAATCGAGAACAATATGATATTGGATTGAGAATTTCAAATAAAAAGAATTGGAAACTCATCTTTTTGGTGAGATTTTGAATTGCGGAGGGCACAAACAAACTTCTTCGATACTCTGCAGCCGCCGCCACCATCTTCCTTGCTGGGCCGCTCTTGGGGTAAATTGAAAAGGGCTAAGGACGAGATTGGGGAGACACTAGACAAACGTCAAAAGAGGCGGAGGCGGAATTAGGGTAATTTTCTAGAGCAACACTCATGCTGATAACGTGTAATAAACCAAAGAAAAGAGAAGAGAGGTGGAGAGAAGAGAGGAGGAATTGATGACCCTTTATATATGAGTTTACATAGGGAACTAGGGTTTACTAGTGTTTATCCATCCATAATATAATAATATTATAACATAAATAATTTTTTTTAATATATTGAAAGAAATATGATATTTTATAACAAAAAATTCATGCAATAATTTAATAATTTATAGAGGAAATGGTACTAAATACCATAAAACCAAAAAACTTTGCAAAAATGCCGAAAGGGTGGGAAAATTTGCAAAAATGCCAGAATTCCCCCAAATTTGCACGAATGTGCAAGTCAAAACCCCTCCCCCCCCCCCCCCCAATACCGGCTATCTCATGTAATTTTGGCCAAAAAAAAAGAAAAATAAAGTAGGGGCATCATGGGCTAGTAGGAGAGAGAGAGGGCGGGAAGGAGAAATTAGGGGAGGGTTATTAAATGGGCATCCCATCACATTCCTCTCTCTCGTTTCAAACAATCCCAATAGCAGAGAGAGAGAGATAGAGGTTTCTTGTCCAGTTGCAGAGACGCCCAGCGAGAGAGGAACGACAAAGGAGAGAGAGCGGGATTGTCCACCGTCGCCGGAGAGTACACACCACCCACGAACGCCGACGAAAGAGCGAACAGGTACGCCCATCGGTCTTCCTCTTCTCTTCTCCCTTTGGTGGTACTGTGCGCGAGTGTGGGTCGGGGAAGCAGTTGGTGAAGGGGTTAGGGCAATGGTGGCCTGAATGGTAGGTCGGGGTGGTGGTTTTCGTGTATGGAGAATGGTGGGTCGTGGTGGCAGGGGTGGTTTTCGGGTATGGAAAGGGGAAATCGGTGGTTAGGGCTTCCAATTGGCTGACAGAGGTTTTCGAATAGGGTTAGAGCAACGGTCGGGGAACTATGGATAGGGGAAATTGGTGGTTTGAGTTTCGAATTGGGTGACACGGGTTTGAAATTGGGTGACAGGGGTATCCAATTCGGAGAGAAGGCTTCCGAATTTTGTTGTGGTAGTAGGTGGAAAAGGGGAAATGACGAGGTGTGGAAATTGGGATATGTGGATGTCGTAGGTGGGCGATTGAAGAATGATTGAGGTATTGGTTATAGGCTTCTGATTCATAAGGGCTGACATGAGTTTCAACTTGAGTGACAGGAGTGTAGTGACATGGGTTTGTCTGTTAGGTGACAGAGGGAGATGAATATTATTTGTAAACTGAATTTGTTCGCCTGATCGAAATTACAGGAAACAAATGGTGAGGACAAAGAATCCGAGGTCAAAGAAGCGGGAGCCCGAATACCTAGTCCCGAAGGATAGGCACTTTCGGGCACGGGTGAACCAGGGCTTAAGATTGTCGATGCTCAACAACATCGACGACTATGTCGACGCTGGTGACTGGCAGAAGCTCCTTGACTCGCAGCTGGGTGGGGTTGTGCAGTTGGCGCACCGCGTCAAATTCTCTTCACAAATGGTGCATTATCCACTCCAGCGCCAGCTTGAGACCGAGAAGGAGTGGGAGACCTGGTACAGGATAAAGGGGAAGCTCCGTAGGTTCTCGATCAAGGAGTTCGCCTTAGTTACCGGGCTGCGGTGGAGTCAACCAAGAGCGACTGAGATGGAGGACGACGACAAAGCTATCAAGGACTTTTTGAGAAACGAGAGGATGACGGTGGGTGACCTGGAGAACGAACTGAAGAACTCATTGTTGGTAGTGCGGAGCCCGCGAACACGATTTAAGCTCATGCTTCTCTTCATTGTGGAAGGCGTGTTGCTAGGGAACGAACAGAGGAAGGGGTTGCGAAGCTGGATCGTCAGGTTGGTGGAGAATGTCGATCGGTTTTTGGCATTCACATGGGGACGGGTAATTTATGCTGCAACACACATCTCGCAGGACGGCGCCGTAAAGCGTCGGGAGGCTGAGTTGAAGCTAGAAGATCGCAAGAAGCGCAACGATTATAGGCTGATGGGTTATCCGCTTTCCTTTCAGGTAACCTTCTCGATCACACCCATGATCATTTTGTAATTCATATGTTGAAAATGTAATCATTTGAGTGGGGATGCGGTGCAGATTTGGTTGTTGGAATCCATGCCAAAATGGAGGGTCTAGTTTCCGTCGAAGGTGTTGCCCACGGCTTTCCCTCGTTGCATGAGATGGACCCTCAAAGATGAGAACTTATCTTATGCTGATATATCCAGCCGCACTGAAGTTGAGGGAGAGACGGCCATTGAGATTGATGATAACCCAATACTCATACCGGAGGAGGCTGAGCTGGAGTTGATGGATGGATGTGTCTACGAGGATGAGGAGTCCGACCCCCTATTCGACAACGTAGTGGCACCCTTCCTGAGCCATTTTGAAGCCCCTGGTGGGAGTTCCTAAAAGACGCGAAGAGGAGGCAATGAGAAGGACGGCTGGGTGGAGGATGTGGCCAAGACTCTGGAAGCAGTTATGAACAAGCTTGGGACAATGTCAAGAGGGATGGACAAGATGGATGAACAGGTACGTAATTAATTCCCATATATTCGTTTTGTGGAGAGTCTGAAGAACTGTGGTGACAAGGATAAATGGACTCCTAACACGTGAAATTGGACAGGTGACACGTAGTGTAGATATTGAACGAATCTGCTATGAAATTGAGGGGGGCCTAGTCTGATATGTGTTTGTTTTGAAGTGAATTTGGTGACCTTATTCTAATATGAAGTATGAATTTGCATTTGATGGGTATTGATTAGTCATGACAGGTGTCACGTAATAAAATGCTTTTGTTGAATTTTGTGACCTTATGCTGATATCAAGTACGAATTTGTTGACCTACAGTTGAAATTGTTAGAGGTGGCCGTGAGTGATCTGCGGGATGGTAAAGATAAGGGAACGGACGGGCAAGAAACAACCCAGAAAGAACAAGTTCCCGATCAGAACGAACGGGATGAGTTGGTTGAAAGCTATGAGAATGTAAGTTTGTTTTTGTGTGACACGCGTTACGATGTTGAGTCCGACTAGAAATCGGGGATCCAATATCAAACGTTAATTTGTATTTCAGGTCGAACTTGATGATTTGATTAAGTCAATTGCGCCTGAATGCGGTGAGAAGACCCTTGGTGGACAAGGTGGTAAGGTAAGCTGTTGGTAACCATCACATTAATTTATCGATCCAGGGTGACAGAAAGAATGTAGCTGTGTGACATGATTTTTTTTGTTAAGTGACACTGGATAGTTTGAGGCCTAATTGAATGTTGATTTCATTTGCCGTTTGAAGCTGCTGTTAGGAAGGGAACTGAAGTGGATGATGGCGAGGATAAGCACGCTGAAGTTGAATCTGTCAAGGCAGGGGATGAGGGGGCAGGAAAGAGTAAGAAGGTAAGGTTTATTTATCAAATCACGATGACAATGATAATTTTCTCTGTGACATGAACGTTTATGGCAAATGACACGAATATTTTTCAGACCAAGGCAGGGGACAAGCGAGGTGATGACGGGGACAAGCTAGCTGAAGGTGAATCCCTCATGGCAGGGGATGGGGCGGTAGGAAAGAGCAAAGATGTAAGTTTTTTTTATCAGTTAATGGTGACAGGGACAATGTAGTTGTACGACATGAGTATATATGTTATGTGACAAGGGAAATTTTCGGCCTTAGCTGAATTTTGATATCCTTGCAGTTGGGAGAGGCAGGTGTCAAGGGGTCTGATCCTGATGACGAGGGAAAGAAAACTGAAGGTGATGATAGGGCGAAGCCCCGGGTAGCGCAGGTGTATGCATCTAAGGGGGCGAAGAAGACAAGGAAGGGTGATGGAGAGGAGCTGGCTCCCCCGGCCAAGAAACCACGAGCTCAGAAGGTAGGCAGTGTTCCCGCTGATGTTGTTGCGCTAGGAATTGTGTCCGCGACGGACAACGAGGCCCTGACAAGTTGGCTCGCAAGGTACGTAACTTATGTCTCTTACTCTCGAATAGACGACGAAGGTAGATAGTTGAACGTCCACTATGTTTGACATAAACTTACCGTGCAGTGGGGACGTGGAGGTGCGCATGTCAACTTGCGGTGTGGATCTGACGAAGGAGTTCCTCACCTCCCTGAAGACACCCTGAGATTGGTTTAGCACAGTGGTATGAATACGTGTCACCTATAAAATTTCATGTTTCAGGAGTGTGGAATGTAATTGCGGTTCACATCATGCAGGGTATGGAGGAGTGTTGCTACCTTTTGCGCAAAGCGGTCTCAGAAAGGGCGGATGACATTGGCAGTGGAGCTATCGTTGTGGATACGTGCTTGACAGGACTGTATCTACCGCGGGAATGGAAGGAGTACATCGCAAGCCCCGAAGCGTACAAGCCCAGTGATGCTTTGCTGGCGTACTTAGATGTCGGTCCCCGGCCACGATGGGGCGAGCGTGGTCAGGTACGGACCTCATCCTCCTCCCCTTGAACGTGAGGAACAAACATTGGGTTGCGCTTGCAATCGATCTGAAGGAGTGGGAGGTCAGGGTGTATGACTACGATGTCCACATCGTGACGGAACGACAGCTCCAGCCCATCTTAATGCCGGTGACAACCCTCATCCCTGTCGTCATGCGGGCACACCCCGATCTGAAGGTGAAGTATGCGGATAAGGTCCCCACGTCGTTTGCCATTCGTTGCGACAGGGGCCTTCCACAGAACAAGCTAAGGTAAGTTGGTTCACATGGTTCAATATCGTTTCATTGGATGTGGAATTGGTGTCCGCGTTCTGATGGCTTGTTCCCCATTGCAACGGTGATTGTGTCCCGTACACCATTAGATTCATGCAGCTCCTGCTAGAGACCGCCCCGACCTTCGATGGATTGGACGACACGTACATTGAGGTATACCGGCAGATGCTAGCTGTTGGGGTCTTCCATGGTCGACTCGGATGCTAGACTTTGGAGTGCGCCGTGAATGTTTATTGTGAACATTTGATTCCAATGAGAACACCCTCCTGTAATAGTTGAAGTAGAACATTTGGATATTTTGCGAAACTTGGTAGTTGTCGAATGTGGACAAGAACGTGTATTAGCCATACATGTTCGTGTCTAATGGATCCAAATTTGGTATTTTAGGTATGCGGACATGTAATTTGTTAAACTTGGCAGTGAAGGTACGAACATGGGTGCACTTGGTACGTTCTACAATCATTCCAATTTGGTGACAAGGTAGATATTGTTACATGACACGAGGATTAAAAGGGGTGACATGGGTAATTTAGACTATACGTAGGAATTTGAGAGAGTGAATGTTGACACGAAAAAACATGGAAGGTGACACGTGCATGCAAAGACGTGACCCGATACTGGGATAAAACAACAGAACGACAATCGAAAAGGAATCTTTCAGGGTGGCAGTTGGTTGCACAGTTACTTTGACCTACTTTAAAAAATAGAAAAAAAAAAGGAAAACCAAATATTCTCTCTCTCGAAAATAAAAGGTAAACAAAAAAAAAAACAAAGTAATTTTCACCAACTTGCATTCATTGTAGTTGGGGAATAAAACCACCACCACAACGGGAAAGAGAGTGAGTGAATATTAATAGAGGGCAACAAGGAAGGGAGGCCGTTGTGAATTGAAGGGAAACAAGGGAGCAGCAATCCGGCCGCTGTGAACATACGACATAGAACAAGGGAGGAAGACGCTGGAGAAGCCCGTATAGGAGAGGAAGGCGCCGGAAAACAGGTACAGCCCGCGTTATTCTTGAAATCCATCTCCCTTCTCTGCTACTCTGAATCTTGACATAATTTGCAATCTTCCCCACTTAATTTGCAATCTTCCATTGTTTCGTTCAAAGGCATGCAATTTGGGAATGGAGAAAATTCGGAAATTGGGGATTTGGGTTAACGCAAATCTGGGGAATTGGGGGATAAGGGGAAATACAGATCTGGGGTAAAAGGGGTATGAGGATCTGGGGAATTGAGAGAGAAGAGCAAGGGAGGTTCAAGATGAGCGTGGGAGGGTTGCGAGTCCTTTAACCCAAAATGTCAGAGTGGAGAATAACCCCTGTCATAAGCGGGTACTGTAGGAGTATTGGGAGAAGCCAACTGACATTCATGACATGGGTTATGTTGTTGTGTGACAAGGGTTACCTCTAAGGTGACATGGGCACTTGCTCGTGAAACACTCCCAGACAGATTTAATAAGTAGAGGTTGATTTTGTTTGGATATTGATTATGTTCATGTCCACCTAATTGCAGGAAGGACATGGTTCGGTCCCAAAATTTGAGGAGGAAGGGTGTCCGACCACCGAAGAAGGTGAAGCCACGACTCGCATTGCCGAAGGAGAAGTATTTCTGGGGGCGGGTCAACCATGGTTCGAGAGTGTCGCTGCTCGTGAACTTGGACGACTGGGTCGACCCCGTCGATTGGGAAGAGCTACTGCGAAGCCAATTTGGGGGGATTGTACAATTGGCAAACCGGGTTCAATTCTTGTCGCAACTGTTGCATTACGTGTTACAACGACAGCTTGTGACAGAAAAGAAGTGGGAGACTTGGTACATGCTTCAAGACAAGCTCCGACGATTCTCGATCAAGGAGTTTGCGCTCGTTACTGGGTTGCGGTGTGGTCGAGTTCAGGGGGAAGACACAGAGACGGAGGTTGACAAGAAGACAAAGAAGGATCTCAAGGACTTATTCGTAATGGACAGCATGAAGGTGGGTGAGCTAGAGAACGCGTTCAAGAACTCCATCTTGAAGGAGCCGAGTGCGAGAAGGCATTTTAAGATCGCTCTCCTCCTCATCGTCGAAGGAGTTCTGCTGGGGGAGAACCCAAGAAACCCATACGAGGGTGGATTGTGAAGCTTGTGGAGAACGTTGATCGGTTTCTTGATTACCCCTGGGGCAGGATTGTGTACGAGGCCACCCACGAGTCCCTGTCGGGTGTCATAGAATGACGTGTCGCTGACTTGAAGCCGAAGGGGAAGGACGAAAAACATGGATATGGGCTAATGGGTTTTCCGTATGCGTTCCAGGTTACCTACTTGACCGAAGTTATACTTTAACTATTAAGTGCAATTGATGAACTCGAGTGTCATGTGTGGTTGTTGTAGATTTGGTTGTACGAAGCGGTCCTGGGGATTGGGGAGGAGTTTGCAAACTGGGTGTCGAAGACGGCGTTGCCTCGCATGCTGAGGTGGACAGCCGATGACGACAATCTAAGCTATGAGACGATCCAGTCCCGCATGGACCCTAAGAATTCGGAAAGCATAAAGGTCGAAGACAACCCGATACTAGTACCGAAGGCCGACGAGTACGAAGTGATGCTCGGGCGCTTCTACCAGCATGAGGAGCATGACCTCTACTTTGATGACATTGAGGCTGCGTTGGCACCCAGTTATTATGGTGAAGGCTCTGGCAAGCCCGGCCCGAGTTTGGAGCAACAAGATGGGACAAGGGAATCTTGGGAAGATAAAGTGGGGAAGACACTAGAACTAATCTTGGAGAGGCTGGGAACTATGTCAACATGGATGCGGAGCATGGATGACAAGGTACGTGTAACTTTTCTCCCATAAGTGACACGAGTATATTCTATAAGTGACGCGGGTAACTTTTCCCCCAGTGGTGACACGAGCAATTTCCATAAGTGACATGGGTAACTTTTCTCCCAATGCCGAATAACATTTGCGAACCACCCCTCATTTATGTACTTTGTGTATCAGATGAAGGTCTTGGAAGGTGTTGTGAATGGGATGCGAGATTGCCAGTCGAATGCAGGAGGTGTGCAAAAACCAATGGGCGATGTCCGTGGAGAGGATAACCACCAAAATATCGAACTAAGGTGGACGACCAGCCACCAGAAGGACAAGATGAGGTAAATTGGTTGTTAGTTCACATGGTATTTTTTCCCAATCGGTCAAGGGTTAATAGAATCAACATTTTCATATTTCAATATATTGTAGACAACTGACATGGTTGTTAATGTCAAGCGACACGTTTTAATATGTCAAGTGACAAGGGAACAAATAAATTATCTGAATGACAGTTGAAAAAACCATAACCAATTGCCGGATCTCAGAGGCTGCGAAAGTCGAGACCATTGGAGGAACTGGGAAATATATCAGTGGAGAGAACGACGGGAAACATAGGGAGGTTGAGGAGAACAACCTTAAGGCCGGGTCAACAGAGGTACCACCTATAGTGGACGACCAGCCTAAACCGGAAGGACAGGATGGGAAGGTAAATTGGTTGTTACTTCACATTGTCATTTGAATCTATAGTAGTAGTTAAGTGACAAGTGTATCAGTGTTAACCGACACGGATAATTGTTCGGGTGACACGGGGGTAAAAACAATTTTGACCTGACCCTTGAAACTATCTAACCAATTGCCAGATCTCAGAGGCTGCAAGAGCGGAGCCCGTTCGAGGCAAGAAGAGTAAGAGAGGTCCAGGAGGTGAAGGAGAAGTGAAGTCCCCGCCTAAGAAGAAACCGCGGGGCCGAAAAGGGAAGAACGTTGTCGAAGGCGCGGACGCGATTAAGCTGGGTCTTGTATCCATGTCAGACAACGATGGCTTCCTCCGTTGGATGGATAAGTGACACTCATCAGTAGACGTACCCAACTGATTGCAGACATGACTCCATTCTCCTAACATTGTGCTTGTGGTTGTGCAGCGGGGATGAGGACAGCTGGAAGACTGCGTACGGCACGGCGCTGACTAAGGAGTTCTTCACCGCACTAAAAACGCCCACAGTTTGGCTAAACTCTGAGGTACGATACCCGCCTAATTGATTACCTTTGTTTAGTGAATGACACGGTATCTAGTGTAATAGGTACTGCAATAGTATTGGATTTTTACTAGGGTTGTAATCGATGCAGCACATGGAACAAGCATGCTATCTTCTCCGTAAAGGGGTAATGGAGAGGAACGGTGACGTTGGCGGTCGAGTTGTGGTTGTGGACACATATTTCGACCGCTATCTGCAGACTGAGTGGGACAAATACAACAGCGATGCAGATAGCTACGAAGCCGACCAGAAGTTGCTTGCCTACTTCGACGGGCGGTCCCCGACGACGATAGGCCGCCCGTGGGAAGGGACAGAACTTATCCTCCTGCCGTTGAACGTGGACAGTATTCCCTGGATCGCCGTAGCGATAGATCTGATCGGGTGGCAGGTAAGGGTTTATGATTCGGATGTTTGCTAGGTTGGTATTGTCGTACGTTGTTATGAACTATGTCGCTTTCTTTATCTTTAGTCGGTGGTTATGTGTTGTAGAATGTTAATATATTTTTATGCTATTTTTTAGGCAGTGGTTGACTATGTTGTCATGCTCGAAATTGTGGTTATAAATTGTAAGGAAATCACCCGTGTCACCAAATTTGGAATCCCGTGTCAACTTACATATTTATCGTGTCACTGATTTCAATATGGTGACAAGGGTGATTTCCATACACGACTAGCACAAATACTCAGGAATGTTAACATGAGCTGAAACAAGTGACAATGCATGGGTGATTTCATTATCAAAGTGTCAACTACCGAAATGTCAAACATCAAATTCAAAGCAGTGACATGATAACCCCTTCAACCTGACACGGTAATACAAAGGCGATGACAGAGGTTATTTCCTGAATCCATCCACAAAAGTACTACGAAGTTCTTTACCACGTACCTGTAGTATGTCACCTGTTCCCAAAAGTAAAGCACCTTCTTAGAGTTTGTCATATGTGCAAGCCACCTAATTACACTACCAAGTACTTAACCCGTTCACAAAATAACATAGACGGAGAATGATCCAACCACTGACCCCAAACTACAAATGCAAAAGAAGACCCAGCAACTGAGGTAAGGCGTTGGACCACCAATGGAGGAACACATCTACGAACGACGGTGCTTGAAACGGCGAAATTCTCCCCGAGATGAGAATCAACAAGTCTTAGGGAGACCAGGGCGCCGCTTCACGTCTGGGGGGAGACACACCGCGCTCGACATGGCTGGGGGGATTCGCCAATCTGCTCTTGGAGGAAGCGGATATAGCACATTCTCGTAACACGCCTTCCATGCTGCGACTTTGTAGAAGTCATTCACGAGAGAGAAGAAATTGGTACCTCGAAAACTGGCAGCGGCTACGGCGTGCGGGCACGGAAACTGGTCAATGTCGAACTGTTTCCATGTGCAGGTCCGGGCACTCAAGTTCACAACCCAGGTGGAGGACCCTCTGCGGACAGTGTACTCATGTGCGTTGAGCGCTCTGACATCCATGAATATTGCCAACGCATAGCTCGTTTTGAGCTCACCTTGAACGTAATCGCTCCCGGCGACCCCGATTCGGTGCTTTTTTCCCGTCGCTCGTAAAACCACTTGGATACTATTTCGATGACAGCATCAATCAGAGTTGTGATGGGTAGGTCGCGAGGCTCCTTGAACACGGAGTTCAGACACTCGGATTTGTTCATCGTCAATATGTTGTAGCGCATCCCTAAGAAGTATGCCCGGGCCCAGTTCTGGAAGCCAGTCTCTTTCAGGTATTGGCCTGCAGGGGCTGACTGAGCGCAGAAATCAGCGAAGTGCTTCTCGAACTCTGCCCTCGTGTACGCCCTCGCCACCTTGAAGTACAACGTCTGCAGGCCCATGACCCCCTTGTATTTGCACCTGGCATTCTGAAATTGATGCCATTGGCAGGCCCCTTGCTTGCCAAACACATAGTGGTCCCTCAAACCTTTGACGATACTAAGATGCCGATCAGAGACAAACATTACGTCCGGTGCATCCTCGACGACATGTAGCATGTTCTTGAAGAAGAAGCCCCATGACCCGTGATTCTCACCATCGAAAATCGCAAACGCGATCGGGTATACACTGTGGTCTGCATCTTGGGCTGTGGCGAATAGAAGCGTGCCCCTGAACTTCCTTTTCAGGAAACTCCCATCCACTGAAATCACCTAAACATGGATATCGACACCAGCTGGTTAGGTGACATGGTAATTTATGTTAGATGACATGCAATATTATAGTACCGACATGGGGTTTTACCTTTCGAAGGTAGGGGATCGTCTTGCGCCATACCCTGAAGCTAACAAAGACGTACTTGAATCTTTGGGAAGAGTCCAGCTCTAACCTAGTATATGTCCCAGGGTTAGTCTACTCCAACATGTGCAAGTATGGAATAATATCTCGGTAGTTGTCTTCGTCGGTCCTATGCTTTACCTCCCTCGCTGCCAGTCGTTCCCTTCGTGCCTTCCAGTAGCTACACGATACTCCATACTGGGACTTTGTCATTTTCTGCACTTGCTCGAGAACGAGGTCCTTTCGAGTCCCGGTGAACCTGCATATAATGATGACATGATGAGTTACATTATGTGACATGTGGAATAATGTTGTATGACATATATAGCCGTTCGCAACTAGAGTAACACTTACGTGGTCACGAGGTTGTGGCCAATCATGTTCGACGTAGCATGTCGGCTATGGTTGTGCATCATGCTTAGGTCACATGTATGCTCCTGGACATAATGTCGGATGGACCACATAGTCGTGCGCCGGTAACTCGACGCCCTTAACATCCACGTGCACTTGTTGTCCACACAACCACTATATACGTCGATTTACACGACCTCTTCACTACAAACTCGAAGCACTTCTCCACTGCATTTCACTTAAGGCGACTCTGCACATCAGCCTTCGAGGCGAACAATTGTCCCTCCGAAAGTTCTATCAGGTTGCGTTGTGGATCCTGGGTCTGAGGCGTTGCTCTGTCCACCATAGCTTCAATGTTCTCCATCGTAGGTGGGGATGTGCTGGACCTCGGAACCCAATCTTCAAGTTCCCTCATCACCTCATCCTCAACTTCGTCCCCCTGCGTCGATACCCTCATACCCGGGTCTTCCTCCAAATCCTTCCAGTCAAAATCATCCCAAACTTCTTCCCGCTTCACTCCGGCATCGAAGTCCTCATCCTCCTCCTGACTACTTATGGATATGACATCCAACCCCTGATACATGTCACCTTGACATTTTACCGTGTCATCGAAGGAGGAGTCTGTGTCACCCAAGTGGATAACATCCAGACCCTCACACTTGTCACCTTCATGAATGTTCCTGTCACCAGTTCCAAACCCCCTGTCAGTAGCGTGCTCCTGGCTCTTCCCTATCACCTCACCCAAGTGGATCAAATCCGGACCTTTACCCTTGTCACCTTCACACATAAGCTGGTCACCAGTTCCAAACCCCCTGTCAGTAGCGTGCTCCTAGCTCTTTCCTATCACCTCACCCAAGTGGATCAACTCCGGACCTTTACCCTCGTCACCTTCACACATAAGTCTGTCACCAGTTCCAAACCCCTTGTAAGTAACGTGCTCCTGGCTCTTCCCTATCACCTCACCCAAGTGGATCAACTCCGGACCTTCAACCTTGTCACCTTCACACATATGTATGTCACCGGTTCCAAATCCCCTGTTAGTTGCGTGCTCCTGGCTCTTCCATATAACCTCACCCAAGAGGATCACCTCCGGACCCTTACCTTTGTCACATACACATATATCCTTGTCACCCCTTCGAAACCCCGTGTCAACCTTGTCTTTCACCGTTATATCGTTGCTCTTCCCTGTTGACTCGCTAACCCCTCCTCCCCCATATAACCGAACATCTACAAACATAGGGTTTGGTTGTGCCTTACCTTCTGCCTCCAGGTCGTCCACTTTTTGGGAGTTACGAGGCTCACTCAAGCATTCTTCCCCGACGCCGGGTTGCGGTACTTGAAGGCTCTCTTTCACCACTGGACCAACATATATCGCTATGGGCCATGGATGTTCCCCACACTTCGAGTTTAGAAACTTAAAAGCCTCAAGGTCGTCATCATCACCTATTGTTATTGGATGACCCGCTTCTCCCGCCTTTGGCATTAAGACAACCGTCAATCTTCATATGAAGAATCATGGCCGACCTTGAGCCTCAACAATTTATTCAGAGAGGCGAAGTCGATGCCCTCTTCAATGATTACATTCTTGCGCTCGGTTTCACCAGAATACACCCGCTCGACACCCTCGAACAACCAACGACCGTTGAAGATGAGAGTGACACATAATTTGGCGTTTTCCCCTGCAAATGAAAAGTCGGATCAGCACCATTGTTAATGGGTATCTACTCTTCGTGAAACATGAGGAGAAACAGGAGAGAAGCCTACCCATTGCACCTGAAAATTAGGGTTTCTCAGAAACCTCGGTGACACGGAAGTTAACGAACACTGACACGAACAAAGATTGCGCCTGACACGTGCTCTGCAACTGGACCTTGATGCCGATGGGTTTTTCTCCAATGGTGGCCTTCTTCTCTAGCTCTCTTGTCCATGGGAGGAAGAAATTGATGTCCTCTCTCCTCCTCTCCTTTTATACTTTGCAAATGGAGGGAAAACCCATTTCCCATCACCTTTTCCCATAAGCCATCATTACATTCCTCTCTCTCCTCTTTTTGGCGCCAAATTTCCCCACCAAAATATCCCCTCTCTCTCTCCTTGTGAGGACCTACAACCGGCAGTGCCCTTCTCCATTTTTATTTGCACTAATAGCAACCATGTTACTTTTGCAAATAATACAAAAAAGTGTCATTTTTGCAAACCAAAAAAAAAGTGTATAGTTGTGCAAATTGCCCTAATTTATATGTATGTAGCATGATTAAGATTGGAAGATGGTGTCTTCAACAATAGTGGATTGGAAGATGGTGTCTTGTACGTAGTTTTGTTGGGTATACACAACAACGTCCAAAAATAAGGGACTCAATCCGATCCGGTTGTTGGGGTGTGTAGTGTGTTTCCGGATGATGTATGTTAGGCCCAACTCTTTGGAAACCAAATCGGGTTTTTTTAAGAAGGGAATAACTTATAACCCGAGATCAGACATAAGAAAACATTGTTACTATCAAAGACAACCAAATAAACAAATATCCAACATTCTGACGATTCTTAGTCGACTAAAAACGGAGGGAAGAGAACTCGTTAATGAAACCATGTAGATCTAGAGGTCAACACTTCAACCGAATACACTAGTGGAAGGTAAGTCAAGCAATACCAGAGTAGCACCGCTGAAAAGCAGATACAACAGACACGACGATATCCCTTCTGTCGAGTTCTCCATTTGGAATGGTAGCTCCGTCAAGCTCTGAATCCCCGAAACGCATGTCACCTCATGCAAGCCTAAGGTCTACTGAAAGGATGCCGATTTTGAGGAGGCCCTTTCACCCTCCCTATTTCACATATCGGTGAGAGCTTGTCTTCAAGACAGAGGTGGAATTGGTTTGACATTCAACCAAGCTTCCTAGCTAAATGTCAGTGTCAAGGACAAGGGTAAGGGTGCCACTAGAAGAATGATATCATTGTTGGAATTAAATTTGTGGCCACAGCGGGGGACATCGGCGGTGGTGAGGGAGATCGGTGGGGGAGGTTCAAGAGAGTGTGAGAGAAGGAGGGAGCAACAGAACTTCAAGAAAGGATAAAAATGAACAAAATTGTGAAACCCTCGTATTAATCTCCAAAACCTTGGGAGAAGAAGGTGTGAAATCGTGGAAAAAAGAAACTAAAAAGCCCACACCTACCCACTCCACCTCCCTATTGCGCCTTCAACCAAACATGCATTATATGACAGATTTTTTTAACCCCCAAACCTCAATAGTCTCCACCACAGTTAGAACCAAACACACCCTTTAGTGCATATGATAATTCCCAAACATACAATCCTGAAATGGATTGTAATTATTTTTTTCTTAATGAATTGATATTGTTTATCCAAAAATCAAATCCAACCTAGACAATTTCTTTCACCTAGTTTCATGCCTCGATCTCCTTGTCTCTACAGTGAAAACCACAAATATTCTGCTTCCACCGAATCCGTATCGTTCTAAATTATATCATTTTACTCTCTCTGTTAGACAAAACATGTGTAAGACTCGGGGTCTTAAGAGGCCGGGGCCAGCTCATGCCACCAAGCCCTCCCATGCATGTCCGTTATCTCACTTGGAGCATGAAAAGAAAGAGTCTAGAATCTAATATTTTATATAGTTATTGTCATTCAAAAAAAAGCGTGCGTTAATAGTGAATAACATGTTTCACCGAACGAAGGGAGTAACAAATATAAAACCATAATGTTGAAATAATCACTTACACAGCTTGAACATTCACATAGCTAGATGTGTAAACCCTATAAAACCGAGCTAATGAACAATTCTCTTAACTTAGTTAGATTTTGATAGAATCCGTCATATCCGTATTATATTATTTTGTCCTTATTGTGTAAAGATATGTTCACACTGTAATCCCGAGTATATATAGTCAATATAACGTGAAGGAATGGGCAAGGGGAATTTATCCAAACCTTAATCTCTCTCATATGGTATAGCCTAACCGTTCCTCAAACCTAACCCTACCGTCATCACCACGCCGCTGCGCTGAGCAGACCCCTCTGTCGCCGCCGTGGATATTCTCACGTACTCACGTCATCAACACCTTCTTCTACCACCACAGCCTCCCCCCATGGCCACCGAACCCAAAGCCTTTCATTCCGCTCTCACCATTGCCAATATCCGCAATGCCATTCCTCTAATCCTTGACACCAAAACCACTCCCTACTCCTCATGGACTGCTCTCTTCCGAGTCGTGGCTAAGGCTCACCGAGTCCTTTACCACATCGACTCTACTGTTGATCGGCCTACCACAATCGACGATGCCATGTTCGAACAACTCGACAACACGGTCCTTCATTGGATCTACAACACCGTCTCTCCCGATCTACTCATCACCATTCTCAGTCCATCCAACACGGCTCTCTCGGCATGGACCAAACTCAAGGACTTGTTTGAGGATAACAAGTCAACGAGGGATGTCCACCTCGAGCATGAACTCGCCAATTGCAAATTGGAAGCCTACCCATCGCTTGATGATTACTGCCATGCCCTCAAATCAATCTCCGATCAACTCACTGCGGTCGGATCTGCACCAAGTCCCACTAGGCTCGTCCTTCAACTCCTTGCTGGTCTTCCGATTGAGTACAATGCGGTCTGCACCTACATCCAACAGACCGAACCGCTCCCATCTTTCGAGAAAGCTCGATCCCAACTTCGTCTTGAAGAGACGAAAATCAGCAAGCAGGCAGCGTCAAATCCAGCTAAGCAGACCCTAATTTCCTCTTCGGATCTCGACTCCCAACCAGATCCGGGTCCAGTGGTGCCAAGCTCCAGTCGCGGGCGTGGCCGTGGCCGTGGCAGAGGTCGGGGCAGAGGCCGTGGCCGCAGCATCGATTACTACCAACAGCAACCGCCGACGTTTGTCTGGAGAGCACCATATGGCTGGGTCCTCAACATGCCGCCTCCCTCTTGGTCATCTCCTCGACCACGCCAACCCACCTCTTGGTCCACTCCTCCCTGCCTGTACTCGACAGCCAATGGCGCAGGCCTCCTCGGCCCACCATCGAGGCAATCCTTCCAGAGAAACAATGCTGCGTATGTTGCTACAGACATTGATCATGCCTTCTCTACTATGACGCTTAATCCGCCCGACAGCCAATGGTACATGGATACAGGTGCCTCGTCCCACATGACCAATGGTGTATGTAATCTCTTGTCAAATTCGATTAAAGGTACTTTTAACTCTGTTATTGTTGGAAATGGTTCCACAATCCCATCAACCAACCTTGGAAATGCAACCATACTTACCCAAAATCGACCACTAAACCTATCCAATGTCCTAATTACCCAAAACATAGTCAAAAACTTAATTTATGTTAGGAGATTTGCTACTGAAAATTGGGCTTTTGTTAACTTTGATCCATTTGGTTTTTCTGTGAAGGATCTGACTACGGGGGTTACCCGTATGAGATACAATAGTCCTGGAGAGCTCTATCCCGTGTCCAACAATTCTTCTTCAAACAATCCACCTCCAAGAGTTTCGCCTCTCGCACTTTCAGTAGAGCCATCCGATCTCTGGCATGCTCGTCTTGGTCACCCTGGCAAGCCTGCTTTGGATCTTCTGCGTCAAAGTCATCAATTTGGTTGTAATAAAGAGCGGTTGTCCACTAGTTGTCATGATTGTCAATTAAGCAAGCACCACCACCTTTCATTTTCTAGATCTACTTCGATCACACATTTCCCATTTGACATTATTCACAGTGACCTTTGGACATCTCCTGTCTCTAGTCGGGAGGGGTTTAAATACTATCTATTGTTTTTGGATGATTTTACTCATTTCCTTTGGGGTTTTCCTCTAAAATTCAAATCGCAAGTCTTTGATCTATTTGTTCAATTCCACCAATATGCCAAAACTCGATTCAACAAAGAAATCAAGTCATTCCAATGTGATAATGGGAAAGAATTCAACAACAACCAATTTCACAATTTTTTCGCCAAAAAGGGTATCCAATTCCGTCTCTCTTGTCCCTACACCTCATCTCAAAATGGCAAAGCCGAAAGAATCATCCGAACCATTTCTAACATGATGAGAACCATCCTATTTTATGGGTCCGTCCCTCTCCAATATTGGTCACATGCCCTTCTTGTGTCTTGCTATCTCATCAACATTCTTCCATCTTCCTCTATTCACAACAAGTCTCATACTCAAGTCTTGTTCAACATCACACCTTCTCTCACCCACCTTCGAGTCTTTGGATGCCTCTGTTATCCAAATCAATCACCCACTACCTCCCACAAACTTTAACCTAGGACCACATCGTGTGTCTTCATTGGTTATCCCTCCAACCATCGCGGCTACAAATGCCTTGACCTATCTACCCACAAAATCATCATTTCGCGACACATCTCCTTTGATGAAAATCAGTTCCCATTTGTATCTCATACTCGGCCTCCTACCATCCCCAATGATGATCATACGCACCCCCTATTGTTAAACCATTACTGGGCATCTACCCACTCCTCACAGAATACTACCCTACCCACGCCTGACCCACCTACAGACCCTACTGCACTACAACAGCCTGACCCGACTCTCATCCGACCCACAAATCCCACCCTCTCCAGCGAACCGCAACAGCAACCTCTCCCCCCTACCCGGCCCACTACCCGGAGCCAAAACGGTATTTTTAAACCGAAAATCCCATTTGGTTTATCAGCCCACACCAAACCAAACCCGCCCCCAATCTCACCCATACCCACATCCCACAAAAGTGCTATCCTTAACCCTCTCTGGAATACCGCCATGAATGACGAGTATAGTGCACTTATTCGAAATGACACTTGGGAGCTCGTCTCTAGGCCTGAAGGGACGAATGTGGTTCGTTGTCAGTGGTTGTTTCGACACAAGTTCAGGTCTGATGGGTCTCTTGAGCGCGACAAAGCTCGACTAGTTGCAAATGGGTGCTCTCAGCAGATAGGGATTGACTATCATGAGACTTTTAGCCCGGTTGTTAAACCAGTAACCATTCGAACCATTTTGAGCCTCGCTGTCTCTCGCTCTTGGTCCATTCATCAACTCGATGTCAAGAACGCCTTCTTGCATGGTCACTTACAGAAGACGGTATACATGTTTCAGCCACCCGGGTTCGTCTACTCTACACGACCCAAACATGTGTGTCGTTTGAAGAAGTCGCTCTATGGTTTGAAATAGGCACCTCGGGCTTGGTTTCAGCGATTCGCATCCTTCCTCAGTCGAATTGGCTTTCCAAGCTACAAGAATGATTCCTCTGTCTTCGTCTTTTGCCAGGGCAATGAGTTGGCCTACCTCCTTTTGTATGTTGATGATATTGTCTTAACTGTCTCTTCTGATGCACTCCGCTGCCGCATCATCTAACTCCTCAGCAAGGAGTTTGCGATGTCCGGTCTTGGTCCCCTATCCTTCTTCTTAGGTATTGCAGTCAAACGGTCAGCCGTTGGTCTATTCCTATCTCAGGAGCAATATGCTAGGGACATTGTTGCTCGAGCCAACATGTCAAACTGCAAGTCTGCTATCACTCCTATTGATGTCGGTTCGAAGATCAGTGCAGGTTCTGGCCCTCCGGTCAACGATCCTTCTCTTTACCACGGCCTAGCCGGAGCTTTACAGTACCTCACTTTCATCCGCCCAGACATTAGCTATGTTGTGCAGCAGATATGCTTGTTTATGCATGACAGACGCATTTTCATGCTCTCAAACGCATTATCCGCTACATACACGACACTCCGACATTAGGCATCACAATCTCTCCATCTTCCAAGACGGAGCTTGTTGCCTATACTGATGCTGACTCGGCTGGGTGACCGGACACACGACGTTTGACTTCAGGCTACTGTGTGATCTTCAACGACGCACTTATCTCTTGGTCGGCCAAGCGCCAATCTGTGGTTTCCAGGTCTAGTGCTGAAACAAAATACCGTGGCATTGCAAATGTCATCTCTGAGTGCTCCTGGCTCCGAAATCTTCTCCTGGAGCTTCATTATCCTTTTCGTCGTGCCTCACTTGTCTACACTGACAACGTCTCCGCGACGTACCTTGCTAGCAATCCGGTTCAGCACCATAGGACGAAGCACATTGAGCTTGATCTTCACTTTGTCCGTGACAAGGTCGCCATTGGTCACATCCGTGTGCTTCATATCCCATCTTCCTTCCAGTATGCAGACAATTTTACTAAGGGATTACCTTGACAATTGTTCTTAGACTTAAGATCAAGTCTTACTGTTCGGCCTCCTCCAGTTTCAACTGCGGGGGTTTGATAGAATCCGTCATATCCGTATTATATTATTCTATCCTTATTGTGTAAAGATATGTTCATACTGTAATCCCGAGTATATATAGTCAATATAACGTGAAGGAATGAGAAAGAGCAATTTATCCAAACCCTGATCTCTCTCACATATTTATCATATTGAAACATGGTAATAATGTTTACATGACAACTACAACATATGCTCCACATGATCTTCTCTCTCTTATATGTGACGCCTTAATTTGAATCATATCCCATAAACAAACAGACACTTGTACAACCAGGCCATTTGATCTCAATCAAGATCAATTTATTGGGCTACTGATCAACAGTAATTTTTCTATACATTGACCCACCAACAGTCACAGATATATAGAATATATACATTGGCCGGAGTAAATATTGAGAAATGGATTGAACAATTGAAAAAAGGATTCAAACCTACGATTCCTCTATAAATATTGAGAAATGTCGTTATCATAAGCCTTGAATAAAAATGAGAAAAAGGCTAATATGACCACAAATTCACAATGGATATATTCTTCATACTGAGAGAACATATAATTAGGTTACCTTCAAACTCCTACAGTCCTACAGATTGTGTGTTGAAATATATTTACAACAACAAACCCAGAATTACATAAATATTTAACTCCCTTTTCTTTTCTCCCTTCTCTTTTCTTTTCTCCTCCCTTCTTCTTCTGCTGTTCATTCTGCTGGTCGTAGCCTTGGTTGGTAACTGGTTTTTCTCTTTGGAGGAAATCAGTTTCTGTTGTTGGAATTTTAAATGTAATTGTTTCAGTTTTCAAATTAGGCTTAATAGCCATGGCGACAATAATTTCAGTAGGGTGTTTCATAAGCTTAACAGCTACACTTGTGGTGATCTGATGAGAATGTATTTTTCCCCAAGCTTAACAGCTATTGTTTATTCATTTGATAGCTTTAATTCCTGGTTGCTTTCCTGTTTCAAGTTTCTATCCAATTTCAGCAGTTGTGGTTATATTCTAAGGCCCTTGGTTAATTACTCTTTCTTTTTACAGTTCTTTCTACAATCCAGAGTTATCGTTTTTAAAGTTTTCTTGAGTCAATTGATTTATAATCTTGGTGTCTTTCGTAGGAATTGTGAGAAATTTTGGAATTATTATAACTAGATTGGCTTTATTATCATTATTTGTAGGCACTTTCGGTGTATGCTTGATGGCATAGAGTCTTCTCTTAGGTGGAGCCTGGGCAAGTTTTGCTGGGTGTTTTGTTATTCTAGACTCCTTTTGGTGAGGGCCTATTGTCAGCTTCAGAACATGGGTTTGGTCTATGTTTGGTGTTATTATTTGAAGGTTTCTTTCGATTACCTTGGTATTTCCTCCGTGCAGGATAGTTGTTGCTTTGTAGGAGCTTTTTATTTTGTCAAAGCTATTATCCACAATTACTTAAGCAGGTTTGCTCTTTACATGTTGTCTTGTGATTACTGGTTCTCCTCTTCGGAGGGAATCAGCTTCTGGTATGGATCTGTTACATATAATTGTGTTAGTGTAAAATTGAGGCTTAACAGCCAGTATACTTATTGCTCAAAGCTTAACAACTATCTGGTGTTTGACCTATTGTGGTTGTATATTTCTCAAAGCTCAACGGCTATCATCTATCTAAATGTTGTTTCAAGTTCTATTTCTTTACATGTTGTCTTTTTTCCCTTTTTACTACCTCCATTCAATGTTGTCCGTCCAAACAGTATACTTATTGCTCCGTTTCGGAGGTCTCCTGTCAATTCGTCTCAATTTGTAAAGGTCTTTCATATTCGGTTCATTGCCTGTGGTGTTTTTTTGCCTCAAGTAAATGCTGGTACTGTGGTCTTGTGTAATAACTGTTATAATTTAAGGCATCTCAATAAATGGTGTGGATTTATTGTCAGCAACTGGTGTTATCCTTGTTACCCGGTGGAATCCTTTTTTTTACTATAGTTTGGTTAGTCTTCCTCAGTTCTGTACAGGTTCCGAGTCTGCTCTTTTACACTTACACCAGCGTTTCTGGTATTCAATTGTTTTCCTGTAGAAATCCTTGCAACCTTTGCTGGAATTATTGTTTTAAATGTTTCATGAATGGGATTGTCTATAGTCAGATTCATAGTATGGGGTGGATTAATACTGTTTTACCTAATCTGTTTTGCTTTTATCTGAGATATAGATCCCTTGATGGTCCTTCTTTTTCTCCTATGATTCAGGTCTCTTCTTATGATAGATTTCCTTTTAAATTTGTTTTTGGGTACAAAGGTTCTTTCTGGTGTTATAGTTTGAGATTTTGTTTGGGTTGGTTCGAAATGTTCTGTCTGCCGGCTTTGGATTACTATATGGTAATGTTTATTCAAGTGACAGATTTGATCCATCACCAGTACTTCTTCCATGGTGGCGCTTTGATTTTTTGTCAATTAAATGTCCAGGCCCTTAATTTGATTGGATTATCAAATAGGTGGAGTTTTGACTCAGAATTGTGCATCTGTTACGGATCTTTTGTTGATAATTACAAAATTAATAAACCTTTATTTTACCCTCTATTTTTGCATGTCTGCCACGATATGTTTGGGATTCCATCTGTCAAAGTTTCTGATGTTCATATCTTAGTTTTTACCTTTCTTTATCCTACTTTTCCTTATTACACTTTAGATTATATCATTTCCAATTATCTTAAAGTTTGCTGCTACTCCCAAACTGAAGTAACCATGTCTTCATCCTTCCTTTCTGCTGTTGTGCACGGGGTTCGCAGTGATTCGGACTTGGATTCTTCCCCTCCTGGATTTCCTGGTCTAGTCACGACTCTTGATTCTAATATGGATGCTTATGCTTGCTTCTGTTTTATACTAATAGCAGGTTCCACTTATATAATTTCTTATAAATTGTGTCTCAATGTTGATTCTAAACTGCTTAACAGCAAATTCTCTGGTTTAACATCCCTCTCGATTTGCTTAACTAATTTTGAGAATCACGGATGCTGTGTTTTGGTATTTCTGGGAGCTTATGCTCGCTGCTGTCATAAGTTGTTCAATAGGTGTAAATTATTGTACTTGGTTTCTATTACCATGGTCTCTCAAAAACATTGGATCAATCTTGATACTATGGTGCTTAACAGCAATCGGTATGGGTTAACACCCCTCCTGTTCTTATTCATACATGTTGATTGTGAGAAACTGTTGTGGTTGGCATCTCAAGATCTCAATAGAAGCGATTTTCGATATCAGTTGCCGATATTTGAGGGATATAGTTTAGTTAGCAGATTTTTTTATAAATATTATCAAAATAGATTTGTGTTAAACAAGTGGAATTGTGTGTTTCTAAATCTCTGGCCGGTAAAATTGGGCTACAGGTGAGTTAATATATTATCCCAGCATACTTATCAAAGTAGATTTATACTTAACAATAGGGATGGATGGATTACAAATAATTTTAACAGTAATGATCATGCCCCAACTTATATATTTTATTCCATGACATTATTCAATATTTGGATTATTAACAATGTAATTTATAACATAAATTATCAAGCTATTAGAGTTTCTATATTAATGGTTACTAAAAGTTATCAGTTATGGTTATTATTGTATGTCTTATATGTCTTAGTAATGCTCACAAAGCGGGTATGGATAAAATATTATTTTAAATGACGAACATCGCATATTGGAATATCAGGGGTGTGAAAAAATATCAGGCTAAGAAATATGCTACACGAAATTAGCCTCCAAAATAGCAACGGCAAGATGAATGGCGCTACCCACAACCTTAGCAACAACATTAGCAACGACCCTGACAACCACTTTAGCAACGACCCCACCAACGACACTAGTAACGACCTTGACATCAACTTCAGCAACGGCCTCAGCAACGGATCAGCAACGAACCAAGCCATGTTTATAACCAGTTTGTAGCCACGAACCCAGCAACGAACTTAGCAACAACTTCAATTTTCGAGGCTGTTTACAAACCGGGTTCGTAGCCACAGCCACGGCATATGTCGTCCAATATTAGCCACGGACGTAGCCACGACAATAAATATTTGTTGCTAAAATCCGTGGCTGACGCCCGTCGCTATTTAGCTGCGAGGCATATAGCAAGGGATGGCCCGCCCGTGGCTGATTCCGTGGCTAAACCGGTTAGCAACGGACATTCGTGGCTAAATCCATTGCTATTGTCCGTAGCTATTTCCTGCGTTTTTAGTAGAATTATTGTATGTCTTATATGTCTTAGTAATGCTCACAAAGCGGGTATGGATAAAATATTATTTTAAATGACGAACATCGCATATTGGAATATCAGGGGTGTGAAAAAATCGAACCTGGGGCAAAACTTAGCTTATATTCAAAAACGAAACAAATCGGATATTTTCGTCCTTGCAGAAACTATGTCGACTGAGCCACCAACTCAATCTCTCTATACACGAGCAGGTTTTAATTATGCTCATTATATTGCCTCAATTGGAACAAAAGGTGGTTTCTGGATTTTACTGAAGATTTCTAAATTTACTCAGTCTTTTCAACAACTATCTGCATCAGATAAGTATATTATTTACCTGGTTAAAGTTGATAACTTCAGTTTTATTCTTACTTTCATTTATGCTCCTTCTAATCAAATTGAAAAAAAATAGATTCTGGAATGAGTTATTCATTGTCATTCGTAACCAATCTCTCCCATGTTTGTTAATGGGAGATTTCAATGAAATCGAATTAGGCTCTGATAAAATTGGAGGTGTTCTTCCGCAGGCTAATAGATTTCTGCGAATACAACAGATTATGGAAGAATTAGATGTTCATACGATCCCTTATACAGGAAGTCCAGTTACGTGGAGGAAAAGCGAAAATCCTATTAATAATGTCTATGAACGATTAGATAGAGTAATGGCTCATACAGATATCTTAACTCAGTTCCCTAATTTATCAGTACACAATCATCCTTTTACAACTTCTGATCACGCTTTAATGTCTATGTCAATAGGAAGCACAAAAAATATGGTTGGTTCTCCGTTTAAATTTGAAATGTCCTGGGCTAGTAATGATAACTATAATAGATTAGTTAAATCAACTTGGCAGAATAAGCTTCATGGATCGTTTATGTTTGCACTGTTACAAAAACAGAAACTTCTTAAAAAAATATAAAGATCTGGTGTAAGTCTCACCCAAATAATAATTTTCGACAGATAACAGATATTGAAGATCAACTTCTGTTACTACAAACACAACAAATTGGTGGGATGTCAAACGATACAATAAACATTAAGCATAAGAGATTGCTAAATAAGCGTGAAGCTCTCATGGAATTTAATAATAATACTTTTTGAAAACAACGAGCAAAATCAAATTTTCTAAAGTTTGGAGACAGAAATACCAAATACTACCAATCCATATCTAAAATAAGAAATTCAAAAAATGTCACTCGTAATTTTACAAATAAACATGGTATATTAATTGAGGATGAGGACCAAATTAGAGATGAAATTACAACTGAATTGGCTGACATATTCATTTCTAATAACGCACCGATTAGTAGTAATCCCTATTTTCTAAATTTAATTGATCAAACAATTACTGAATCTGAAAACTTAGTCTTAACACAACCTTTTTCAGATGAAGATATTAAGGATACCCTATTCTCAATGACAGATGACAAGACTCCAGGTCCAGATGGTTTTCCACCAGAATTCTATAAAAAATACTGGGATATTGTGGGTAAATTAGTTTGCAAAGCTATTAAATCCTTTTTCCATTCTGGTGTGCTACTCAATGAAGTAAATAAAACTTTCATTGCACTTATTCCGAAAATTGACACACCTACTAACATTAACCATTATCGTCCGATTAGTCTGTGTAATACTATTTATAAGGTCATTTCGAAATTATTGGCTAATCGTTTGAAGCCTATTTTACCTCACATAATTAATCCATTTCAAGGAGCTTTTGTACAAGGAAGAAATATTCAAGATAACATATTAATAGCACATGAAGTTTTCCACTCTTTTCATAACAAGAAGGGTAAATTTGGGTGGATGACATTAAAGCTAGATATGGAGAAAGCTTACGATAAAATAAGTTGGAGTTTTATTCTCATTATACTTAACAAATTTGGTTTTGATTCTAGATGGGTTGAGTGGGTTATGACCTGTTTAACTAAAACTAGCTTCTCGGTTTTAGTTAATAATTTGCCTGGTCATACATTTCAAACATATAGGGGAATACGACAGGGAGATCCTCTTGCACCTTATATTTTTGTATTGGTTATGGAACTATTGGGGAGAATGTTGCAACAAGAATCTTTGGAATGTGACCCGTTGGTTGGAATCAAACTTACAAGTAACAATGATCCTATTCCTTTCCTCTCATTTGTAGATGATACACTTATTTTTGGACGTGCTGATGAGTTAAGTCTTCATACAATTAGAAATCTCTTGAATACTTTCTCCAATATATCAGGACTTACTATTAATTATAATAAAAGTTTGTTACAAGTTTCTAAAAATATTTCTGTCAGTAAAGCTCAGTCCCTTGCTCAACAACTAAATATTCCAGTTACTAAATCAATGGAAAAATACCTTGGTATACCACTTATTAGTGGAAGGGTTTGTAATGCCTTGTTTGATGAGGCAATAACAAGCCTTAAAAAACAGCTGTCAAAATGGAAATCTAACACTCTCTCACAAGCTGGTAGATCGGTTCTCATTCAGGCAAACCTAAATTCTAAAACAAATTATTTAATGCAATCATTTCTCCTTCCAAAAGGAGTTCTACAAAAAATTGACCAGATAAACAAAAATTTCTTTTGGAATAAACTTCAATCTGATAATTATCATCCTTTAATCAGCTGGAATCATCTGTGTACTCCTAAAAAGGATGGAGGATTAGGTTTTAAATTGGCTGAGCAAACTAATATTGGCATGCAAATGAAACTGTTGTGGAGAATAATGGCTAATCCTGATAATATTTGGTCTAAGGTAGTCACAGATAAATATCTCTCGAAAGAATCTTTAATGAAAAGAGGAAAATTCAAAACTTCTTGGCAATTTGGCAGACTTCTTAATGTCAGAGATCTATTCTCTAAAGGACTGCTCTGGCTAGTGGGTAATGGGAAAACTATAAATGTATGGTCTGACATTTGGGTAAATGCACAATATCTTCAAAACTTTCGGAATGATCGTAATCCTAACTTAAAAGTTTGTGATTTATTTACAAATACCAACTCTTGGGATATTAATAAATTAAATAGTATATTCCCCTCTCATATTGTTCAAGCTATTACTAATATCCATATTTCAATAATTGATATTCCTGACAGGTTAATTTAGATTTATAGTAGTAATGGAAAATTCTCTGTTAAATCCACATCTTCTATTTGTAATACTGGGAATACTAAGAAAATTTCAGCAGAGTGGATTTGGAAACTTAATATTCCTCCGAATATTAAAAATTTTATTTGGAAAATTATTTTAGATATCTTACCTACCACGACCCGTCTAAATAGATATATAAATAGAGTTCCTAGTACATGCTCTCTTTGTAATTCTGATATAGAAGATACAAACCATTTATTGTTTAATTGTCAGATCACTAGATCCCTTATTCAAAATCTGGGTATTAAGTTGGGAAAATGTTATAATATTCCAAATTAAACTGGTAATGTTTTGGAAAATATTTTAAATACTAGGGCTCTTAATATAGATTTTACAGACTTATGTCATTTATGGCATTCTGTTTGGGAGCTCAGAAATAGAATTATTTTTCGCAATACTTCTGATACAGGTATTATCTATGCTCTAATTCAAAATATAGATAAAATCTCGTGCTGGAATAAAGAGCAGGTAAAAACGAAGTTACCTAAACGTGTTAGGCCTCCTGATAAATTGATTTGGAAATGTCCTCCAATAAATGTTATTAAGATAAATGTAGATGCTTCGGTGAAAATTGATACTCAACCGCAGGTTGGTTGTATTGTGATGAATAATGACGGTCTAGTTCTTCGGATTCATAAATGTAACGTTAGGATGAGTTCTGTCATTCTAGCAGAAGCTTTTGCAGTTTATACAGGTATAAGACTCGCAGCGGAGATGGGGATTCGAAGATTGATTATTGAAAGTGATTGCGCAATCATAGTCAATGCCATCAATCAAGTCAATAATACACCATGGGAGGTCGCTCAAATAATCGAAGAGATCCATTCGTTAAGCAAATATTTTGAGAGCGTCACAATTCAGCACTGCTATAGAGAGGCAAATGGTGCAGCTGATTTTCTTGCTAAATCTCAGTTGAATTGTAATTTTATTTTGAGTTCCTGTTGTTATGAGTTCCAGAACATCATCTTGCAAGATGATCATAGATGTCGGTAGTGCATCCAAATTTTTGCTTACTTAAAAAAAAAAAAACAAACCCAGAATTAATTTAAAAATATTAATTTTGGAATAAGAAGAAGAGAATCAAAAGTAAAAAAAACTAAAAATGGTCTTGTCTTGATTCTCCAATTTTATTCTGACTGAGAGAATAGAAACTCGAACAACCGTTCTCATTTTCATAATAGAAAATCAAATTCAACATTTTCACGCGGGAATATTAGATTTTATCCCTCGCAAGGAAATTGTTTTAACGGCCATCTACACATCTAGTAGTTGACCATTTAATAGGTGTGTACTACATGACCCAACCCTACCAGACCTCTTCAACTCCGCCGTGCGACGACCTCTCTCTCTCTCTCCATAGACCGAGTCAAGCTCTATCCCTCTCATGGCTGCTAAGTCCTCCTCTACTCTCGATTTCTCCATCCAATTCCCAACTCCTCCTCTGAGTAGTTCTGAGCTCTGGGAGTTTCTACGAATCGGACATCATCGATGGCGAAATCCCGGGCCGACAAGGAGTCCGAGCTCAGGCTAGCTTGCGAGGCCGCCATCAGAAGCACTCATGAGAAGGTTGTAATGGCGATTCGAGCCGGTAGTACCAGAGGAGCTTCCGGAAAATCTGGCAATTTATCGCGGAGCATGGCCAAGCCTAGGGTTCTTGCTGTTTCTGGTAAATTGGAGCTTTTTTTTAAAATTCTTTTTCTTTTCGTGATTTTTTTCAAGTAAAATCTACTGTTGTTGCTTTGATTGATTTGGCTTCCACTTATTTTCTGTTCCAATAGATTTGTAGTAGCATACAGTATTTGCTTAATTTTCCCCAAAATTTGTGCAAATCTGAACTTAGAGATCGCTGAAAGGTATGCGGTTAGCCAGGGTAATGTTTGAGCGCAAGCGCACTTAAAAATCGTATTTAAATATTTCAGCACCTTATATTGCATTTGTATCAAAATCTATTTGAGATATTGAGAGGATGAAGAGATAAAAACTCTGAATATGTGCTTGGCGTGCATACTAATGAGGATTATTATATACACTCTTGCTTTTAGGTCATGCTGGTGTCGGTAGCAGCCATCATTGCTGGTGATTTGAATATCTGTATAACTAAAATTTGGCAACTTGTTGATCCATTTGTATTCCGATGTTGTTTTAGAGTTGGCACTTGGTAGATTTGCACAATGGGACCTCTATGAATCTTGCGCATCAATCAGTAACCATGGGAAAATTGAAAGAACAATGTATTATGCAATACCTTGGTGCAAGACTGTAGTTGCAATCGGACTTTACTTATTGCAATGTCTAAGTGCTGATTCTAAGACAATAAAATAATTTATAGTTTTTATATTTCTATGAAATATTCCTTTTCTGAAATATGATTGATGATATCCTAATATGCATCTAAGTACCTCATGCTGCTTGGCTTATATCCAGTGTTTAAATGTTGAGTAGGAGAAACATACTGGAATGTCTGAATTTTGGACAGATGTTATGCCTTCAATTTTTTTTTTTATAATCATGCATTTTGTGCAGTTCAAGAAGCAAGCCAACCAGCAATTGCATTTATCCGTGTTTTTGAGCATTCTACTGCAGGTGGCTTTGAGGTAACTCTCCTGTTTCTTTTACTTAACTATGTTAACATTCTTTAACATTCGAGATCTCCTTCTAAATGAATTTTGGCTAATCGAGTTTGATTTTTGGTATTATTTATTTTGTGCATCAGAATCAGTTTGGAAAAATAAAGTATATATAAGAAGTTGTAAAAGCTATTTTCACCCACTTTAATTTGTCAACTAAGACGCTTAAGCCCTGAGGTAATTCTGCTGATATCTTTTCGTTTATTTCCTAGTTGAAGCCTATGAAGGTGTTCAAGTTGAAGCATCTTTCGAAGGTGGAAGTTATGACCAATGATCCTACTGGGTGTTCTTTTTTGTTGGTACTTGATCTCTTTTTTTTTTGGTCGAGAAGTTGGTACTTGATCTCTGTCTTGTAGTTAATGCATATAATTTTCCCCACCATTGGCAATTAAACGGACCATAAAACAATTTCCATGCTGATAATATTAAGAATTCATTACTTCTTTGATCTTCTATGCACAGGGATTTGATAACATGAGACACCAAAGTGTTGCTTCACCTCAATGGACCACGTTTAGCATTGATGACAGGTAGTATCAAGGAAAAGTGAGCTAAATTTCGTTTTCTTGTGCAGTTTTTCTTTCGGCTATTTTTTCTATCTATAACCTTTTTCTTGATTTATATATACAGGAACCTGTTTTTACTTAGCATTCTGAAAACTTGCAAAGACATGGTTGGTCGTATTCCTAGAGTTTTTGGTATAGATATCGTTCAAATGGCTCTCTGGCTAAAGGTAGATTTCAATATAAAATCAGTGCAACTACTATTTCTTGGGGATGTCCTAGGATTTAAGGATACGTGTTACCCTAATATTATCTAATTGTCCTGGATGAGCTACCTTCCAAGTTCTCCGCTTGTTAAGTTGTGCACTCTCTGCACTTACAAATGGTTTTGGTGATTTTGAAGTTTCATGAGGAAGTCTGATTTGATTTCCTTCAAAGAAATGGACCCCTCTAAATATTTCTACTGTAGCTCTCTATGAATATTTTTATAACATTTCCGAAAATCTGATCTTATTGCAGGAGAGAGAAGCAACCTCCTCCAATCAGGAAAGCTCCCAGGATGTCCCAATGTCTACAATGATATCTGAAGGAGACTTAAACGTGACAGTTCAGCATGAACTTTCATCACAAGCTGGGGAAGAGGATATGCAGGCTCTTTTGGACTTGTATGTACTATCACATTTTGTGCTTATGTGTTTACTGAGTGGTAAATCTGCTTTATATGTACTTTTATGCTAGTTACACGTTCTGCTCCTTTGAGTTTTATGCTTGAACTTCCCTTCAATAGTAGTTGTTGGAAATATGATAGTGTTACTTTTCTTGTAAGTTGTGTTAGGCAGACTACAATCTTCCCAGTCTATTTTTAGACATAGGTATTAGATGCAATTACTCCTGTACTTTCAGATTGCAACTCTTAGACTTCCTTACTCTCTTGTATTTATTCTAGGTTTCTCCCTTTGTAATGCACTCAGAAATATATCTCTCAGTAAAACTAACAGTAGGACATGAAATATTGAGGGATTGAGGGAATCAGTTTTGTTGTTAATGATTAGATTAATCTGAGTTTCCTTTTCTTGTGTTATATTATAGAACCTTATAAGGCTCTAAAGAAGGCATCTTACTCCTCCTTCATAAACTTGCCCTAGGATGACACCACATATTATTGTGTGCACCTAATGGGCAGATGTATCCTTTCCCATTAGATTAATCTTAGTTTCCTTTTATATCAAAATATCTCTTATCTGTGCACCCAAAAAAAAAAATATCTCTTATCTGAAACTGCCAACCCGATCCAATATAATCCAAAATTCCATTGACCCAATCAATTATTTTGAAAAATCAATAGTAACTGTACCTATATGTCACTAACTCAAAGCAAATCGAACCTGGAATCTATCCAAAACCGAAAAGCATCTGATATAGAATGAATCAGGCTCCATCTTTTTATGTCTTTGCTTTTCCTGTCACAGTGCAAGCTGGTTGCCAATTAATTTTAGATGAGTTTCTTTTCTTTATGCATGCAGTTATGTTATAGGTATTGGTGAAGCAGAAGCTTTTTCCAAAATGTTGATACGTGAACTTCATGCTTTAGAAGCAGCAAATGTACATGATATATTGGCGGTAGAACCATTGGTTGATGAGGTAATGATTCCTTACATTATGTTTTCTTTTCAATTAGTTTCAATTATATCTGATGAGTTGCAACTTCTTCATTTTCTTGTAGTTGTATTGTAGACTGTAGTAGTATTAACCCTTTGGAGTTCATCTGAAAGCATACATGAGCAAAAGGACTTACTCTTGTGAATCCATGCATCCTATATCACAAATATTAGAGACCCTTGGTCATTGACTAACCATCACCCTTTAGTAACCTAGCCTTGTTACAGATAGGGAATTTTTCTCTATACTCGAGGCTAATATTTTCTTGTCCTAATATTCCTTAGAAGAAATACTACAAGAATCTTCAAACAACTCATAGGAGTTTAATTCCTTAAATCTTGTTTGTTCTTGCAGGTTTTGCAAGGGCTTGATACTGCATTGAACTATACATGTGAGATGGATGAATGGTTGAGCACTTTCAATGTGAACCTTAAGTTCATGAGAGAGGATATTGAATCCGTAAGTCTTTCAAACAATTTCTGTTTGATTTATATTCCTTTGTATCCTGTTTAGAAATCCATTTATTCTGTGATTACATTCATCTTATTTTAGTTCTTCCATTGACTAGAATTCTATGATTATCTTTGAAATTCTTACTATGATTCTTTTTCTTAAATTGGATTTGCAATGAAGGTTTTGGTTGTATGAAGAATCTGTTTGAATTATGTTATGTCATTGATAATGTTTCTATCGTAACCAAACACGATGAAGAAGATAATGCAATTCATATATTGTTCGCTGCATGGTTAAAGAATTCTCTCTTCTGCTTGTTGATTCCTTTTACACCTAACCCAGGTAGAAGCCCTAAATAATAGCTTGGAGTTTCAAAATGTAAATGGTAAAGCATTGGATGTGGAACTTGGCCAACTTCTTGAGAAGCTTGAGATTCCTTCCGAGGTATGTCACTTTCTTACACCCCTTGGTCACTTGTATCTTTTTAGATCACTAATCAGATGGAACTATGTTCAGCATGCAGCATACCTTACAAAAGGATCTTTTAATGAAGCCAACATGCCAAAAATCATGGAAGCCTGTGAATGGTTGAACAGTGCTTGGACCGGCCTTGAAGTTCCAAAACTGGACCCTGTCTATTTAAATATGCGGGCTGTATGCTCCTTTCTTCCTTGTTTTCTTTTTCTAGTTTTGAACGTTTTTTGTTGTTTTTGTTGCGGTCACACTTGGCCCTGTAGATGTGTCAGATTTACTAGGATTGCTTACTACCACAATTTTCATGTGAAAATGTTGCTTAAATTATACTCCATTTAAGCAAGTTACCTGGTTAAAAATCTGAAGCATAACTGCTTATACATGTGTATCGTTCCTTGATTTACTTTGAATTAATTAATCCTTACCTGGGTAGTGTTTGAATTTTTAAGAGGTTTTTTTACAACTCCTGGTTCTTTTGCCCTTTGACATGCCTATGATTTTCTATCTGAACTAATCTGACCGTCAATCACGCAATCTTACAGGTAAGAGTGAAGAAAGTAGAACTTAAGAAATTGAAGAGTACATTTGTTGGGAGAGCGTCTGAATTTTTAAGAAACTACATTACGAGCTTGGTTGATTATATGATAAGGGAAAAGGTTCATTTCTCACAGGAACTCTCTAGTCTCTACCCTCTCCTTTGGTAGGTCCTAGGGATTATAATGGTGACCTTGCAATTGTCTAATAGTTTCTCTACCTGCTTATATAGAATCAAAGGTCAACACCTCCTCACCATGATGAATTGCGCACGAAATGCAGGGCCTATAGTGGCCTTGTGCTTCACTTAAAGGTGAAATTGCTGGTGTGATTTATTGCTTTTAAATCCTTTTTGGAAATCTCATATACCTTATTGTTCTGCTGCAGCAACTTGATAAGAATTGCTTAGGTCCATTGAGGAAAGCATACTGCACTTCTTTCAACTTACTTCTTCGGAGAGAAGTGAGTTTCTTACCTCTTGATCTTGCTTTACTTTGTAGTTTGTGCAATGATTTTTTTTTAAAAGTACACTTTTGATAGGACAGAACAACAATAACAAACTATCCTGATGTTATATTGTGAAATTTGGTATTTATTTAAAGGTAAAAATGAAATGTAATCCCCAAGATCTGGTGATATGTGATATATATATATATATAGGGATTGACTCCGGTGAAAACCTCAAATTGTGGTAAAAACTGTAAGGACTACTTTATACCTTTGTTTATTTGAAATCTATGCTAAAAACCTCAATCACACGGTGACTTTACAACTCGGTTCAATCTAAAAGCCGTGCTAAAAACTCCAATTTTAAAATAACACATGACTTTATAGTTCGGTCAAGACTAAAAATCGTGCTAAAAACTCATATTTTAAAATTACATAGTGACTTTATAGCTCGGTTTTATTCAGAACCGGGCTAAAATTTGTGACTTTATAGATCGGTTCTATTCATAACCGGGCTATAAAGCAAGTGAACCGGGCTAAAAATCCAGTCCTCACGGGTTTTTACCACAATTTTGGTTTTCACCGGAGCGCACCCCTATATATATATATATATATATATATATATATATATATATATATAATCAACTGAGAAATCAGAAACAACCTACCTAAATTGCACGAGTGTAAAAAATAAAAACCTAATGCTATTAATATCTGCTGCTTAGTTTTATCATCTTTGTGCTCAGCTAGGATACCAGAAACACCCTGGCATGGGGTTTCAGGTTTCTGGCAACCAAGAAACTCTGAAACTGACCCTGTAACACCTCAGAAACATTTCTGGGCAAGCCAAAACGGTCAACATTTCGTTGACTATATTTTAAGGAAACGAACTTCCTGTGAAACACCAATGAAAACGTTCTTGCGAAATGCCATTTATGAGCACTACTCAGAAATGGTTATTTGGAGTTGATAGATAAGCGTGTCAAAATTCTTGTGATTTATCATTCATACTATTAGGATGCAATATTTTTATTTTGTATACTTGATCGGTATTATTTACATTGGTCTTATTAAACTCTAGACATCTCAGCTCTGGTTTTTGAGGCATGCCATTGAGTGCCACTATCTTATTAAGTTGGTACAATTGACTATGCTTGCTTTGTCAAATTGCTATGACCTTTATGTACTTGTTCCAAATGAAGAAGTTCATGATGTTTTACCTCATGATACAAAAGCTAGTACCTCAATTACTTGTTCCTTTATTAATTACAATCATCCCCGAATCTTATGCAGAGTCGTGATTTTGCCAAAGGGCTTCGAACTAGCAATAACTTGTCAAGAAATGCAATTTCCTGGTTTGATGATTCTGCTGGCTCTGGTCAAACCCCAAGGAATATAGACACATCAGCAGTTTCTGATGCTTATTCTAAAATGCTGACAAATTTTATCCCACACATTGAGCTGGAGGTTGTATCCTATCTCATGTAGTAGTATTTCAAACTATTAGGCGTCTAGTGACATTTTCCCTTATATAAGTTGCATCCGACTGCAGATTTCCTTTTTTGCACAGTTCATGTGCTTTGATATTCCAACTGTTAGTGGAAAAAGACCAGTATCAGGTCCCATTGAAGCAAATGACAAGGACCTGGATGTTATGGAAATTAACAACAATGGTGAGAAAGTTGGTATACTCTCGGCCTATTATTTATGGAGCTCCTTAATTTTATATGTATTCATTTTATAGATACTTATTTGTCTTGTTAAAATTTCCTCAGATCTGGCAGCGCAAAGGGAATTTCTTCAAGAGTTGCTTGGTGGAATCGAGGTATAGTAAAATTTATATATCATTAGATACATTTGAAACAAGAGGCATTTTCAACATAAGATTATATTTATGTATCATTATAGAATCGGAATTTGATGTTATTCAATAAAGTTGTCAGAAGAACTCACATTTACTACCTACTAAAACTGCTCTCCTTACAGTCCCTAGCGGCTAGCTGATATTCTTATCTGCAATTAACATTGGAATAACGATATCTTAGGAGGATTTCTATGCTATTATCGAATGGGGGAACAAGATTGATCCATTGAGATGCTTAGCAATGCATGGGATAACGCTGCAAATTCTTTCTGCTCAGAAACCTGATGCAGCCGAACCTGTTCTCGTCCTACTTTCTGACCTACAATCAAGAACTGCTATGTTTTTTAGCCAAGTATGATTTCATCCAATATTTTGTAACAATTGGATTTCAGCTTACAATCTTGAGTTTAGACATCAAAGTATCAAACTTGTCATGCTATTGCAGTTTGTTGACGAATGTTGCCATCGCATTGCATTCACTGCGCTAAATGCTCAACCAACAGGTGTACACGTATATATTCGGAGGTAAGTAACTTCATAAAAAGCTTACCAACTTACCATTACTGAAGGATCCTTGTTTCTATACGTGCATTTCCCAGGTTACGCACAAATGGAGTGATTGTTGTATGCCTTGAACTTTATGCTAATTTATTTGGAACGTATTGTAGTTCTACCATCTGCGTTTGTTTATCTTGCTTCAGCATTCATGCATGTTGCACTTTCCATGTTCAATGCACAGATTTGCAGCTCTTGCTACTTGTATGGAGCAGTGTATCCAGGGAAAGGACAGAGATTTGGCTGATACGGCGTATACTAAGATTGTAAGTACTTTTAAAGTTTAGAATTACATATCTCTGAATCTGTCTGATTTCATTCTACTATTTGCATAAAGAAAAGTGATTTCTCTAGACCTAAATGAAGAATAATTATCTGCAGGCGAGCACATTGTTCATGACAATAAATAAAATTGCAAGGGTTGATCCGAAAAATGGAGATATGTTTATGTTGGAGAATTATGGTGCATTTCAAACCTGGTATATATGATGTTTCATGGCTTTCATCTGACTGAAGTATAAATTCCTGTCAATTTTTTTTTCTCTTTTAGATGTTGATTAAAAGCAACTGTTTCAGCTTGTATGACCTGGCAAATTTGGTGTCTGCTCTAGCCAAATTATATCAGCAGGCCAGCGATGCTTACGAGCATGCGTGCACCCGTCACGTACACATGATCATATACAGTGTAAGACATTTCAAAGTCTTTATCTTTATAGGAATCCCATGATCAGCAGTGCTCTGGAGAAACATATATGTAGATTATCTTGATTTACATCCTAAAAATCTAAACCTAAATTATAGTTTTGATTTTCTTCAAATATGCAGCAATTTGAACAGCTATTCCAATATTCTAAGAAGATTGAGGACTTGATGACAACATATAAACCACAGGAGGTAAGTCAGATGGTTTCATAACTTCAAATTTATGAAGGTCAGTTTGGCATGATATTTCAAATTCTGGCAGATCCAAATTGAGCTACACCACTTAGTTGTTCATTGACATTAACTTCATAACAGAAATAGAAAGGAAAAAAAATGTATTTCTTGACAGTTTTACAGATTGTTGCATCACTTCATATCTGACAACCTCTTTCCCCCTGGATTATTCAGATTCCTTTGAGGCCCGGCATGTCTAAAGCAGACCTTCAAAGGGTACTGAGAACTTCCATAAATGAGGTAGGCATTTGTAAGCAACATTTTAGCTATCAATGGTGCTCTGGTGGTTTACTGGTTTATATACAATATTCCTTCCTGTCAAGCAAATATTGGTTCCATCGGATTGACCTCTTTGGTTTTTCTTGATATCCAGATTGAAAAGTCGATCAATGCAATGTTCAAGGGACTGCAAAGGAACTTAACTTTAAACGAACTGCTGCGTCCCTTGCACACTAGATGCAAGGTTTGCTTCCTTGACAAAACATACTCATGATAGTCGAAATCAAACGATTAAAACCCTGAACCAGTCATCTTACTCTAGAGACGTAAGCAGTTTGATGTGATTTGTTCTTGTTTTTTTACATGTTCTGCAGAAGGAGTTCATCCGCGAGTATCAGACAGTAGTGGAGCTTGTTGGGAAGATCTACCCTTCAGAGGTTGAATGCATGCTTTCTGTTCCAGAAGTAAAGGAACTTTTGGCCTCCATAGAGGAAGCTTATTTTCTATGATATACTTCCTCTTGTAAATTATTGTATAGAACGCTTGATAAGTTGGATTCATACGTTTTTATGTGAGAACTAACTGCAAATCAGTGTAAATGAAGGGAAAAAAACACATTTTTGTAAAAAATTAATTCTCAGCTCAGGTGAGTAATTGCTTATGCAGAGTTGGGAGTTGATTCAGCCAAGCCTGAAGAGCACTAATAATTCCACCGTAAGTTAAAACTTGAGGTGTCAATCAGGTGGGTCGTATCAGGTTCAGGTAATACTCATTCGAGCTCGGTTAATGTTGGGTTAGGTAAATGTTGGGTATATTATGTGTTCGAGTCGGGTTGGGTAAGTTCGGGTTAAAATAGATTCCAGTTTGAATTGGGTTACATTTAATTTTATAAAATTGTTATTATTTTTTATTTATCTTAAATATTAATTATTAAACTTCATTTATTTAGTTATATTAGATTCCATTATAATTCACATTATTGGTGTGTACAAATGAAAAAATTATAGCAATTATAAAGATGAGTAGGGTTCAAGTTGCACATGACGCTAGATTTCGAATCAGATCGGTCTGGCTTTGAGTCAGTCAAATTTCTCTGGTCGGATTAGATCTTACCCACTCAGATTTTGATACTTGTAAATTAAAGGCCTTGTGTATACAAACAGTAGAGATCAACATTTCTATTTATAGGCTTAGACATGACGTACACAATATCACATCATAACCTCACAACGTTCATAAAAACAAATAAGGCCCACTTTATTTTACTTCCGATGAATAATCACATCAAAGTTTTATAGGACACCAAATAATAGTCACAAATAATCTTGGTCATGTTTCCAGTGTATGATTAATATAATTGAACTTGACAATACACCAATGATAACCGTTACCGCGAATTTAGTTAATAATTAACGTTACACCTCATATCATATAGCAGAATAGCTAAAGTCATCTGCACTAGGCTGGTCGAAAAGACGGTGACCACCAAAAATGTGTCATAGAGCACAGTCGCGATGTGAAGTTAACCAAGAAAGCCTTGGGACCAAAGTCGAAGAGGTTAAAAGGTGATAATAATCTTCAAGGTTCTTCTCGCTCATTGGATCCTCATCCTTGATTCTCCTATTGGATTTTCATCCTAAAATCGCCTTTTGGATTCTCCTATTGGATCTTCATCCTAAAATCGCCTTTTGGATCTCTACCATTGAATCTTATAGCATCTTCTTTTGTACAATGTGTAAATAAATTTACTTTCAAAAATTAAATTACAAAAATACATAACGATACGCAGATCGTATTTTATATGCTACTTGGACCGTATTAGTCGTCGCATGCAATAATATCAAATATTAAATAAATATTAATCACAATTAATATAATATCTAAATATTAATCAAATTATAATATAAATAAAAATATACTATTAATCATATCTATATTATAATCTATATTATAATATCTAATATCTAATATAATACTAAAACACATGTTGAACATGTCACATGGCAGCTTTTCCTTAAAATTTGGCTTAGGTGGCAACTTAATATTAATCATGGTTCCACTTTAATTAATTATTCAATTTAATTGGTTTAAGATAATGAACCTATTTTAAATTAATTAATTATAATTATGCGTGGGTCCCTCTTTAACAATTAGTAATTAAATATATAAATTTCACAAATTATTAATTTGATAAAGATTTTGTGCTAGATATTCATTTATATGCATTCTATTTCATCTACATTCACATTAAAATATTTTCTTCCTAATTTAAATTTGAATTAATCTTTAATGTAGATAGTTTAGATTTACGCAAATCTTTTACGGGAAGATATGAAAATGTTGTCTGTAATTTCTAATCTATTTTATATCTATCTATCTATATACTAAAACATATGTTGAACGTGCCACTTGACAAACTCACTTTAAAAATAGATTATCTAACCATTCATGATTTAGTTTTAATCCATTACTTAATTTTAATCTATCTAATCTAATTAATTCCTAATTTATTTTTCTAAATATGATTATGTCCATCTTTAATAAAAAAAATAATTGATTGAACTTACTGTACAAATAATTTTAGGTTAGATTTAAAATTTTCTCACTAATCCAAATAAAACAAACAATTTTTTCATATATACAAATTAAGGCCAACCATTTAAAATGACGTATTTCATATATCAAGCAAAAACTAATTCTCATTAATAATTAATGAATGATATTTAATCAATCATCTATCTATCTACCTAATTTCTAAATGTTTATACTCCAAAAAAAAATCACAATTAAATCTTATTAGCCAATTAAAAAACAAAACAAAATAAATCAAATCAAGTCATTTATGTCAAGATAAAATTTGAACGTAAATGACAAGATTAAATTTAAACAAAATAAATCTTTTAGATTGAACCTAATTAATGACTTTCTATTATAACTTTAATTTTTTTTCCATTTTTTAATTAAAACTTAATATTTGTGTTAGTTACCACATTTTACCTCAAATTTTGTCTTTATTGATTTGATCATATATTTCCTCGAATGAAAAATATAATTGGCCTATTTTTTCAAATTAAAATTATAAATACCGATTATTCATTACTCCCTCCGATCCACTAGGATGTCATTTGTCTTTTTAACACGTATTTTAAGGAGCTAAAAACTATATAATATATTAACTTTTTTTTTTCATAATCTAATACTTATTACCAACAAATATTAAGTTGTAAAAAATAATTTAAAAAAAGTTGATATTTTATATAGTTTTTACCTCCTTAAAATACGTGTTAAAAAGTCAAACGATATCCTTTGTGGATCAGAGGTAGTATTATATATGCCAAAACCGAATCAAGTCCCAACGCTATTTTTATCTTTATGATGAATTTTTATTTAAAGGGTTTACTTGCACCATATTTTTTTTCTTAAAAACATTCATGAGTGTTACTTCATTCGTTAACTAAAGCATGTCACTTTGTTTATTTATATGATTTTGTTAATGATATTGTAATTTCTTTATTTTTTCCTTAATGTACATTTCAATTTTGATAATTTTCATATCAAATTAAACAATTTCAATTCGAAATCAAATTTCAACATCGACAATATGATAATGAGGATTTGTGATCCATTTAATTAAGAAATTCTTAGTGATATATTGTGATAATTAACGTTAAGGATTAATTATAAATTTTTATATATATAGACGTCAAACACAATATTAAAGTAGAGAAAGGCATGCACAAGGTGCGGGTCACTACACTAGCAATCAAACTAATTTCAAAGTAATCAATTAATTCAAATATGTATTTAATTATCCAAATCTTTACCAATCTCTATTAATTATCCAAATCTTCTGTTTTATTAATTTAACTAAATATTTTTAATACAAATGTTTATTCATTATCAAATTTTTACCGATTGTTTTCTTATTTCAATTAAGGTATTTAGTCTAAAAGTAATTGACACTTAAATCAAATATTTTGAGCCAATGCTAACAATTATGTTATACATTTTGTTTAACTTAATCATATTATACTTTACTCTCACCTTAATTTTATATCACGTCACATTTTTAAAATTTGTAACTCAATATGTTTTAGACGTATTACAAAGTCCATATTGTTCTTCAACTGATTAGATATTTAACTAATGTTCAAAACACTTCCGAACAATATTTTATTGTTAGGGAGAGCTTTCAAAATTAGTTTAAATCAATAAATAAATTATTTATTTATGATTAAAATAAATTACGTACCTATCTCATTTTGAAAGCTTTTTTTTATTAGTTTCTATTTAATCTTTTTATTAAAAATAGTTGATTTAGTTACAATTAATTACTAATAAAATTAAAATGCTTTGATTTTCCTTTTTATAGATTCTCTACTTTAAATAATTATTTCACCTTAATTATTTATTAAATTGAAGTAGTTGTATCTTATGTATTTTTAAATTAATAAATCTAATTAATTTATTTATAATATTTTTAAGAATAATTTATTTATAAGCTAACTACCATGTAATACGTGTCAAACAATCGAATTAATGAATTTCTTAAATAAATTAATTACTTTAATTTAATATCTGGGCCCGGGCATTTCAAATCTCAAATCCGGCCCAACTAGGAAAGAGAGACATTGACGGTTTGCCACATATATTATATATATTGATATAATATAAGCATTATTTTTTTCCAAATTTATATTATTTTGCTATATCATTTTCATATTATTATAATAGTACAATATATCTAATATATAATGTAAATAAATTATGGTAATATCTTCAATAAAATATAATATATTTTACCGATCCCGTGCGTAACGCACGGGTACTACGCTAGTTATAATACTAAAGGAGAAGCCGCCTACGATATGTAGCGGCTTCTCCTTTAATGTAGCATTTTTTTTCGAATAATCGATTTATTTTAATGAGTTGTTAATTTTAATTGATTTATTTTAATTGTTTGTTATTTTAATTTTTAATTATATAAGTTTAGATCCTAACTAAATCTTAAAAATCAACGATTTAAATATATACTATTTATTTTGATCTAAACTTATCTAATCAAAGATTTGGTTAGTAGGGGACATCTCTATTTTTCCCCGGGGAATCTTTAGACACTGCTTAGCTTTCAATTCGCCTCTGACCATCAAATGAAATGTGAATAACCCGCCCTCCTCTCTTTGAAAGAAGGGGCGCTTCCGGTTCTGTCGGTGCTTGAAACAATTTTGTCTTCTCCATATTACTATATCTCTAGAGTCAATAATTTTATATGAGGAACTACTGAACTCAATCACTTGCTGCCATTACTCTTCAGTTTTCTGTTAAGGTCTATCCTCTAGAGGTACTCAAATTGGATCCGTGATCGATTTCTAGGTTTCGTCGTAAACCTAATTGGTTACTTCCAATTACGTAAATCCATAGTCTACCTGCCCAATCTTAATATACATGATTGGTTTGGATCCCCTAAATCCCTCATCCGGCGTAGCTTTCTTTTAATTGGAAGATTAATTTATTTATTTTAATTTTTTGTTAATTTTTAATCGATTTGTTTTAATTGTTTGTTAAATTATTGTTAAAATCTAAACTTATCTAATTTAGTTGAGATCCTAACAAAATCTTAAAAAGTCAACTTGATGTAAATATATACCAGTACTATTGATTTTGATCCCATCAGCTGGCTATCGGTAGTTTTTTTTATTTATTTTGAAGATTAATCTACTTTCTGTGCTCTCTTCCGGTTGTCTGGTGAACAAGACTAAGGTGATGTCCAGGCCCGGCACAGAGGCAAGGGCAGGCCGGGTGATGGCCCAGAGCCCAAATAATTATGGGGCCCAATTGTAATATTATGTGTAGGCTGGATGTTTTCACTTTCTTTATTTTTTGGCCCACATTTATTTATAGCCCATTTAACTTTGAAAAAAAAAAACAAATAGGCCCACTAGAGAAAGGAAAGTGCGATCAAAATTTTTAAAAATGGGCTCACATTTGAAACATTCATATTAGAGTACTCAGTATAATTGCTATTTGCTATAAGCGGTATGAATTTGGAAAAAAAATGCAATTAAAATTTTAAAAGTACACTAAAATTTAAAAAGAGAGCGAGTCTTACACAATCCATTCTTAAATTTTATGTTAAAAAATGGGTTCATTCCTAAATTTTAGCATAGTTATTTTTCATGTTTAACAAAACTAATTAAATGTTATTTCAAAATTGATTCAATCGCATAAATAATTTTTAGTTTCTATTATAATTTTTGTTTGCTTATATAAATATAATCTTTTTAATTATACTCCATATGGAGTATAATTAAATTATAACGTTGATGCATATCGCATTACTATTGCATTAGGTACTTGTTAGAATTGTATTTTATTATTCGAAAATAAATAGGTCAAAACTAGTACATGTTTTAATGATTTACATGTTTAATTGATAGTTGGAATGTTTTTTTTGTATTAATTAAATACAATTTAAATTATTAGGGCCCAAAAATTTTAGGGGCAATTTGCAAAATAGCCACGAAATAGGGCCTAATTTGCGAAATATCCACGTTTTGGGACAAATTTGTGAAATATCCTAAATATAAAGCGTTTCTCTCTCCTCCGGCTCTCCCTCTCTGCACGCTCTCTCTGTCTCTCTCCCGTCCATCTCTGCGAGCGATTCCTGAATCCGATTCCTGCGACCTCCTTCCTCCGTCTATCTTCCCCCATCTCCGGCTATTCCTGAATTCAATTCCTCCGTTCATCTCCGGCGCATCGACGCGCCGTCCCCAACCACTTCCTTCTCTATTGCAATCGAAGGCGGCGCTGTTCGTCGAAGATCTATTCGTCGAAGATCTAGGGCTTCAAGCGATTTCGACCGGCTCACCTTTCTCTCTGTTGTGCTCTCTCATCGTACTTCCCAGATCGCTGTGCTTGTTTGTCTCCGCCTCCTTTCTCTCCTCTCCTTCTTCATGTGCTTTCGCCCGGCTTAGCTTCTTTCCTCTCCGCGTTTCACATAGGTAACATCTTAACCTAAATTGACTTCAAATTTGACTGAATTAGGGTTTTTCTCCATTAATTTTCTATGAATTCAAGGTTGCAATTTGGAAAAATTTGTAGTGAGCATCTCCTTATCTTTGCTCACCCACTAATTTCGGCTCATAGAACTCGCCCTAGCCATTTGTCTTCACCTACTGTCTTTTATATTGTTCTGTGTTGCATTGTGATGATGCACTGCATTCAAGGTGTCCTTTCTCCGATCTATTATTGCTAGGTTTCTACGATCTATTTCTCATTGTGGATTTCCAATCTTTGAATGGGACATGTTTTTATATGCAGATGATCAATCCGGGATCGATCAGCCTTGTGTTTGGTAGAGTGGTGGTGCGTTCTTCCATTCCTAAAATTCCAAACCTCATGCTGCTGTCTTACGAGAAGGTTGGTGCTGCTGTCTTATGAGAAGCTGTTTACACAAGCTCTGAACAGGTAATCTTTCTTTGTTCTTAATTTCTTGAGTAAAATATATGATACCTTTTGGTGTTTGCAATTATTTGGCATTTTTCTGGTGTTTGCTCTCTATTGCTGGTAGCTAATGTGCACCTTATCATTTCATGTACTTGATATTTGGCAACATTGAAAATGTACTATAAGTCTCAACCGTTACCCCAAGCAGCTGCATTGCTCACTGCCACTGCACATTTGTGAATAGGTGTTTAGATATTTAGATAGGTGTTTATACTCTTTATCTCTTTTGTCTCCTTCATGCTTTAAACTTTAATGCATTCATCTGGGTTGTAGTGTGCAAATGGAGTCTCAAGAGAATAAGATAGGGTTATTTGAAAGGCTACTTGAAATATTTAGAAATATGTTGCAATATTAGCTCTGAGTATTGATTCTGTAACTTGTGGATGGCTGATTGCGCTGCCTGCCGGGTGTGCTAGATGGGTTTGATGGCTTGTGCCTACTGCTCGAGCTTAGAGTTGCACAACTCGAGCCTAGAGTTGCACAACTTGAGCCTACTATATTCATAGAATATATTTTTCTTAAGTAAATTTGTCTTCATATTGGCATGATTGTGTGCTTTGTGGTGGAAGTAATGCTAGTAACACACACACACGCACGCACACACACTTGCATACATCTACTTTTGTGGATCTGCTATATGTTATGGTTACTGTCGTGTTAATATATACAACCTTGAATTTTTCCCCCTCACATCTTACTACGAAGCTAGTGACATTCTGTCTTGTATTGTTAGATTTCCAGCTTTCTTATTTGAACTTTTCTCTCCATAGGAGGTACAAATTGCCAAAGCTTCTATAATCAAGAGCCATATCAAACCTGTGTTTTTCAGCTTATAGAGACAATTAAATTGTGGCTACTCTTTTTTTAATTTACTTTTTTATTCATAGATTTCATTTAACAGTTGGTATCCTAGTTTCACTTTTACAACACCATGGTCCTTTTTTTGGGAGTATATTGTGTTGGAAAGTCTTTATATTAGACTAATAATGAGCTTCCCAAAAGGGTTAGAAGAGAGAACTTGATATTCTCAGATTTTTGGGATTATTTGTAGTCTGGACATGTGGTGCAGGGCAGTTAAAGATCTGTGGTCCAGATCCGTCAGTTAACTGATTTCCCACCAACTGTCCTAACTAAATTAGCTGCCTATTAACTGCAGTTCGGTGGTTATTTTCCTCTTCTATAAATACTTAATATAAATCTCCTTTACGGACAACTTGAAGAGAACTCTCCAGATTTGCTGTTTGATAGTTCTAATGGCTTTGTTGTATCGGTAAGAGTGATTTTTTCTGGAACCCAACAGCAACTAGTGGGGACAAATATCATTTGAAAGAAATTGATCTTTTCATGCCTCAATGCATTAATAAAATCCCCCATGTACCAACATATTCAGTGTTAACTAATCACATGGGTACATTTAGCAATGGGCTTTCAAACCTTGATGTGTATGTAACGCAGAGTACCAGCTATAGCATGAAGTCAGAACTTGATCAGTATCCGGAGCCTGGAGGAGTCTGTACCCAGAGTGCAAGAACTTAGCATAGAGGCTGGTGGAAGTTGAACAACCTTAAGTATCGCACACTCTCCAAGATTGCTTGTGACATCTTGTCCATGTGACTCTTCAGTGTCGGACCTCTAACATGTAAATACAGTTGGCTAATAGATCAGTCGATGCACAAGTTCTGTAGGTCTGAAAATGGTGGAGGCCCTGATCTTTGATAGCTTATAAGGACTGGTTGCAGCATGTGCAGTCTTACTTGCACTATAGTGTCTCAATCTCTGCATCATTGTGGATGGTATGTTGCCATGTCTTCCTAAACAGATCTTAGTTTTATGTTATATTAACATATTCTCAATCTTAGTGTTTCATTAGAAAATGATTATGTTCATGCGGGAAATTAATTGCAAGTTTGCAACTTTCTACTACCCAGGATTCTATTAAAAAATTTACACAATTGAAGATCATTTCTTTGGCTTGAGCGTTAAACTGCTTGACCATGGAGGGAGAACCTGGTAAGTTGTAGTTCTTCTCACAACAGAATTTTATTGCTTGCTTGGAAATTTATTTTCTGCATTTGCAAACCATATATGACTAGCAGATAATGTAAAATACAGTGAAAGTGTTCTTTCTTCATGCTATATGTGACTGCTAGCTATGATTTGATTACTCTTTTTGATTTAAAACTTCGATCTACATTGATACATGTAGTATTGATATCTCATATGCTTTATTTTTTAAAGAAAGATTAAAAATAGATTGATCAGTGGAGTTTATGTGATTGCTAGCTTAGAGTTGCACAACTCGAGCTTAGAATCTATAAGCCCATCTGATTTGGTCATTTGTTGATCTTTTGATAACGTGGTTTCATTCTTTTGTGAAAATATTGATTGGGTCTTGGAAACCATGAGTTCTTGATTAGATTTGAGCAGTTCCATTAGTTCATATACATGGTGTGCAATCACATATGGTTTTATGTCACATAGGTCATGCTGATGCAGTAGGTGACGAAACTCGAACTAAAAAAGGTCTCCATTTTTTGTGGGACCCGGAGATGGACCCTGTAGGGTCCGAGATACTCCTAACGGGCTTACCTGACCCGCACCAAGATATTCGGTTCGGCCCAACCTGTGCCGCGGGAACAAAATACTTTCTAACGAAACTATCCCCTCATCGAGATTTCGTCAACGAAATGGGGATCAATTTTTACTTGTCACCGTCCGTTGATTTTTTAGTAGACGGTTATGGATTCTTGACCTTCACTTTAGACTCCCGACTGGCAAGAAAGAATCTAAAAGTTGTACGCGGATGAGATAAGTCCATATCCGCGGGGAGGCTCTTTTTCCTGATAAAGATCTTATACACTTTGCTATCCTCTTATCCCTCTCTCTCTCTCTCTCTCTCTCTCTCTCTCTCTCTCTCTCTCTCTCTCTCTCTCTCTCTCTCCTGATCTTATTCTTTCATGGATCTTTGCTTCAGGTCCGCTCTTTTCTTCTTCTTTCCTCGTGCCCAAAAGTCCTTTCTCTTTGTTAAACTTTTTCTTTTTATAGTCGATGAGAAGTCTTCAGGCAGTTGCCACATGTCACTTCCTGATCGACACGTGTCTTACCCGTGGGACGGGGGCATGTTGGGCACGTACCCCCTCTTCCTGTCCGCGGATGATATGGCTCAAAAAAGGTTTGAGAGTTCTATGCTATCCGCGGTCACAGCTCCTCGGGTTTTCATAACTGGTTTTGCCACGTGTCATTTCCTTTCTTTATTTATTTTTAGATGTTTTCATAATTGGTTTCGTCACAGCTCCTCGGGTCGGGTTGATTCCGAATGGGATTGACGAGGATCGATAATCTTAGTACATAAAACATCTGATTACCTGTGATGTCCTATCTTTGTATCAGTTCATAAATAATGGGCTATTTGCTTCCTGTGCCGGCCCATTTAGGGCCCATTAGGCCAATTTGCTATTGGAATTTCTACAGTCGGTAACTTCTTTATAAGTTACCCCGTTCCGTTTCTTTTTTACTTCATATTTGTCTTTTCTGGCTTCTCTAAATTTTGTTCTTATCTACTTTTTGGTTTTCCGGCGGTGGTTTCTGGTTGCCGACTCCTTCTCAGTTGAAGTTTCAGGCAGTGTTCTTCAAAAAACCAAGGTAGTTCTTCTTGTTTCAAGTTATTTCCAAATTTTTGTCTTTTTATTTCTTCCAGTTTCCTGATGTGTAGATCGAAAATTAGGGAGGAATCCTGTTTCTGAACTTGTTTTTCCTTTGATCGAGATCTTGTTCCGCGTTTGTAAATCTTCACATGATTTTCTTTAGTTTCTTTGAGAATGGATAATCTCAGTGGAGAGCACGATGTGCTGGATGATTTTGAAAAAGAAGAAGGGTGGAGAGGTGATGTTGCTTCGTCTTCTCATCCGCGTCAACCTCAGGAGGTTTCCTCCTCTACTTCCGAGAGCTCTTCTTCTAGCTCTAGCGGTTCTTCGTCGGAATCATCTTCTTCTAGATCCACTTCTACTTCGGCTCGGGTTGGTCCCACAGGCAGTCCCGTTAAGGTGAGAAGGCACCGGAAGCGTTCTGACCCTGATTACTATTCTTCTCCTTACACAATTTCTTTTTCTTCGAAGGGATGCGCGGGAGATGAAAATTCCATTGATGAGGGTGAATCTGGACTCCGTTCTTCTGATGACGCGGGCCCTTCCTCTACCTCTCATCCTGTGGACGTCGGCCAAGAAACTGAAACGACTTGGATTCCTTATACACCTTCTCCCATTGGTGTAGCGGAATCCCCAAAAAGGATTCGTTCTAAAGAGAACCTGACTGATCTGGAAACTCCATTATACGAGCTAATGGATTTGGACACTTGTCTTTTTCGTGGAGACTTTAGACTTCAGCCGCCTCCTTCTACTCGACCTTCAATAGTGGTTGAAAGAGTCCGCCCGTGGCGATCTCCCGTTGAAGAATTTAGGGGTTGTACTACCCTGCTTAGATTAGCTGATGATCTTGATGCTATTTCTCAAGTTTTTCCATGGCCCGCTGATCTTGAATTTTGCCTCCCCGAACAGGGAGGAGGTTGTCTGGATGCATATGAGGATTGCCTAGTCGTATATGCGGCTAGTTTATCTCAGGGGTTCCGACTCCTACTACACCTTTTTTTCGCGGAATTTTTGGGTGAATATAACTTGAGCCCTGCTCAAATAGTCCCAAAGGGTTGGATGTTTTTTACTAGCTTTATTATGAGGTGCATGGAGATCGGGGTCACTCCTTCCCTGAAGTTGATTTTCAATATTTTGTCTTTGAAAAAGGGATCTCAGGACTCAAGGTTCTATCAGTGCAACTCCAGCTGTGGTTATATGGAGAGGCTTTCTAGCAAACCTAATTGGAAACACAAGTGGTTTCTGGTCCGCGATAAGTCCGGGAATGGTTTGAATTGTCGGATTGTTCGAGGTCGATTTTGTCCTGTGAAAAAACCAGTAGTTTTTTTACCTTTCTAAGTTTAAACAACCATTTGCTCATAAGCCTAGGTTTCCCTGGCCCGAGATGATCTCTGCATTCCGTCTCCAAATGGCTGGTTTGAGTATTTCTCATCCGTGATTAGGTGTCTCCTTTGTTTTCTTTATTTCTTTGGGGATTAATGTTTGTGTTCTATATTTCGTTTTTTTTAATGGATTACTTATCCTTTGATGTTTTTGTTTTCAGATTTAATGGATCCAGACTCCCTCTTGAAGCGCCATAAAGCAAAAACCGGGAAAAAGAAGAAAAGTTCGGATATCCGCGACCCTCCTCCAGTCTCTGAGACGGCTCCAATTGTCGACGTCACCGCGGTTGAAGAACCTGGTGTTCTGGTGGAATCTACTTCGTTGGTTCCTGTTCCCCGGGAAAAGCGTTCTCTTTCATCTGCTCTTGTAGCCTCTAAGAAGAAGAGGAAGGTCAGCGAGATTGTTGAGGTACCTGCCGCGGCTGAAAAAGGACTTTTTATTGAGGGCGAGGCAAATCTTCCCGAGTACCCGGTTCCTGGTTTTGGAATGGATGATCTGGCAAGCCTTGCCTTCCCCGTTAAAAAGCTTTGCTTTAATGAGTAGGGTTATATTAAGCGGTTAGATGCTGTTAACCTTTCAACGAACTTTGATCGGCTTAACCAGTGGGTACGTTACCCCTACTTTCTAAACAGCTTCTTGTTCTTCATGTTCTTCTTTCTTTTTATTTGAAAGAAACTACGTGGTTTGATTGACCCCCTTTTCTTATTTGTCTGTTTGCTTTTGGTCCTAGCTGAGGGTGATTCAAACTGACGTTGAGAGACGTCTGGTGTGTAATGAGGAGGATCATGTGAAGAGAGATGCGGAGATTAGAAAACGGACGCACCAGTTGCGGATTCTTGGGAATACAGTTGGCGACCCAGCTTCAGTTGAGAAATTTAAAAAGAGGTCCGTGGAACTCCATGAGGAACTTCAGGTGACCAAAAGGACTGTGGAGTTTTTGAAGAAAGAGCGTGACGACTTAAAATCTTCACTGGATGCTATCAGCTCATGGGTTAAGGAACTCGAGGTTTCGGAGGAGCATTCGCGGAAACTTCTTCAAACAAAACAAGCTAGTATTGATAAGTTGGAGGAGGATTTCTCGATTCTCCGCGAAGAGCAGTCCATTACTAAACAGGAGCTTGACAACATTAAAGCCCGTTCAGACCAAGATGTGGCTCTCCAATGGCTTCAAAGCTCTGGGGGCCTGGAATACTTGTCCTCTGAATGGATCAAAACAGAGGCTGGTGCATCCTTCTTGTCTTCTGCATCCAAGGCTTGTCTTCAGACCTCAAAGGGCGAGAGTATTCTAAAAGACAGGTGCTTTAGTTATTTTCGAAAGGGAATGGTCGCGGGCATTAATCAGAGTGTGTCGCGTTCCGCAGCTCATCCCGGAGTTCCATTGGAGAAATTTGAGCCTAGCATGAGTAGTGCAGATTAGGGGCTTTCGAAGGAGGAGATGGCCGCGGAGGAATTGGACACCAAGGACGAAGACGCTGAAGATGTTGATAATGAAAACGAACCAGTGACCACTACCACTTGATTATTAGTGTTTTAACTCTAGTTTGTTGTGTAAGACCAAAACTTTCCCAACTTGGGTCCCTGTAATGGCTCTTTTGATGTTTCATAGGATGCTCGTTCCTTGTGAAGCTCGGCTTGAAACTCTAGACGGAATTCTCTGTTTGTGCAAATTTTTGCTTGCTGATGTCTTGATGTTTTTCCCAAGTGTTGAGAGGGTTAGCTCAAGTGTACAAAGCTTTCTCTCCACTTGTCTTTAATCTGTAGGATGCGATTTTCTCCTTTTAAGGACCAATTCCCCTTATAATGGCTACTACTTCGCATGATTTTGTGATTATTTACTTTATCTTATGCATCATGGCTTCAGGGGGTTTTAACCCTTGGGCTTTTTTTCAAAGAATAGAGACCGCGGATCAACTTTCTCGACTTATGAGCTTCCCTTTTGTTTTTCTTTAAAAAGTTCAGAATAGTTTTTCGACTTATATTTCTTGATTGCGTGCAGGTTTTACCACCTCAATTCGAGGCCGAATATGGGCCGCTGCCACCCGAATGGGCTTTCCTCTCGTCATATCTAGTTCGTGACTTCCCAGTGGTGGTCTCTTGGAGCGAAAACGGCCTTTTTCAACTTGAACGCGGATGGGATGATTTCCTTATCCTTCACCACCTAGGGATAGGCAGCGCCATGATGTTTTTTCATAGGGACAATGTTTCTTTTAAAGTTTGTCCGTGTCGCGAGATCAGAAACGATGATGTTGCTAACCCCAGCTCTGCTTCCTCTTCAAGTGGTTCTTGTTGAACCTCCTAATAATATAGTTCTGAAAGTTTGTAATTTATTCATTGGCTTTCCTCCGCAAGTGTTTGGGAGAAGAAACATGATTTCCTATCTATTTTGCTTTGTAACTTTTATCAGGCTTAAAGGGGGATCTTTTATTATTCATGATAATAGGAAACAGATTTGGAGTTCGGAACGCTGATCCATTTAAACCTAATACATCATACTAGGGGCGACCACGCGACTACATGGCATAAAAGATTAAGGGTGCCCTACCTCTCCATTATCCTCGTTGTTAGGGCTTACAACGTCAACCTCAAAGATGGAATCTCCCATGTAGGTGAAGATCAAAGCTGATCCTACATTAACTCGATTTGCTTGAGTAAACTCGCGCCACCCTTGTGTTAACCAGAAAAGGCCGTCTCCATCCCTTTCCACCTTTACTTCATGTTCCTGGTTGGAACGAGACCAAAGCCTGGCTTGTGTGTGTGCGTCTTCATTGATCAAAACATACATTAACGGAAGTCGGAGAGTGTGGAGTTGTTCTTCCCTCATGATGACCCGATAGAAAGCCCCAGGAGGCAATCCTGGATCCATTTTTCAGAGGTTGTTTATCATACCTGCCCTTCTTGTGCGTTTTATACCAGCTGAGTTGATACGGGGTTAGCCGCGGGATGGCCCGATCTTCGACAATCAAACAAGAAACTCAAGAAACAAGAACAACGCAGCAAGACTCGAAGTTGAACAATAAAGACACGACCGATAAGGACTGATTCGAACTAGGTAGAACGAGATGAAGACCTCAGGCCTTCTTAGAGGGTAGGAACCAAACACCATCGACTACAAAGCCCGCCTCTACAACCTTACACAACCAAGCGGACAACTTGGAGGCACAAGGAGGGGGCTCGTGGATGCTTGATAGCACCAATCCTATGACGACAATCGACACACACCATGCATGATGGATAACACCAATCCTATGACGAGAATCGACACACACCAAAAATGTGGTAGCACCAACCCACCAAAGAGGATCGACACACAGAAGACAAACCAAGCTAAGAACAACATATCGAAACCTATCCCACGCAGGGGAACTCGGTTCCTCCCTAGGAGAACTCTCCAAATCTGACTTTTGTCAAAAATTCAATTCTAATATCTGATTTTATTGAATGAATAAAAGCATCTTAAATAGAAAACATAATCTTAGATAAAATCAAACTACTTAGTGGCCAAGGAAATATCTTAAAGATAGATTTTCCCTTTTCCACTTTATTTATCCTAGAAAATAAATATAAAAACTAATTAGATATAATATCAATTAATTGAAAAGTCAACTAATAGATATTATTATAATTTACATTATTCCTAAATAAATATAAGGATAAAATGATAAATTAAATAGGGAAAGATAATTATTTTCGGCCATGTTCCCGGTGGATTCTGGAAACATCTTCAACAGCAAAGTTGTAGATCTCTTCGTTCTTGTTCCAACAAGGTATGACACGAACCAATCCGATCAATATTCACTCCGAACGAACCATTTTACAGAGATGTCTCAAAGCTGTCAAATATGCTGAACGATTTAAACTTGTTGATAAGCACCACTCGTTTTCCCTTCATCATTCTCCCCTTCTTGAAAAGGATTCGTCCTCGAATCCGGGATGTTATTTGAGCAAGGAGATGCAATTTGTGGTGGTGCAGGCTGACGGATGGTGGTGGTGGATGCAATTTGTGGTCTTTTCTTTTTCATAAACACAAAAACCCACAAAAAGAGTCATTTTCTTGTTTTGGTCTTTTACTTCTTACATTCTTGAATTGATTATTGCACTAATCTTTTGTTTGTGATTGTTTGTGGTTGCATAGCCTAAACACAAAGCCTAGCCGAGACCGTGGAGTCGACCAAAGTGGTGCGCACAACCCTTGTGAACACCCCTTAGCCGACGGCATACCCTGTCCCCATAGTCGAGCAAAGCTTGGTCGACAGCCCCCACATCCACACACAAAGAAACCCTAGTTTTCTATTTTTTTATCTTTGGAACTTTTGATCTATCTATATCTATTTCCATTTATCTATTTTCCTATTTAAATTCTGATTATTTGGTGGATTTAATTCATTATATCTATAAAATATCCCACTTTCCTATTTTATCCAAGTGTGTCTATATATTTATCTTTAGGGCTAAATTTTTTTTATCTTTTATCACCTTTTCCATCAGATTTTCGAGTCCTCTTGTTACTTTAGAGTCTTTCTTTCATTAGTTTAAAAAAAAAAAGAAAATCAGTTTCGAAAAAAATTCAAAAAAAAAGGATTGAACTTGGACCTATTAGGATAAAATTCACTAGGGGCAAAAGTAAGTCAAAAAAAAAAGTTTGTTTGATCTAGTGCAAGAAAGCTCCAAGGACCAAATTGGTGATCTTTGTTCTAACCCTAGTCGACACACCCTTCTATCAAACACATTACCTCCACAAAATTCTAAATGGAAACCCTACCTTGCAACTACAACATCCTAACTCAAGGTTTTCAATCAAAAGAGGTAAATTTCCATACTTTTCCTTATTTTCTTTCAGTTTCAGTTTCTGTCTAGTTGATTGTGGCTTTGTCGAGCACTGTTCTCCTTTGTTTGAGTGCTGTTGTGTTTGTGTCGAGTGATCTTGACCTTTGTCGAGTTCTCTCCTTGTTGTGTCGAGCACTTCTTCCCGATTTAGAATGCTTTTGTGTGTTGTTTGCTGTCGTCGAGTACTCTACTCCCTCTGTCGAGTATTCTCTTGCCTATTTCGAGTACCTATTGCTACTATCGAGTGCAGCTTGAGTTTTGTTTCATTCACTCTCTTGATCCATATACTTTGATTGCTTTATTCTTTGCTTGAGTGTTGTTTCACCCAAAGCGGATTGCCCCAGCAAGCGTGACATACCAATCGGAGAGGAGAGTGTGAGCAAAACACAATTGTGAGTTTGTTTTAATTTTTACTAATCTTTACATAGTTCTGTGTTTGTCGTTTCTTTGTCATGTCTCAGCAAGGAAACCCCGAGAGTAACAATGGCAATAACGCCACCAACTCCAGCACCACCGTGACTCCCGAGCAATTTAACACCATGATGAACAACATGAATACCATCATGAACAACAAGGCTGGTGTCCCTGAAACCTTCGCTGCGCTAACAGCAAGGGTGTCATCTTTGAAGTCTAGGCCGAATGGGTCTAATACCGTGGGTGATCAAGGTGATCAAAGGCGCGACGAGACGCCTCAAGGTGAAAGGGAAGTCCATAATCCTAACCCTAATCCTAATCCTAATCTCAATTTAAAAAACCCTATATTTAATGAAAACAACTCTCCACGAGGTGGGAGAAATGGTAGAAATAATGAGTTTGCTAATGCGCAGGGTCAAGGACAAGGGAGGGGACGAGGACGAGGCTTCCAGGAGCAATTCTACTACTCGGAGCAAGACGATGACTTCCAAGAAGAGGAGTATTGGGAGCAACGCCCGAGACGGAATCAAAGAGGAAATCAGTACCAAAACCAAGCACCTAGGAATCATGACGAGGACAGAATAGGTAAGGTTAAGGTAAAGATTCCTCCTTTTGAAGGTAAAACTGATCCAGATGCTTATATTGATTGGGAAACTAAAATGGATCAGATTTGGAATCGTCATAATTTCTCTAATGCTAAAAAGGTGCAACTAGCTACCTTAGAATTCACTAGCTTTGCTTTAATTTGGTGGGATAACCTAGTTAAGGAATGAAGAAGAGCCCTTGATGCACCTATGGCTTCTTGGGATCAATTAAAAGCATTAATGAGAAATAGATTTTTACCTCAACATTATGCTAGAGAGCTTAGGCAAAGATTAAAGAATCTTAAGCAAGGTAATAAAAATGTTGAGAAAATATTTAATCTTATGCAAGAAACCATGGCTCGAGCTAATGTGGTTGAACCTTATGAAGATACAAATGCTAAGTATCTTAGGATTTTGCATCCCGCTTTAGCTCATGAAATTGATTACTTTTCCTATACTACTCCTACTGATTTGTTACATTTAGCAATTAAAGTAGAAAGGGGAGAACGATATAAGAGCCAAGGTAATCGAATGTCGAGTGGACAGCAGCCCCAATGGCGCCAATCTCGGCCACAACTGCCCCAAAGGCGCTCGGAGGGTGGTTCTCGTGATCGACCATTGTAGCTCCCATGGAAGGATGAAGGTCGACGAGCATCTCAGCAGCCCCTCGACAAAGGGAAGGGCCCATGGAACGGGCGTGAATCGTCTGGGACATCTACTGGTCCCAAATGGAGTAATCCTAACTCTTCTACCACTCGTTCTAGAGATATTGTATGCTTTAAATGCCAAGGTAGAGGACATTATATGAAGGATTGCCCTAATAAGAAAACTCTCATGATTAATCACCTAGGAGAATATGAATCTGAAAATTCTTGTGATGAACATGAGGATGCTAATGACAATGATCAGAACCTTAACCTTGTATGCTATGATAATGATGATGATGAGGTCGAATATGAGCATGGAGAGTCTTTGATTGTTAGGAGAGTTTTAAGTGTTGTTCCTACACCATGTGATGATAATCAAAGAGAAAACTTATTTCATACTCGATGCTTAGTTAAAGGAAAGGTTGTTAATGTGATCATTGATGGTGGTAGTTGCTGTAATTTAGCTAGTCAAGAAATGGTTGATAAATTGCAACTTTCCACTATGCAACACCCTAGACCTTACAAATTGCATTGGATGAATGATTGTGGAAACTTGAAAGTGAATAGGCAAGTTAAAGTGCATATTAAACTAGGACATTATGAAGATGATGTTTTATGTGATATTGTGCCTATGCAAGCTTGTCATATTCTATTAGGTCGTCCTTGGCAATCTGATCGTAAGGTTATTCATGATGGGTTTACTAATAGATACTCCTTTACTTTTCAGGGCAAGAATGTCGTTCTCAAGCCTATGACGCCTACACAAGTGGCTGACGAGTTTTAGAAGCGCAAGGTAAGTAAATGTGAGTTAGATAGGGAGGCTCAGTCGAGCCAAGTGGGTTCACAAACTTGGCCTAAGGGTGTCATTTTGGCTTCCAAAAGCGCATACTTAGACGAATTTGTGGATGGGGAGACAACTCTTATGCTCCTTTGCAAGGGTTTGAACATGTTGAGTGAAGAGCTTAAAGCTACTCTTCCACCACATATTCTCAGCCTACTTGAGGAATATAAGGATGTATTTCCCGATGACATACTAGCAGGTCTACCCCCTATTCGTGGAATTGAGCATCAAATTGATCTTATTCTAGGGGCTGCGTTGCCTAATAGGCCTGCTTATCGTATGAATCCCACTGAGACCCAAGAGGTCCAATCCCAAGTCCAGGAACTGTTGGATAAGGGATATATTAGAGAAAGCTTAAGTCCTTGTGTTGTGCCTGTGTTATTAGTCCCTAAGAAAGATGGCTCATGGAGAATGTGTGTAGATTGTAGGGCTATTAACAATATTACTGTCAAATATCGCCATCCTATTCCACGATTAGATGATATGCTAGATGAGTTGCATGGCACTTCTGTATTTTCGAAAATAGATCTAAAAAGTGGTTATCATCAAATTAAAAAGTGGTTTTCTTTTAACCACTTTGGATTCTAGAGTCTTAGGCTTTGTCTACATAAAGGCATTGTATGAACATGATGCTGATTTTGGTATTGCTTTTCGAAAATGCTTAGAAACAGGTCCTTTCGATGGATTTTATATACATGATGGTTTCTTATTTCGAAAAGATCAAGTGTGCATTCCTAGATGTTCTCTGCGATTATTACTTGTTAGTGAAGCCCATAGTGGTGAATTAATGGAACATTTTGGTAGAGATAAAACTTATCACACTTTAAAATCACACTTTTATTGGCCACATATGCTTAGGGATGTATAACATTGCCTTAAAAGATGCATAGATTGTATTAAATCTAAAGCTAAGCTTATGCCCCATGGCCTATACACACCACTGCCGACCCCCTCAGCCCCTTGGGAAGACATTTCCATGGATTTTATAGTTGGGTTGCCTAGAACTAAGAAGGGGAGGGATTCTATATTTGTAGTGGTTGATCGTTTCTCTAAAATGGCTCACTTTATTGCATGCCACAAAACTGATGATGCTACCAATGTTGCTAATCTATTCTTTAGAGAGGTAGTAAGATTACATGGTGTGCCGAAAACTATAGTAAGTGATAGGGATGTGAAATTCTTAAGTCATTTTTGGCGAACTTTATGGAATAAATTGGGAACTAGATTGCTATTCTCTACTTCTAGCCACCCCTAAACTGATGGCCAAACTGAGGTGACTAATAGAACCCTTACTACTGTCCTAAGGGCCATAATTAGGAAGAATTTGAAGCTTTGGGAAGAAGCCTTACCTTATGTGGAGTTTGCTTATAATAGAACAATGCATTCTGCAACGAAAATCACTCTATTTGAATGTGTCTATGGTGTTAATCCACTAACCCCTTTTGATCTTACTCCATATCCTATGAGAGAGAAAGAATCATTTGAGGCAGGTAAGCATGTCGAGTTCGTTAAGGAGCTGCATGAACGGACACGTCAAAAGCTTATGCAAAAGGCTGAGTACAACGCAAAAAAAGCCAACAAAGGCCGTCGTTTGGTTACTTTCCAGCCCGGGGATCTCGTGTGGGTGCACCTACGGAAGGAGCGGTTTCCAGAAGCACGGAAGAGCAAGCTAGCACCAAGGGGTGACGGACCATTCAAGGTGCTTCAGAGAGTGGGCGACAATGCCTACCAATTGGAGCTTCCTGGAGACATGGGCATGAGCGCAACATTCAACGTCACCGATCTAATCCCTTACTTCGCGGTGGATGAAGACTTGGATTCGTGGTCGAATCCTTTTCAAGAAGGGGAGGTTGATGCGGGACCATCTTCTACAGCTTCAGACACACCTATCATACTTGGAGAAGGACTTATGACTCGAGCTAGAGCTAAGAAGCTTCAGAGAGACTCATTCGTGTTTGTGAGTCATGCCTTGTTCTCGAGTACGGTTTAACTCCCCGAGCCTACATTGAAGACCTATATGTGCATAGGGATTCAAGAAGAAGCCGATCCACCTTAGTCTTAGAGTTGTCGAATTGACTAAGTGTTGGAACACTATATTATTTCCTATTTTAGTAACTTTCTTTACTTAAGTTATTTTAGGAAATTTTAGGGATATTTTATTAATTTCTTTAAGTTGTTATTTTATCTTCTTTTATCTTCTTAGAACATTAGAATCGGCCTAGCAGCTCTTAGAGCCCTATATATGTCGATTCTCCCTTTATAATTCAATTGGAACTTAATGAATAGAATTTAGTCTCTCAAATTTGTGTGAAACACATTGAGTGCTTGTTGATTGATTGGAGCTGTGCTCATCAATCACGAATTGGTATCTTCTCTCAGCTTGGTTTGCTTTGTGTTCTTCAACTTCGCAAGACTTGGTGATCCTAGTATCCACAAGCCCCCTCATTGTGCCTCCAAGTTGTCCGCTTGGTTGTGTAGGGTTGTAGAGGCGGGTTATATAGTCATTGGTATTGGTTCCTACCCTCTAAGGAGGTCTGGGGTCTTTATCTTGTTCTATATAGATCGACTCAGTCCTTATCGGTCATGTCTTTCAATTCTTGCATCTAAATTTCAAGTCTTTGTTTATTTCTTTTGGTCGACATCGTGTTCCAGTCGGATCTTGGTGTTCTTGGTTTGTTCTTGTCGATCTTGATTGTTTCTTGGTCTATTTCTTGAAGCTTTCTTTGCTGCGTCATTACTTCTTGTTGAGTCTTTCTTGTTTCTTGCTTCCGTTCTTGAGTTTCTTGTTTGATTGTCGAAGATCGGGCCATCCTACGGCTAACCCCGTATCATGAGTGAGGTTCTTTTACTTTGCTTTTATCGCCCCTTATTATGAGGTAGTCTGTATGGTTTCTTGAACTATTTTTGTCGTTTCGGAACTTTCTCTTGAAAGGATTGCTGGGTTTTGGCGAAATGGCTGGTCATTTTGTAATAAAACAAATCTCTGCCTGAAAGAGACGCGTGCCTTACTTTTCTCTATATTACGTGCCATGCATGCACTCCCCACATTTACTGTTTCCTCGTGATCGGCAGGATAAGAACAAAAACTATTGATCTCCTTTTTCTTTTTTCGAGATGCGGGGATCTACCATAGTTCCTCCTCTAGCTTTCAGGGCTGATGTGGTTCCTGTACAAGAATCTCGATGGGCTTTCTTCCAGGAAATCGATTATCCAGAGCAATTTACGCGCATGGTGAGGTTTTATGTTTATTTTAGCTTTCTTCCTTTCTCGCGGATTCTTTTTAATTTCACTTTCTTTTACCTTATAGCTTCTGCCGCTCAGATTTGAAGAAGTATATGAGAATGCCATCCCTGGGCGAGTCTTACTTTCTTCTCATCAGTTACGAGATTTCTCGGTCCGCATAGAACGTCGTGACAGTGGTCTTCTCTACTTGGGCCGCGGATGGAATGATTTTGTTGAATCACATGGCTTCGAGAGGGGTGCTTCTATGATCTTTACACATATGGGTGATGCGCGTTTTGTATTTTATGAAAATTAACATCTTATGGCAGGTTTCACTGATGTGTAGCTTAATAGTTGTGTGAGACCAAGGGTAAGGTCTAACAGTTCTGATCCCAAAAAGATTAATTAGAAATCTTACCTCTGATACTTTGATTGCTATCATGATGCAACGTGATCATCCCACTATTGATCTCAACTCTGTCCTCCAAATATCCCAAAACAGCTATAGAATTGTATTTTTATTTTGTGTGTACAGGTCAATAAAGACGGGAGCTCTAGTTATGAGCAGGGCGCAAGCTGGGCAGTGGAGGTAGGCAGCCATATGAAGATTTGCCCTATTGTGGTGGAAAATCTCAATATGAATGGGCAAATGCTGATTGAGGTAAGCCCATTGAACATCATAGACTATGGTGTCTGATCGGATCAGAGCTACAAGTTTTGAGTTTCCCTGTGGAGAAACTCCTACTGGGCCTCTTCTGCTCGTTTGATGTAAATCCAAACCGTAGCTTCCTTTTCGTATGAGTCCTTTTGACACTCTGTAGCTGCTGCACTCCCACACCAGAGCTTGTCAGCGCAATCTTGTTACTACCCAATGGCAAGTTCCCCGACTTCTCTTCTGCCGTTCTGGCTAGTTGGGCCTCGTCTTGCGCCTCTGCACTATTCAACATCTTGATTGAGTTCTTGGATAAGCTTAAGATGATGCAGGGTGGCGTTTCTGTCGATTTTAGTGGGGTTAATATCGACAAATCCGTTGTTAGATACTTGGCAAGTTACATCAAAGCACAAGGCGCTAAGAGACCTGATTTGCTCCATGAAAACTTGCTACAGACTTTATCAGACATGAAAGCAAGGACTGTGGAAAAGATTGAAGACAATGATTGATGTGGTTTGTGCCTTGAGTTATAGAGAAATTTGGGTACGATTAGCCGAAAACTATAAGTGAACATATCTTTGTGTAATCTATTTAGACTTTTGTAATACACAGTTTTTGTTTTCATCAAAAAACATACCAAAGCTGAATCAAACATTTCATGCCAACATCCATAGCGATCCTATGCCAAAATTGCCATGGGCAGCTATGAAATAGGGATTTGTCAATTATCATTATTATTTTTGTCATTTCCAATGAATGAAAATTAAAATTTCTAAAATAGAGTCGTGCAACTCTTACAACAGAGTCGTGCAACTCTTACAACAGAGTCGTGCAACTCTTAAAACAGAGTTGTGCAACTCTTAAAACAGAGTCGTACAACTCTTAAAACAAAGTCGTGCAACTCTTAAAACAAGAGTCGTGCAACTCTTAAAACAGAGTCGTGCAACTCTTAAAACAGAGTCGTGCAACTCTTAAAACAGAGTCGTGCAACTCTTAAAAATGAGTCGTGCAACTCTTAAAAAAAGAGTCGTGCAACTCTTAAAACAGAGTCGTGCAACTCTTACAACAGAGTCGTGCAACTCTTACAACAGAGTCGTGCAACTCTTACAACAGAGTCGTGCAACTTTCTTGCCTAATAGTGAAAAAGCTCAATAAGTACTAGACGAGAGATAGAAATCGAATACTTGTAACATATCCTATAACATTAAAAAAAAGTGAAAAAATAAGATATATTAGTGTTGACACCGTTAGTGCTGACACCGCTATCAGGGGTGATACCGTTAGTGCTGACACCGTTATAAGGAGTGACAACAACTTTGTTAGTTTATTAAAGAAGTTTTGCGCTCTATGACAACCATTTGTCCATTTGTTCACTATATTTTTCATGGCTTTCTTTTAGCCATCTAGCCCGTATTCAAATAGCTCAGTTTTGGGTCATAACACAAATCAGATTAAGCACAACTTGAGTCGCTTTTAGGTTGTAGTTTCCAAAATTTACCTCTCACACTACCCAAAACATGTCATCCAAAAGATAATGAACTCAAACCCCACCCAATTAGTACTCCAATCAGTCAAACTGATCACTAAACCAGCTTGCAATGAAGCTTTGCAGACACAAGCGGAGATCTTGCAAAAGGTTTTTTGAATGTTCTGCAATCCCAAGACAAGGTTGTTAAATACCTTAACACCATTTTCCAGCAGATGAAAATTCAGGGAACAACCATATGGCACTCTGATGGATTTACTGTTTCAAAGTTATTTCTAGATTCAATATTTCATAATATTACAAACTGACAGACCACATATATATGTCTACGGAAACACTCAGCCTTGATTTCTTGAGCCTTGAGAGACTTTCCTGCAGAAGAGAAAGAAAGAAAGAAAGGAATAACTTATAAATCCATGAATATTTATTTCACATTTCAGCCAACATCAAGAAGGTCTATTATATTGAACTATGGTGATTTATGTGCAAATTTTGCCAATATATATATATGAGCCTATGCGGGAGTCGAACCCACATCTATGTGTGTATACACATCGCTCTCCCCGTTGAGCTAATAGACTTTTAAAAGTACGATAGATGCAAAAATAACATATATTAGTGAATCAATTTTAGCTGATCAGTACCAAAGTTGTGTAAGCACCAAGGTTGCACAACAATCAACTCCAAGAAGAACGTAAACATAATAAAGGCAACATATTTGAAGAAACCAATGAAAAAGGGATAAGTCGATCTTACAAGACAATCATATACAACGATACAGCATGGAAGAGTTAAGTGACACAACCATAGCAGGATTGGTAAAAAAATATCCATAGAAAATGAACATGGAACTTGAGTTGTCTATGGAACAATATGAGTGGCAGAAGACATGAAGGGCAAAGTCACAAGCTGCCTCACAATGCTCTCGCTGCACATCATCCTCAACAATGCGCTTGCAGCAGCCATGTGATCGCACAAGAGACTCAAAGGCTCCCTGATTAAGCAATGAACATGGACACATGAGTTGTCTATGGTCTAAGTTGGAATTTTGAAAACCATTTCCTCACTATTGCGAATGCCTTAACTTCATTCATTGAGATAAATAAACGACAACGGCTTCAAAGAGGAATTCTGGGTTAGCAAGTTCAAGAATTTATACTGAAAATAATGTTAAAGGAACCAGGACCTTGATAGCTGATACAAATCAAGTGCAATCTTCATTTCCCTCAACACATTATATTCATTTCCCTTAGCACATTGATAAGCCAGGTACAAACTAATTCCTTTCAATCAAATGTGAAGCAACTTATGTGGATCAAGTACAGACATAAAAAGATCAGGGAAGTAACTTACTTGAAGGTTGAACCTTCGACGTAGAGCAGTACGGATATTATAGGAAAACCAAGGAGCTAAGCAGTTCCAAAAAATGAATTTCCAATCAGATAAAGAGCCGCATACGAAAAACAGTGGGTTTCAAAAGCCCTAGGCGCTGAGGTAAGTCTCTCGACATTCCTTCCATAAAGAACACAAGGAGCCACTGAGCCAAGCATACCTGAGCAATGGCATATAACATAATGACAGCAGTTTCAGAAGAAATTGAGAATCATCCTATGAATCTAATGACAGATGATTCTCATAACACACAGAACCTTTGTAACCTATGTGCTTCTCTCATGTATACATATATCTACATTGATATCTCAAGATAAAGGGAGGATTGATCAATTGATCAGTACAATTCATGTCAGAATTTGATTAGTATGTTGTAAGGTGTTGGGACAGATTTGATTAGGAACTAGTTTTTTTCCTACGAGATAAATAAAAGGATTGAAGAACAACACATGAACAAGTTCAAATTGCTACCTTCCAACAAAGGAACAAGACAGAATCAGCTCCAGAAAGCTTCATTTTAAGATGTCTAAACACAATAATGACAGTTAAAAGGAGACATAGAAGGGCCAGCAAACAGATTCGGACAAAGACGCAAGATAGATATATCGGCAAAATTAATACAATTACCAGCAGAGTACAGATGTATCTGTCGCGGTGAGACTAAAACAAAACAAGCGCAAGAGAAACACCCCACACGAATCCCTTCATACTATCTTGACAAACAATATATGCAGAAGAGGTTATAATTCCATACCAGTATCCAATAAGCCTAGCGATTCCAATACCGATATCTGAGATGATAAATCTTCCCTGTTGCAAATCAAATCAAACGTTCAAAAGAAGTAATCAAATATATATGAAGCCATTTTCGCGAAAATGTTCTAACCTTGTCTTGGATACTTGTTTCTTCTTGCCACTGTTTCCGTTAAATGATGCAGCTCAGCTTAATATATGGTTGTCAGTGGAGCCAGGAATTACATAATTCAGCAAACTCTTCTTCATTTGCTCCAATAAACATAATCAAGAATATTTTTTTTTATAGAACTCAGGATCAATCCTCCCCTTATTCTCGTATACAGACCAGAAAAGATGAGATGAAACATTACCTGCTTAACCAATCCTCCCCTTATTCTCTCTCACACACCAACAGCCCTCCAAGATCAACTGTTTCTCACCCTAAGGAAATGTCAATTCAGTTCCCAACAGCCAATAATCAACAGATGTGAAACATATATCTCAACAATCAAGTTTACAGAATGCAGTCGGTGGAATAAAATTCGGATCCAAATTAATGAACTTAGAGGCAATCAACAAGATATTCAACTCCAAGAAAATCCAAAAATGCATCATAAATTCATACCATACAAGAAATTTCATGAATACTTACATCTGGATTTGCATATTTCAGGTAGAATACACCACCTACAGATTGCACAATGCAACAATGGGAGTCAAACGAATTGATCAAAATAAGCAAATAAAGAGACTAAGGGGATGAGAGATGAAATTACAGGCCGAATATCAGGGGAGATCGGATCAGAGGTGAGGGAAGTGTTAACGGTACTTGATGAGAGTGAGAAGATCCGGCGATCTGGCGGACTCGCTCCCTCGCTCGGCCTCGCTCGCTTCGAGGAGACGAGAAGATCCGAGATCTGGCGGAGGAGATCCGACGATGCTCCCGCTCCCTCGCTTCCTCGCTCAGCCTCGCTCGCTCGCTTGAGGAGATCTCGGATCCGGCGCTCGCTCGATCGACCTCGCACCGGCCTCCGCCGCTCGCTCCCTCCCTCGCTCGCTCGCCACTAGACAGCGGCTCTGGCGCCGGATTGAGAGCTCCATCGCCTTCAATGGCGAGCAGAGAGAGAGATTGGAGAGACGATGGGATTGGGGGCAACGATCAGGAAAAAAAATTGAGAATTAGTATATATAGTGGGCATTTTGCTAATTTGTCCAAAAACGTGGACATTTTGCAAATCTGTCCATAAAAAGTGCTTGTTTTGCAAAATTTTTCAAATTTTATCTGCCCTAGGCCTCTATAATATTAGGATCGGCTCTGGTGATGTCAATCTGCTTGCGGCTATGTGTTCATGCTGAGATTTTTAGCATTTGTATCTTTGATCTAATTGCGGCTATATGCAGAGAATCGCGCAATGTCAAAAAACAAAGGCAAGACGCCCATAGAGAACAAGGGTAATGTGAAAAGGAGAGATACGTTAGATATTTAATTTATAGGGATAATTGGTTATATATATCCCTATAATCTATTATCGTTAAGTATTTTTTTTCAGATTTTGAGTATTCTTAATCAACACATCGAATTAAATTTAAAGTTAATAGTAACCAAGGAAGATGAAGATGACGATGAAATCGAAGAAGAAGACGATGCTCCTAATAATCATGCTATAGGTACGATCGATGTATGTTAAATATCTAATAATTATGTATCTACATAATGTTATACTATTTTAAACAATTCAATATTTATTCTTTTCAAGATTACAGAAAACCAATCAATAATAAAACCAGAAACCACAAAGCAGAATAGTTAATTTGTTACGTCTCAATTATTAATTTTTGCCTCTTGTTTGTTTAATGATAAGCTTGAGTTAGAAAAATAATTTAAACTTTGATTTTTAAATTAAAAAATTTATTCCAAATTCAATTAATAGTTGATAATCTAAATAAAAATTTTATTGTTTGAATATGCCAAATATATAGCTTCTAAAAAAAGGAAGAAAGATACGATGTTTGGATATGCCAATATATTTGCTAAAAAAAAGTAAGATGATAATTAAAACCAAATCCAACGTCATCCTTTTTTAAAGAGAAATATTTTTCCTCCCTTGATACGTAGAGTGAGGAGTCATATCAAATCAAGTAAAAATTAAATTATAAACTCTATCATATAAAAACGCTCTCATGGGCTCCCTCAAAAACCCTAATCTCTTTGTGAGATAGCCGGCGCCGGCACCAAGCATTGCATCTCTCCCCTCATCCATGGACTACCTCATCCTCTTCCACCCTCGGCCGCCTTCAGTGGCCCACCCGGCTGGCTCCCCACCACCCTCTGAAAACCTTCTCCGATAAACCCAACCTACAAAACTCAAAAACCAAAACCACTCCCCCAAAGCCTAAAAACCAAAATACTATGGGCTCCCCTCCCATGGCTTCTCCGATGAACCTGCCGCTTGGCTCCCCGCCGCACTGTTCCAGATCTTCAATGAAGTCTCCATTACCGGCCACCTCTCACAGATCCGACCTTGGTGGGCTCGTGTGGCTCCGACGGAACGACTTTCCTCGCTCCCCGGGCTGTTCGTTCTCCCTCTCCATCCGGCGTACTCCTCTACTCCCCCATCGACTCCGGCAGCGGTTTCGCCCTCCTGGGCCTCGGCATCTCGGTAAGTTGACCTTCCCCGTCTTCCTAGCCGATCGAGCTCCCTCACACTCCGGCGCTCTCATGGCTTCGGCTTGTTTGCTCTTGGCAGGCCTCATCCCCTCTCCAAGCCCTTTCAAAAACTCAAAATCCCAAAAAAAGAAAAGAAAAGAAATATCCACCCCAATTTGAAATAGAGGGTATGGTGGCTGTCATTACCCCTCTTCCTGCAGCATGAAAAATCCCAAAACCTACCTTCTAATCAAATCTCAAATCTATTAAATTCAAACACCTAGTTAAAATCTCAACAACACAACAAATCCCTTTTTTCCTACCCCTAATCTATAACTTCAAACAAAACCTATTTACAAAAGATTTATCTTTTGTCACTCAACCTTCAAATCAAGATTTGGGTCCGAGACATCGCATGCAACTTGATCAATAAAGTCACCGCCCAACAATGTCATGTATATTGCTCCATGGGCTTGCATGCAAGCCAGTTCAAATCGGAAGCCATCAGTTCAGATCGGAAGAATCGGAAGAAACAAGAGTTTTAATTTTCTAGAATTTTTTAATCTTAATCTTGTGTAATTGTAATCTTAGATAAAAAATTTTTACTGACGACCCTCTGTGTAGGGTTATTCAAGCCATTTGTTGATGGCTTCAAGATCGCTTTGTCGATCTACTTCTTGCCTATTGTAAAAAAAAAGTAAAAGTAAATTATAGGTACAAATCTTCGGGAAAAGATTATAAACATAACCGATCCAATTTCTCATTATTAAATATTTTTTCCAATGTAAAATCCATTTCACTATTAAATGGCATGAAATCAATATTATAATATTGAAGGAGAAGTCACCTACGACATGTAGCGACTTCTCTTTGAATGTAGTTTCTTTGACGGCTTCTCCTTTAATGTAGTTTCTTTTTTTTAAAGGAGATTAATTGATTAATTGATTTATCTTAAAATTGATTTATCAGTGTTAAAATCTAAACAAATTTATTTTTTAAATGTTAATTGATTTATCTTAAAATAGGATTTGTTTTAAACAAGCTTATCTTCAATTCACTCAGATGATCGAGACTAGGATTTGCAAATCTAAATCAAATTGATTTATCTTAATTTCACGTATCATAATTCTCGCTCTCTTCTCTCAGATCCTCTCTTGCACTCCTCTTGCTAGAACATCTCGGCAGTTCTCCGTTACCGAGTCATGTCGCCGATGACTTACCGTCCTCCCGCAGGGTTCAAAGTAGGTGGTCGAATCACAACGCAGTTGTCCATTGTGGTGGTTCTCTCATGCTCCATACTCCATACTGCTTCCTCTCTACGTAATGAAACATAGTGATGTCCTCCATCTTTGCCCAACCCATTGTCGTAAGTCGTCGTCCTCTGCTGTCATCATCCCCCGCATTGATCGCCTGTTTTTATCTATCTTCAAGGTTTGTTCATCATCAGTACGCTAATTATGTGTATGGTAGAATTAGGATTTGGGAATTAGATTTAGTTTAGTTCCAGAATTGAAATGTGCGACTTACGGCTAAATTAAGTTCAATTCTAATCATTAGATATTTTATTAGCTTCTTCTTGGACAATCGACATTAATTATGCCAACCCTATCGATTGAAATTCATCATCATTTTCCTTTGATGTTATTTCCCTTTCTTTATGCTAATGCATTAAGCAATCCGATTAATTGTCAAATTGATGCTTGTGTATAAATTGTATAGTTATGTGTTTATCAGACTCCTTATATTAGACAGTCTAAAAACAAAATGAGCATGGATACTCTCTTTTATTTTGTATAATGAATTAATGATATAAAATATTCTTAGAAAAATACACAAATCCATTGATTGGGAAAGACAGAGTCAAGTTAAACGGAGGAGACGATCTGGTTGAGGAACCGAGACGTGAGAACTGAGAGGATGTGTTTTTTCTTTTCTTTTTAATTGGTTTTAATTATGTGAGATATAATCTTATAAGGCACTTTGACTAAGGAGAGTATCCGGATCCATCCAGGTGGTGTCTTCTCCTTTAACGTAGGGATTTTTAGTTAGAGTTTAATTAAATTATTTAGCATAATCCGATTAAAAATTAAGTCATTATCTATCTATCTATTAATTAATCTTTATTATTATTACTATTATTATTATTATTATTATTATTATTATTATTATTATTATTATTATTATTATTATTATTATTATTATTATTATTATCAAATCATTATAATAAGAGTTTACAAAGAATTAGTGGGGAGCCGAGAGACAATCTGGGCCCCCACTCCTTTAGCAATAGAAAACCCCACCCTAGTGAAAATATGAGCCGCGTTATGAGCCCCTATATCGTGAGTCTGGGCAAATTTCTGGATCCTCTTTAGAAGGCCTATAGCGTCTGCCTCCAATTCACCCAATGCAGAAAAAGAAAAGGGTAAGAACCCATAACCAATGGCTTTACACTTATCATGATACTTGACCCGCTTTCGACGAGCCGCCCCAACCACCATCTGTCCCGGAAAAAAATAAACCATCCCAGATTGCGTCAAAGGGGATGACCCTGTCAAGTCAACACAAACATCCAACCCTTCATCCCATGCATAAAGAAGCATGTCCGCAGGACGTAGGGGTTTCCCGTCTCCCCCACATAGGCCAATATCAATCTCTTTACCAGCTGAGATCCCAGAACGATAACAGACATTCACCAGAGTGTCACGAACAGCATTATGACGATTTTAATCCCAACAATACCAGCACACGACACAGCATGATCTCCAAAAATGTCTCCCTCAAATACTCTGGAGCAAGCAGAACAAGGCTTTGAAATGGAAAACAAAAGGATGCCTAAACGATAGCACAACACACAACGATACGTCTTACCATTCATAGTCTGACCCAGCCCTGAGATGGGGACAACCCTAAGCCAATCAGTAGCATGGTCTTGACGTTGAGAACTCCACAAAGCCATCTGACGCTGTGATAAGGAAAAGGTATTCTCTGCATCTGTCGTAATCTGTGTGAAATATATGTCTGCCAATTTCTTCATGACTTTGGGGGCAGCGATCTCACTTGGATTACTCAAAATATCAGTCCCTACCTTTGTATTGAAGACACGCACGGCGTCATCGAAGGCATAACCAGGTGCTGCGACATTAGTATGCTGGAGAAGCTTAATCTGCAGGCTAGCTGATTGCAATCGCGAAGCTAGAAAAGAATAAAAGAGAGCGTCACCTGCAGAATAAACACCAAGGCCCCCAAACCTGAAGGGCGATGTTAAGAGCCTCCACTGCCAACTGCCAAAACCCGGCCCAGAAGCAGCGATAATACGTTCTAAGGAGCATCGAAGAGCTAGATCAAACTTAAGGTGAGCAGACTCGAAGGCACGAGGCGGACAAGTATGCAAAGCAAAGTAAAGTTTGGAGACCCCGGTACAAGCACGCAGCAACAATAGCTCACATTGCGGGTCCCCAATCTTAGCAACTGCATCCATAAGTGCGATCGTTTTGTCCACTCTCTTCATCACAAGCTCGCTACTGAACACAGAACTAACACTGACGGGTCTTATCCTTAATATTATTATTATTAGTAATTGATTTTGATATATGATATTATGGTTAGTCCCTTTAGATATTCAAGGGATCTTATCCTTAATAATTATCTTTACCAATTATTTTAATTATCTTATTTAGTTTAAAACATTTTCCATTTCTATTTAATCCATTCCATACCCTTGATCATCATTATACGTTTGATAATAATCGAAACCTCTACCCTGATCATTCTATTGCCTTAATAGTTGATTGTTTTTCCTTAATGAGAAATTTCAAATTGGTTCATGTTAATCTGTATATTTTGATACTTTGAGTAAGTTGTAAATCATATTGATCCACAAAAAATTACTTCTACTTGGTGGTGGATCGATCTGGATTTTGGTCGGGATGATTGAAGTCTGCAATCAACTGTTATTTTGATGATTTTTATTAACTTTAGGGATTAAAAAAATAACTTTTTTAGGGTAAAAAAATAAAGCCATTCCGGAATGGCTCACCGGAAAGGACTTGTGGGTAGTACCCATAGGTCTCCGGTTCGAACCCCGGAATAGCCGCTCTTTATTTACCTATTCAAGGGATTAAAAAAATAAGGAATTATAAAAGCAATTTAGCCCTTTTTTTTGCTGAGCCCCACGAGAATATGAGGTAAGATGAATCTTATAGAACTAAAACAGTAAGTGGCGTCTTCTCCTTTAATGTAGGGATTTTTAGTTAGAGTTTAATTAAATTATTTAGCATAATTCAATTAAAAATTAAGTCAATATCTATTTATCTATCTATTAATCTTTATTTATATTATAATTAATAATACTAATTGATTTTGATATCTAGATATTATGGCTAGTTGGTTTAGATATTTAAAGGATCCTATCCTTAATAATTATCTTTACCAATTATTTTAATTATCTTATTTAGTTTAAAACATTTTCCATTTCTGTTTAATCCATTGCATACCCTTGACCATCATTATACGTTTGACGATAATCGGTGAGTCACCTTTCCATTTCTTAAAAACCTCTACTCTGATAATTATATTGCCTTTCTATCAAATTCTAACCATATTTTTGTAATTTTCAATTTTTGTAGGTATTCGAATCCATTGATAAAATGTTACTAACAATTTGAATTTTAAACTTTTACATTCTTTTATTGCTTTCTAATCGATTATAACAATGCTTTTTCCTCATGTCGAATATGAAGAAGTACGGTTTAACTTTATTGGATGATCTAAAGGCAAAAGAAAACTACAAAATTCGAGTTCGTGTTATTCACATTTGGAAAAACAAAAGTTCAAAGAGTGGATAAGAAGTCGAGTTCATGTTTTTCTTAGTTTCGTGTTATATATCTTCCCTGCTAATTTCACTTCTATGTGGTGTCATATTATTTCACCAATCCTTCATGTTAAATTGTGGTATTTTCGGACTTTGTTTTCTTTAAATAAATAAATAATTACTCTGTAATATTTAAGTGGTATGTTCTGTAATCCTATCTGGATGTTACAACAAATATTTACCATAATCTAGTACAAATTGAAATCCTTATCTTCAACTAGCATCGGTTTAATATGTATTTATTTTATTGGATTGTTTTAAAATTTAAATAACAATATATTTCTTGGATTGTTTTACAATTTAAATAATACTTTATTATATGTTTTAGTTAAGATTTGACCATTTAGGATAAGAATTAAATAATACTTTAAGTTTTATGAAAACCTACCATCTTAAATAATACGTTATCATCACATAAAATAATTAATTCAATATTCTTGATATTTTAATTGAAAAAATTTGTAAAAAAGGCAATTTTTTGGACGATTTTGCAAAATGTCCACGTTTTTGGACAATTTAGCAAAATGCCCACTATATATATAAAATTTGACCTAATTTGATGAACATTATCTCTCTCCTCTCTCCTACTCTCTCGGTCGCTTCTCTCTTGCACAAATTAGCGAAAAGCTCATCGTGCTCCCTCTCTGCTGCAGCTGCCGGATCTATGTCGAAATTCGGCGCCGATCTGAAGCAAAGCTGAGATCTGCTAGGTGTTCCTCATCTAAAGCAAGGACGAGATCTATGGCGACATCGTCGCCTTCTCCCTCGATCTCTTGCTGCTGCTGATCTTCACCGGAATCTTGAAGCCCAGAGCGACGTCGGTGGCGGCCATGGCTGCAAAGAGCGCCGAGTAGGAGTGGTGGAGGACCAAACCGAGCGAGAGAGACATCGGCGGGGTGCCTGTCGAGATTCTGCTGCAGACGGAATCGCCGAAGACGAATTCGACCGATTTCCTTTCAATTGAAGATTATCCGATGATCCTGGCTCAGCTTCACAAGGAATGCGAGATGCAGGTTGAGCAACAAGCATCGATAGCTGCGACGGAGGAAGGAGGTACGTGTGTGATAGCAGTCATGGCTGATTCTTTTAACAAGCCATGTGGCTTAGGTATGTTATGTCCTGTTATAGTAGCATCTAGAGTAAGCATTGGAGAAAAAAGATCAGCAATTTGACAATGATGGTTCAAAATTGAGTGAATTTTGTCTCTTTTGCTTGCTTTTAGTTGACTTGGCTCAATGCACATCTTACCAAAATTTGGCCATTCGTATATCAGGTACTTTACTTTGTGTGTTGTTATGATTTTTATTAGATTGTTGTGTTGTTGACTGGCTTATGGCGGAGTTCTTCATGTTTTAGGCAGCGTCGGAGCTTATAATGCAGGTTAGGATCAAAATTCTAATGACAAGAAGACAGAATCTTGAAATCTTTCTTTGGATTATCTGCAGAAATTGATTGTGCTATGGGACTTGAATCTGCAAGCATACACTATAAGACGGTACCCTGCACAGCTGTCACTAAAGACATGGATGTGCGTCCTGGGTGCAGATCAGTCATCAGTTTTTACCGTGTGTGTTGAGCACACAGCAGCTGCTTGGACCATCGGATTCAACGTAGACTTGTGGCCTACCATTTACGGGGTATGATCATTGCATCTGATATATCAAAACAAAGTAAGTTTATTTGCTGTGTTTAATTTGTAGAATGATGATTGGAATTGGTGTGGTTCGGTAGGGAGTGGTGGCTTTGGGTTTGATCATCCAAAATAGAGTTGTGCAACTCTAAAATAGAGTTGTGCAACTCTAAAATAGAGTTGTGCAACTCAAGCAACTCTAAAATAGAGTTGTGCAACTCTATTTTAGAGTTGCACAACTCTATTTTAGAGTTGCACAACTCTATTTTAGTTTGCATGAATAAAACTATAAATTTCATGAATAAAACTATGAAATTTTAGAGTTGCAAGACTCTGTTCTAAGAGTTGCACGACTCTGTTGTAAGAGTTGCACGACTCTGTTGTAAGATTTGCACGACTCTGTTGTAAGAGTTGCACGACTCTTATTTTAAGAGTTGCACGACTCTATTGTAAGAGTTGCACGACTATGTTTTAAGAGTTGCACGACTCTGTTGTAAGAGTTGCACGACACAAAGTATGAGACTAATTGATAGTGCCAGAAGTCCCATGACTCCGGACGACATTGACGACAAGATGAGAGTGCCATTCGGAGCTCCGATCACTAGAGTTCGGGCCAAGATGATTCAAGATGCAACCAAGGCTCTTCTTGTTCGTCTAGGTGCTATCGTGGACCAAGGGCTTCGACCTTCATGGGTCACGATGCTCAAGGTTCAACCGACGGTTAGTCTTCGTCCCCATTCTACCTTAATGAGGGGCGAGACTTGATGATTTGTGGTAGGGCCAAATGCCCTTGTTATTTTTTAAGACATTTATTTATTTTCTTTAGTGTTAGTTATTTAGGGAATAAATGTGAGGAGATATTTTATCTCCTTGCCCTTTATCTATTTTTAGCTAGTTTCTAAGATAGATAAAATTAGTAGGATTTATATTTTATTTAATTAGTTTATTATTTTAGATAAATGAGAGAGCTAGGGTTCCTTTGCAAGGAGCCACTCTCATTCACCATCAAACCCTATTTAAGTTGTATTTGCCTTCTTTTATTTTCATGTTGAATTGAATAGAAGAGCGCTTGGCTAAGCGTTCTCTTCTTGTTCAACCCTAAAACTCTCGGACTTCGTCTTTTCCTTCCGATCAAATTCATTTGCGATTAGAAAATTGGTCAAGCCGCCGGTATTGACTCAATTTGCTAATTTCCGTCGTTTCTACGTGGATTCAATTCTAATTTGATTCACTTTCGAGTAAAGCCGCAATTGTTGACTTCGGTGTGAATGTAATTCATTCTACCGTAGCTTCATTCGGTTGATCATCAAGGAAAGCCAATTAATGAATTGGTGAAAGCAAGTTCTTCCGCACGTCATTCATTCGACCGGTCACGATCCAGTCAAGAACGGGTCAAGATTCACTTAAGACGTCGCAAGATCCGAGCAATTCGAGTCGTTGGGAATTACAACGCATCAACTGGTATTCAGAGACAAGGTTATGCAAGTCTTAAGCCTTGATTCGTTTACTTGAGTGATCTATTTCGTGTCTATTTTTGCATCCCCTATGCCGATTTAATTTGGGTATATTTCTTATAATTTTCGCATCTTTTAACCCTAAAATTGGCACTAGTTGGTGATTTGCTTGTTGGATCTATAACTTGGAAGATGATTGGGTTCTTAGTTGCAAGTTTCATTGCTTTATTTTGCTATATCATGCCTATGATTGAGTTCTTGGTTGATTGTGATTGTTGATCTTGCACACAAAAGAACCCTAATTTTTCCAATTTGTTAGCCTTCTTACCCTTTTTGTTAATTTTGCTTACTAATTAGATCATCGTAAAAAAAAATTTTATTTGTTTTTTTTCTACTTTGCATTCGGCATTGGCATTTGCTTTTGTGATTAGAATCTGTTCGGTAGTTGCAAATGTGTAGCTTCTGATAATTATAAAAAAAAAAGAGGCCGATCTTCTCAGAACACAAAAAAAAAAAAAAAATGTCGAGAGCAACCTTTGCATTTGCGTGAGTTAGTACCTCACTTATCTTTGTTAATTTGTTTAGTTTACTTCTTTTTGCTATATATTGATGATCTATTAGGTTTTAAGCTCAACAAAAAAAAACCCTTATTTGTGTGATTTAGAGCCGTGCCGACACCGGGGCCGTGGTCACACTTATCTCTCTCCGAACCGTGTTGCAACCGTCGGATAATAGTCGACGGAGTGTGTGCACTTCTTAGCCCTTGTGTTGCTCGCTTTATGTTACTTTGTTGCTGAATTTTGGAGCTTCACATTGTATTACTTATCGCATCCTCTTGTTAGTTGCGATTTCATTTTCTAGCCGCATATCATCGATTGCATCTCCTTGTTTACTCTTTTTGAGGCTATCTTTCGCATTTTGCTTTGATATCTTGCTACTTTCATCATTGTAAAGTTCTGTGTCCAGGGTAGGTTGTCAATTAGTGCCTTGTTTTCCTTCGCTTTACTTGTTTTCAAACACTTGATCACTCATAGGATCAAAGACTTGCATTTCTTGTTTCTTGGCCTATTTGTTCGGATTACTTGTGTTGTCACTTTGCATATAGGGCCATGGCTGCGAATTCAGACAAGCCTCCCAACTCGGGCGCACCACCTCCCCCAGGTACTATTACGGATGAGCAAATGCGTTTCGTCATTGATTCCGCTAGCGGAGCAGTGGAGAAACGGTTGGAGTCGATGCTCTCCGCCAACAACGCCCAACTTACCGGCATATTGATGGGATTGATGGAAAAGAAGCTTACTGAATTTCATATAGAAGGGCCATCTTCATCGACCGGTAAGAGACATGGTAAGGGTCATTTAGATGATAGCTCAATTTTTATTCCTAAACAACGTTCTAATCCATTTCCCGGCGAGACCGAGGACGATGATGAAGTTTTTGCAGCCAGGACAACTCGCCAGGAGGGTCATCCCACCGCTCCTCCCCCACAACAACCACATCGGCCTCTCATTCGAGACCACCCGGTCTTCGACGATTGGGAAGGACAGTGAACCGAGAGGAATGTTGATGGCATGCCCCTCCTTGAGGACCCATTTCAGGAGGCCGATGACGCATTTGATGAGATTCCTCGCCCCAACTTTGGTCGCCCCAACATGAATCACAACAATGATCAAGCCACCCAACGTCGAGACGTTAAGGTAAAGCTTGACACTTTTGATGGCGCCAATGATCCGGAGGCATACCTCGCTTGGGAGACACACACCGACTACATCCTTGACCACCTCCGTTATGCTGAGACGGAAAAACTTGAGGTAGTAACCCTTCACCTTACAGGCCTTGCTCGCTCATGGTGGTTTCGCACAAGGGACATCCGTCGGAGGCAAGGTAAGCAACCAGTAGAGACATGGCCTCAACTACGTTACCTCTTGAAAAAGAGGCACGTACCCGAGGAATATGTCGAATCTATGAGGCTGAAATTAGCCACCCTTCGCCAAGGTACTAGGACTCCTATGGAGTTTAGAGATGAGATTGAGAGAATCTCTCACCAGGCGAACGTTTTTCTTACTGAAAGAGCCCTTTGTAGACAGTTTCTTGCTGGTTTAAATGTTTCTATTCGTAATCCTTTGGCTATTCATAACTTTAGAGACATTAACACTCTTTGTCACAAAGCACAGCTCTTATATGAACAACAACAAGAGGCGAAGAGGTCAAGCCAATCATCTTTTGGTCGAACGTTTGTTCCTGCACCTACTTCTCCTCACACTTCTAAGTTTTCTTCTAACTCTTCCTCGCAGCCCAAGGGAGTCTCCGACTCACCTAAGCCAGGATTTGAGGTTCAAACACGAAGGGTTGCCACACCATCTCCTAATGCTCAAGCTCGAGAGCAACGTTGCTTCACCTGCAATAGCAACGACCACATCGCTAGGAATTGCCCCCAAAAGAAAAAGGTGTTGCTCAATGACATTGGAGACTACTATTATGAGGAAGAAGCTCTTGAAAATCCCCCAAGTTCAATCGAAGTGGAGGAGTCGGCTCATATGTCTCATGAGGACAACATCGACATCGACCCCAACTCCTTCGACGATGCACTTTGCTTGGTCAACCGGCGCATTCTAACTCTTCAAGAAACGTCTGCAGCCGACCAACGGGAGACTATTTTTCACACCAAGTGTGTGGTTCGGGAAGCCACACTCACGGTCATCATCGATGGAGGGAGCTGCTGTAATTTGATCAACGAGAAGGTCGTTGATTACCTCCGTCTTGCTACTACACCACGTGCTACCCACTATGGTCTTAACAGCATCACCGACGGTAACTCTGAAACTCTTGTTACTAAACAATGCTTGGTGTCTTTTCAAATAGGATCATATAGCGATCAAGTATTGTGTGATGTTGTAAATATGGATTGTAGTCATATCTTGCTAGGCCGACCTTGGTTATATGATAGGAGTGTCATTCATGATGATCGCTTGAATACTTATTCCTTTAACTATTACGGGAGGAGAGTTACTCTCCTACCCCTTTCTCCTCAAGTTATTTTAAAGGATCAGGTCCGGAAGCGCCAACAACAAGCCGAAAAGGCGGCCCAAGCACACAAGACGGACGACGACAAAACAAGCAGCCCGCCTAAGCAGGCCGCGCCCGCGGCCACTGCAGCGCCAGCCACTGGAAACGCCGCGCCCGCGGCTTCTGGGGCAGCGCCCGCGGCTTCCTTTTCCTCCTTCTCTTCTTCCACGACGACGCCCTCATCGTCCATCAAGGGATCCGTGGAGAAATGGGCTCTCACGACTCGGAAGTTGACACGGGATTCACATCGACCTTATGTCCTTTTGCTTCAAAAGGAAGTTCTTGTCACTTCTAGTTCTTTTGATAGTTTGCCCCCGCTTATCTCTCGCTTATTGTAGGACTATTTAGATGTGATGCCCGATGAGCTATCACCTGGCTTACCACCCGTCCGTGGGATTGAGCACCAAATCGATTTCATGCCCGGCGCTTCCTTGCCTAACCGTGCGGCGTACCGTGCTAGTCCGGAGGAGACTAAGGAGTTGCAACGCCAAGTGTCTGAGCTTATGGAGAAGGGCTATGTCCAGGAGAGCCTTAGCCCTTGCGCCGTCCCTGTCATTTTGGTGCCCAAGAAGGACGGATCATGGCGAATGTGCGTTGATTGTCGCGCAATCAACCAAATTACAGTTAAGTATCGTCACCCTATACCTCGTTTGGATGATATGCTTGATGAACTCCATGGTGCATGCATTTTTACTAAAATTGATCTTAGGAGTGGCTATCACCAAATTCGGATGAAACAAGGGGATGAATGGAAAACGGCTTTCAAAACTAAGTATGGTCTTTATGAATGGCTTGTAATGCCTTTTGGTCTTACTAATGCACCTTCTACCTTCATGAGGCTTATGAACCATGTCCTTAGAAAATACTTAGGGAAGTTTGTCGTTGTCTACTTTGACGATATCTTAATTTATAGCAAGAACCTAGATGACCATGTTCAACACTTAAAGTGTGTTTTTGATTGTCTTCGAAAGGAGAAACTATTTGCTAACTTTAAGAAATGTGTTTTTGCTTCGGAATCTACCATTTTTCTTGGTTTTGTTCTGTCGAGGGATGGTCTCAAGGTAGATACCGAGAAGGTTCGCGCTATTGAGGAGTGGCCGCAACCGTCGACCCCAACCCATGTGAGATCATTCCTTGGTCTTGCAGGGTTCTACCGGCGTTTCGTGAAGGATTTCAGCATCATTGTCGCTCCACTCCATGAGCTCACCAAGAAGGATGTAGCGTTTCGCTGGAATGACGCTCATCAGAGGGCTTTCGACGCTCTCAAGGACCGTCTCACCCATGCACCTGTGCTCCAGCTCCCGGACTTCTCCAAGACCTTTGAGCTCGAGTGTGACGCGTCCAACACAGGGATTGGCGGTGTTCTTCTTCAGGACCGTCGACCCGTGGCCTATTTCAGCGAGAAATTAGGCCCTGCGGAGCTCAACTACACCACCTATGACAAGGAGTTGCTCGCTCTTGTTCGTTTCCTGTGCACTTGGCAACACTACTTGTGGCCAAAGGAGTTCGTCATACACTCGGATCACGAGGCCCTCAAGTACCTCAAGGGCCAAACTGTGCTGAGTCGGCGTCTAGCGAGGTGGGTGGAGTTCTTGGAGACCTTCTCTTATGTGGTGCAACATAAGAAAGGCACGGAGAATGTGGTAGCCGGCGCGCTATCATGAAGGTATGTTCTCTTGAACCATTGTGATGCATATATACTTGGTTTTGCTTTAATCAAGGAACTTTATGAGCATGATCCCTTCTTTAAGTCTATATATGCTCAATGTGTGTCAAAAGCTGAGTTTGAGTCTTATTTTGTGGATAATGGTTATTTATTTAGATCGGGCAAGCTTTGTATCCCGACTTCTTCTATTAGGAGACTTCTCACCTTAGAGGTTCATGAGTCTAGGGGCCACGGAGGCCTAGAAAAGACCTTAGCAGGGTTAAAAGAACACTACTTTTGGCCAAAAATGACTAATTATGTGCTGAGATTTGTCAAAAGTTGTGTCATTTGTGCTAGGGCTAAGTCTAAACACCAACCACATGGCTTGTATACACCCTTACCGATTCCTAAGGGGCCTTGGGAAGATGTCTCGATGGATTTCATTGTAGGCTTGTCTAGGACTTCTAAGGATCATGATTCTATATTTGTTGTGGTTGATAGATTTTCTAAAATGGCTCATTTTATTCCATGTCATAAAACCGATGATGCTATACATGTTTCTAGCTTGTTCTTTAGGGATATTGTTAGATTGCATGGTGTGCCTTTGACTATTGTATCGGATCGTGACCCTAAATTTGTGAGTTCATTTTGGAAATCTCTTTGGTCTAAGTTGGGGACTAAACTTTTGTTTTCTACATCATGTCATCCCCAAACTGATGGCCAGACGGAGGTCACTAATAGGACCCTAGGGGCTCTCCTAAGGGTTGTTTTGCGTACTAACCTCAGGAGGTGGGAAGACTGCCTACCTTTTGTTGAATTTGCTTATAACAGGTCGATCCATTCAGCGACGAAGAGGACTCCATTTGAGGTGGTGTATGGCCGAAACCCCCTTACCCCTGTAGATATGACACCGCGACCTTTCAAGGAGAAGGAGAACATTGATGCGGCGAAACAAGCGGACTTCATCCGGCAACTGCATGACCGGACTAGGGCGCAATTGGAGAGGAAGGCGGCCTAGTACAAGGCATCTAAGGACAAGCATCGTCGGGATGTGCAGTTTGACATCGGCGACCTTGTTTGGGTGCACTTGAGAAAGGAGAGATTCCCACAGCAGAGGAGGTCAAAGCTTGATCCCCGAGGAGATGGACCATTCCGTGTGATTCAGAAGATGGGTCCCAATGCCTACAAGCTCGACCTCCCAGCGGACAAGTATGGAGTTCACACCACTTTCAACGTCGCAGATTTATCTTTGTTCGTTCCGGATGACACTTCCGACGACGATTCGAGGACTAATCGTGATCAAGTGGAGGAGAATGATAGCGCCAGAAGTCCCATGACTCCGGACGACATTGACGACAAGATGAGAGTGCCATTCGGAGCTCCGATCACTAGAGCTCGGGCCAAGATGATTCAAGATGCAACCAAGGCTCTTCTTGTTCGTCTAGGTGCTACCGTGGACCAAGGGCTTCGACCTTCATGGGTCACGATGCTCAAGGTTCAACCGACGGTTAGTCTTCGTTCCCATTCTACCTTAATGAGGGGCGAGACTTGATGATTTGTGGTAGGGCCAAATGCCCTTGTTATTTTTTAAGACATTTATTTATTTTCTTTAGTGTTAGTTATTTAGGGAATAAATGTGAGGAGATATTTTATCTCCTTGCCCTTTATCTATTTTTAGCTAGTTTCTAAGATAGATAAAATTAGTAGGATTTATATTTTATTTAATTAGTTTATTATTTTAGATAAATGAGAGAGCTAGGGTTCCTTTGCAAGGAGCCACCCTCATTCACCATCAAACCCTATTTAAGTTGTATTTGCCTTCTTTTATTTTCACGTTGAATTGAATAGAAGAGCGCTTGGCTAAGCGTTCTCTTCTTGTTCAACCCTAAAACTCTCGGACTTCGTCTTTTCCTTCCGATCAAATTCATTTGCGATTAGAAAATTGGTCAAGCCGCCGGTATTGACTCAATTTGCTAATTTCCGCCGTTTCTACGTGGATTCAATTCTAATTTGATTCACTTTCGAGTAAAGCCGCAATTGTTGACTTCGGTGTGAATGTAATTCATTCTACCGTAGCTTCATTCAGTTGATCATCAAGGTAAGCCAATTAATGAATTGGTGAAAGCAAGTTCTTTCGCACGTCATTCATTCGACCGGTCACGATCCAGTCAAGAACGGGTCAAGATTCACTTAAGACATCGCAAGATCCGAGCAATTCGAGTCGTTGGGAATTACAACGCATCACTAATGGAATATTTTGGTTAATACTAATAATAGAGGACACAAAGTATGAGATTAATGGAATATTTTGTTTAATACTTCCATATTATCGAGAGTCAACTAAACCTGCATTTCAGATACTTGTTAATCACTTTGCTCATCCTATAAAAGTTGATGCCATTTCATGCAATAAGAAGCCAAAACGTGAGACAAAATAATCAATATATCACTGTATTAATATTCTAGTTGGAAACCACATTGCTCTAGCTCAATAAGAAGCCAGAAGCTTCATGTTAAACTCCACCTTCTTTGTCCTTTACAAGAAGATGAAAACTAGAAATGAAGAACTTCATTTTGGGATCAAGCTCCCATTTTATCACAGATGATTGCAGCATAGTTTGAAATAGTCGAATCTGGTGACTGCTTAAGCCTAGAGATTGCGACAAACAAGTCTGATGACCGGAGGACTTGTCGACAAGGCGAGTGCGCACACATCTTGGCCAAAGCGAACGGCACGATCTTTAGAGGCGACTGGTTCAAGGCGTCTTTCCTTGTTGGGTTCAAGGCCAAGGAAGAACATTCGGATACCAGCTTGAGCAATGCCTGCAAAGCATGACAAGAGTTTCAGCAAGCGGGAAAGTTGTTTTGAATGAAATGTGAAACATGTTATGAGCACTCAGCACTTGCTTGCACCAAGGCTGAATCCATTGACGTGGTAAATAAAAGAGGAGCACAGCGCAAACCTGGATAGCGCCTTTGGACACAATATCTCCACAGAGGGCGGTGGAATTGCGAAAAAGATTACTCAATGCACCTGCAACATTTGCCTTAGTTTTATCGTCCTCTGGCGAAACCAGTAGGATTGCTAGTTGAGGGATTGATCTCCTGAGCTCTTCATACAACAAATCATTGTGGTAGGCTGCATTTCCGATCTGAGAGAGAGAGAGAGTGGGCTTGTTAACATGATTATGTCGTCGCTCTTAGTAAAGAAAAGAAAGTAAAACGACAAATTTTACAGCAAAACAGGCAAATTTCCTGGTACGATTGTCTTGATCAGCACATCGGTCAATCAAGAGAGCTATGATACCATAAGTGGCCTGCAAAATGAAATCATCCAGAAGAAACTGGTTAAAAGATTTTGATGGCACTATTTTGGTTTTTATCGATAGCTTGAGAATAAAATGGTATGCCCACTAATGTAAATATGGAGAGCATGACTTACAAGTTGATCATAAAAATATGAGCTATGCCTACACATATTGCCAACTGCACTGCAAGCCTTCCCACGAACATTTGGATCTTCGTGTGTGAGGAACCCTTTCAAGAACGACAACAGGTTGGCTTTGTCTAAGCACTCATAGAAGACCTGCAAGCAAACACATACACATGTAACTAGTCCCTATAAATTGAGAACCCCTTCGGGCCCTTCTCATCTCAGTTTGCCTAATTGAGATGATTTTACAATCTTGAAAATACAAAAACAGAAGCTGTGTGAAAGAAATGCAGATACGGACAGTAATACTTACCTTATCTATACGAGCAAGATTAGATATTATCATTAGCATGTCGAGGATGATAATATCTAAGCAGTGCAGAATCACTAATGGCTTATGACTGACCATCTTCGCAAGGAAAGCAACAGGTCTACTCGTATCTGCAAGCTCCAAAATATCTAAGCAGTGCAGAATCATAGGAGGAAATCCAACCTGTAAAGCTCCAAGAAACAAAGATTATGTATGCACCTCAGAATTGTGGTTCAACATATCTGCCCAAGGCACCAAAGCAACCTTACCATCCAAAGAGGGTAACCTAACCTGTGATTCAAAAAAAATCCAACATAAAGTATTAGAAGTATCGAACAACCACATCTTAGCATATTTTTACATGTCAAGATGTACAGCCTTTCGAGAACACTTAACACCTAAGCAGTTCCTCATATTTATATGTGCAGATTGAATGTAAATGGATTGCAGATAGCAACACATTTATATAGGATTTGCTCTGAATTATTACCTCTGTATAAAATCTGGATGTGTGAGCAACCTCCTTCTTGTGAATAGACCAATGATGTCATCAACTATTTCAACGCATCTATCGGATACTCCTGAAAACTTAGCAACAGCTTTAGGCAGCTCAAACGAAAATGCATCAAAGACGGCCTACATCAATAGAATATTTACACAGAAGAGGAAATGCTTATTATATCACCAAAGAAATAAAGAAAGAAAGAAGAATGCACAGTGACAAGAAACAATAAAGAGCTCTTAACTTTGAGAATGCCAAATGATGCACTTAAACATACTGGATTCAAGACATTAAGAACAAGCCAAATCTTAACACATTTTGGACTTTTGACTACAGAGAGCTATCCCTATCTTATTTTTAGTAACAAGATTAAGCTGCCATTGCACAGCAAAAACACTGTATTTCGTTCAACAGATTTCAGCAATGCAACACAAAATGTTCAACTGATTTCAGCAACGCAAAAGGTCATCAATCAACCATAATTTGAAGGACAAGATTTCATATTTCATTCAGCTATTGCAATCATCACAAACAAAATTGAGTTCCTTATCAATCGATCGAAAATCGATTGATAAGGAAAACAGGATTGAACTAGCAAAAAAGTTAGGAGAGAGAATGATTAACCTACATCAACTCCTCCCTGCTGCAAGTTGGCTGATTCGCTCTGGGAAGCAATTTCCTTCTTAGATCCTCTATCTCTTTCTTCATCGTTTCCTTTTCCTGTAAACAACAAAGTGCTATTAGAATCGTAGTTCGAGCGTTGCTTTGCATAATTAGGCTAGAAAAATGCAGATTCCGATTGAATGTAATCAGCGAGAGGAGGAAGAAGAGCCGCTCGCTCGACGTCATTGCTCGCTCACCTTCCACCGGGAGGCGCAGATCTGATTTTTGACCGGGGATTGCTCCAGGTCTCGGCGCGGATTGCTCCATGTCTCGGCGCTCTCGCTCCGAGATCCGGCCTCTCGCTCCAGATCTCGGACGGCCGCATCCGGCGCTCGATCCGGCGCTCGCTCGCCACCGCCTTCGGCGCTCGAGAAATGTCGTCGTCGTCCAACTGCGCCTCTAATGGCGAGGCCTCTTCCAGCAACATCGTCATCGGAGGCCGTCGAATCCATGGCAATACAACAGATCTGGCATGAGGGGAGAAGAGATCGAGAGAGCGAGAGAGGTCCGGGGAGAGAGAGGAGAGAATGAGGACGGGAGAGAGAAAAAGGTTTATATTGGGACATATCACAAAATTGTCCCAAAACGCGGCTATTTCACAAAATAGGACGGATTTCGTGGCCATTTCGCAAAATGCCCCATTTTAATTCAAAATTCAGCAATAATATATATGGAATTAATTTTGTGGTAACTATTACCTTGTATAATTGGATATAATATTTCATTAGGGATAAGATATCTATCATATCTAATTAAGGTAATTTAAGATCTTATACTAAAACCCCAATGTACCTTTTATAACCCTAATTGTCGCTCCATCCACTCACCCTCAAATTTTTGTAACCATTACAAAATCTTTTGGCAATTGTAGGATTAAGATGGTAGGTTTTCATAAAACTTAAAATTTTGACGAATTAATATATGAATCAAATTCACACAAAATCCATCAACTTGGCATCAACATTATATCATGAAATTCTCAATTTCTTAGATTCAAATCATCTTATACTTTTATAGAATCATATATTTCAGGATTTATACAAGAAATCATATCTCTTGAATAAATTATACGTATTACAAATTAATTGAATAGAGCATTGACATCATATAAAAAAACACTACTTCCTTCTCAAAATATTTGTCGTTTTACTTTTTGGCACGTTTTTTAAGAAGTTAAAAACTTTATAAAATATTAATTTTTTAATAAATTTTTTCCATAATTTTATAAACAATTGTATTAAATATGAAATTATTTTTTTTAAATTAATAAATATATAGTTTTTACCGTTCTTAACAAACGTGTCAAAAGTAAAATGACAATTATTTTGAGACAAAGGGGTACATTTTTTTTTCGACATTTGAACACATCGCACAAAAAAAAATGTGATGCTTCCAATATATCAAGTAACCACTACATAGATCAATTAATTTATACGATGAATGGCAGACCTAAAGTGTTGTTCCATACACTTGCCGATCACATACTGGTTTTACAGTACATGTTAAAGAAAGTGGTATTCTATCCGGGGGTGAAATAAAAAGGGCGCCCACAGAAATTTGATCTTAAATCCACCTCCCCTACATCTACCTAATCTATCTAGCTGCCTCTTTTGGACTATACTGTATAAAAGCGGTGGCTTTGTGGGAATTAGGTAAGTGCTACTTGCTTCTTCACTGGAGTATATAACTGATGACACCAGTTTTGATGTTGTAACACCGTACCAATACAAATTAGTACAATATACCCTTCGCCTCGATCGCGAATTAAGCAGCATCTCTGTACTGTGTGGATCAATTTATGGCCTCGGTCGGAGGCACTCCCGCACCCTCCTCTGCAACTGGCTCGGCCAGCGCTGGAACCCTAGGCCGTCATCTGGCCCGACGCCTCGTTCAAATAGGCGTGAGGGACGTATTCTCAGTCCCAGGGGACTTCAATCTCACCCTTCTTGACCATCTAATCGCGGATCCGCAACTAAACCTGGTGGGATGCTGCAACGAGCTGAACGCTGGGTATGCTGCCGATGGATACGCACGCTCCAAGGGCGTCGGCGCCTGCGTTGTCACTTTCACTGTCGGGGGACTCAGCGTCCTTAACGCTATCGCCGGTGCTTACAGTGAGAACCTCCCAGTAATTTGTGTGGTGGGTGGGCCAAACTCAAATGACTACGGCACCAACCGCATCCTACATCATACCATCGGCTTGCCCGATTTCACTCAGGAGCTCCGCTGCTTTCAGGCTGTTACTTGTTTTCAGGTACTCAATTTCATTTCATTTAATTTTAATTTAATAATAGTAATAGTTGTTAGATTGACTAGGATAAGGAAAACACACCACTCTTGAGTGATCTGTGACACATAACAGAGAAAGAACAAGGAGGGAGATAAACCTGGAATGGAAATCTATGACAGTAAAACCACACAAAAACACCAGCAAGAGGTTTTCTGCATAAACAAAGTAACTACCACTACCACCACTAACAATTCTCCTAAGTTAGGTAGTGCCTTGATTGAAATCGAAAACTAACTTAAACACTTAACTGCTGCTATAACTCAACCTTTACCACAAAGTTTGAATCATATAAACTAAATCTTAACAATAGTAATATTAGATACTTGAAACTTGATTGATGGATACTTGAACCTTTTGCTGTTGGACGTGCTTAATTTCGATGCACGCAGGCGGTGGTGAACAACTTGGATGACGCACATGAACTGATCGACACTGCAATTTCAACTGCTTTGAAGGAAAGTAAGCCTGCTTATATCAGCATAAGCTGTAACTTGCCAGGAATTCGTCATCCCACCTTTGCCAGAGATCCTGTGCCCTACTTCCTTGCTCCATTCATCAGCAATCCGTTAGGGTTGGAAGCTGCAGTTGAAGCAGCGGCAAGCTTTCTGAACAAAGCAGTGAAACCAGTACTGGTTGGAGGCCCAAGATTGAGGGTAGCGAAAGCTATGGAAGCATTCACAGAGCTGGCGGATGCATGTGGTTACCCCATAGCAGTGATGCCATCTGGTAAAGGGCTGGTGCCAGAGCATCACCCTAATTTCATAGGGACATATTGGGGTGCAGTGAGTACCGGCTTCTGCTCGGAGATAGTCGAATCTGCTGATGCCTACCTCTTCGTCGGACCCATCTTCAACGACTACAGCTCTGTTGGATATTCCTTGCTGATCAAGAAGGACAAGTGTGTCACAGTGAATCCCAATCGTGTTTCCATAGCTAATGGACCCTCCCTCGGTTGGGTTTTCATGCCTGATTTCTTAAGACAACTGGCTAAGAAGCTCAACAAAAATACTAATGCAATGGACAACTATCGTCGGATTTATGTACCCCCTGGTATACCGCTCCGGTGTGAGGATGGTGAGCCTCTCAGGGTGAATATCCTTTTCAAGCATATTCAGGACATGCTTAGTGGGGATACTGCAGTCATAGCAGAGACAGGGGACTCATGGTTTAACTGTCAAAAGCTCCGATTACCTGAGGGGTGTGGGTTTGAGTTTCAGATGCAATATGGATCAATTGGATGGTCGGTGGGTGCTACATTAGGATATGCCCAGGCTGCGAAACATAAGAGGATCATTGCTTGCATCGGTGATGGGAGTTTCCAGGTGACTGCACAGGATATATCCACTATGATTAGATGTGGACAGAGGAGCATTATATTCCTCATCAACAACGGAGGGTATACAATTGAGGTTGAGATCCACGACGGCCCATACAACGTCATCAAAAACTGGGATTATACAGCTCTAGTGGACGCCATCCACAATCAGGAGGGCAAATGTTGGACTTCAAAGGTTGGTACTGAACAAGACCTGATCAAAGCCATTGCCAATGCAACTGGACCCTACAAGGACTGTTTATGCTTCATTGAAGTTATTTTGCATAAAGACGACACAAGTAAGGAGCTCTTGGAATGGGGGTCTCGAGTTTCTGCTGCCAACAGTCGCCCTCCAAATCCCCAGTAACTCTCTAAACAAGTTTTTGTATTTGTAAATTAATAGTTTCCAGAAAAATAAGGAGATATGACGCAGTATCAGTATCATATCTCAGTATCGCAGGTGGTATGCTGTTGCGTGGTTTGAGACTCCCAACTTTCTTGTGATGCAAAATTACATGTTGCCCAATAATACTGCATGTGCGCTATGTTATGTGCACGTTGCTTACACATTCTTATTTCTTGTTACCTACTTTTCATACATGTATATATATATATGATCAAATTTTTTATGAATAGACCATATACATTTTCCGATTCCTTATAAATATATTGTAAATTTGAAACGAATTGATTAAGGGCCTCACACCATTGATAACAACAAATAAGGCCAATTAACCATTACGGAATGGCTCACCGGAAAGGACTTGTGGGTAATACCCATAGGTCCTCGGTTCGAACCCCGGAATGACCGCTCTTTATTTACCAATTCCACCAATTCAAGGAAGATAACAAATAAGGCCAACTTTATTTTACTTCCAATGAATAATCACATCTAAGATTTATAGGACACCAAATAATAGTCACAAATAATCTTAATTGGTCATGTTTCCAATGTATGATTAATATAGTATATAATTGAACTTGACAATACACCAACGATAACTGATACCTTGAACTTAGTTAAAAATTGATGTTACACACTCATATCATATAGCTGAATAGCTATAGTCATCTGCACTGGGCTGGTCTGCTTGCGAAAAGACGGTGAGCACCACAAATGCGCCATAGAGCACAGTCGCGATGGCGGTGAAGTTAACCAAGAAAGCCTCGGGACCAAACTTAGCAACACCCGAGGTCTCGAGGAACGTCAGCTTCTCCAAGAAGCCAAGAATGGCAGTGCCAACCGCCAGGATGAACACGAAAAGGCCGAAGAGAGCGTGCCATGGGACCGAGACTCCCCTTAGATCTCCACTCCCTCCCGGGTAGAAGAAGATCACAAAGCCATAGCTCCACTGCACAAATTGCAAAATAACAGTAATGATTTCATATGGAGAAGTTGGGCCGGGTTTTGTTTTTGGGTCTCGGCCCAACAACTAATAGGATACAACATGGGCCTTATAATGAATTTAGGAAAGTTGGATCATATATTTTCTGACAATCTTATTTAGGAAAGTTGGATCATATATTTCTTGACAATCTTGTTGTAATTGATGTTTTAACCATTCCAGAATAGCTCATCGGAAATGACTTGTGGGGAGTACCCATAGGTTCCCGGTTCGAACCCCGGAATGACTGCTATTTATTTACCAATACAACAAAGGAGTAATTGTTGCAGAACGATCGCTCTTTATTTATCTATTCAAGGAGTAATTGCTGGCTTGTTAAGTTATAAATGAAGAAATGAACCTGGATAGCATAGAGGATGATAACGCCCAATCCGAGCCAAGAGTGTAAACTATAGAGGTTGTCGATGCCGCTCTCGTTGTGATACTTGAAAGCGGCACAAATGCCGAAGATCCCGAGGATCAAGGCGACGCCATGGAGGACCATATGTATCAACTTCTTCACGTCTTTGCTGAAGGGGAGGGATTTGTAGCTCATTATAGCTGATACATATGAATACATGTTTATCATTTGAGTACTTATAATTCGATTACATATACATACACGATGTATTGGCTATGAATTGATTAATTTAGGAAAGAGTTTAATTACCTTCGCCTCCGAGTATAATGAAACATATCAACATTACCACGGGATGTATCTGCGGGTGGAAAAAATAAAATAAAAAATGCTTAACCGTGTGACTGAATATAAATAAATAATTCTATTTATTTTTTTCCCCTTAACTGTATAATTATTTTATATCGTCGTTGATTCGAACCTTGGTTAAGGTCCTGCGATCAAGAAAATTGGCTGATCGGATGGAAAAAATTGAATCATTTCTTACAGACTCGTTGAGACAGATTTTGGTCCCAATTGGTAGAAAAAGCCCTATAAATAAATGCCCATTTATACAAATAAATTACACAATCTTAAGTTAATATTTTAAAAAAGTGAAATTATATTCATGCTACAAACATTATAAATATGTTTATAAATTTTTATCATAAAAATTTATATTTTATAATTTTAAAAAATAATTAAAAATATTTGTTTTTACAAAATATTTATGCATCATATATGCTTATTTGGAATATGCGATATTTTTTTATTTAAAGATCAATTTATTGCTAAAAATTGTTTTTATAGAGGATCAGGGCACGGACCGAGGGACGGACTAGGTCTACTCCTATCCCCCAAGGTGTATAAGAAAAATTTACCCTATTTAATCCACCAAAATTTTAATTTTTAGTTCTGATCTCGTTGAGGAAAATGTGTTACACGTGTGCATGATTAAGATTAGTTTAACTACGAGTACGATTTTCCATGATGTGGCATTTTTTGTTTTGTTTTGACATTTCGACGATAAAGAGGATTGAACGAATTGAAGATTATAAAATGCTCCAACGCTCCAACTTATTAGGTGGGGTTTGAGGTTCGAAGGAAGCCAACGAAGCCGGCAGAAATAGCAAACATACAAATGATTTTTGACCACATCTCATATAAATTATTATAGATATTCACATTTGTCAACATCATATAAATAATATCGATATTCACAGTAAATACTCTATTCATCTTAAAATAGGTCAATTAAATTTCCGATGCGTTTTGTATAGAGTTAAAAATTTAAGGTAAATTAAAGAAAAACACCCACTAAAAATTAATTTTTTTCACTTAACCACCCAGTAAATTTGAAATTACACAAAACCACCCGTTAAATAGAATTTGTTAACAAATCACCACCCAAACAAAAAGGTCCATCAAAACTTCAATAAAAATGACTAATTTACCCCCACTTTTTAATCAAGATTTCCTTTCATATCCATTGAAACGTACACTTCAAACATGTAATTAATCGAAAATAAAATGGTATTTCTTTATCGCATTGTCATAATTCAGTAAATATGCATCTAGTATGTACAAATGTGGACATTCAATCCCTCCAAAAGGATATATTGATCATTTACAATATTTTTTCAAAAAAACCCTTGACATAATTTTATCATAGGTGGTGATTTGTTAAAAATTGTATTTAATGGGTGATTTTGTGTAATTTCTAATTTAGCGGGTGGCTAAGTGAAATACTTGATATTTAATAAGTGGTTTTATGTAATTTACCCAAAAATGTATAAAATATTAATTTTATAAAAAAAATGTTATAGAGTCCTTAGCTCGTTAATTAAAACATGCCAAAAAATTAAAAGACCTGTATTTTTATATGAAGGGAAAATATTTTTAAATTCTTTAATTTATTAAATAGTCTTATAATTGAAAAAAAATAAAAAATAGAGACAAATAAGTTTGATCTCTCATCCTTATGATTTAAATACTCACTCTTTATCAACCAAAATAAACAAACTTTAGACATAAAATAGTAGAAATTATTCTTTTTACGTTGTAGTATTAAAATAGTAAATTTATTTATTTTTAAAACACACACACATTTGTTTTCCTTTTTTTTTTTTCTATCCATTCATGAGACCGGATAGTACTATTTTTTTTTTTTTCCTATCCGGTCGGTACGTGTTTGTTTCTTTAATCAAATAGTACTAAAAAATAAAGAAGGGTAAAAAAAAATGCTAATATAATACTCGTAGAATTTAAATCGGTTAATATATATTATGGTTTGGCTCCAAAATGATTAAACAAAAACTCCCTCAGTATGACTTAAATTATGAGGTAAAATTGTTGACAGACTAATTAACAAGTTAAAAAAAAGGATTAAAAATATAAAAACAACCCGCATCTCACACAAACCCACTATTAATTAAGAGAATAAAATTGGTCCGTATAATTTTATTTATAGATAAGAATTTGTAAACTGGGATAAGATGGTTTTGTCATGTTTTTTTTTTTTTTTTTTTTTTTTTTTGAAAACGGTTTTGTCATGTTAAATGTAGAGTAGATAGTAGATATACACAATATAATTGAAGGGTAAAAGGACAAGTATGTATTTTGGGGGCATCTCGAGTGTGGTGGCAGAACGCCTTCACGTGGTTTCCGTTACTTGTACGTGTGTTTTTCGTGTGCAACTCTACGTGGAACCATCAATTAAACCACCTCTTAGATGGGGATAACTCAATAGTAAAAATGAGACCCCTACCTTTTCTCTTGGTAAAAATTGAATACAAAAATCAATATTTTATTTAGTATTTTTTATTTATGATTCTTAGAAAGCATACTTAGTAAACGTCATATTTTGGCAAATGGATAAAGTTTATAATTTTAAAAGAGATTTTTTTGGTAACCTCTTAGATAAAGTTTTCATTAACTTATGGATGAGGATTTTCAGCGGTTATTTATCTTAAGATTTTCAGATTTTTTAGTATTAAAAAATCTTTTTTTTTTCTTTTTCATCTGTCAATTTATATTAGGTACTTTATCAGTTGGATTTACTGCATCTTTTACTAGCTTATAAAAAATTTACCATAAATTTTATATAACTAACTTATTAATTTGGCTACACACCCATCACCTTTGTGTTATTAATTAAACCATACCATTAAATAGGACACACAGTAACTGGTTCAGATATAAAGCAGCTAAATCTGATCGAATTTATCTAAGATTTTAAAAAATATATTAAACCAAACCCTTGTCTTAATCAAATGTGTGCATTGCATTTTTCTTAATGATGTTTCTTTTGCTTAGAACCTTTAAATAAATTTAATAAGTAATCAACTAATTTTATGTGAAGTTCCAAAAATATTCGATTAGAACTTGGGAATCGTATGGAGTATATATAATAGGGTCAAAATTAATTTTATAATAGAATAATCTCTCTCTCTATATATATATATATATTAATGGTGTTTTTTTTATCTATTTTTCTATTTTATGTAATAGGATATAGGATAAGACTCTAAATTGAGAAAGATTCACTACCAAAAAAAAAAAAGCCAACCTAATCATCTTATTTAAAAAAAAACACTAAATTAATTAAAATTTAAAAAATATTTCTAAATTAGTGCTATTATCAAGAACATAGTATAGAAAAATCGCTTTTTATGTCCCAGCAAATGTGGCCTAGGATATGATATCCCAATTAATTACTATCAATTGCACATGTTAGACACTTAGACATGGGTAGAGTTTGCTTGTTAAGCCCAAACAGTAAAACAACTACCCAAAACTTTCTTATAAGTAAATAATATATTCAAGCACCCATTAAAAAAAAAACACACTAAAAATTCAAAGTGGAATGCTTTTGAAAATCTGAAATTAAAATATCAAAAAAGAGGCAAATTGATCCCTATTGATGAAGAAGAGTCGTTTATGCAGTCAAATTAATTAATTAATTAATACACCTAAACATATGAAACAAAAAGAGAAAAAAGAAAAAGATGAGAGCTTTTAAATTTTTGTAGGGAGTCCAACGAATCGTCCATCGTATCAATGGAGGGCAAAGAATCAAATTCTATACATCTTGTTTCTTTAAATTTTGTGCTAAAGAAAGCAAGAATCAATCAGTTGATTATGCAGCATTAATTGATTAATTTTGATTCCTGAGCAACAAATAAATGAACAAATTTGATTTGACTTTCAGACAGAGAGAGAGAGAGAGAGAGAGGCATACGTTGAAGATGTGAGACTTGTTGGAAGAAGTCCAGGCCAAGCCGCCCCGGAAGTGGATGCACCAGACGAGCACCATCACCGCACACGCCACCGCCAGCACGTGGGCCCCAATCGCCACCGCCGGCGCCCGGATCCCAACTGTTGTCACCGCCATCGGTAGCGCTACCTCCCGCCGAATGAAGACTTGACAAATTAAAACAATAAAACCCTTCTGTCAATTGGTGGGAGGGCGAGATGGTTTGTTTGTTGTTATTTATCAACGATATCTAATTTATAAATTCGCCTCTGTTTTTTCTCTTTTTCCACAATACTGCTATTGTTTTTGCGTTTTGCATAAAATCGCCCATTTTTAGGCAATTTTGATCAAAATCACCCATTATTGAAAATATAATTGGACTTTTCTAACATGTGTTCATGACTCGTACAATTCAAAAAATGAATAAATAAAAGAATATGATTTGATATAATGATAAGTTATATAATGGTTAAAGTCCCAACAAGGCAAAATATTTACCCTTGAATTAACATAATCAAAAATTAATTTAAAAATATATATTTAGCCTCTACATATATGGATATTATAACATATTTGAAAAAAAAAACTCAAAAAATCAACTTATAAAAATTATATAGTAAAATAACATATTTTTATAAGTTTATTTTTTGAGATTTTTTTTTAAATATGTTATAATAATCATGCAAAAGTTAAATTAAAATTTTAAAATTTTTTAATGTTAAATTTAAGGGTGTAATATTTTTGTGGAAAGTGAAAGTAGGGCAGAGGATTTTCATTGGGCAACAAGGGGTCTTTCCAAAATTATTACCCTACAAGCTCCATAAGAAAATTACGTTTAATTTATGATCTAGCGAGAAATCGATTTGATACTCTAATTCCAAGTTATAAATGTTTAAAAGTTAATAAACAACATTAACCACTTCACACGTCTTTAATAATTGAGATATTTGTCAAGCCTTACTAGCTTAGCTGGTAAGGATGACATGTAGAGTTCGAATCTCTCTCTCCCAATATTGTAATGACCTAAGTGCCTACCTTTGAATCAAAAAAAAAATATAATTGAGATATTTTTATATCTTTCTTTATATAATATAATCAATCATACTAGTAGGTCTTATAGATGTTTAATAACTTGCATACACATGGTTAACACCACCTATGGGAGATATAGAGCACACATGACATTAGGTGCTCTTATAGCACATTAGCTGCATTTGGTAGCTTAGGTGGTTAGAATGGCATTTTGGTCAATTCACCTAATATGTAACAAACCGATCTGTGCTACAGATAGGAATTTAGGCGCCAATTTCAGTTGCGCTTTTGACCAATTTGTAACAAAACCTCTCCTTGTTGAATAATGGGAGAAATGGAGATTTTGGATGATTTTCCACTCAATTGAGGTTTCAAATGGTAACAGAGTTGTACAGATCTAGTGTTCGATTGTCGCAACTGATCCATATCTGAAGTTCCTGTGTTCGGTTTCAGCTGCGTAGGAATCTGCTTGTGCAATGCATATCTGTTCGTTTTTCTTTGGATCAATCGCTTTCCTGAATGACTGGAAGAGGATCAACGCCTCAGTAGGGGAAAAGCTTTGCATATGTTGTTAATGGAGGAGGACGAGGGACGTTTATCAGTGTTACTCCAATTGCGCCAGGAAGAGGTGCACAAGGTACCTTCAATGGCAGAGGAATTCCAGTTGTAGATCCAGCTCAAGGTATGAATGCAATCCACTACAATCCTTTGTTTTTGTCGAATTCAGACCATCCTGGTATGCAGTTAGTAAACACACTATTCAATGGTTCGAATTTTGTGAGCTGGAGTCGCGGTGTGCGAATGGCGCTGGGAGCTAAAGTGAAACTAGGTTTTATTACGGGAAGTTGTGTGAAACCTCCAATGGATACGGAGGACTATGTGAGATGGGAGAGAGCGGATTACATGGTGAGATGTTGGATTCTCAATTTGATGATTCCTGATGTTGCTGAATCTTTGATGTATGTGGAATCTGCTAGTGAATTATGGTCGGAGATTAGAGAAAGATTTCATGAATCAAATGATCCACTAGTGTACCAGTTAAAAAGGGACTTGTCTAATGTCCGTCAAGAGAATCTGTCAGTGGGAGCTTACTATGGAAAATTAAAGAAATACTGGGATGAATTACAACTTCTAGATGTTGTGCCTAGCTGCAACTGTGGAGGCATCAGTGGATGCAATTGCGGGCTTTTGAAACGCATCATTGAAAGGGAGGAAAAGGCCAAGGTTATGCAATTCCTCATGGGGCTCAATGATGTATATGAACCCCTTAGAGGAAATGTTTTGTCTAAAGATCCAATGACAGGACTGCTGAAGGCATTTCAGATGGCTGTGCAGCTAGAAAGGTCTAAGAGGGTGACCTCCCTGCCTAGTGTTGATGTTGCTGCTTTGAATGTGAATAGGTCTCTGCAATCTGAAGTTGAAGCTAATGCTGTTAATAGATTTGGAAGTGGACCTAGTAAACAGCTTGATAAATTTGAGCAGATAAAAAGAGAATACAAGAAGGCTAAGCTTGATAGGTTATGCTCCTATCGTGGGGAAAGAGGACACACCAAAGATTATTGCTTCAAACTGGTGGGATACCCTGAGTGGTTTAAGGGTCCTAAGGATGAAGATAAAGGCAGGCAACCTGGAAAATCGGTAGCTCAGTTTGAGACACCACAAGTTGACAGTCCTTTTGACCATGCTGGGATCAGTGAAAGACCTGATCCAGCCATGGTGAATGCTATCTACAATGAAGTCATGAAGATGATGAAAGGGAAGAGTGTTGCTGATCCTTCTGAGAGTTCAGTCAACCAAGCCATAGTGCATTTTGCAGGTACACTTAGTGTCTCATTCGTTATTGGTACTAATAAAGCAAACAAGTTTGATTGGATTGTGGATTCTGGTGCTACTGATCATATTGGGTTTGACAAAGACATTTTTTCTGAATTATTTCCATTACACAATGCTATATCACTGGGGCTGCCTGATGGTTCTCATATAAATGTGAAGTTCCATGGAACTGTGATGTTATTTCCTGACTTGGTGTTGCAGAATGTGCTCTATGTGCCACAATTTAGGCATAACTTGCTATCTGTTTCTGAAGTTCTGAAAAGACAGAAACTGGAGTTCAGATTTGATGAGATTTCTTGTTGGTTACAGGACCTTATAATTGATAGGGTGTTGGTTACTGGAAGAGAAGAAGGAGGATTATACAAGATTTCAGCACAAGAGAAGTGTCATGTTCCTGTTTCATGTGTGAGTAAATCTTTTAAGGTGTCCAGTAACAATGTTGATACTCTTTTATTGTTGCATAATAGGCTTGGTCATATGTCTATGTCCAAGTTGAAGCATTTGTCAGTTTGCAAAGACTCAGTTGGTGGTGAATTGAATTGTGAAACATGTTCTTTGGTTAAGATGCACAAACTCAGTTTTGATAGGAGTGAATCATTAGCTGATGCCCCATTCCATTTAATTCACATGGACTTATGGGGTCCATATAGAACTCCATCTATGTGTGGGGCTAAGTATTTTCTTACAATACTTGATGATCACTCTAGAACCACATGGGTGTATATGTTACAAGACAAGTTACAGGTGTTAAAGGTGTGTTACCAATTTTTTTAAATTGGTTGAAACTCAGTTTGAAGTGTCTATCAGATGTGTAAGAACTGATAATGGTACTGAGTTTACTCAGAAGGGCTGGTTGGAATTGTTTGCTGCTCATGGGGTAATTCATCAAAGAACTGCTCCTGGTGTTCATGAGCAGAATGGTAGGGTTGAAAGAAAGCATAGACACTTAATTGAAACAGCTAGGGCTATTAGAGTCCATGCTGGTTTGCCTATTAAGTTTTGGGGAGATTGCATTCTCAGTGCCACACATTTGATCAATAAGATGCCTACTTCTATTTTAAAGTGGAAGTCTCCCTATGAGGTTCTTTTTCACACCTCTCCTTCCTATGATCAGTTGAACTATTGGCTGCTTATGTTTTGCTATACAACCAAATGATCCTCGAGACAAACTTGGGGTTGTAGCTAGACGATGTGTCTTCTTAGGTTATCCTCCCGGACAGAAAGCTTACAAATTATTTGATTTGGAAAGAAAAAATGTGATCATTAGCAGACATGTCAAGTTCAGTGAATCTGTATTCCCTTTCAAAGCCATGTCCACTCCATCCTTTTCATCAGCTTCTCCCAATGGGACTGTTATATTCGAAGATGATGAGGATATGATCATGCTCAGTACACCTCCAACTCTCCCTTCAGATCATTCTCCTCACTCATCTGTTGGTCAGGGTAGCTCACCTGTGGATGTTGCACAGGGCTCTCCTATACTATCTTCTTCAACTCTCAGTGGCTCTCAAGGATCCATATCTTCTGCTCCCACTACAGTGATAGGTTCTATTCCCATCTCTCTCCCAAAGAGACAGGTTAAACCTCCATCTCATCTGAGGGTTACATATATTCTGGCTTACCTTCAAGAGCCAGCAACTCCCAATCAGACTCTGAATCCCAATCCTTTGTTGTCTTTTCCCTTCAAAATTTAGCACACCTTTCTCCTGCTTACATTGAATCATTTGTCAATGTTTGTGCAAACTTTGAACCTAATAGCTACAATCAGGCAAAAGGTATTCATGAGTGGGAGCTAGCCAAGAAGAAGGAACTGCTAGCATTGGAGCAAAACCACACTTGGACTGTTACACCTCTTCCTGTTGGCAAGAAGGCTATTGGATCTAAGTGGATTTTTAAGATAAAGTACAGGTCAGATGGATCTATTGAGAGGTACAAGGCTAGGTTGATGGCTAAGGGATACAATCAGGTGAAGGACAAGGACTACAAGCAAACCTTTTCCCTAGTTGCCAAGCTATCAACTGTCAGAGTTATCTTGGCTTTAGCTGCTTGCAAAGGCTGGGTCCTTCACCAGTTAGACGTGAACAATGCTTTCTTGCATGGTTATTTGGAAGAAGAAGTATTCATGACTCCTCCTCAGGGCTACTCTGTCACTGATGGTCATGTGTGCTGATGACGCCCAAACGATAAACGGAGATAAAGAAGCAGTTAAGGGTTTTTTGAAAGGTCAACGATGGTAAGATCCAGAAGAAAAACGTAACGACCTTCGGTCCGCGGACGAGGAATGCCCGCACAAATGGTACAGGTGGCGTACGAAAGAACAGGTGGCGTTCATGCCACCTATCCAAGTGTTCTTTTTCCTTTGAACACTTGGCACCCCAGCACCAACAAGTGTCCGAAAGAGGGTAACATCTCCTCGGCCCGACGAATGAAGTAAAGCAGTATAAAAGCCAAAGTGAATGAGAGAGAAGAGGACTTTTTGGGAAAGAAGAGAGAGAGAGAACGTTGTTTCTAAGGGAGAGCGAGAAAGGAAACGGCCACGACGAGGTCAACATCTTGACCCATCCTAATACCCCGTGTCCGCGGACGCCCCTAGAGTAAAGAGCAGGGTAATCAAAGCTAACAGGTAGTAAGGCATCCATCCCGGGGGCGGGACAACGCGTGAAACTGTTTTTCTCCTCAACTTTAAATGTACCAACCAGCGTATCCTCTCAGCCATTGGGTCAATTGATGAACCCAGATAAATAAAGATGCGAGTCTTCTCGAAAGACTCGGCGACACCGCTCATGGGACCCACACGCCTCTGGGGGTCCCCATGGAAGGATAAGACCGTCTGCATGTTCCTTTAGGGTACGCGGCTTAGGTAAGAGTCCTTCTTCCCCTGGCTTAGCCACCCCCCCCCCCCCCCCCCGGGGTGACTGACCGGGGTAAAGAGGGCTTCAGGTAAGCCCGCAATACCCATTTTCAATAAAAGGAAGTCGCTAGCATACCCCTCCATGGAGATGTGGAGGGTTTATATACCTTTTTCTCGTCTGGTTTCGTCACTGGCGCCGTCTGTGGGAACACTCTCACCCTGAGAGGTTCCCGAATCTAAATATTAACATACTATTCACAACGTTATTTTTAGCTAATGCCTTTTGTGTAAACAGGGCGGAAAAAATGAGCGAAAGCATGGGAGGAGCTTCTCCCGGGATGATGAGTCAGGACCACGGAGGACCCTAGGGGTCTGAGTTACCAGTAAATTCTCCGGGTAAGTTCAGCGCACCGGAGGTTCCGATCGTCTCGCCATACGTCCCACCGCAAATGGCTCAAGGCTACTTTATACCAGAGGAGCATTATGTACCCCCTCAAAACCTGGGACAGGGTCCGTTTTATGGATACGACGGATATTCCCCGTTTCAACAGGGGAACCCTTTCCACTTTTTTCCCCATAATGTGTATGGGGCACCTATCAAGATCAGTTTCAGCCCAGATTCTCCGATGATTTCGGAACACACTATCGTGGTGAAGGCAGACGCGCATCCAAGCATCACAGGGGAGAGCATTCATCTGATATATCGACGTCCACCCGAACAGGTTCACCCCGTGAGAACGAGAGGAAGGTAGATCTCGTCCCTTCAGTGTTTACCCCCGATACCCGTACCCAAGCGATGGAGAGACACCAATTTGATGAAGTATGATGGCACTACTGACCCTGATGACCACATGTGTCACTTCACGACCGCCATGGGGATCAACGAATACAATGATGCAATGTTATGCCGAACTTTCCCATCAACTCTGACTGGCATCGCGTTGACTTGGTTCACTAACCTACCGCAAAACTCGATCGCCAGTTTCCTCCAGCTTTCCCAGGTCTTCAAGTCTCATTTTGGAAGCTCGCGATCTAGAAAAAAGACCATGTTAGATCTGAACTCGATCAGGCAGGGGCAAAATGAGACTCTGGGGCAATTCTTCGCCCGCTTCACCTCTGTGGTGGTTCAGATCCCTAACTTTAATCACGAATCCGGAGTTATAATCCTAATGGGGAACCTCGCGGATGGAAGTTTCAAGACTCGGCTTTTCAGAAAAAAGCCCAAGGACTATGATACCTTAAGAAACTTGGTGTCTGCCCAGATTGAGGCAGAAGAAGCCGCGGCCTCTAGCTCGAGGGCCAATGAGGGCTCACGGGGGCTTCAGGGGAAGATAGCGGGCAAGTTCCGAAAAGACAAAGGAGCAGTAAAGCAGAGAAGAAATTACTCCGCGGGCGGAATGCCCGTGTCCCGACAGGACGAGGTCCATTACAACCACGAAAGGGAGAGACCGGACGCAAGATACCAAGGCTATGACCGAGAAGCGTGCAGTCACAGGGAGCCGGTCCCTCCGGCCAGGAGAAATGAGCATCGCGACAACCCTCAACGTCACCAGCAAGCTCAAAATCACAATGATCGGAGGAACGCGGATGACAGAAGAAGTCACCACCAAGCCTCTCGATTCGAGATCCCTCAGGGGAGGGATGAGCAACAGCGATATCCCCCGGTGAACAGGGGTCGAGGGAGGGGGCGTTGGTGGAGGGGAGGTCGAAGAGGGCAGGGTCAGCCGGCGCAGGTGTCGGTCAATCAGGCTCCTCGCCGCGAGGATCGCCCGGAAGGGTCGCGGGTCAACAGGATCCCAGAACCAGAGGGTTTCATCGACACACTTGCAGGAGGACCGTCGATTTCAGGAATCAGTCGGTAAGAAAGGAAGAACTATGAGAGAGAGGCTAGACATCCCCCGTCAACTGCGAGTCAGAGAATCGCCTTGCAACCACACCCGGAAATAATCTTCACCTCAACCGACGCGGAGCAGGTCCGCATGCCCCACGCAGACCCACTGGTGATTCATGCGCAGATCGCCACAAAAACAGTGAAGAGGGTTTTCATCGACACAGGGTCGTCAGTGGACATACTCTCGTGGGAAGCTTTCTCCCAGTTAGGCGTGTCCGCAACAGCCTTGAGACCTTATCACGGCACCTTGATTACCTTTTCAGGAGATGAAGTGCAGGTGGCGGGCACAATCGAGCTCACAGTAGTTTTAGGCACCCCCCCTCTCCGAAGGATGGAGAACATCACCTTCACGGTAGTCCGAATTCCGACCACCTACAACGCGCTCTTGGGGAGGGTTTCCCTTTATAAATTCCAGATGGTTGTGTCCATATACCATTTCCAAGCCAAGTTTCCAGTCTCCGGGGGAGAAACGGGGGAGGTATTGTTGTTAGGAGGAAATCGAGTATGAAATATAACAAAATAAATCAAACCAGATTCTGCCCACGCAAATAATTACAAGACCTCCTCCTGATGTAGCAGCGGGAAGTCAGGATCGATCCTCGAGGAAGCGTGTCAGCGGATCCTAGGCAGCGGATTAATCTCACGGTCAGAAGTCGACAACAGGGTCCTCGATCTCGACTAGGGTAGTCGACAGAAGATCGGACAGTCGAACAACGCGCAGTAGCAACACAGGGGCTCGTCGATATCGACAAGGCCTACTCGATATCGAGTAGGGTCCTTGTCGACTTCGGCTTGTCTTGTCGAGTACCTGCACACAGAAGCTACAGCGATGCTAGATCGAAAATCAGTAACTCGAGATCGACCAGGCTTGGTCGAGATCGAGTAGACAGAGAATAAAATGAAACAAAGAAATAAAGTAAAGGCAAATGCTTTGGGACGTTGAACTAAACTGTATAAAAAGGACTTCCAAGATTGGGGTTTGCAACAACGATAACCAAGCATGCATAAGGCAGAGATAAACAGATAATCATGTGAATTGCATCAAAGGACAAGCTTTCGCCTTTTCCAACAATTAGACAACTCTTTCAAGAAACCCTAATTGTCTCTACTAATTTTATGTTTACAATCCAAGTGGTTAACATGGATCTCCATTAGATGGGCAATAAACACATAAACAAGTAGGAGATGCTCAAAACATAATAAAAGTTAGATCTTTACCTCAATTATGCAGGGCTATCGTCGGGCTCGCCCCAACCCTAGAAGTGGGTTGACTACTCGCGCTTCATCGCAAACTCAGACATCATTGATTTGAAAGAAAACAACTTGCATTAAACTAAATTCAAAAGACTTTACAATCCCGGCGATCCAACTCTCGTTGAACGCCAAAACCCTAAAACCTTCGAACTCCTAAATCTCTACTTCTCTACTTCTGAATTTGAATTAATGAAAAACCAGCCCCTAGGGCTTTATTTATAGCCTTCTATTCCTTGCTATTCAAGGATAGAAATATCTATCTATATCTAAAACTATATCTAAAAGGCTTAATGATAAATAAAAGCAATAAAGGAATTAAATCTAAAAGGAAAAGATAAATCTAAACTAGGTAAGTCTTCATGTGTTGATAGATCTCCCTTCCATGGATAGATGATGATAGATCTCGGCCCACTCGACATCCTTCGTGCCAAAGAAATCCTAGCTCTACTCGGACTGCTCAAACCGAGTAACGCGGCTCGACATGTCTACTCGATATCGACCACGGCTACTCGATATCGAGTACCAGGGTTCGTCGACTTGGTCTGGCTGGGTGACTCTGCTCGACAAGGCTCGAACATGGCTCGGAGGTCTGGTCGATATCGACCACGGCTACTCTGTATCGAGTAGAGGTGGTCTGCGTCTTCGTCCTCGGCTTCTCGGCTTGGCACAACTCGTCGACTCCGGACATGGCTCCGAAGTGTCGTCGATCTCGACTAGATGGTACTCGAGATCGAGTAAGGTTCCGGAGTCGGGTTGTCTCTGACTCAGTGTCCTCGATCAGCTCTACTCGACCAGGTGTGCTCGACCAGCCTCGTCGAGATCGAGTAGATGCTAGTCGATCTCGAGTAGAGTTCTCTCAGCTTTCTGCTCTGTTCTTGAAACGCACTTTCCCGAGTCCTCGTTCGTCGGATTGATGCATATGACCATGCGTTGGAAAGCTCTTTCCGAGGGCTACAACTCTCATGAAGACATCAAAGCTTGATTCAGAATGAAGAATGGTGAAAAATGGCGTTTTCTCTAGCTGCAACATCTTTAGCTTCTCCATGAGTTTCCTTTAGGCTTCAAAGTGCGTCCGATTTCTGCGAAATATAACCAAAACTTGTGTAGACCTCCATATATTGCAAATAAACATATATTACACAGATTCTGTATTGTTCTGACCCAAATGTATGCAATGTATGCAGAAATCGATATAGAAATAAGTGTAAAACATGGCAAATTAGGCTTACAACAAACACCCCATACTTAAGCTTGCTTGTTCTCAAGCAATACTTTTAATTGTCATTCAGGGGAAGAAATCAAAACTCTCAACATATTAGATTCATTGCCATATAACCCTGCAGTCAATTACCATCCTCGAAAAGGTACTAGTGTCACAAATTCATGCATGTGCAAATATATAAAAGCAACATCTACTCACAAAAGGAGGGTTATGCAAAACATTCATTCGTGACAAAGCATTAATAATCAAGAGGACTTTAATTTAAGCTCAAATAAGGAGTAGATTGGTAAAAGGCTAAAGGTGGGCAATTTTTGGCAATGTGGTGCTAATGATCCCGGGAAATGGAGTATTTCCAAATTGAATTTTCACATTCCTTCCCCATAAGATTCATCACCTTTCATAATGCTTTTCTCAATAATAATGCTTTTACCTCTCTAACCTCAGCACTGCCTTCTCGCGAGTCGCAAACATGGGTGTCATGAATGGCCCCGGATACTTAGTGCTTTGGACTCCTCACAATGTGTCCCATCTCTCCAAACTATTATCTCAGAGAGCAGGGTCGATCTTTGATCGGATTTTCTTTCACTCATTAAATTTTCCATATATTTCCAAACAATTTCCTTCCCAACTCCAATAATGATAAACACAACACAAATAACCATATAACATCTCCATAATGTAACATTATTCTCAACATAATCCCCGGATAAGGTAAAGAATGGCAATATTTTAGAACATGTGGAGCAATATATGAAATAAGGCATTTTATGGCTTTTGTGATGCATAAGCATAGGTAAGGCTAGGATTTTAAACAATGAGCATTATATGGAAATATAAAGTCCTCCATCCTCTTATCATGCAACATGTCAAAAGCAACTTCAAATTTTACCTCCTTTCATGGTTTTCAATAAATAATGCACTTCATTGTGACTTCCCTTTACTAGGCAATTTCATGCATTCCAAAATAGCCATGTATAAGCAATTCAAAGAAATAATGCACATATATGTCAAATATAGCAAATATGCACAAAGTAAACCCTTCCCCCACCCCATACTTAAACATTACAGTGTCCCCACTGTATAAAATCAAATAAAAACAAGAGTAAAGGAAGGAACTCACAGGATAATGCATCGAGGAGGCTGAATCAGTGTATGTCGAGTAGGTAGCTAGTCCATATCGAGTACGGTCTACTCGATCTCGAGTAGGCTCATCTGCGTCTAGTGGTTTCTGAAGTCGAGGAGCTTCTGGTGGCGTGGTCGACATCGAGTTGGCCTACTCGAGATCGAGTAGTGTCTGGGCTGCTCCTCCTTGTCGTCGTCGACTTGGCCTTCGTCGATTCTGACTGTTTTTCAGGGACTTCTTCTTTCCACCTTTCGCGATCCTTATATTCTTGCCGACCTAAAAGTGTTAGATTGCCCAAAAGAACAAGACTATCCACATGAAGTATTCTAAAAGACCTAAAACCAAAACCAAAAACAAAAACCAAAAACCAAAAAGTTCAAAAGTCCCAAAAAGTTCATAAAGTTTATATACATGCTCTAGATTTTAGAGTCGCTAGGCCGACTTCTCCCTTTGCGCTCAAGGACCCTTATTGTGGGGCCCGCTCAAGCCTGGCCCTTCTCCTGGATCATCTAGGTCCTGATGGTAGTATGCAAGCTCAGCTGACAGGTGGTTGCTTGCATCATCTCCTTTCTCTTTCTTCTTCTTCTTTTCATCCCTTAGTTTCCGCAGATTCCCTCGCCATGGTGTCTTATCTCCCCTCAAATCAAAAAAAATTTTCTTTATGGACTGAGGGGGAGTAGAATTCATACCTGAACTTACCTGTTCGGACCCAAAACAGAAATCTTTGGGCTTGGGTCTACTCGATGTCGAGTACTGTTGGTCGAGATCGAGTACAGGGACCCCATACTTAGGCTCTGGGCAAGTCTCTGGTTCAGTAGTGGTTGTCGAGATCGACAAAGGCTTGTCGAGCTCGAGGAGAGCGCTTGTCGAGATCGAGGAGGGCTTGTCGACCTCGAGTACGGTTCTGTCGCTTTCCTCCGCTGTTTGCTTGGTCCCGTGATCGCTGATGCTTTTCACCTCCAACCATGAAACTTCCTCCTTTGTAGGGCCAAAAGAGAAATCCAAAACCTCATCGCCTATGGTGAAGGTGAGGGATCTATTCTTGACACTGATTCTGGCATTTGCAGTAGCTAAGAATGGTCTACCAAGAATAATAGGGCTAGTAGGATCTTCCGCACAGTCGATAATAAGGAAATCTGCTGGAACAAAGAACTTACCAACCTGGACGGGGACATTCTCAACTATACCTGTAGGGATGACCACTGTATTGTTCGCCATGTATAATTTGGCATCCACAGGTTCTATACATCCTATCTTGACCTTCTGCCAGATTGACAGAGGCATGATGCTCACACTTGCTCCTAAATCGCATAGAGAATCATATTTATATTGTCCAAAACCCACAGTAACAGAAAACTTACCAGGGTCAGGCCTCTTTTCAGGGAAGTGGAGTACTTTGCATTCGCCTGCGATCTCTGAGATGGACCGCTTCTTGCTCAGGATTTCCTTCAGAAACTTGACATATTCAGGCATCTCTTGCAGGGCTTCTGTAAAAGGAATAGAAACATTAAGTTCTTGCAGCATATTAACAAATCTGGTAAACCTACCTGCAGTGGGATCTTTCTGTGCTTTTGAAGGGAAAGGCAGTGGCTTTTTCTGCTTCGGAGCCAGATCAGCTGTCGGAGATGCTGCAGAGTCGTCGACCTCGGCTTGCTGCTCCTCGATCTCGACCACGGGCTCCTCGACATCGAGTAGGGTGGTCGACCTGGAGTTGCTGGTCTGCGCAGCGGAGTCCGAGCTCAACTTCTGGTCTGTGTCGAGTAGCTGCTTGTCGACATCGACCACGGGCTCATCGAGATCGACCAGGTTCTGCTCTGTCTCGAGTTGCTGCTCTGCCTTGTCTTGCCGTTTCCCGACCTCTGGCTCGCGTAATTGATGCCCACTCCTCAGTTTGATAGCTGCGACGTGTCTGGTCTTCCCTTTAGGATTTGGTTCTGTTTGCCCAGGGAGCTGTCCGGACGGTCGTGGGATTTGTGCAGCGATTTGACCTATCTGGGTCTCTATTCCCCTTTTCCAGATGTCCAGTTCCCCAAATTTGGTGGTGATGTTCTGGAACTGGTTGTTGATGGTGCCCTGATTCCGGCGCATCTCCTCAAGGATCAGCTGCAGATCATCCTTCTTTTGATCCCTCTCTGGATGTCCTGGAGCTCTGTAGGGTGGGGGGTTCCTAGGAGGACCTTGGTTCCACTGTGGTTGATAGAACCTTTGATCCCCCATGTAGCGATTGGGACCCCCAGCGTAGGCTGCTTCCTCATGTGTTTCTGCCATTCTGACTTGCTCTGTGTGTGGGCACTCAGTAGTGGTGTGCCTCTGTGATCCGCATTCGATGCAAGGCTGATTGACAGACAGATATTTGACTTGCTTGAGGAGCTTGCGATTCTGGTCCCTGTAGAACTGCTCCCTGACATCTGGGTCAATCTCCTTTGCTGGCTCACAGAGTGGCATAGATGGTGCTGGTCTGGCACAGGCGTTCTCATCATAGTTTGTAGAAGTCCCATACTTGTTGTCATATGCCGTGAGCTTGTCTAGCACACCCCATGCGTCAATTGGTGGCATCGTCAGGTACTCATATCGAGTGTGCTGATTGATCCTGTCCTTAGTGACTTGGTCAAGAGAGTTGAAGAAGATCTCCTGAATGACGTAGGGTGGCTGTCCATGAGTAGGGCAAGATCGCAGTAGTTCCTTGTACCTTTCCCATGCCCTTGCTAGCGGCTCCCCAGGCTTTTGTTTGAAAGCTGTGATCTTTTGGCGGAGGAATGCTGTCTTGGCAGGAGGGAAGAATTTGTTGAGAAACTCTTGCTCTACTTGTGCCCATATTGTAAAGGATCTTGGTTTCAGTCCTTCTAGCCACTTCAGTGCAGGTCCAGCGAGCGACCAACGGAAAGCTTTCATCTTGACATATTCCAGAGTTGTACCTTCAGCAAGAGTACGACACATGTCATGAAAATTGGTAATATGTTCAAGAGGGCACTCATTAAATCTTCCATGAAAAGCATTGTTTTTAAGTTCTATAAGAAACTGAGTGCGAATTTCAAAAGAGTTTTCAGGGATTAGAATCGCCGATTCAGGCACGACGAGAGTTGGATGCATATAATCCTCTGTTGTAGTTGGATATTGGGCAAGCTCAGCTTCTGCTTGCTCCCTTGCTGCTTTCTCAGTGGCCATAGCAGCATCTTTAGCGGCCAATTCCCTTGTAAGCCTTGCGATCAGCTGTTCCTGTGTCTCCGCAGCTGCCATGGCTTTTTGTAGTTTAGCTCTGATGTGAAAAAGGCATTCTGGTTCGTCTAAGGCGTCAAACTCAGGTATTTGACCAGAACGACGCATACACCTGTAAAGTAACTCAAAGTAGATGTGAGATTCAACTACCTAAGGCGCGAATGATAGCTTCCCCGGCAACGGCGCCAATTTGTTGTTAGGAGGAAATCGAGTATGAAATATAACAAAATAAATGAAACCAGATTCTGCCCACGCAAATAATTACAAGACCTCCTCCTGATGTAGCAGCGGGAAGTCAGGATCGATCCTCGAGGAAGCGTGTCAGCGGATCCTAGGCAGCGGATTAATCTCACGGTCAGAAGTCGACAACAGGGTCCTCGATCTCGACTAGGGTAGTCGACAGAAGATCGGACAGTCGAACAACGCGCAGTAGCAACACAGGGGCTCGTCGATATCGACAAGGCCTACTCGATATCGAGTAGGGTCCTTGTCGACTTCGGCTTGTCTTGTCGAGTACCTGCACACAGAAGCTACAGCGATGCTAGATCGAAAATCAGTAACTCGAGATCGACCAGGCTTGGTCAAGATCGAGTAGACAGAGAATAAAATGAAACAAAGAAATAAAGTAAAGGCAAATGCTTTGGGACGTTGAACTAAACTGTATAAAAAGGACTTCCAAGATTGGGGTTTGCAACAACGATAACCAAGCATGCATAAGGCAGAGATAAACAGATAATCATGTGAATTGCATCAAAGGACAAGCTTTCGCCTTTTCCAACAATTAGACAACTCTTTCAAGAAACCCTAATTGTCTCTACTAATTTTATGTTTACAATCCAAGTGGTTAACATGGATCTCCATTAGATGGGCAATAAACACATAAACAAGTAGGAGATGCTCAAAACATGATAAAAGTTAGATCTTTACCTCAATTATGCAGGGCTATCATCGGGCTCGCCCCAACCCTAGAAGTGGGTTGACTACTCGCGCTTCATCGCAAACTCAGACATCATTGATTTGAAAGAAAACAACTTGCATTAAACTAAATTCAAAAGACTTTACAATCCCGGCGATCCAACTCTCGTTGAACGCCAAAACCCTAAAACCTTCGAACTCCTAAATCTCTACTTCTCTACTTCTGAATTTGAATTAATGAAAAACCAGCCCCTAGGGCTTTATTTATAGCCTTCTATTCCTTGCTATTCAAGGATAGAAATATCTATCTATATCTAAAACTATATCTAAAAGGCTTAATGATAAATAAAAGCAATAAAGGAATTAAATCTAAAAGGAAAAGATAAATCTAAACTAGGTAAGTCTTCATGTGTTGATAGATCTCCCTTCCATGGATAGATGATGATAGATCTCGGCCCACTCGACATCCTTCGTGCCCAAGAAATCCTAGCTCTACTCGGACTGCTCAAACCGAGTAACGCGGCTCGACATGTCTACTCGATATCGACCACGGCTACTCGATATCGAGTACCAGGGTTCGTCGACTTGGTCTGGCTGGGTGACTCTGCTCGACAAGGCTCGAACATGGCTCGGAGGTCTGGTCGATATCGACCACGGCTACTCTGTATCGAGTAGAGGTGGTCTGCGTCTTCGTCCTCGGCTTCTCGGCTTGGCACAGCTCGTCGACTCCGGACATGGCTCCGAAGTGTCGTCGATCTCGACTAGATGGTACTCGAGATCGAGTAAGGTTCCGGAGTCGGGTTGTCTCTGACTCAGTGTCCTCGATCAGCTCTACTCGACCAGGTGTGCTCGACCAGCCTCGTCGAGATCGAGTAGATGCTAGTCGATCTCGAGTAGAGTTCTCTCAGCTTTCTGCTCTGTTCTTGAAACGCACTTTCCCGAGTCCTCGTTCGTTGGATTGATGCATATGACCATGCGTTGGAAAGCTCTTTCCGAGGGCTACAACTCTCATGAAGACATCAAAGCTTGATTCAGAATGAAGAATGGTAAAAAATGGCGTTTTCTCTAGCTGCAACATCTTTAGCTTCTCCATGAGTTTCCTTTAGGCTTCAAAGTGCGTCCGATTTCTGCGAAATATAACCAAAACTTGTGTAGACCTCCATATATTGCAAATAAACATATATTACACAGATTCTGTATTGTTCTGACCCAAATGTATGCAATGTATGCAGAAATCGATATAGAAATAAGTGTAAAACATGGCAAATTAGGCTTACAACAGGTATGCGGACAGCAGCCAGAGAGTCAGAGTTGTTATGTGACCTCTTTAAAGAAGATGAAGGAGGTCATGTGTCTCGAAGACACCGCTCAGAGCCGGGCCGAGAATGTCGAGAGAGATTTCGTCCCTCAGAATGAAATGACACGGATAACCAACGAAGTTGTATCAGAAGCAGAGCTTGAGGTCCGGCCTTCCGAAAGAGAGATCCCGACCGCGGATCCAAGAACCGTCCACCAACCGTTTTCCAGTATCGAGGAGAGAATTTACATGGGCCAGGCCCTCGGAGCGGGGGAAAAGGAACGGGTCTTGGAGATTATCCGGCAGTCGCGGGACGTGTTCGCTTGGTCCCCGAAAGATCTGTTAGGTGTCCCCACTTCCATCGCAATCCATACCCTCAGGATCCGTCATGACGCACGACCAGTGGCCCAAAAGAAAAGAAAGATGGCCCCGGAGAAGTCCCGGGCAGCGAAAGAGGAGGTAGATAAGTTGCTCGATGCAGGTTTCATTGAGGAAGCTGAGGACTCAGATTGGCTCTCGAATGTGGTCCTCGTTAAGAAAGCAAACGGGAAATGGAGGATGTGTGTCGATTTCTCTGATCTAAACAAGGCTTGCCCTAAAGATAGTTACCCGCTGCCTTCGATAGACGAGTTAGTGGACATAACCGCCGGGAACGTAGCTCTGAGTTTTTTAGACGCCTATTCCGGGTATAACCAGATTAAACTAGACTCACTGGACCAAAGTGCTACCACATTCATCACTAATCAGGGAATTTTCCGTTACAAGGTCATGCCCTTTGGTCTAAGGAATGCTGGAGCCACGTTCCAGAGGACAGTGGACAAGATATTTCGCGATCAGCTGCCCCGGAATGTGTCCATCTACGTGGACGACATTGTAGTAAGAAGCCAGAAAGCCGAAAATCACGCTGCAGATCTGCAGGAGACTTTTGATTCACTGAGACGAGGGGGTTTGAATTTGAATGTCGAAAAGTGCGTCTTCGGAGTTGATTCTGGGAAATTTCTAGGTTTCATGGTCAGCCAAAGAGGAATAGACGTGATCCCAGCCAAGATAACAGCAATACAGGAGTTGCGTCCCCCACGGACTATCAAAGAGGTACAGTCGTTAAACGGTGCAGTCAACTACCTGGGATGCTTCTGCTCCTGCCTGGCGGACAAGTCCCTGCCTTTCTTCGCGCTGTTGAAGAAGAAGGGGCCGATACGGTGGACACCGGAACTCCAGCAAGCATTCGATGATTTAAAAGTTTACCTGCAGTATTTGCCAACTCTTCAGCAGCCACAAAAGACTGAGAACTTACAAATTTACCTCGCGGTTAAAACAACCACCATCAGCGCAGTTCTCACCAGGGAAGGGCGATACCCGATCTACTATGTGAGCAGAGTGTTACAGGACGCTGAAACTAGATATGAGCCAGTTGAGAAGGTAATCCTCTGTTTGATATTCGCGGCCAGAAGGCTACGACCATATTTCCAGGATCACCGGATCGAAGTCTTGACAGATCTACCATTGAGGCAAATTCTTCACTCCCCAGACTTCTCAGGACGAATGACGAAGTGGTCTATCGAGCTCTCAGAATTTGAGGTATCATACTTTCCGCGTAAAGCAGCGTTAGCTCAGGTTTTGGCCGATTTCATCTGCGAAACCAGTTTTGAAAAAGAAGACGGCGACTCACAGAATGTTTGGTTGATAAAAGTTGATGGAGCCGTCAACACAGATGGATGCGGAGCAGGGATCGTGCTAACCGCCCCTGGGGGGACCAGTTCTGTTTCGCTCACCAGCTAAACTTCCCGACCACCAACAACGAGGCCGAGTATGAAGCCTTGATAGCAGGGCTAGAGTTAGCCCTGGCCCGGGGGGCTCGGGCCGTCACCGTGTATACCGATTCCGAGATTGTCGCCAGGCAGGCGGACGGAGAATACGAGGCCAAGACGGGATTGTTGCCAGATTATCTGCGAAAGGTGAATGCTCTAAGGAAAGCTTTCCTGTACTTTACCATCGAGTCCATCCCTAGAGAGGACAATGAACAAGCCGATTTGTTGGCCCGAGTGGGTGCCGCCATGCCGTCAAACGTAGAGGGAAAATTTGATTTTGAAAGAAGGGACCAGTGAAGGCTGATACAGGAAGTATATTTCGTCCAAACGGAAGGACCCGATGACTAGAGAACGCCAATTACAGAGTATCTGGGGAAGGGGATTCTTCCGCCAGAAAGAACGGAGGCCAAGAAACTGACGGGCAGAGCGGCTCGATTCGTGATTCGCGAAGGAAGACTATACAAGAAAGGTTTCAACTTCCCAGATTTGTTGTGTGTATCCAACCAGGAAGGACGGATCATGGCAGAGGAATTGCATGCCGGGGTCTGCGCTCATCACCGAGGCTGGAGGGCTTTGTCTTCCAAGGTTTTAAGGTTGGGATACTATTGGCCCACGATTAGGGCGGACGTACAGAACTTTGTGCGCAGTTGTGAAGCTTGTCAGAAACACGGGAACCTGAAGAATGTACCCGCCGAACCGCTTCAAAACATCTTTGGGGCCTGTCATTTCGCCTTGTGGGGAATGGACATTCTGGGCCCTTTTCCCACGGCACCCGGACAGCTCAAATATGTCCTGGTCCTGGTGGACTATTTCACCAAGTGGGTAGAAGCAGAGGCGATGGGCTTGATCACCGCGGAGAAGGTCAGGAAATTCTTGTGGAAGAATCTAGTGTGTCGATTCGGAGTCCCTGAAGCCATCATCACCGACCATGGAACGCAGTTCAATTGTGAAAACATCCGAGATTTCTGCGAGGGCCTCGGAATAAAATTGAAATTCTCATCAGTGGCTCACCCACAAACGAACGGACAAGCGGAGACTACAAATCGCCAAATCTTGGTCCTCCGTCTGGCCTTGGCAGGATGAAAGCTCGACGCCAAATGGGAAGGGCCCTATGTAGTCGTCGAACGCGTCCATGTCGGGGCGTACAAGTTACAAACCCCTGAGGGTGTTGTCCTTCGGAAGACGTGGAATGCTGAACATTTGAAGAAATACTACGTGTAATCCTTAAGTCCTTTCAAAGTTTATCTAAGTCACCCCCGCTACCAGTAAATAAATCAAAGCGGTTAGTGGGTGCTTTATAAATCTTGTTACGGTTTCTAACCCCATGACGCTGGAGCTCGCTCCGTGTCGGACATCTGGTGGATGCCTTGAGCTCCCAGATCAGTTTAAAGTCCTATGACGCTGGAGCTCGCTCCGCGTCGGACATCTGGTGGACGCCTTGAGCTCCCAGATCAGTTTGAAGTCCCATGACGCTAGAGCTCGCTCCGCGACGGACATCTGGTGGACGCCTTGAGCTCCCAGATCAGTTTGAAGTCCTATGACACTGGAGCTCGCTCCGCGTCGGACATCTGGTGGACGCCTTGAGCTCCCAGATCAGTTTAAAGTCCTATGACGCTGGAGCTCGCTCCGCGTCGGACATCTGGTGGACGCCTTGAGCTCCCAGATCAGTTTAAAGTCCTATGACGCTGGAGCTCGCTCCGCGTCGGACATCTGGTGGACGCCTTGAGCTCCCAGATCAGTTTGAAGTCCCATGACGCTGGAGCTCGCTCCGCGACGGACATCTGGTGGATGCCTTGAGCTCCCAGATCAGTTTAAAGTCCTATGACGCTGGAGCTCGCTCCGCGTCGGACATTTAGTGGACGCCCTGAGTTCCCAGATCAGTTTAAAGTCCTATGACGCTGGAGCTCGCTCCGCGTCGGACATCTGGTGGACGCCTTGAGCTCCCAGATCAGTTTAAACTCCTATGACGCTGGAGCTCGCTCCGCGTCGGAAATCTGGTGAACGCCTTGAGCTCCCAGATCAGTTTAAAGTCCTAGGACGCTGGAGCTCGCTCCGCGTCGGACATTTAGTGGACGCCCTGAGTTCCCAGGTCAGTTTAAAGTCCTATGACGCTGGAGCTCGCTCTGCGTCGGACATCTGGTGGACGCCTTGAGCTCCCAGATCAGTTTAAAGTCCTATGACGCTGGAGCTCGCTCCGCGTCGGAAATCTGGTGAACACCTTGAGCTCCCAGATCAGTTTAAAGTCCTAGGACGCTGGAGCTCGCTCCGCGTCGGACATTTAGTGGACGCCCTGAGTTCCCAGATCAGTTTAAAGTCTTATGACGCTGGAGCTCGCTCCGCGTCGGACATCTGGTGGACGCCTTGAGCTCCCAGATCAGTTTAAAGTCCTATGACGCTGGAGCTCGCTCCGCGTCGGACATCTGGTGGACGCCTTGAGCTCCCAGATCAGTTTAAAGTCCTATGACGCTGGAGCTCGCTCCGCGTCGGACATCTGGTGGACGCCTTGAGCTCCCAGATCAGTTTAAAGTCCTATGACGCTGGAGCTCGCTCCGCGTCGGACATCTGTTGGACGCCTTGAGCTCCCAGATCAGTTTGAAGTCCCATGACGCTGGAGCTCGCTCCACGTCGGACATCTGGTGGACGCCTTGAGCTCCCAGATCAGTTTAAAGTCCTATGACGCTGGAGCTCGCTCCGCGTCGGACATCTGGGGGACGCCTTGAGCTCCCAGATCAGCTTAAAGTCCTATGACGCTGGAGCCCGCTCCGCGTCGGACATCTGGTGGACGCCCTGAGCTCCCAGATCAGTTTAAAGTCCTATGACGCTGGAGCTCGCTCCGCGTCGGACATCTGGTGGACGCTTTAGGTCCTCAGATGGGCTCCACTCCTATGACGGCGGAATTCGGTCCGCGATGGATTTCGGAACACGCATAAGGCACCTGAGTTGACCATTAATCTAGTAAAACTCCGGCCGAAAGCCTGCCAGTGATACACTCAATAACTTGAAGTTGAGGACTAAAACTTGGGACCCAATCAAACCGCACCCCAAAAAGTTGGGCTGCAAACATTCAAAGAAGGGTATACTCGAGGTAACAAGAAACACGCAGAAGACCCAGAAGGGCTAAATCGTGCAAGAAAGACATGACATTTCACAGAAACGCAGGACCCAGAAAGGCTAAATCAAGGATTGTCCCGGGGACGATCCGAAACCAAGCGAGTTCGATCAGAACACAAACGGGTTCCATTGGGCAAAGGACCTTCAGGATGAGGCTCTCGCCACTCAGCATCGACCTCTTCACCATCCGCGGACAGGATATGAACCTCGAATCGAGTGTTCCCTTTGTGCAGGAAAGTGATGGCGGATCCTATATCAACCCCATGAGTACAGGCAAAATGGTTCCAACCCTGCCCCAAGTAGGGTACACGGTTATCACCCCGATACACCGTTACGGGAAAATCCCGTAGGATCGTAGATGATAGCAGGACACGCCCAGGGAGATCCGGGCCCTACTCAATTTCAAAACGGGCAGGCAGCCACTGCTCGAGCATACCAGAAAAAAGAAGAAAGATCAGTTAATAAGGGAAGTTGGCAAAAATATTGAAATCATGACTACGACATACCAAGTGATACATTTGTTCCAGGAAGTCCAGCGAACGGAAAAAGGACCAAGTCGTTGGGCTTGGGGACGACATCTTATGGAGGATTTTTCTCACAGAGACGAAAGGATGAGGAGACACCAATTTTTAAAGGGGATCCTCAAGCATCACGGACGGCACAGGCACCACCTCGGTAAGCCAAAAGACTGAAAAGGAGACCAGGGCGAAACCCGAGAATAGCCAGAGCATCACTGTCCCAGGCCAAGCATGGCGGACAGATGTACGTCGGATGGAACGCTACATGCAGACCACAGCCTGCACCCCGAAAAGAAACAGTGAGAACTGACTACCTAAGGCGCGATTGATAGCTTCCCCGGCAACGGCGCCAATTTGTTGTTGCAGGAGGATGGTCAAGTATGAAATAAATATAAAGTATAGATCAGACTGACTTCCCTGTCTCAGCAAATGAATACAAGACTTCCTCCCGTTGTAGTAAGAGAAAATCAGGATCGAATCCACGAGGAAGCACGTCAGCAGTTCTCAGGTAGCTGTAAATTCTCACAGGCAAAGCAGCAGAAAGACAGAAACAAAACAGAAACAGAAATAAAAGCAGAAAATAACAAACAAAAGCAAAGAACTAAACTAAGACAGAAAATAAAGCAAAGACAAAGCAGAAAGTAAATCGAAGACACAGAAGCTACTCGAAGTCTAGTAGCTGTCCTCTAGATCGACTAAGGTAAGTCGACAGCAACAGAAAACAGAAACGAAAGCAAACAACTCGACCGACAAAGCTCTACTCGATCTCGACAACAGCTTCCTCGAGATCGACAAAGGTAGTAAGACAGAAACTGAAAATCGACAAAAGACAGAAGCTTCACTCGACCTAGACTGGACCTACTCGATCTCGACTAAGCCCCTACTTGAGATCGATGAAACTCTACTCTATGTCGACAAGAAACAGAAAATATAAAATTGCAGAATTTAAAGACAAACGCAGATTTCTTGACAGAAATAAACTTCAATATATTAAAAGACCTCCAAAGCCAGGGTTTCAACACCACAACGATAACCATGCAAAGTAACACATAAAGGCACAAAATATCATGCTTTCCATCAAATAACTTTCGTCATTAACAAATAGGCATATAGAGGCTTTCGCATAAACCCTAATTGTTACTAACCCTTTTCACATAATTAATCCAAGTTGCATTAAGATCACTTTCGCTTCAATAACACAAACAAGGATCACCTTCAACTCTCGCAAAAGAATCATGCTTATAGGGATAGAAGATGAATTGCATAACAAAATCTGACCTTTATCGCGTTATCTCACATGGCCACCGTCGGGCTCACCCCAGCCCCAGAAGTGGGTGGACTACTCACGCCTCATCGCAATAACGGACATTGATTGATGAAAAGAACTAAATTGCATTAAAACTAAATTCAAAAGCCTTTACAATCCTGGCAATCAACTTTCGCAAAAAGCCAAAACCTTAAAAACCTTAGAACTCCTAAACTTCTCTGTGTAACTAACTAATTGTCTCTGACTTGGAATAAGATAAGATGCCTAATGCTCAGCCCCTAGGGCTTTATTTATAGGCTTCATTCCCTAGCTAATCTAGGAAAGAAGATATCTATCTCTATCTAAAATTATATCTAAAACTTGAAAGGATAAATAAAATGTTTTATGGAAATAAATCTAAAAGGAAAAGATAAAACTAAATAGGTAAGTCTTCATGTCTTGATAGATCTTGTCTCCTTGATGATAGAACTTGATGGAATCGGATAGAATTTCGGCCAAATCGACTCCTTCACGCCCAAGGAATCTCAATTCTACTCGGACAGGTCTCGTCGAGAAGTTTCTGGAAACGGCTCTACTCGACCTCGACCACGGCTCGTCGATCTCGAGTAAGATGGTTCGTCGACTGGACTTCCTCGGCTAGATCTGCTCGATGTGGCTCGGTCCTGGCTCACTGGGCTCTCGTCGACCTCGAGTAGCGCTTGTCGATGTCGAGTAGGATTGATCATCGACTAGGTCTCCTCGGGTGGCTCTACTCGACAAGGCTCGGACAAGGCTCCTGGGGCGTCGTCGACCTCGAGTACTCTCATCGAGATCGAGTAGACTTCCGGAGCTCGGGTTGGTCTGGCTCTCGATCAGGCTTTGTCGACAAGGCTGTGCTCGGACATGCTCGTCTATGTCGAGTAGGGCCTACTCGAGATCGATTAGCCTTGACTTTCAGCTTGGTTCCGCTGCTTTGGCCTTGGACTTCTGTAGCGGTTTTCCGAGCTTTTCCGACCTTCTGTAGAATTGCTGTAAAATGCCTCGATTTCTGCGAATTAAACAGAAACTGGTGTAGATTCCATAATTTTGGCAAATAAATATAAACTACATAGATTCTGTACTATCTAAACCCAAATGAATGCAATGTATACAGAAATTGATATAAAAGTTACTGTAAAACATGGCAGATTCAGTTCACAACAAACACCCCATACTTAAGCTTGCTTGTCCTCAAGCAATACTTTTAGTTGTCATTCAGGGGAAGAAACTAAAACTCTCAACATCTTAGATTCATTGTCATATAACCCTGCAGTCAATTACCATCCTCGAAAAGGTACTAGTGTCACAGATTCATGCACGTGCAAATATGTAAAAGCAACATCTACTCACAAAAGGAGGTTTATGCACAAATAATTTTTATGTGACAAGGCATTGATAATCAAGAGGACTTTAATTTAAGCTCAATAAGGAGTAGATTGGTAAAAGGCTAAAGGTGGGCAATTTTTGGCAATGTGGTGCTAATGATCCGGGGAAATGGAGTATTTCCAAACTGAATTTCCACATTCCTTCTTTCTTTGATTCATCACCTTTCATAATGCTTTTATCCATAATAATGCTTTTACCTCTCTAACTTCAGCACTGCCTTCTCGCGAGTCGCAAACATGGGTGTCATGAATGGCCCCGGATACTTAGTGCGTCGGACTCCTCACCTGGTGTCCCATCTCTCCAAACTATTATCTCAGAGAGCAGGGTCGATCTTTGATCGGATTTTCTTTCACTCATTAAATTTTCCATATATTTCAAATGATTTCCGCCAAACTCCAATAATGATAATAATCACACAAACACTATATAACATCTCCATAATGTAACATCATTCTCAACATAATCCCCAGATAAGGTAAAGAATGGCAAATATTTAGATCATGTGGAGCAATATTTGAAATAAGGCATACTATGGCTTTTGTGTAATGCATAAGCATGGGTAAGGCTAGGATTATAACAATATGAGCATTATATGGAAATATAAAGTCCTCCATCATCTTATCATGCAACATGTCAAAAGCAATTTCAAATTTTACCTCCTTTCACGGTTTTCAAGAAATAATGCACTTCATTGTGACTTCCCTTTACTAGGCAATTTCATGCTATATCTCTAATGAATCTAATTTTGCATCGTTGAGTTCAATATAAGCTTCCATGACATTATCTCAAAATTTTCAATGGGGGTCATTTTTCTCAAATTTTGGAAATCATGCATATAAGCACATAAATCAATGATGAATTCCAAAATAGCCATGTAGCAATTCAAAGAAATAATGCACACATAATGTCAAATATGATCAAATATGCACAAAGTAAAGAAATAATGCACACATAATGTCAAATATGATCAAATATGCACAAAGTAAGCCCTTCCCCCACCCCATACTTAAATATTACAGTGTCCTCACTGTATAAAAACAAGGTAAGGGTAAAGAAAGAAACTCACAAGACATGTGTGCAGAGCCTTATATTTTCGATTGGAGCACCTCCTGGACCGAGTATTAATGTAGCTTGGTTCTATCCATGGACCTGAAAAGTAGAAGACATATACCCATAATAGCAAAACTGAAAGTGTCCAAAACCAAAACAAAAGGCAACAAAGTCTCAAAATGTCCTAAAAAGTCTATGTACATGCTCTAGATTTTATAGTCACTAGGCCGACTTTCCATTAATGCTCAAGGTGGCATCTGCAGGGCCCATGTAGCTTGGGCCTCAAATAGGACTCCATTCTTGTCCATCAGCTGTAATCCTCCAGAATGGATCTTGTTCACAATGAACGGTCCCATCCGCTTCTTGTTGAATTTATTAGGGAACCAATGATCCTTTGATTTAGAGACATAGAGCTTGTCTCCAACTTCATATTCCTTGGGCTCATCATTGGAAATCCTACATAAGCGCACATACCAAGGCAGACCTCTCCCATGTATAGATAAATCTTTAATGGAAATAGGAGAAGAAAGATGCATACCTTGGCTTACCTTCGCAGAGACGGAATCGGGGACCACTGTATTTGGTCGATCTCGACAAGACTGCAGGTTCTGGTGGTGGTTTGGTCGAAGAGGCAGAAGTCGACGAAGAAGGTGGCTTGTCGATCTCGACAACCTTGGTCGACCTCGAGTAGGGCTCTGGCTCTGGTGGTGGTGACTTCGGCGTCAAGGAAGAAAGGTCTGGTGGCACTGGGTGGTGGTCGATCTCGACAACGCTGGTCGAGATCGACGAGGCTCCTGGCTCCGGTGTTCTCAGCGTCGAAGAAGGCCGAGTAGGGTACTGGTGGTCGACCTTGACAAGTCTACTCGAGGTCGAGTAGGGTGGCTCCTCCGGTTTGCTGCTCGACGAAGCTGGCTCTGGTGGAGTCTCGTTGGTCTGGTCGAGATCGACTAGGGTTCTACTCGAAGTCGAGGAGCCCTGGTCGATCTTGACCCCATACTTAGCTCTTGTCAAGGCATCCGAAAAATAATTAATCCACAACGACGTACCTTGTTCTGTGTCGATTGGATTTTCTGTGTTCTCCTTGAGGATTGCCATGATCTCCTCCACCTGGGCCTCCATGTCCCTCTTTTCTATCTCCTCAGGGGTCATATTTCTGACCTTGGGTTCCCCGCAGGTGATGTAGCCAGCTGAGATAGACTTGACCTCTTCCATTGGACCTGTATGCCTTTCAGTTTTATTAAAAGAATACTCAATTACCTCATCGCTGATGTTGAAGGTGAGCACTCCTTTCCTTACGCTTATGTTGGCATCCACCGTTGCCAAGAATGGTCTTCCTAAGATAATTGGACAAGCAGGATCTTCTTGCATATCAACTATTAAGAAATCAGCAGGGACGAAGAATTTACCTACTTGTACTGGGACATTTTCCACCATGCCTGTGGGGATGACCACCGTGTTGTTGGCCATATAAAGTCTAGCATCCACAGGCTCAAGGGCACCTATCTTAATCTTGGACCAAATCGTTAAAGGCATTATACTCACACTAGCTCCAAGATCACATAGGGCATTAATTTTATATGGACCAAATCCAATAGTTATAGCAAACTTACCTGGATCCGGCCTCTTCTCCAATATGTCCAGATGGCTGCACTCCTCTGTGATTTCAGCCATCGATCGCTTTTTGCTCAGAATCTCCTTCAGGAACTTGACATAAGATGGCATTTCATTGAGAGCTTCTGTGAAGGGGATGGTGACGTTGAGCTTCTGAAGCATCTTGATGAAGCGCTGGAATTTCTTTTCTGCCGGGTCCTTTAGAGATTTTGTGGGGAAAAGCAGCTTCTTTTTCTGAGTCGGAGCCAGAACAGACGTCGGAGATGCTGCAGGCTGCTCGACCTCGGCTTGGTGCTCCTCGAGATCGACTACCCCCTTGTCGACCTCGACCAGGTTTGGTGCAGTCGAGTTGCTGTGTGGCGCAGACGAGGGTTCTGGAAATTTCTCCTCGAGATCGACTTGGCCCTTGTCGAGATCGACTAGGCTCTGGTCGACCAGCTGTTCCTCGTTGTCCTGCTGCTTTCCGACCTCTGGCTCTTGCAGTTGATGGCCGCTTCTGAGTTTTACAGCAGCGACGTGTCCAGTCTTTCCCTTAGGATTTGGTTCTGAAGATCCAGGGAGTGCACCTGACTGTCTGGGGATTCCTGCTGCTAGCTGACCAATCTGTGTATCAACTGATTTCCGCCAGATATCAATTTCCCCAAGCCTAGAGTTGACACCCTGCATCTGAGTATAGACGGAGTTGAAAGATTGCCTAGTTTCTGAGTGGTTCCTCCGTATTTCCTCCAGGACTATCTGTATATCATCCTTTTTCTGCTCCCTTTCCGGATGTCCTGGAGCTCTGTAGGGCGGGGGGTTTCTAGGGACACCTTGGTTCCATTGTGGCTGCTGAAACCTTTGGTCCCCCATGTAGCGATTGGGACCCCCTGCGTAAGCTGCCTCCTCATGATGCTCTGCCAGCCTAACTTGCTCTGTGTGTGGGCACTCAGGAGTGGTGTGCCGCTGCGATCCGCATTCTATGCAAGGCTGGTTGACAGAGAGATACTTCACTTGCTTAAGGAGCTTCTTATTCTGGTCTCTGTAGTATTGCTCCCTAACGTCTGGATCGATCTCCTTAGGTGGATCATATAGGGGCATAGATGGTGCTGGCCTGGCGTATGGGTTCTCTTCATAGGTTGCAGTAGACCCATACTTGTTGTCGTAGGTAGTGAGCTTCTCTAGCACACCCCATGCGTCACGTGGCGGCATTGTCAGATACTCATAGCGAGTATAATGGTTGATTCTGTCCTTAGTGCCTTGATCAAGAGAGTTGAAGAAGATCTCCTGAATGACGTAGGGTGGCTGTCCATGAGTAGGGCAAGATCGCAGAAGTTCCTTGTAGCGCTCTCATGCCTTTGCCAGCGGTTCCCCTTGCTTCTGTCTGAAGGCGGTGATTTTCTGGCGGAGATGTGCTGTTTTGGCGGGTGGGAAGAATTTGTTCAGGAACTCTTGCTCTACTTGGGCCCAGGTTGTGAGTGATCTTGGTTGCAGCCCTTCCAGCCATTTCAGTGCAGGCCCAGCGAGAGACCAGCGAAAAGATTTCATCTTGACATATTCCAAAGTTGTACCTTCAGCAAGAGTACGGCACATGTCAGCAAAGTTTGTAATATGTTCAAGAGGACACTCATTAAATCTACCATAAAAGGCATTATTTTTAAGCTCTATAAGAAATTGAGTGCGAATTTCAAAAGAGTTATCAGGGATAAGAATCGCCGATTCAGGCACGACGAGGGTTGGGTGCATGTAGTCCTCTGCCGTGGTTGGATATTGGGCAAGCTCAGCTTGTGCTTGTTCCCTTGCTTCTTTCTCAGCGGCGATAGTGGCATCCTTAGCGGCTAATTCCCTGGTAAGCCTAGCGATCAACTGTTCCTGTGTCTCTGCAGCTGCCATGGCTCTTTGTAGTTTAGCTCTGATGTGAAAGAGGCGTTCCGGTTCGTCTAAGGCGTCAAACTCAGGTGTTTGACCAGAACGACGCATACACCTGCGAATTCACTCAAAGAAACAGTGAGAACTGACTACCTAAGGCGCGATTGATAGCTTCCCCGGCAACGGCGCCAATTTGTTGTTGCAGGAGGATGGTCAAGTATGAAATAAATATAAAGTATAGATCAGACTGACTTCCCTGTCTCAGCAAATGAATACAAGACTTCCTCCCGTTGTAGTAAGAGAAAATCAGGATCGAATCCACGAGGAAGCACGTCAGCAGTTCTCAGGTAGCTGTAAATTCTCACAGGCAAAGCAGCAGAAAGACAGAAACAAAACAGAAACAGAAATAAAAGCAGAAAATAACAAACAAAAGCAAAGAACTAAACTAAGACAGAAAATAAAGCAAAGACAAAGCAGAAAGTAAATCGAAGACACAGAAGCTACTCGAAGTCTAGTAGCTGTCCTCTAGATCGACTAAGGTAAGTCGACAGCAACAGAAAACAGAAACGAAAGCAAACAACTCGACCGACAAAGCTCTACTCGATCTCGACAACAGCTTCCTCGAGATCGACAAAGGTAGTAAGACAGAAACTGAAAATCGACAAAAGACAGAAGCTTCACTCGACCTAGACTGGACCTACTCGATCTCGACTAAGCCCCTACTTGAGATCGATGAAACTCTACTCTATGTCGACAAGAAACAGAAAATATAAAATTGCAGAATTTAAAGACAAACGCAGATTTCTTGACAGAAATAAACTTCAATATATTAAAAGACCTCCAAAGCCAGGGTTTCAACACCACAACGATAACCATGCAAAGTAACACATAAAGGCACAAAATATCATGCTTTCCATCAAATAACTTTCGTCATTAACAAATAGGCATATAGAGGCTTTCGCATAAACTCTAATTGTTACTAACCCTTTTCACATAATTAATCCAAGTTGCATTAAGATCACTTTCGCTTCAATAACACAAACAAGGATCACCTTCAACTCTCGCAAAAGAATCATGCTTATAGGGATAGAAGATGAATTGCATAACAAAATCTGACCTTTATCGCGTTATCTCACATGGCCACCGTCGGGCTCACCCCAGCCCCAGAAGTGGGTGGACTACTCACGCCTCATCGCAATAACGGACATTGATTGATGAAAAGAACTAAATTGCATTAAAACTAAATTCAAAAGCCTTTACAATCCTGGCAATCAACTTTCGCAAAAAGCCAAAACCTTAAAAACCTTAGAACTCCTAAACTTCTCTGTGTAACTAACTAATTGTCTCTGACTTGGAATAAGATAAGATGCCTAATGCTCAGCCCCTAGGGCTTTATTTATAGGCTTCATTCCCTAGCTAATCTAGGAAAGAAGATATCTATCTCTATCTAAAATTATATCTAAAACTTGAAAGGATAAATAAAATGTTTTATGGAAATAAATCTAAAAGGAAAAGATAAAACTAAATAGGTAAGTCTTCATGTCTTGATAGATCTTGTCTCCTTGATGATAGAACTTGATGGAATCGGATAGAATTTCGGCCAAATCGACTCCTTCACGCCCAAGGAATCTCAATTCTACTCGGACAGGTCTCGTCGAGAAGTTTCTGGAAACGGCTCTACTCGACCTCGACCACGGCTCGTCGATCTCGAGTAAGATGGTTCGTCGACTGGACTTCCTCGGCTAGATCTGCTCGATGTGGCTCGGTCCTGGCTCACTGGGCTCTCGTCGACCTCGAGTAGCGCTTGTCGATGTCGAGTAGGATTGATCATCGACTAGGTCTCCTCGGGTGGCTCTACTCGACAAGGCTCGGACAAGGCTCCTGGGGCGTCGTCGACCTCGAGTACTCTCATCGAGATCGAGTAGACTTCCGGAGCTCGGGTTGGTCTGGCTCTCGATCAGGCTTTGTCGACAAGGCTGTGCTCGGACATGCTCGTCTATGTCGAGTAGGGCCTACTCGAGATCGATTAGCCTTGACTTTCAGCTTGGTTCCGCTGCTTTGGCCTTGGACTTCTGTAGCGGTTTTCCGAGCTTTTCCGACCTTCTGTAGAATTGCTGTAAAATGCCTCGATTTCTGCGAATTAAACAGAAACTGGTGTAGATTCCATAATTTTGGCAAATAAATATAAACTACATAGATTCTGTACTATCTAAACCCAAATGAATGCAATGTATACAGAAATTGATATAAAAGTTACTGTAAAACATGGCAGATTCAGTTCACAACAAACACCCCATACTTAAGCTTGCTTGTCCTCAAGCAATACTTTTAGTTGTCATTCAGGGGAAGAAACTAAAACTCTCAACATCTTAGATTCATTGTCATATAACCCTGCAGTCAATTACCATCCTCGAAAAGGTACTAGTGTCACAGATTCATGCACGTGCAAATATGTAAAAGCAACATCTACTCACAAAAGGAGGTTTATGCACAAATAATTTTTATGTGACAAGGCATTGATAATCAAGAGGACTTTAATTTAAGCTCAATAAGGAGTAGATTGGTAAAAGGCTAAAGGTGGGCAATTTTTGGCAATGTGGTGCTAATGATCCGGGGAAATGGAGTATTTCCAAACTGAATTTCCACATTCCTTCTTTCTTTGATTCATCACCTTTCATAATGCTTTTATCCATAATAATGCTTTTACCTCTCTAACTTCAGCACTGCCTTCTCGCGAGTCGCAAACATGGGTGTCATGAATGGCCCCGGATACTTAGTGCGTCGGACTCCTCACCTGGTGTCCCATCTCTCCAAACTATTATCTCAGAGAGCAGGGTCGATCTTTGATCGGATTTTCTTTCACTCATTAAATTTTCCATATATTTCAAATGATTTCCGCCAAACTCCAATAATGATAATAATCACACAAACACTATATAACATCTCCATAATGTAACATCATTCTCAACATAATCCCCAGATAAGGTAAAGAATGGCAAATATTTAGATCATGTGGAGCAATATTTGAAATAAGGCATACTATGGCTTTTGTGTAATGCATAAGCATGGGTAAGGCTAGGATTATAACAATATGAGCATTATATGGAAATATAAAGTCCTCCATCATCTTATCATGCAACATGTCAAAAGCAATTTCAAATTTTACCTCCTTTCACGGTTTTCAAGAAATAATGCACTTCATTGTGACTTCCCTTTACTAGGCAATTTCATGCTATATCTCTAATGAATCTAATTTTGCATCGTTGAGTTCAATATAAGCTTCCATGACATTATCTCAAAATTTTCAATGGGGGTCATTTTTCTCAAATTTTGGAAATCATGCATATAAGCACATAAATCAATGATGAATTCCAAAATAGCCATGTAGCAATTCAAAGAAATAATGCACACATAATGTCAAATATGATCAAATATGCACAAAGTAAAGAAATAATGCACACATAATGTCAAATATGATCAAATATGCACAAAGTAAGCCCTTCCCCCACCCCATACTTAAATATTACAGTGTCCTCACTGTATAAAAACAAGGTAAGGGTAAAGAAAGAAACTCACAAGACATGTGTGCAGAGCCTTATATTTTCGATTGGAGCACCTCCTGGACCGAGTATTAATGTAGCTTGGTTCTATCCATGGACCTGAAAAGTAGAAGACATATACCCATAATAGCAAAACTGAAAGTGTCCAAAACCAAAACAAAAGGCAACAAAGTCTCAAAATGTCCTAAAAAGTCTATGTACATGCTCTAGATTTTATAGTCACTAGGCCGACTTTCCATTAATGCTCAAGGTGGCATCTGCAGGGCCCATGTAGCTTGGGCCTCAAATAGGACTCCATTCTTGTCCATCAGCTGTAATCCTCCAGAATGGATCTTGTTCACAATGAACGGTCCCATCCGCTTCTTGTTGAATTTATTAGGGAACCAATGATCCTTTGATTTAGAGACATAGAGCTTGTCTCCAACTTCATATTCCTTGGGCTCATCATTGGAAATCCTACATAAGCGCACATACCAAGGCAGACCTCTCCCATGTATAGATAAATCTTTAATGGAAATAGGAGAAGAAAGATGCATACCTTGGCTTACCTTCGCAGAGACGGAATCGGGGACCACTGTATTTGGTCGATCTCGACAAGACTGCAGGTTCTGGTGGTGGTTTGGTCGAAGAGGCAGAAGTCGACGAAGAAGGTGGCTTGTCGATCTCGACAACCTTGGTCGACCTCGAGTAGGGCTCTGGCTCTGGTGGTGGTGACTTCGGCGTCAAGGAAGAAAGGTCTGGTGGCACTGGGTGGTGGTCGATCTCGACAACGCTGGTCGAGATCGACGAGGCTCCTGGCTCCGGTGTTCTCAGCGTCGAAGAAGGCCGAGTAGGGTACTGGTGGTCGACCTTGACAAGTCTACTCGAGGTCGAGTAGGGTGGCTCCTCCGGTTTGCTGCTCGACGAAGCTGGCTCTGGTGGAGTCTCCTTGGTCTGGTCGAGATCGACTAGGGTTCTACTCGAAGTCGAGGAGCCCTGGTCGATCTTGACCCCATACTTAGCTCCTGTCAAGGCATCCGAAAAATAATTAATCCACAACGACGTACCTTGTTCTGTGTCGATTGGATTTTCTGTGTTCTCCTTGAGGATTGCCATGATCTCCTCCACCTGGGCCTCCATGTCCCTCTTTTCTATCTCCTCAGGGGTCATATTTCTGACCTTGGGTTCCCCGCAGGTGATGTAGCCAGCTGAGATAGACTTGACCTCTTCCATTGGACCTGTATGCCTTTCAGTTTTATTAAAAGAATACTCAATTACCTCATCGCTGATGTTGAAGGTGAGCACTCCTTTCCTTACGCTTATGTTGGCATCCACCGTTGCCAAGAATGGTCTTCCTAAGATAATTGGACAAGCAGGATCTTCTTGCATATCAACTATTAAGAAATCAGCAGGGACGAAGAATTTACCTACTTGTACTGGGACATTTTCCACCATGCCTGTGGGGATGACCACCGTGTTGTTGGCCATATAAAGTCTAGCATCCACAGGCTCAAGGGCACCTATCTTAATCTTGGACCAAATCGTTAAAGGCATTATACTCACACTAGCTCCAAGATCACATAGGGCATTAATTTTATATGGACCAAATCCAATAGTTATAGCAAACTTACCTGGATCCGGCCTCTTCTCCAATATGTCCAGATGGCTGCACTCCTCTGTGATTTCAGCCATCGATCGCTTTTTGCTCAGAATCTCCTTCAGGAACTTGACATAAGATGGCATTTCATTGAGAGCTTCTGTGAAGGGGATGGTGACGTTGAGCTTCTGAAGCATCTTGATGAAGCGCTGGAATTTCTTTTCTGCCGGGTCCTTTAGAGATTTTGTGGGGAAAAGCAGCTTCTTTTTCTGAGTCGGAGCCAGAACAGACGTCGGAGATGCTGCAGGCTGCTCGACCTCGGCTTGGTGCTCCTCGAGATCGACTACCCCCTTGTCGACCTCGACCAGGTTTGGTGCAGTCGAGTTGCTGTGTGGCGCAGACGAGGGTTCTGGAAATTTCTCCTCGAGATCGACTTGGCCCTTGTCGAGATCGACTAGGCTCTGGTCGACCAGCTGTTCCTCGTTGTCCTGCTGCTTTCCGACCTCTGGCTCTTGCAGTTGATGGCCGCTTCTGAGTTTTACAGCAGCGACGTGTCCAGTCTTTCCCTTAGGATTTGGTTCTGAAGATCCAGGGAGTGCACCTGACTGTCTGGGGATTCCTGCTGCTAGCTGACCAATCTGTGTATCAACTGATTTCCGCCAGATATCAATTTCCCCAAGCCTAGAGTTGACACCCTGCATCTGAGTATAGACGGAGTTGAAAGATTGCCTAGTTTCTGAGTGGTTCCTCCGTATTTCCTCCAGGACTATCTGTATATCATCCTTTTTCTGCTCCCTTTCCGGATGTCCTGGAGCTCTGTAGGGCGGGGGGTTTCTAGGGACACCTTGGTTCCATTGTGGCTGCTGAAACCTTTGGTCCCCCATGTAGCGATTGGGACCCCCTGCGTAAGCTGCCTCCTCATGATGCTCTGCCAGCCTAACTTGCTCTGTGTGTGGGCACTCAGGAGTGGTGTGCCGCTGCGATCCGCATTCTATGCAAGGCTGGTTGACAGAGAGATACTTCACTTGCTTAAGGAGCTTCTTATTCTGGTCTCTGTAGTATTGCTCCCTAACGTCTGGATCGATCTCCTTAGGTGGATCATATAGGGGCATAGATGGTGCTGGCCTGGCGTATGGGTTCTCTTCATAGGTTGCAGTAGACCCATACTTGTTGTCGTAGGTAGTGAGCTTCTCTAGCACACCCCATGCGTCACGTGGCGGCATTGTCAGATACTCATAGCGAGTATAATGGTTGATTCTGTCCTTAGTGCCTTGATCAAGAGAGTTGAAGAAGATCTCCTGAATGACGTAGGGTGGCTGTCCATGAGTAGGGCAAGATCGCAGAAGTTCCTTGTAGCGCTCTCATGCCTTTGCCAGCGGTTCCCCTTGCTTCTGTCTGAAGGCGGTGATTTTCTGGCGGAGATGTGCTGTTTTGGCGGGTGGGAAGAATTTGTTCAGGAACTCTTGCTCTACTTGGGCCCAGGTTGTGAGTGATCTTGGTTGCAGCCCTTCCAGCCATTTCAGTGCAGGCCCAGCGAGAGACCAGCGAAAAGATTTCATCTTGACATATTCCAAAGTTGTACCTTCAGCAAGAGTACGGCACATGTCAGCAAAGTTTGTAATATGTTCAAGAGGACACTCATTAAATCTACCATAAAAGGCATTATTTTTAAGCTCTATAAGAAATTGAGTGCGAATTTCAAAAGAGTTATCAGGGATAAGAATCGCCGATTCAGGCACGACGAGGGTTGGGTGCATGTAGTCCTCTGCCGTGGTTGGATATTGGGCAAGCTCAGCTTGTGCTTGTTCCCTTGCTTCTTTCTCAGCGGCGATAGTGGCATCCTTAGCGGCTAATTCCCTGGTAAGCCTAGCGATCAACTGTTCCTGTGTCTCTGCAGCTGCCATGGCTCTTTGTAGTTTAGCTCTGATGTGAAAGAGGCGTTCCGGTTCGTCTAAGGCGTCAAACTCAGGTGTTTGACCAGAACGACGCATACACCTGCGAATTCACTCAAAGAAACAGTGAGAACTGACTACCTAAGGCGCGATTGATAGCTTCCCCGGCAACGGCGCCAATTTGTTGTTGCAGGAGGATGGTCAAGTATGAAATAAATATAAAGTATAGATCAGACTGACTTCCCTGTCTCAGCAAATGAATACAAGACTTCCTCCCGTTGTAGTAAGAGAAAATCAGGATCGAATCCACGAGGAAGCACGTCAGCAGTTCTCAGGTAGCTGTAAATTCTCACAGGCAAAGCAGCAGAAAGACAGAAACAAAACAGAAACAGAAATAAAAGCAGAAAATAACAAACAAAAGCAAAGAACTAAACTAAGACAGAAAATAAAGCAAAGACAAAGCAGAAAGTAAATCGAAGACACAGAAGCTACTCGAAGTCTAGTAGCTGTCCTCTAGATCGACTAAGGTAAGTCGACAGCAACAGAAAACAGAAACGAAAGCAAACAACTCGACCGACAAAGCTCTACTCGATCTCGACAACAGCTTCCTCGAGATCGACAAAGGTAGTAAGACAGAAACTGAAAATCGACAAAAGACAGAAGCTTCACTCGACCTAGACTGGACCTACTCGATCTCGACTAAGCCCCTACTTGAGATCGATGAAACTCTACTCTATGTCGACAAGAAACAGAAAATATAAAATTGCAGAATTTAAAGACAAACGCAGATTTCTTGACAGAAATAAACTTCAATATATTAAAAGACCTCCAAAGCCAGGGTTTCAACACCACAACGATAACCATGCAAAGTAACACATAAAGGCACAAAATATCATGCTTTCCATCAAATAACTTTCGTCATTAACAAATAGGCATATAGAGGCTTTCGCATAAACTCTAATTGTTACTAACCCTTTTCACATAATTAATCCAAGTTGCATTAAGATCACTTTCGCTTCAATAACACAAACAAGGATCACCTTCAACTCTCGCAAAAGAATCATGCTTATAGGGATAGAAGATGAATTGCATAACAAAATCTGACCTTTATCGCGTTATCTCACATGGCCACCGTCGGGCTCACCCCAGCCCCAGAAGTGGGTGGACTACTCACGCCTCATCGCAATAACGGACATTGATTGATGAAAAGAACTAAATTGCATTAAAACTAAATTCAAAAGCCTTTACAATCCTGGCAATCAACTTTCGCAAAAAGCCAAAACCTTAAAAACCTTAGAACTCCTAAACTTCTCTGTGTAACTAACTAATTGTCTCTGACTTGGAATAAGATAAGATGCCTAATGCTCAGCCCCTAGGGCTTTATTTATAGGCTTCATTCCCTAGCTAATCTAGGAAAGAAGATATCTATCTCTATCTAAAATTATATCTAAAACTTGAAAGGATAAATAAAATGTTTTATGGAAATAAATCTAAAAGGAAAAGATAAAACTAAATAGGTAAGTCTTCATGTCTTGATAGATCTTGTCTCCTTGATGATAGAACTTGATGGAATCGGATAGAATTTCGGCCAAATCGACTCCTTCACGCCCAAGGAATCTCAATTCTACTCGGACAGGTCTCGTCGAGAAGTTTCTGGAAACGGCTCTACTCGACCTCGACCACGGCTCGTCGATCTCGAGTAAGATGGTTCGTCGACTGGACTTCCTCGGCTAGATCTGCTCGATGTGGCTCGGTCCTGGCTCACTGGGCTCTCGTCGACCTCGAGTAGCGCTTGTCGATGTCGAGTAGGATTGATCATCGACTAGGTCTCCTCGGGTGGCTCTACTCGACAAGGCTCGGACAAGGCTCCTGGGGCGTCGTCGACCTCGAGTAGTCTCATCGAGATCGAGTAGACTTCCGGAGCTCGGGTTGGTCTGGCTCTCGATCAGGCTTTGTCGACAAGGCTGTGCTCGGACATGCTCGTCTATGTCGAGTAGGGCCTACTCGAGATCGAGTAGCCTTGACTTTCAGCTTGGTTCCGCTGCTTTGGCCTTGGACTTCTGTAGCGGTTTTCCGAGCTTTTCCGACCTTCTGTAGAATTGCTGTAAAATGCCTCGATTTCTGCGAATTAAACAGAAACTGGTGTAGATTCCATAATTTTGGCAAATAAATATAAACTACATAGATTCTGTACTATCTAAACCCAAATGAATGCAATGTATACAGAAATTGATATAAAAGTTACTGTAAAACATGGCAGATTCAGTTCACAACAGCATTCTACCGCTTTGTCACCCAGGAGGAGCACTTGCATGCGTTACAACTACCCCAGATGTATGAGCAGCTCGGGGATGCGGTGCATCAGCTCGTTTACCTGTGGTCAACCATTTGTCAGGATTTCGAAGTCGACGTGGAGAGAGACGTGAACGGAACGTTCTGGTTCACCGAGGGGTGGCCGGACTTCGTTTTCTCCAACCGAGTAGTCATGGGCTGTTCGCTTCTCTTCGTCTACGAGGGGGAGTCCCATTTCGAGGTGCATGTGTCCTACCCAGACCCGATCAACGACCACCAAAGGAAGGTAGGCCCGACAAGCGTGGGCTCGTCCAAATCCAAGGCCCATCAGAAGCCCCCAAGGGCTCCTAAGGGCGCCAAGGCGCCAAAACCTAAAAAGTAAGCCCCCAAGTACCGATGTACCTGAGAATGAATAAAAGTTTTCCCTTTTTCTTCTCGGTTTGGAAAAGAAATCAATAAAGCTATTTTTCCTTTACTGACCAACTTTCCTTCCCGAGAAACTCGGGAAGGGACGATTCGGAAAAGACTCATTAAATAAAAGAAAAAACCGAACAAACAAGGGGACAGTAGCTCGCAGTTTCTCTATAAAAACCAGGGACCGGATAACCCCTCAAGACACACTCTCCATCAAGAAATATACAAACCAAAACAGTCCGGGAAAGAACATGGCAGCAGGTGGAGGCCGCCCAAGGGATTTCCTCCGATGGATCCAGAATGCGTCTCTTTTACAAAGAACGGTAACGCCCCTCTGAAACTCCCCGATTAAACATTCTCGTTTTCTACCTACGATTAATCGTTTCCTCCGAACAAACAACAGCCCCTGCCGGAGTTCTTCGAAGAAGAATATAGGCTTTTCGGCGTTGAGAGGATCATCCTAACTAATGGACTGGGAAGGAGAGGCACACGCGTCTTGGTAGAAAGAGACGAAGCCGGGGTGCTCTGGCTCACCCCAAGGATGGAGAGCATTCACCCGGTCCAGAAATGTACACGTGGGAGGAGCCGTCACATTCAAGTATCTGGGCGACGCGCGCTTCAGGACCACCTACGTGCCTTCAGGGGAAAATACTTCCGAAGGTGAGAGTAGCGGCGATTCTCCGTAAGGAAAGAGTGCGTGCTAAATGTTTAGATTATCAAGCAAAAGAAGCTTGTAATCAATAAGAGCGTTGAATGAAAAATGTTAAAACGACCGGGCGTCGGGGTTTCCGAAATCTTTTTCGCCAAGCACCAAAACGATATTGAAAAATCACTGTTAATAAAAACCGCGAACCAGGTTCCCCTAACACAGGCCATCCGCGGGACCAGGGGCAAAACCCATTTCCAAAACACAACCGCGGATTAAGTTTCCCATCACCAGCTTTCCAACACGTTTGTTTAAAACGTGTGGGAAGGCTTGTTCAAAGCATAAAAACCAGACGTCCGCAATCCTAAAAGAAACATAAACAAAGTGCCAAGGTTTGTCTAAAACATGAAACCACCAGAGACAGCTGGAACGAATGTCTACAGTCCATCGCCAGAAAAATCCACTTGATCGTCATCCACCAAACCCCAGTCTTCCCGATCCTCACTAGGAGAAAACGGCTGAAGGGGAATTCTCGGGTTCTCCTCGGATTTTTTCATACTCTGGTGTATCCCAGCCTTCATCCCAATATAAAAGCAATCCCTATACCGATTTTGGATGAAATCTTGCCCAGCTTCCTCGTTCAACCACTCGGGGACTGCACTTTTCATGAAATCCAGACCAGACGAAGTCTTCAGCCAGTCGTCCACCAACTTGGTACGGTTATGCGGGACGTCCAACCAAGACAGAACGATATCGCCGTCTGTGCGGGACTTATATCGTTCCAACTCGATCGCACGACGGTTGGCCTCCACGACCGCCTTACTCCTCGACTCGTTGGCCGCCAGCAATTGGTCCTCAAACTCCTTTTTGTGGGTTTCAAACTCTTGCTTCTGGGTTTCAAACTCCTTCCTCTGGTTTTCCAAGTCAGTTCGCAGCGCAGCCATTGCCTGTTGAGAAGATTCAAGTTGAGCACGCAGCGTCTCCGCGTCCTCAACCAGTTTACTGTTTTTTGCTTTCTCGGCGGATATAATCTCGTCCCTCTCTTTCACCCGCGAACGAAGAGATTCGACCTCCTTTTCGGCGTCTCAACCTCTGAGAGTTTCCCTTCCAATTGCTCCAGCCTCCCTTCAAGCTCGTGGGCATGTTGGCCCAAGCGGAGATACCTGCCCCAACCGCTGTGGGTGAAAATGTGACCCTAGCCGCGGAAAATACTATGAGAATACAAGATGCAGTCAAAAGTCAAAAATGTGAAAGAAAGGGCGTACGATGCACTTACCCAATTGCACCAGCGCTCTTGCTCCAATGTGAACTGCTCGTCGGTCAGATGGTCCAGATACCATAGCTCTGCTTTCCCTAGTTCCGGGGGAAAAGCCAACCGTTCAAGAGTATCGGAGTGGAATCCGGGCATCCGGTACGCGGGCCGACCATTAGCGTCAACGTGAAAAACTGGAACATCCCAGCTCACGCCTTCCCACGCCGGGTATGATCGCACTTTCTTCTTCTTCGGCAGCGATTTAGAAGTCCCCGCGTCACCAGGGGAGATGACTCGACGCTCTGCGGGGGAAACCAGAGATAAGGGCTGGGCCTCGGCGACCGGGGAAGAATCGATCAGTATGATGGGAGGCTCGGGTTCCGCTGGAGCAGCCGGAGGAGGGGAAGCTGCGAAGATAACTTTTTCTTTCGCCACCGCTTTCCCCTTAGTCTTCGGAGCAGAGATCTTGGGACGTTTCAAGGCCCTTGTCACGTCAGAAGGGATTTTCCTTTTAGAAGAAGAAGGGGGGGCCGAAGACATTTTAGCCGCGTCCACCATGGTTTTCAGCTCGGCAGCACCTAGACAAAACCACACAAAATCAAAGGTGATTAGAAAAACGAACCTAGAAACCACTAGGGATTAAACAAAAGCCAGGGCACCCCCTGAATTTAGCTACAACCTATGCGCGGATGAGGAAGACTTAAGCCAGCCATTTCCAGCCGAAGGGGGGAAACCATATCTTTCCATGACGGCTTCGTCCCCACAGCAAACTTCCGTTCAATCTCCTTAAGGTCAGAAACCGCTTTCTTTTTCATCCGCATGTACAAGCGCGGCTCAGTGTGAAAATTCAAAACCTTACGCGAAGGATCTCTAACCAGAAACCATTTATGCCGCCATTCCGGTTTGCTGGTATTCCGATCAACAATAGGGACACTGAGTTTGGCCTGATAAAGGCTTTTGTGAATGCCCCCATGACCCAAGATAAACATATTGCTCAAGAGCTCGAGAGAAGGTTGAACCCCGATCTCCAGACATCGCATCACAAAGGAAGTCAAGAAAAGCCAATTGTTCGGTACCAGCTGGGCCGGGCTCAAGCCACAGGCTTTCAAGTAACGTTTGAACAGATTAGGCAAAGGGAGACGAAATCCTTGTACCAGACTCTCGATATACACCACTAAACAACCCGGATAAACGTCCAGGCTTCCTCCCCCTTCGGCCGGCAGACACAACACAACCTCTTCTGGCCAGGGAAAGACGCGAGCGATTACTCTCAGATCGTCCACCGTAGTGAATGTTCCCCCTCCGCGGTTCTGGGCATTCGGAGGAGCTATGGGGATCACCCGCTGAGGAGAAACTTCAGGAATTGGGCCCGCAGCAGAAGGCTGAAAGTCTCCCCTAAAGGGACAAGTTGCCAACACGTTTTCATTATACAAAACCGGCCGGAAATCTCTCAGCACTGACGACGAACGGCGTTCCTTTGGCATAAAGACGGGACCAGAGGGCAGGCCAGTACGAGTATCCTACTCTTTGTAGGAGTGCTGGGACTCCGGCGACTCCAATATCGAGTCTGATTCTGATGATGAAGCCCCAACGCCTGACCGCGAAGAAGCTGAGTCGATCGGGGAAGAATCCTCTCCACGATCGCGGCTCGGGGAAGCGTAAAAAGTAGGATCCTCGAGATCTTTGGGCCGCCTGAAGGTGATGTCCTCGGGAACTTCAATTTCACCCATCCGGAGTTTTCCCCCTGGGCGTCGGGAGGAAGGGGGCCTAACCAAAGCCTGGACACTCCCCGAACTGCTCGAAGGGGTTGACATGATGAAAGTAGTAGGGCTAATAAAGAAAGAAATAAAGGGGAGGAATGTCTAAGGACCAGCCGCGGCCAATGCAAACCCAGATAATTTCCCGCACATCGACCACGGCCCAAGAGAAGAAATGGGAAAGAAGAGAAAACTAAGATCAAAAACGAAATCTAAAGACGCGGAAAGAAAAGAAGAGAGAAGTCAAGATTTACCGTGAGGAAGTCCTAGTTGGAAGGCTGTAAAAAACGGAGAACGGTAAAAATGAGAGAGGACTCAGAACTCCTATTTATAGGCGCCACAATCTAAGACGTTTCGCCTTCCTCCTCACGACACGTGTCGAAAGCTTGGGCCCCATCGATCAAAACTAATGGGCCAAACCGTTACCGGCCCAACAAAACCTCTATGGGCCCCTGTAAAAGCCCATTTATCTCATCTCCTTTATCTTTTCGCCTTGAAGGAAATTACCTCCTGCAGAGGGAATTTTCGAACCGCGGTAGAGCCTAACCGGCTCCCCCACGGCCCGAGGAGCTGTGATGACGCCCAAACGATAAACGGAGATAAAGAAGCAGTTAAGGGTTTTTTGAAAGGTCAACGATGGTAAGATCCAGAAGAAAAACGTAACGACCTTCGGTCCGCAGACGAGGAATGCCCGCACAAATGGTACAGGTGGCGTACGAAGGGACAGGTGGCGTTCATGCCACCTATCCAAGTGTTCTTTTTCCTTTGAACACTTGGCACCCCAGCACCAACAAGTGTCCGAAAGAGGGGAACATCTCCTCGGCCCGACGAACGAAGTAAAGCAGTATAAAAGCCAAAGTGAATGAGAGAGAAGAGGACTTTTGGGGAAAGAAGAGAGAGAGAACGTTGTTTCTAAGGGAGAGCGAGAAAGGAAACGGCCACGATGAGGTCAACATCTTGACCCATCCTAATACCCCGTGTCCGCGGACGCCCCTAGAGTGAAGAGCAGGGTAATCAAAGCTAACAAGTAGTAAGGCATCCATCCCGGGGGCGGGACAACGCGTGAAACTGTTTTTCTCCTCAACTTTAAATGTACCAACCAGCGTATCCTCTCAGCCATTGGGTCAATTGATGAACCCAGATAAATAAAGATGCGAGTCTTCTCGAAAGACTCGGTGGCATCGCTCATGGGACCCACACGCCTCTGGGGGTCCCCATGGAAGGATAACACCGTCTGCATGTTCCTTTAGGGTACGCGGCTCAGGTAAGAGTCCTTCGTCCCCTGGCTTAGCCCCCCCCCCCCCCCGGGGTGACTGACCGGGGTAAAGAGGGCTTCAGGTAAGCCCGCAATACCCATTTTCAATAAAAGGAAGTCGCTAGCATACCCCTCCATGGAGATGTGGAGGGTTTATATACCTTTTTCTCGTCTGGTTTCGTCATGTGCAAACTGAATAGGTCCCTATATGGACTCAAGCAAGCCAGCCGACAGTGGAACCATGAACTTACCAAATTTTTGGTGAGTCTTGGATTTTCTCAGTCAAAGCATGATTATTCATTGTTTATGAAATCCAGAGGATCTATCATGACCGTGGCTTTAGTGTATGTTGATGACATGTTGTTGCTTGGCAACTCATCAACTGAGATTGCTAACACCAAACAGGCTTTACACTCTCTCTACCTTCACCATCAAAGATCTTGGTGTTGCTCGATATTTTTTGGGTATGGAGATTTCAAGATCATCAGCAGGCATCCTCATCAACCAAAGGAAGTATATTTTAGACATTCTCAAGGATGCTAGCATGGAAGGCTGCAAGATAACGGCTTTCCCATTGCAGCATGGCACCAAACTGTCCACTACTGATGGTGATCCTATTCAAAATCCTGAGACATATAGACGGATTGTTGGGCGCCTTCTATACCTCACTCTCTCCAGACCTGACATCTCCTACACAGTCCAGCAGCTCAGTCAGTTCCTCCAAAATCCTCTTCAACCACACTGGAATGCTGCTATGTATTTATTGAGGTACCTCAAAGGAAGCTTCAATTTGGCATTATCATATCCTGCTTCCTCTTCCTTCACTCTCAATGCTTATAGTGATGCTGACTAGGGCAATTGTCGTGATACTGGTCGCTCCCTCACTGGCTATTGTGTGTTCCTTGGTTCCTCTCTTGTTTCATGGAAAACCAAAAAGCAGCGAGTGGTTTCAAAGTCTTCCACAGAGAGTGAATACAGGGCTATGTCCACAGCAGCTAGTGAGCTTGTTTGGCTTCATGGGCTGTTGGCAGATTTACACATCCATATCCCTCTTCCTATCACATTGCACTGTGACAATAACTCTGCCCAGGAACTGGCTGCTAACCCCATTTTCCATGAGAGAACCAAACATGTTCGCCTTGACAGTCATTTCATTCGAGAAATGGTTCAAGATGGCTTCATATGCACCTCTCATGTGGCTTCATCTTTGCAGATTGTTGATGTCCTAACCAAGGTTTTAGGAGCTGCTCAACACAGTTTTCTCATTGCCAAGCTTGGTCTCGTTCTTTCTAGCTCGTGCCCAGCTTGAGGGGGTTATAAGGGAGATATAGAGCACACATGATATTAGGTGCTCTTATAGCACATTAGCTGCATTTGGTAGCTTAGGTGGTTAGAAGGGCATTTTGGTCAATTCACCTAATTTGTAACAAACCGAGCTGTGCTACAGATAGGAATTTAGGCGCCAATTTCAGTTGCGCTTTTGACCAATTTGTAACAAAATCTCTCCTTGTTGAATAATGGGAGAAATGGAGATTTTGGATGATTTTCCACTCAATTGAGGTTTCAAACCACCTACTCGAATTAAAATTTTATAGGTCCACTACCACTACTTATCCGACAAGGGTATTCAATAACGAATCATATAAATGAGAAGTTATGGGGGTGGAGTAGGATATTATTGTCAAAATAAAAATATAATATAAATAAAAACAGTAAGTTAAGGGCAGTTTATTGAAATAAGTAGGAAATTTGGGGGAACAGGAAGATAAGGTTGAAGGGTAGATTGCAAAGAAGGGAGGAGACGTGGGTCCAGTCACCATTGACAGGTAGCGGCCTCCCAAACTGCAATTCATAGCAGTCAAATAATCTATCCCAATATATACCGGCTCACAACTCCCTGAAAAAAAATTTACGCTCAAGGGTCTGTTTAACAATGTAAGTAACTTTTCGAAACTTTTAGTTTTAATATTTTATAGTTTTAAATAAGTTAAATATAATATTTTAATTTAATTAGTTTTTGAAATTGGATTTTCAACCGCTACTCACTCCAAGCTTTTTAGAATTTTATTCATTTTTTTTCTATCTCATCAGCAAATTTGCATCAGCTACTATATCGGCTGGGTTACCAAACACCTTACTAGCTTCTGAAAACTTTAATTTAACATATATTTAACACACTTAATCCATCGGACTATCAACTTCAGCTACTCTATCAACTTCAGCTACCTTATCAGCTCTGTTTTACCAAATTAACCCTAAATTAGGGGACTGTTATATGTAAGGTAAATCACCATCTACACGGTGCCGGTGTCGGTGCCGATATCCGGAGTCCGCGAGCTGTTCATCGACATTGGAAGTTGAGATCGACAGCCATTCCCTACAGCTTGTATTAGCAGTAGCGTAAGTGAATAAACAATACAGACTTGGCTATTAGTGTTGGGCTTAGTCTTAGGAAGTATTGGGCCGAAGCCCATTATTTTTGTTATAAATATATTGTAAATTGTAGTCCATCTTTTCCAAAGTCAAATGTGGAAAAAATCAGACTTTTCATTTATTTCTTTCTTCTTTGATTGCTTTTCCGGAAAGTTTACTGGGTTCGTATAAGACGGAGTTAATAAACTGACTAAAATTATAAATAGGGTAAAATTTATAAATTATTGGTAAAAGTAGTTATAAATTTAAACAACAAGATAATCTCCGTATGAGGCAAAAAACAGTTTATTTGTAAAAAGTGAAGTTTATTTGGTTTTTATTAGGGGTATTGTGGTACTTTCAGCCAAATAAGATAAAAGAGAAGGGGTAAAACAGTACTTGTGTAAAATAAACACCCAAATAAGCACCATTTTCTAGCTTTTTTTTAACATAATTTTTAACACGTTTTTGTTTATTTTGATCATTCAAACAACTAAAAAGGTGTTTAAAAAATAAACACCTACAAAATAAATTGTTAAAAAAATAAACCGTTAACAAACTGTTTAACCATACACACCCACTATCTCCTACTGCACTTCGGTTTCGACCAGATCAATTTGTTCGATTCCCACAGCTTGTCTTGAGTGAGAGCTTACACACATGGAATCATCACAAATGTTGTGCAGTTTCACCGACCTCGAAAGTTTAGGACGACAGTCACTCCTTGCAGCTCGCCCTATTGTCTGCTGACTGACATCGGAAGTCTAGGTCAGTAGCCAGCTCACCGACATTGGATGGTGAGGTCGACACCGTGCGAATGACGAGATCACATCGTGCCAATCGCAAGACCGTCAAATTAACATTAATATATATATATATATATATATATATATATATATATATATATATATATATATATATATATATATATATATATATATATATATATATATATAGTGCTCGTTTATTTCTAAAGGATAGAATGAAAAGGAAAGAAATTAAATTATATATAATGTACATAATTATCATTTTTTTGAACCTAGAGGAGGGACTGAGGAGCCCGAAGGAGGTGAGGGAAATGATAAGAGCATTATAGAAGAAACGATTACCCTTCCTAAAATTAAGGAAGAATAAAATGTTAGAAAATGTAAAAAAATTTGTATGAAAAATGAAAGAATGAGGGTAATGATTATAATAGTTATTAATGAATCATAACTTAAATATAAATTTGATTCATAGATGTAACCATTATATTTGTCTACCAAAAACAAACGAAGGTTAACTTCCACATAATTATAATGGAGTATATCATATTTGAAAAAAGATCTCAAAATATTACTTTACAAAAATTATAATAATTAAAAAGAGATATAAATATTTTTAGAAGTTATAAAAAGATGTTCTTTTATTATCTAATTTTTTAAAATTTTTATAAGTAGATTTTTTGATATTTTTTCAAATATGTTATAATAATCCTGTAGAATCTAAATATATTTTTTAAATTTTATAATGTTAATTTAAGGGTAAAATATTTTCGTGGGGCATGGTCGTACGACAGAATGGGTAAATTGCATGACTAGTCCCCAACTTTTGCTTCTTTTTCCATGTTGATCCCTAACTTTGCATTTCTTTCATATATGTCCCTAAACTTTGGAATTATTCGCATGAGTGGTTCTTTCTTCCATTGTTCCATTAATATCTGATAGTAGTGAGTATGCATGACAACTAGTAGAGGTGACAATTCGGTTGTTTGGGTCAGTTTTAGGTATACCCATTCGGGTCATATGTGGGGTATACTGTATGTTCTGTCGGGTTCGGATCGGGTCGAGTCAGTTTTCGAGTTGGGTAAGTTCGGGTCAAATGGATTTCGGGTTGGGTCGGGTTCAGTTTGGGTCAAGTCGGGTCACATTAAGTTTTATTATAAAATGATGATTATTTTTTGTTAATCTTAATTATTGACTATTACTCCCTCCGTTCCAAAATAAATGTCACTCTCCTTTTCGGCACGTTTTTTAAGGTGTTAAAAGCTCTATAAAATATTATTTTTTTAATCAAATTTTTTATATAATTTCATAGTTATTACTAATAAGTACTCCGTATAAAATTGTGTAAAAATTTTAACTAAAATAATAATATTTTATAGATTTTTTAACTCATTGAAAAATGTGCACTAAAAGACAAACGACACTTATTTTGGAACAGAATGAGTAAACTTTATTTATTGAGTATATTAGGTATCATTATATGTAATTCACGTTATTTGCATGGTTGTTAAAATCTAGATCCAGATTGTGGGATCGTACGATTCTACGATCCAAAGTGGCCCAATCGATCTGGATTCCACATATAGAGTCGTATGCAGCAGGATCGTACAGAATCGCAGCAGGATCGTAGGATCGTAGCAGGATCAGGATCAGAATCGAGATCCTACAGCGCGCATGAATTAATATGTTGATTTTTTTAAAAAAAATTGGTAATTTGATTTATTTTTTTTTATATATTTTTTAGGTAATTTGAACTAATATGTTGATTGATATATTTATCTTGATTTTTTAAAATAATTTATTGATTCACACTCTATTTAGGGATATAAAAAATCTAGAAATATGATTTATTGCTCGAATTTTTTTAGGTAATTTGAGCATTGATTTAACTTTACATATAAGTGATATACATTATTTTGTAATTACTTTATCAAAAAATTTAAACATGCAATAGGATCTTACAATCCTACGATTCGATCCTACGATCCGATTCTGCTGCACCCCCACTGATCCGATCTAGAATCTCGATCCTAACAACACTGCCCATTCGGGTATCAAGTCAAAATGGGTCGGGTCTGGTCATATTTGGGTCGGGTTGGGTTTGTCTATGTTCATGGCCATTCGGGTATCGGGTCAAAATGGGTCGGGTCCGGGTTGTGCATCACACTAGACTTTCGGGTTTTGGTCGAGTTTGTGTTCGGGTGAGTCGAGTAGGGTCAGATTTTGCCAACTGTAACAGCTAGTGTAGTTTTTAATACACAATTGTTTTCCTAAATCCATTTAATTATAGAATAAAAATTAAACGGTACTACTCGTGCACAAAAAATAGATCAAATATATATATATATATATATATATATATATATATATATATATATATATATATATATAAAATTTTTTAATGATTTCATAAGTATTATTAGACCTGTCAATCAGATCATATTTGGATCTCGTTCGGCTTTGGATAATTTAGGTCCTAGTTAGATAGGATTTTAGATAAATCTGGTACTTTATCGATCATGCCAGGTCGAGCCAAAACTGGTTCATCCCGGTTCAGGTCAACCTAACAGGATACGGGTTACCTGTCATACTTATTTATAATATGGTATTACGATAACTATGATATTATTTAAAAAAATTCATATGTTATATAGCTTTTATTATCATAAAAATATGTGTGTGAATAATAAATAATTTTTTTAGAATGGAAGTAGTAGTATTTTTTATGGGGGATTTTGCAAAATAGCTACGAAAATGGGCTTATTTTGCGAAATATCCACGTTTTGGGACAATTTTGTAAAATGTCCGCTATATATCCACGTTTTGGTCGCGCTCTCTCGTCCTTGCGCTCTCGTCCTCGCGCTCTCGCCGGATCTGGAGGCGAAGCCTTCGACGTCGCCGCGAGATCTACCTCCATCTCCGTCCATCTTCCTCCTCTCCTCCCGCTCGCTGCCGCTCTCGCTCGCGCCGCCACACATCCTCCCCGGCCAGATCTGAATTCGAATTCTATGTCCAATTGATTCGGCGACGCTGATCTGCAATTCGGCTAATTGATTCGGCAAATCAATTCAGCGTGGGGAGATCTGGTGAATTCGAGTTCCAATTAGTCGAATTACAGTTCCAATTAGTCGAATTCGAGACGGAGATCGAGAGCGCCGAAGAGCGAGAGTGTCGGAGCGAGGTCGAGCGAGCGGCGGAGCGAAGTCGAGCGGCCGGAGTGATGTCGAGCGAGCACCGTGGATCCGAGCGAGGTCGAGCAAGCCGGAGGTGGCGAGGCGCAGGCCGGCCGGTGTTCTCTTCGTAGAAATCGGGAGGAAGAAGAAGGAATTTTGAATAAATTACAAAACTTACCCCATAATTATGGAAATTAAAAAAAACTATCTATATTTTATTATGTGATCCATAATCTATATTTTTATTTTTATTTTTGCAGAAAAAAATGTTATACTTGCACAACATATGATTATATTTGCACAAGCACAACATACGGTTATATTTGCACGACAAAATGTAAAATAAAATTAAAAAAAAAACTAAACTCGGGTCATATTTGCACAACTTATGGATATATTTGCATAACATACTCTTATATTTGCACGACAAAATGTTAAAGAAATAAAAAAAAATATAGATTATGGATCGCTTACAGTTTATTGAGAAAGTCTGAAATTATATTGAGATAAAATAAGATCATGTTGAGAATAATTTCACAAGTCTCAATTGTCGTGCAACTCTTAAAACAGAGTCGTGCAACTCTTAAAACAGAGTCGTGCAACTCTTACAACAGAGTCGTGCAACTCTTAAAACAAGAGTCGTACAACTCTTAAAACAGAGTCGCGCAACTCTTACAACAGAGTCGTGCAACTCTTAAAACAGAGTCGTGCAACTCTTACAACAGAGTCGTGCAACTCTTAAAACAGAGTCGTGCAACTCTTAAAACAGAGTCGTGCAACTCTTAAAACAGAGTCGTGCAACTCTTACAACAGAGTCGTGCAACTCTTAAAATAATGAGAAATATAATGAAAAGTGTTTCTTGGAGGTGCTGACACAAATAAAATACAGTTGTGAAAATCTAAACTAAAGTTGTGCAACTCTAAACTAAAGTTGTGCAACTCTAAAATACAGTTGTGCAACCCTAAAAAATGTGCTGACATGAAGAAAAAAAAGTGCTGACACGGAAAAAATATATACCGAACTACAAAGTTATTACTTAGGAAGATGACTCGATTGTAACTAATATCAGTGTCAGCACTAATTGTAACTAATATCAGTGTCAACACTAATTGTACCTAATATCAGTGTCAGCACTAATTGTAACTAATATCAGTGTCAGCACTAGTTTTCACCACTAGTTGTGCAAAAATAAAGTATTGATGAGCAAAAATAAGAGCATGTTGTGCAATAATTTATTGAGAAAGTATGAAATCATATTGAGAGAAAATAAGATCATGTTGAGAACAAATTCACGAGTCTCGATTGTTGTGCAAAAATAACCTATAGTTGAGCAAAAATAAGATGACGTTGAGCAAAATTTCACCAATCCCCCATGTTGTGCAATTATTGTATATTGATGAGCAAAAATAAAATCATGTTGTGCAATAATCTATAAAAAAAAGTATAAAATTATATTTACAAAAAGTAAGATCATATTGAGACACAATTTCACAAGTCTCAAATGTTGTGCAAAAATAAAGTATTGATGAGCAAAAATAAGAACATGTTGTGCAATAATTTATTGAGAAAATATGAAATTATATTGAGAGAAAATAAAATCATGGTGAGAACAAATTCACAAGTCTCGATTGTTGTGCAAAAATAACCTATTGTTGAGCAAAAATAAGATGATGTTGTGCAATAATTTATTGAGAAAGTATGAAATTATATTGAGAGAAAATAAAATCATGGTAAGAACAAATTCACAAGTCTCGATTGTTGTGCAAAAATAACCTATTGTTGAGCAAAAATAAGATGATGTTGTGCAATAATTTATTGAGAAAGTATGAAATTATATTGAGAGAAAATAAAATCATGTTGAGAACAATTTCACAAGTCTCGATTGTTGTGCAAAAAATAACCTATTGTTGAGCAAAAATAACATGATGTTGAGCAAAATTTCACCAATCCCCCATGTTGTGCAATTTTACTCTATTGATGAGCAAAAATAAGACCGTGTTGTGCAATAATCTATTAAAAAGTATAAAATTATATTTACAAAAAATTAGATTATGTGGAGACACAATTTCACAAGTCTCGATTGTTGTGCAATAATAAAGAATTGTTGAGCAAAAATAAGAGCATGTTGTGCAATAATCTATTGAGAAAGTATGAAAACATATTGAGAGAAAATAAAATCATGTTGAGAATAATTTTACAAGTCTTGATTGTTGTGCAAAAATAATCTATTATTGAGCAAAAATAAGATCATGTTGAGCAAATTTCCACCAATCCCCCATGTTGTGCAAAAATAATATATTCTTTGATTTTTTATGTATCAGATACAATTTTGAAGTATCCGTTCGAATATGTGACTGTTTATGCTTGTTTTTGCAATGTCTGTGACTGTCTAGCTTGTCTAATATAATGAATTTAAGCACTCAAATAGGGGGAATAGATATATGGTGTTTGGGAGTATTGCTGACAGAAGTGTTTCTTTAGTATATTTTGCTAAAGAATTGTTTATAAGGAACTTGGTGTTCTGCTGGCAGTATGCTTCAAAATATACTAAAGAAGTGTGATTTCCGCTTAAATAACTTTGCCCGGAACTACCAAAGAGTAGTTCCTGAAATGAGTTGGTAAATTGTCAGACATTTTGGGGTTCACTTTTCTTGACTATAAACGTGCAGGGGCAGATCTGATGTCATTGGACTGCATACTGGCTCAAAATCAATCTAACAAATTTAAGAAACGTGCAGGGGTAGATCTGATGTCATTAGAGCATTCTTCTCGGACGAAAACTTGTAAACGAGAAAAGGCGATCAATCAAATAGAAATACCTTTGAATGGAGATGAACACAACTCTGCCTTAGAGTTGCACAACTCTGTTAAAAGAGTTGCACAACTCTGTTAAAAGAGTTGCACAACACTATTTTAGAGTTGCACAACAATCAAATTCCATACCTCAAGCTGCAGTATTTAGAGGCAAACAGAAATTTGCAGTTACAAAGACAACATACATGAACAACTGATTTTATTGCAAGCAAAATACTGCACATATAACAATTTCTGTCAACACAACACTTTCTGTCAGCACAAAATCCATGACAACCCAAACAAAATCAGCAATCCTCATATGCAACAAACAACTAAAGAGAGCCTAACTATCGACTAAAATGTAAACTTCGGCTTCAAAGCAGAGTTGGATCGGGAGCTTGAGTTACTGTGCTTTTCAATCTAGTGGATCAGACCCTTCTTATGGTCGTGAAACAACACGTTCTGCACGAGCTCCAGGGTCCCATCCGCAGCAAGCGATGCCCCAAACTGCTCCAGGACTTTCGCAATCTGCGAAAACTCAAGCCTCTTTTCAGGTTGCGAAAGCCAGCATTGCTCGATTAGAGCTCGCATTGCAGGAGGGCAATCCTCCGGAATAGGAGGCCTCAGATTCTGCAATTCCCAGGCAGTTTATGTTAGAATTCGAAAGCCAAAGTGAATGAAACAAAGCAATCAGAACCGTTACCTTGTTAGCTACAGCATATGCAGCTTGACACGGATTCATGTCTTCGTATGGAAGCCTTTCGGATACCATTTCCCGTAGAATGAGGCCGAAGTTGTACACATCAACCTTCCCGTCCAAAAGATTTATGCTTGATCATTTCGGGCGCCATCCAACGATAAGTCCCGGGATAATCATCAAGCGGATCACATTCCGCCTCCTCACAGGCAATGCCGAAATCAGCAATCCTCATATGCAAAGCCACATCTATAAGGATGTTTTCCGGCTTCAGGTCCCTATGGATGATGCCCTGTGAATGCACATACGACATTGCCCGAGCAATCTCCAATGCAAATGCTACTGTATCTTTCAAAGGAAGAATTCTGTGCTCAACCTTGTTTAGATATGACCTTAAAGACCCCTCTGGCAGATACTCAGTCACTATGCAATACACCGGTGGCTTACTGCAAGCAGCCACAAAATGAACAAACAGACGACAACCTCAGATTGCGATACCAATCAAAATACATTACAGTAGTATTGTAGGGTAGGTTTTACCTTTATTACATTCTCGTGGTGAAGACGGGAGAGGAGGTTAACTTCTCCAATGAACTGCTTCTTCAACCGAGCTTCCAAGGTCTTGACTTCATCATCATGATCCGGGGCAGTGGTTATCTTGACAGCAACAGCCTCCTCTTTATAGATGCCATGATAGAACTTGCTGTGAGCTCCATGGGCGAACCTAAGACCGAGATACAAATCAGAGAGATCAACCATGTGCTTCTCAGCAGTTTCGTAGGCGGTAACAAATCCCGTTGTGTACTCAAAAGTATTTAGTCCATTCTAAGTCATTGCAGCCCTTACGGCCATCGAGTTTGACAAAGGCAAAGTTCCTGAAATGAAATAAGAGAAAGTGGAATAGAAGAAGGAAACAAGATTATATACCCAGCAGTTAACTCTAGATTTTTTAACATCCATAAATAAAGTTGCAAAACCATACCTTGCAATATTAAAGGGGTCACCATTAAGGTCAAAGAATTGCATAGCAGTAACTATCTCAAGGTCGTAAAACCATGCATAAAAAGAAGTAACATGAAACACAAAAGTCATATGGATTTCTCAATTGCAAAATAGTGCCTACTGCCTTACATTCAAATAAAAATTTCAAAACCGGAATGGAAATCAGCAAAAGAGATGATGTTCTCAAGTCTCAACTACACCCAACAGAACATATTTCATTAAACAACAGCTTCAGTTTAGTAGAAGAAACCAAGCACTTTACCACCGACGTTCTTTCTCCTCGCCTCTTTGTGGTCCATAATTCCAGATGAGGTTGTCAACACAATGTACCCAAACTGCAAATTTCAACCAATTAACAAAAAAAATCAGTCAACACAATTCATCATGCCATGTATATATGATTCTGATATAACAATTGAGTGCTCACCTGTCTAGAAGGAAGCAACCTAGCAGTTGAGGATTCGATTTATTTGACACTGACATCAAAGCGGGGGCTGATAACTCCACATTTGTTCAGCCTGCCGATCAGTTCGACAACAATCTTTCCAGATCTGTGGTCATCAACATACTCAAACTCTCCAATGTATCCTATAGGAAAGCAAAATGAGGAGATTAGACATCATAACTGCACAGAAGGCCACAAGGGATACCAAATACAGATTCTGGATTCATTCATACCATGCTTTTGCATGACCAAAAGATACTTGGTGATAACCTTAGACGAAGGTCTAATCAAGGCATGGCGCTTCCCACGCTTCTCAGCATTGTACATGGTATTCAGAGCATCATTGAGCACGCTAACCTTCATTTTTCCTCAAGCTGCTTAGAAGCAACAGAATATACACAAGTGTGATTTATACAATCAATTGAAACCACCAGCATCGATTAGATGTTTCAAATCTCAGGGATCAAAGGGCATAAGTTGGCAACTAAACCACAAATTTAGGATTTTTGATACGAAAATAATGAAAAGATCAAAGTTTGTTGCTCATCGTTAGTCAACTCATCCCTTCTAGATCAGATTCAATGTGTAATAAGCTGCAATTGCTAGGCCTTAAACCTAATTCAAGTCTTCATAGCCCCAAGTATAGAATCAATTCTGGAAATGTAGAATTTCATCACTGGTACAGCCACCTCACCTCCGCGTTGCTCCGCTCGGTGGCGCCTTTGCTCGCTCCGGCCTCCGGCGCTTCCTCGCTCCCTCGATCTCGCCACCAAACAGCGGCTCCGTCGCCAACCTCACTCGATCTCGCTCGATCTCACCGCCATAGATCGATCAAGATCTCGCCTCCATAGATCAATCGAGATCTCGCCGCCACTTCGCTGTCTGGTCTTCGCCTCCATAGATCGAGATCGAGACCTCCAATCCGGCGCCGGAGAGATCGAGACCCAAAATCGCCTTCAATCGGGAGCGGAGAGAGAGATTGGAGAGAGAGAGACGATGGAGCAACTCTCAGAAAAAAAAAATTAAAAAAATTGAGAATTAGTATATATATATATGGGACATCTTGCTAAATTGTCCAAAACCGTGACCATTTTGCAAATTCGTCCAAATAAATTGCCTGTTTTGTAAATTTTTTCATTTTTTATTGGAGATATAAAGTAAGAATGAAATCATAATTACTTTCTTTAATCACCATCATTATTGTTTGTTTTCATCACATTTCCATGTTTTTTTAGTTTGAAAATCAGAATTGGAGTATTGTTATGAAACCATTTATGATGGATGTTCCAACTTCCACCCCTTCACCCACCTAAACTCCCACATGTAGAAAAACAAAGGGTACGGTTGATGACTTTATAAGAGTCATCCTTATGTATTCATTGCCTATATAAGACATTGTAACCCTCCTAGAGATAATACACATGTAATAGAGATATGTTCTCTTTTTCTCTTTATTTTTTTTGGTACTGTCTCTTTATCCTCTCTATCCTCTTAATCTCCTACATATTATAACACGTTATCAGCAAGATAGACTCAATGTTCAATGGAGATTGAAAATGGGAAACAACATCAATAAAGGAAGTATTAGTTAATCATACTGAGTAAATTACTAATCAAATTAATTTGCTAATTTGTTATTTACAGTGTGAACCTTTGTTTCACCATTAAACCTTTTAGCTTTATTTGTTATTTTGTTTACCGTTTTTTCATCTGTCTACCTTCATTCTATCTTGAATATTACTCAATAATTCTTAATTTTTTTTTGGCTTCTCCATGGATCTGTGAACATATGCCTCCTTGTGCACAAGTAAAGGAAAGATCGGATTAATTTCCTCTTGCCCTTGCGGATCTAGACAAAACAAAAAGGGATCTGATGATGCTCGATCTCAAGCCCAATCTCATCGGCCTCATCATCAACAATCAGTACTCCGATCACGGCCTTTCCATCACTGTCTAGGGCGCCATCGACCTAGTTTTTTTTTTGAATTTTAATTTCCTATTACACTATTTTCATGCTTAGCCGACTATACTCACGAAACTGTTTTGATTTTAATGTCCGAATAGGAAAGGGACGGAGCAAGCATTGGTGAAGTTCCTGAAACTGGGCAAAGTGGTGATCCTCGATCTGGAACGCCGGGAGCAAGGCGGTGAATCGGTGATCGTCCACTCTGATCCTCGCTACACGCTTGACTTCGATCTCAAGGACGTCGCTCGGTACATGCTCGATCTCTAGTCGGAAAGGTTTTTGCCACCAAGGACTGCGATGGCCAAAAGCCGCTGCCCCGAAGCCACCTCCCACCGAATCGGCTTCTGCCATGCACAGGGACCCCGATGCACTCTTCATCGGCAGTGGAATCAGGCTCTAATTGCAGCCGACGCCCCGATGTGCAAATTGACCCGCCGCCGCCATCTCTGCAATTTTCCAACAGGGAAGAAGGGTTTAAGTTGCAGAATTTTATTAAATTACAAAACTGACACGGAATCTGTTAAAATTACAAATTGGCCTGTATATTTTATATAATTACATAAAGCGGCCTTAAACTTTCAGAGCTGCATATTTTGCCCCTGTGAAGTACAAACACATCCCCGAAGTTGGTATACGGTTAGTTCTAAATGTCTTGAAGAATATTATAAATGACTCATACCTGAAGTGTGACACCAACAAAAGTTCTGATAATACTCATTCAATGGCATCTAAATTAAATAAATGGATCAACATATACAATGTTCAACGGTTGAATATTATGGTTTTATAAATGTCAAACAATTTTGAAAACTTAAAGTTTTCTCAAACAATCTTGAATGGAAAAACCAAGATGAATAGCATATAGCTCCAAAAGAGCATTGATCTTGTAACCTTAAGTAACAATGACACATATGTATGAATTGACATGCTATTGAACACCAATATCTCATATGACTAGCCAAAAGCAAGTCTTACAGAAATAAGAATGTATTTATATGGTTTATTTGACACTCATTTATCCCATTAAAACTTATCACTAATCAAAAGTTAGTTAATGATAAAGTATTTTTCTTTGTGGCATCTATTCACTCATGTGAATCGATGATGTGCGAGATCATTGAAATTCACATGAACACCCACTAAGAGGGACCAGAGGATCCTAGGACCTAAAGATCATCAATAAGGGTGACCGAACATATATGGTATATCATCTTGGCAAAATCAACAGTAAGACCATCTATATTGAGAGTAAATGCAAAGTCTCTAATGTTTCTTGATTGGATACAATGAGACACCTAAGAAACACTACCATATATACTAGTGTAATTCAAATATTATAGATGTCTTGACACTTGGTCATATGAAACAAATAGGTAGAGAATGTTATCACGATGACCTAGAAGAGTCGTTAGTCAAATGGGCTCATGCAAGCTAGTTTGCATTTCGAATTTGACACAATAACATCTCCCTAATTATCTCCAGAAGAGAACGTGTCATTCAAAGGTTTTGAATAAGCAGCATATGTTCCGAGATGTACCTCCTCCAAATGAACTACAATGAGACCACAAAGAAGTTGGATGATACATGAGATTTGAGTCCCTATTGATATCAAACACCTAGAGCTTTATAATGGTGATCAAATGCTCGGTATTTAGGGGGAGAGGAAATGAGACAATTAAGAAAGAGATTGCACAGAAGCAACTTCTCTATCATTTCATATCCGCGGAAAAATGCAAATGAACCAGAAGTTCAATAAATGAAATGATTATAAGGTTTAGCAAATATGCCATTGAAAGCATTTACTAAAGGTCAAGAAAGTGACAAAGTCACAGATACTAGCTCATTTGGAATTTCTAGAAGTAACTCCAACTCAGTGAATATGAAGTGATTCTCAAGTACACCATAAGTGTTGGAGATCACTAGGCTCTTTGTATATGATTCCCCATAAATGGAAAGAGCCTATGAGAATATGATGATCATCAAACAAATGAATGTTGACATTGAAATCATAGTAAAAGAGCTAGAAAGAAGCAATTCATGCAAAGATGGATTCTTTAAATCCGGAGCTCGAAAGTGGAAATAAGATCCGTTCAAAGGATGCCAGAATTAGTTCAAAGGTTTTCCCAAAATAGCAAGTTGCTCGAGGATAGTTTTTTCGAAAACTTTCCACATCGGGTAAATATAATATTTAATAAATTCTGGTCCTTATATATGGTAATCTTTCAAACTCAATAAAGTTTGTTTTTAAGAAAGGAAAAGCTACTTAATCGAACTCTATGTTCTAAATATTTTCTTTTCTTGATTCCAATCCATTCATCCTCTCAAAATCAAAAACCAAAAACCAGAGACTACGGTTTGAGGTAGAAAACGAAACAAACGGCCCAGAAAGTAGAAAGCTACAAGAATGCCAACGGTCCAGAGTAACTACGTCCAGGTATGAGTCAAATTTCTTTGGCTTAAAGTTTTAAGATGCAGAGTATAGTGGTCTTGACACCAGAGAAAACTTATTATTCACAATATGGTTAGTAGATTATGGTAGTTAGTACCACCAAAAATCATGTATAAGCAATCAGTATTAAGTTCGTAGTAATATTTTAGAGTTTAAGAAATTTCGAATAAAGTTTGTAATTTAGAATAAATATAGTTATCTGTGTATAATTAAAAACCAAAAAATCATCACTTTTGACTATTTCCCTAAATAACTTTGAAACTTGGATAGTTTTCTAATTATTTTCAAATTATTGTTTTTATAGCTAATTATTTCTAAAAAAATGAGCAAACCTACCGTATGTATTGAAAATCCTAAACCCTTTCAAGAGAGAGGAGAAGATAATAAACCTTTTTTTGGTGAAACTCCTAACCCTGCTCCACCATCTGTAGAGTATCTTTAATGGTGGTACTTGGAGTATTATGGCCATATTTTTAAATAAAAAATAAAAATAAAAGTAAGAGTTGGGGTGAGAAACTGAGAATCAAGATAATCATTACAAGTGAGTATTATCCAAATGATACTCACTCTTACACAATATCATATGTTTTAACCAATGAACAATAACATGTGGGGACCACTTTTTTTTTCTATCCCTACAAAGATTTAAAAATAAAATAAAATATATGTTAAGATATTTTTGTGAGTATTATATTTGTGTATTCAAGTATCTTAAAATGACACGGCAAGAAAAAATATAAGATATGATACTTGAATTGGATATCATGGATAAAGATGCTCTTATGAATCTTCACCACATCATTACACCAACCCCGCTCCCACCACTCATTTTCTGTAATCTCGATCGCCCAACTTGAACATCAACTAAGGTCACGAATCTCTCGAAACCCAGGAATCTCATCTCCAACCGAGGAATTTCTCCACCTTCAACTCCTCATATCCTCTCTATGCCACGTCTTTTCTTCTCCTCCACCAGCGGCTGCCTCCACCGTTGTGCAAGCCTCCACTACCCTGTCGTCGGCAACTTCATCGGGGACTACGATATCCCCGCCAACATCCTTGGCTTGCAAGGAAAAGAAATAAAAAAAATATTTATATTTATATGTAGCTATAAATAATTATATATTTATATATATATTTGAACCCCTTGATTCTAATTGAGACTTGAACTCCTTGATTCTAATCGAGACTTGAACCCCTCAACTCATCGAGACTTGAAACTGGTGCTCTACAAGACCTTAATCCTTTTGGCGCATTTTGTTCAGGTTGGTGATCCCAAGCGTACATTGATTTGGTCGAAGATTCAGCGTCCAGAGTCGGGACTGGTTAGGGTTGTGGTGGTGTGTTCAAGACGAATCCATTTCCAGGAGGCGCTTTCTTGGATTTTGTCTTCACTACCCACAGGAGATAGCATCATGATGTACCGCGGGCCAGCTGTGCTACATGGTGGTGTTTGGCTTTGTTCTTTGTTTGTGTCATCGACTTGATGGTCTTTGTTTTGTCTAGTTTATAGCTTTTAATAAAATGCTTGCAACCTACTATTGCGCCTTTCATTTTTGTTTTATTTTTCCTTTGTCATGTTTCGTGTGGCTGTTATATTTATCTGTGATGATGTTTTCATCTTCCGGTCTAATCGGTCTCTCGAGAACGAGGCATGTCGAGTCTCGAAGTCTTACTTTATATATAAAAAAATAGGGGGTGTGTTTCACCTTCAACAAAGAGAAAGTGGGTACCCATTTTTATGGATACAACGTGGGTCCCATAATTTTTTAATTAAAAAGATTATTTAAATCAAAACACATTCCCATCTTCTATTTCAACCGCTTGAAGGGTTTAGATTTATTCACAAATTACGTCATAACAGATGTTTTCAAAAGATTCATACTCTTAAGGTTGTTCAACATTTGGTTTAAACCAAAATTTTGGACCGAACCGAGTCAACCAAACTGTACCTAAACCTAACACACACACGGAAAAATATTAAATTTTATTAATATGATTGAAAAGTGTGGCAAAAAAATATTAAATTTTTTCATATACTATTATAAACCTCTTTTTTCATTTGTAAATGGAAAAAAAATCGATAGGATTGAAAAGTATGGCAAAAAAATCCATAAATTATGGTTTAAATATGACTTTAATAGCACAAAAAAATTCATAGGAATAAAAATTAGAAGATTTTTTTAAATACATGTATATCATAATGAATCCTCTTATTAAAAATATTAAAAGAAAACTATAAAATTTGATTTAAATATGATATTTGTAATAGGAAAATTTTGGTAGAAATAAAAAGTAAACAATGAAGTTTAAAAAACCATGACCTCTTGGGTTACTTATGCTTTCTTTTTCTTTACCAACTAAGCTAGACAACATTTGTGTTCTTTTTCACCCTTCTTTATTTTTTCCACCTTTTGATTTTGATTTTTTCGTTTTTTTTGACCTTGCGACCGCAACTACACTGTAATCCACTTCCATATAAATTACAACAACAATAACCATAATGATCCTAGTATATCCTGCTCAAAGCAGGGTATGGGAGTTGAGTTGCATGCACCCTTTCCCCGACTAAGTCAAGAGGATGTTTCCTAGTGGCCCCATGACAAGTCATAAAAAACACACACGACCCCACAACGACTAGCAACAGACAAAGAAGTAAAAGGAAAAAGGATATCAAACACTCTAGAATTTAAAAACAGGATGCGCATAAACAAGATGTGTTAGTAGGAAAGCATGATGTGGGAAATGTTGCACCCAACTAGTGTTCGTCGACCCGGATAGCACTCTTTCACTGCATTTATCACATGTCATCTCCTCAGTGAGTCCCATAACTATCATGTCTTGTTTAATCACTTCATTCCAATTATAAAAATATTGTGGATGCTGATTGATTTATGTACATATTATATACGTGTGTGATGAAATTTTATAAATGCGTATCTACTTATATGCTATATGTCTTTAACCACATAAATTATATATTTCAGTACCCGCACTTTTTGTGATTTTTTAAAATATTGATATAATTTTAGATTCATTTTTTTTATTAGGTAAAAATTCGAGGCCAGACATACCTGGATCTCGAAGGTCGACAAGTCGGCAGACGGATAACCGTATAGAAACAGACAAAAATACAAAGATGGTGCAAATACAGGCAAAAGCGCTCAACAAGGAGAAACTAAACACAACTAAACCGAACAAGACGAGGACGTAGACGAAGGACGAAGCCAAGCACTACCCAGGAGCAGCACCGTAGGCCAGCGGCACATCAGGAGTCACCTGTGGGCAGCGAAGACGAACCTCTAAGGAACCATTCTTCCGAAGAAAGGAGACATCTCGATATACACTGCCACGACCCCAGCCTATCCCGACTCCGACTGCCAAAACCCCATCAAACGGAGAAGAAAGCCAGTTACGCCAAAAGCAGAGCCACACAACGCCTGAACCGAACGCACCAGTAACCCAAGCGGGATTTATAACCTTTATTTATTTATAGATATTTATTAAAACCCAACTTTGAGCCCGACCCAAACTTTGAGCCATACGGGTCTGGGGTGAATAAGCGGTTATAGATTGACGCAGCAGAACAAGAGCAGTTGTGACACAAAGCCGCCGCCAAACGCCATCGGAAGGGGGGGGGGGGGGAGGGGAGAAAGATGGCGAGCGAGGATGACAATGGTGCCCAACCAGGACCCGGCCGTCGACGACGGAGGCGAGCAGAGGCTTGAAGGGACCGAGATATCCATAACCACCAGAACATGAGTCGGGGTCATGAATCCGAAAGGGAATTAGAGGAAGGTTGAAACAGAGAGGGTTATGTACGGAAACTTATATAATTTTAAATTCATTGGTAATAACTAATAAGTATAAATATATTTAAAAATTTTATGAAAAAAATTAATATTTATTTTATGCCTTCTTACAAAAAAAAAAAAAAAGTTAAAAATTAGATGGTACTATAAATTGAAGGATGGCAATTAATCAATTTGTGTTGTGGTGCGTATCCATAGCTAGTCATGTAGGTTGATTATAAAATTTAAACGTTAAATGGATGGAAGGAGCTATGAATCATATAGAGTTGGACCAGTTTAGAATGAATTGTTAAGCGTGATGATTTGCTTCGCTTCCATACAACCCCCCCTGGGCCCATATGGGTCCATGGCTCACCCAAACACATGATGCTGTCTTCACCCTTCTTCTTCCTACTTCACTCGCCACCGCCAATCAACTCCATTTACATGAACCAAAAAGAAATCAAATACACTCATTTCAAGAAAATCACGACTACCAGTACCAGTAGCAGTAGCAGTGCCACCGCCCTCCCATCAAGTTTCCCCCTTCTTCATGCTTCCGATTTCCGATGCCTCCTTCTCCGACCGCCACCCTCTCTTCAAGCCCAGGGCCTTCCCTGCTACCAAATCCATTTCTCCTTCTTCTTCCCTCCCGTCTTTCTCTTCCCTCTTCGTCCACCCTCGCTCCTGCTTCATCCTCTCCATCCTTGTTCTCCAAACCCTCATCGTCCTCATCTCCCAGTTCTCCCCCTTCCCTTCCTTCTCCTACTTCTTCAACCGCCCAAAGCACCAATCTTTGCCTGCTCCCGCCGCCGCCGCTTCCCAATTTTGGACTCCCAATTCCACAATCACACCATCGGAAAACCCTAATTTCTGCGAATTAGGGAAATTCTTTGTCTACGATCTCCCCCCGGCTTTCAACACCGACATCTATGAGAATTGCGACAAGCTCAGCCCTTGGGGCTCCCTCTGCGACAAGCTCTCCAACGGCGGCTACGGCCGCCCGGCCTCCTCCGTCGTGGCGTCGATCGTCCCGCCGAGTCTCGCCGACGCCTGGTTCTGGACAGACCAATTCACCTCCGAGATTATCTTTCATAACCGCCTCCTCCGCCACGAATGTCGCACCACGAATCCCGGATCCGCTACGGCGTTCTACATCCCGTTCTACGCTGGACTCGCGGTGGGGAAGCATCTCTGGTCGTCCAATTCCACCGCCAAGGATCGCGACCGTCCCTGCGATTTAATGCTCGATTGGGTCCAATCGCAGCCGTGGTTCCGCCAATCTCTCGGCTGGAATCACTTCACCACAATGGGGCGGATCACATGGGACTTCCGCCGGTCGAAAGCCGACGACTGGGGGTCCCACTGCATCTACGCGCCGGCGATGCGCAACATCACTCGCCTCCTTATCGAGCGTAACCCCTGGGACTACTTCGACGTCGGCATCCCCTACCCCACCGGTTTCCACCCCTCCAAATCCGCCCAAATCGCCCAGTGGCAGGCCTTCGTCCGGGCGCGCGCGCGCAGCACCCTCTTCTGCTTCGCCGGCGCGACGCGCGGGTTCATCAAGAACGACTTCCGCAGCCTCCTCCTCGACCAGTGCCGGTCCGAACCCGGCCTATGCCGAGTCGTGGACTGCTCCGGTTCGACCCGGTGCAGCAACGGCACGTCGGAGATCCTCGAAACGTTTCTCGACTCGACTTTCTGCCTCCAGCCGAGGGGCGACAGCTTCACCAGGCGGTCCATTTTCGACTGCATGATCGCCGGTTCAATCCCGGTTTTCTTCTGGAGGCGAACCGCTTACTTCCAGTACGAGTGGTTTCTACCGGGCGAACCGGCTAGCTACTCGGTTTTCATCCACCGGGACGCCGTGAAGAACGGGACGACGTCGATCAAGAAGGTGCTCGAGAGCTACAGCAAAGAGGAAGTAAACCGGATGAGGGAGAAGGTAATTGAATATCTACCCCGGTTGGTTTATTCTAAACCGGAAGGTGAACCCGGTTCAGTAAGTGTGAAAGACGCAGTGGACGTGGCAGTGGAGGCCGTGCTAACCAGGATCAGACAACAAAAGGAGAATGGGTTTTGGTGGTAAAAAGACAAAAGGAAAGCATATTTTTTTTTCTCTTGTTTTTACCTCATTATTAAAACGTTTTATTTTAGTTGCGTTTTGTTGTTACTTTGTTTCTAAAATTTGGGAAGATGTTGTAAACTAGTGGCGGAATTAAAGGCGACATTAGTTTAGTTTTGTATAGGGAGGCAACTGATATATTGATATGATGTTGTTGTCACCTACACACCTATACCTATAGATGAATGAACTATACGAGTTTCTGTAGTAAGTTTCTTGATAAGAATAATGCAAATATTGTTATGTGTTGCAAAATACACTTGACATTGTTCGTATTAGCTGTTAGCTATCACCAGCGTTTCTAGCTGTCAAGTTATGAATGTATTATAAATATATGTATATATGTGGTTTCTTGCTGTCAAGTTATGAATGCATTATGTATATATGTATGTGGATGGTGTTGCCTGACTGTGACCTTTATGCTTTATGCTTTAGTGAATAAAGGGTATATTCAAATGACCTACACTTAATGGTTAACGCCACCGACTCGACTCGTCCGAAAGGACGCTTTTGGGTGGTGGGTTAGCAGGGACTAACACCACCTAAATTATTACCTTGTATCAAAAAAAAAAAAAAAAGCCACCGACTCCAATTTTATACCCCTGTCTAAATTTTTCTACGTTCACCGTCCGACAAGGGTATTCAATGACCAATATCACTAAACAAAATATACACTATAGCAACGGCTTGTTACATTGTTACCCCCCAAGCTACCATTGCTAAAACAATTTGAGGTTGCAAAGTCATTAAAAAAATATTTTAAAAAAGAAACAAATTTACGAGAATAGCCTATACGAAATTTGAACCCACATTTGGTGCTCAAGCACATATAGGCTTGAAACTAGCAAGATAATTATTGGGAAAGGAAATGGTTAAAATTTCATGCTCACTTACCTTCAGTAATCCTGTCTCCAATACATGAAAAAAACAAGCAGCCCCTCATGCCACTCAGGACCATGACAATTTGATCTTAAATTAGTGGAATAAAAAAAAATTGCCAGCAAAGAGCAATTGGTAATAATCAATACTATTAACCATGAGCAATTTAAAACATTTTCACTAAAGGATGCTAAACTGGAAAGTGGTTGCTAACCAACCAGGCAAACTGTAGATAATTTTGCCTACGAGGACTATTAAAAATTTGCCTTCATCAGCACTTGAGTACTTTTTCATTACTCTAAAATGCAGGACTAACCTCATCATCACCGCCAACTGAAGATTTTACTCTCAAGTCAAAGCATTCCAATAACGCAACATCAATTTTCAATTTTCCAACTAAGTTAAGCATAAAATAAAGAGATCTTAAGCCATACACCTCCATCAACAGACAACAACAGAGGAAACAAACCGACAGATCTCAATTCGATCGATATCATCAGAAAAGGAGAAAAAGTAAAAACTCATGAATGTCCCTTCCTCTAGCCAGATCTGATACAATAAAGATCTCCTACTTATAATTTTTTTTAAGATTAAATAAATGTCAAAATATTTTTATGTTGTAGGGAGTGACACATATAGTAAAGTAGGAGATCTTTATTGGATCTGATAGGTTGCTGGCTCGAATCATTCTCATTTGCACAACATAAATGCACTAAAGTTAAATTGAAGGAACTTTGAATGGCTGAATCTTGGGCCTTACCAACATAAGCATATTAGCTCTAAATATATTGAATCCGACCAAAACTTTTCTTACTTTTCTCTCAAACAATCAAACCTAATTGGAGAAGTCTGAAATCTAGGCAAACTGTTTCACCAAATAAATTCAAGAATACATAATATTAGTGAAAGCAAAAGAAATGAAAGAGGCCAAAGTTTACCTTGTTCCTGTCAAAATTTGCGCGCGCGCACGCACGCACACACGGACACAAGCATGTCATCAGCCTACGTACAGAAGTACATGGTAAGAAAAGTAAGCTTAAAAAGAAAGCAGGCAGATGACATACCACATGCATGCACTCATTTATTGGAAAATCTTCAAGCTCACATACATTTGTCAAATCCATCTCTTGCATCCGTTGATCATAAAACAACACCTGGTGAAGTGAACATGAACATGAATATGAAGGGAAAGAGTAACCCAGTATAAACAGCAGATCCAATCGCAACCGAAACAGAAGGAAATATGTGCCTTCAAGGAGTGCAGTTATTTTATAATTAAAAAATGGATATAATTTATGTCAACTATCTTAAAGTATATTATAATAATATATAATAGTTGAATGGAAATGATTGATAAAAAAAAATAAGTGCTCAGTAATGCAGATGGATGCAACTAGCCACAAAATGCAACAAAGCAAGATGATCTTCGACGAAGGAATGGAAACAATTTAGTTTCCACTGAACCAAACTATATCTAGAAAGATCTTCCTGTGTGTAAATTTCAGTTGTTCCTTCACATTTGTAATGAAATTGCACAGGAAAACTGTTAATCTAATCAATAGTACAAAAGAAGGGCTCAATTTTATTTTCACTTCTTACCCATCTGAGGTGTTGTTGTTGTTGTACCCAGAAACACTCTCTTGAGCTCCCCGAGGTAAGAGTGCGTACATTCTGACTCCTAGACCCTGTTTAATTACGGGATTTACTGGGATGTTGTTGTTGTAACTCTGAGGTGTTCAATTGTCATCAACACCCAACTCTAACAAATAAAGTAAGGCCGGAAACAGTTTTAGCCCATAAAAGGAAGCATATAGTCCAAAATCTATTATTATAAGAGCCAAAAAAACAAGAATCAGTTCAATCAGCAAATTAACTCAGAAAAGAAGCTTTCAACAATCCAAATTCAAGCACAACTCCTAAATCGAGGTCAAAATTACACACAGAACCAAAAAAGACCCAAAATCAAGATACCCAAATCAGAAAAGATCATAAAACACAAAAATTGAATAAAATCAGATGACAGAAGGCATCAAAATTGGAACCTCATTTCAATCCCAAGCCTAAAAGTTTGAACTTTTAGTAATGCCCACAAAAATCCAAGCAACCACATAAGGAGGATAGATGTTGATATATATACCGCAAATCCAGATTAAGGATTTGCACGTCCTTAAGAACGTGCATGCACGTCGTTAAGGACGTGCAATTGTGGGACTGTGCACGTTCACTAGCAGACCCTTTGCACGTCCTTAAGGACGTGCAATATATGCACGTTGTTAAGGACGTGCAAACCTTAGTTAGGGTTTCGCGTTTAGGGTTTAGGGTTTAGGGTTTCCGAGGGTTTTGTATTGTTAATTGAAAAAATTGAAGTGTTTAGCTAGAGGAGTTGAAAGATTTAGGGTCTAATTAAATGGAAAACAATAATTGTTAAGGTTTTCATTCGGATAATATGCGAATAATGTTACAAGGAACGGAAAAAAAGGTTTACATCCATAATTTTAATAAACTGGTGGAATAAAATCTAGGAAAATAGTAAAGGGCGACCGGACTCGACACGTAAGACTCGAAATCTCTCAAACTGAGCTAGAAACGGAGCATCCCATCCTTCGACGCTCGGTTGATGATGCGCGACCCATTATGGCGGAGGCGGTGGAATAGGAGCGTTAGGACGCAACCAGTTTTTTTACGAAATATAAGTCATAAATTTAGAGATTCGAATACATACATCGGCGACGGTAAGGCAATCGACCTCTTCCCGCATCTCCTGAACCTTCTTGCGCTTGGCCGCTATGGTCGCACGACGAGTAGGCGCCTTCGGAGGGATGAACCTCGCATACCAGCGCCGATCGTACTTCCTAGCCGGATAGGTGGACAACTCGCCGCGGTAGCGAGGGAAGTACGCCCATATCCAAGCCTTGACACAAAATACAGTATCGTTATGGCTGGAAATCACCCGTGGGTGACCGACTCACCCGACCCGATTATTAGGGTGAAAACCCGAAAAAATTCGGGTGACGGATGGGTGATGGGTCGGGTGATGGGTGATATATTTTCCACCCATTACCCGACCCATCACCCGACCCATTACCCGACCCGCTTAACCACCCGTTAGCCCACCCGATTATTATAAAAAAAGAGGCTAGTATATAAATAATATTATGTATAATTTAACATAACTAACATATTTCTACTTTTCTACCTCTACTTTCTCCATTTTTCAAGTCTTCTTGTTAAAAAGGTCTAAAAAAACTTGCATTATTTAACTCCAGTTTTTTTAAAATAATAAAATTTCTTTGATTTGTTTTGCATATACCGATAGAGTGTAAGCAATTTGGCTCTTTTCAACGGCTCTGTTAGCATTTACTGTATTAATGCAATTTGGCTCTTTCCAACGGCTTTGTTAGCATTTTTATTGTATTAATACATGATTAACCTAATCATATTTTTCCAATTTGTCACGAGACTCGTAACAATAATCCTCTTAATGCAAATTAAGATATTAAAAAAATTACCAAATCATGATATTAAATAAATGACACATGAGTCTGTTTTCTAAAGACATAGTTTTTCTATACTTTTTTTTATATTGAGTCTAGTAACCGAGTTAAATTCATCTCACTCAGTTTGATATTAAACTTCTAATACTAATTTTATAAGTTAAGGATAGTGATATAATGTATGAATAAGTCTTTTATTAATTTAATAAGATTCATACGTTGACATGGTTTATAAAATTATCGAATATGAATGATTTTTAGGTATGTATTGTGACTCACTTTTTTTTTAATTCCTTCACCCGATTAACCACCCGACCCACCCGAATCACCCGACGGGTAGGGTGATGGGTGAAAAATTAAACGGGTGGGTGATGGGTCGGGTGAAATTTTTTTGTGACGGGTCGGGTGAAAAAATGGGTCCACCCATCCATCACCCGACCCATTTCCACCCCTAAATATCGTTAGCATATAATATAAATATTAGTAAAATATAACATGCAATTCAGCGGTCTCGTACCTGTAGAAGCGGTATGCAGCTATCCATACCCTTCGCACCTGCTCGGGAAGCGTCGCCCAGGCCCCTGTAGAGACATGCAAGGGCACCTGCACCCCAAGCAATGGTAGCCGTCCTCTCGATGTTCCAAACCAGGCCGAACATCTTCCATAAGACGCGACTCTGCGACTTGTCCACAAACAAAGTCGCGCCGATGGCCGCGGCGAGGTAACCGGTGTGCAGAAACCGACGCTGAGCAGGGTCATCCTCTGGTTGCCCCCCTCCCGTATGCATGCGGAGTCGAATCTACTCCGGATCAGCTGCGGCATCAGGGTCATCAGCGGGCGCAGGGTCGAAGAGCGGGCCATGTCTCGCAATCCACTGGTCCGTCAGCCAAGTAACTGGCGGCCGCCAGCATGTCTGTATGAGCTCAGGGCCTGCTGGGTCAACTGGTAGTACTCAGCGACCGTGGGGATCAGCTCCGCCGCATGTAGGTGTGACAAACACGGAAGACCCTCAATCCGAAACCCCAGGAGGCAGGCGACGTCGTGCAGCGTAATGGTCATCTCGCCCCACGGAAAATGGAAGGAGTTGGTCTCCGGGTGCCAATGCTCTATGAACGTGGTGACCATGTACTCGTCCACACCCTCCCAATGGAGGTCCCGCAGCTGGGGGATGCCCGATGGAAGCAGATCCTGCCACCAGGTCCCCGGGCCCTCGAAGATATAGGGGTCAAACGGCTGCAGATGAGTCGCCCGATGGTGGAACTTCAGCAAAGGCAGATCCACAGTCGGCTCACTCCTCACCCGGTACGCTCGGTGGTGCCTGTAAGAGACCAGCAGATCACCCGGCAGCAAGAATGGGTCGACCTGCGCAGCCGGTGCAGCATCCTGCGCAGGGATGGGCACGGGCTCCGGCTGCCCCTGCCCCCCGGGCTGCCCCTCCTGCCCGTCGGGTTGCCTCTCTTACCCCTCGGGCTGCCCCTCCTGCCCGTCGCCGACCTCCTCCGCGACGTCAGGAATGCTGTCATCCGCTGAAGTCAGAGAAACCACTGGTGGTACGTGTGTGGATGTAGAAGCCTCGACGTCGTGGGTGCCGGATGTAGATGCCTCGGGGATGGTGGGGGTAGACGAGCAGGCGGTCTACCCATGTCGGCCCGTCGACCCGCAACTACATCTGTGACGCAGTTGCTCAGTACCTCAGGGGGCTCCAAAGAAGGCTGCAGCCCCATCGTCGCATCGCCAGAAGGATGGAAATCTGGCAGACCCCCCTAGAAGATGTCTAACTCGTCGGTCGGTGGGGTCCCCATCGACTCCTGGCAGCTCTCTACAGACATCAATAGATCATCTACTGTATGTGTCTGATCGTGAATGTCATGGGGTACCCTCTCCTCCTCAATCTGACTGAGCGCTGCCCGGTCGCCGACTCTAACTGGCCGGAGGGTACCATCCCCCCTCAAGAGCCTACCTGCCGCCTGGTGTTATGAAATTTTAAGAACCTGTTACTTTCTATTTAATACATTTTAATATATTTTAATCTTTTTTATTTTAATGTTTTTTAATGACTTTTATTTTTATTCTAATGTCTTTTGATGTATTTTAATATATATTAATAGCTTTTAATGCATTTTAATGTATTTTAATGTATTTTAATATATTTTAGTTTTTTTTAATGACTTTTAATGTTTTTTATTGTATTTTAATTTTTTTTATTGTATTTTAATGTATTATAATATATTTTAATATATTTTAATGTTTTTAATGACTTTTAATGTTACACTAATGTCTTTTTATTGTGTTTGATTTTGAATATATTTTGTAATGTATTTTAATATATTTTAATGTTTTTTATTTTAATATGTTTTAATATAGTTTGTACATTTTTGTACAAACTATATTTGAAACCATAAAATATCATGAAACTAAACTATAAAATATCATGAAACTATAAAATATCATGAAACTATATTATAATCTATTAAACTATATAACAATTCATGAAACTATTTAACCATGAAACTATAAAATATCAATTATAATCTATCAAATTATATTATAAAACTATATTATAATCCCTCAAACTATACTATAAAACTAAATCAAATAAAATAAATAATTCAAATAACATACCGGTGGGGTCGGGAAAGGAGACACCTCCATATTCCGTCGCTTCCGCGGCGGTAATAGGGTCTGCGACTCCGACTCCGATGCCGGCACCACCACCTCCGGCTGATCGCCGACCGCTACCTCCGTCGCCACCGCCTCCGTCTCCTCCACCGGATCCGCCACCTCCTTCACTGTGGCCGCCACCTCCGCCACCCCTCCACCAAATCCGCCACCTCCTCCGCCACCCTCCACCATCTCAGCCCCCTCCATCGCCCCACCACCCTCCTCAGTCTCCAGCGCCACCGCCCCACCACCACCACCACCCTCCCGCAGCTCCTCCTCCACGGGCACCTCCGCCTGGCTCTCCGCCTCCGCTCTCTCCGCTATCTCCATCTCTGTCTCGATCTCTCTCTCTGGCGCGATCTCTCTGTCTCGATCTGTCTCTCTTTCTCTCTCTCAGGCTTCTCGTCTCACCGGCGTCGCTCTCTCTCTCTTTGGTTGCAGTTGATTGGGGACGAAGGGGCTCTTTTTTTTCGATTTTAAGAAAACGTGCATTGCACGTCGATAAGGACGTGCAATATTGCACGTCGGTAAGAACGTGCAATGCACGTTTTCTTAAAAAAAAAAGGATGTGCGTGCACGTAGCCACGCTTTGGGGGTTTCCACCCTTGAACGTTGTTAACGACGTACAAGCACGTCATTAACGACGTGCATGCACGTCCTTAACAACGTGTGGATTTGCGGTGTATATAGCCGAAACGATATATACATATATATATATATATAGGGAATGCTTCAAATGTAAAATATCCTTAGGGTGTAAAATTTGCTTAAGGTGTAAAATTCTCTAATGGGCCTAATTTTTGTAAGTAAATTGCTAATGGGCCTAATTTAATTATATATATATATATATATATATATATATATATATATATATATATATATATATATATATATATATATATATATATATATAGGGAATGCTTCAAATGTAAAATATCCTTAGGGTGTAAAATTTGCTTAAGGTGTAAAATTCTCTAATGGGCCTAATTTTTGTAAGTAAATTGCTAATGGGCCTAATTTAATTAGTAGAATGCCTGCCCCCTTGCCCATGCGTGTGCCCCCTGCCCTGACATTGTGCCCCCCTTCTCGGGCCAGATTTTTTTCTCCCAGGATTTTTTTTTCGTGTTAACACTTTCTGCTGTGCAAGTATAACTTGATTTTGTCCACATATAACATCCTATTGTGCAAATATAACTTTATTTTGTGCAGACATAATAATTCATTATGGGGTAAATAGATAAATGTGCCTATTTCAATTATAAAAATTTATAATTGAAATATGTTTAATTTATGGGTAAATAGGTAAATATGTCTAATTTTGTAGGTAAATGCACTTTTTCCCGTTTTCGACACCTTTTGTTGTGCAAATATAAAGTGTATAAATAAAATGATAAAGTGCAAGAATAAAATCACGATGTGTATGAGTAATAACATGAAGTGCACAATTAAGGTTATTATTAATGTGTCTTGAATTATTTTTCATCGACGTCGCATCAGGGGGTCCGGGGGGCGGACTTATCGTCTATTTGTTTTTAAACATTTAACAATTTCAAATTAAAGTGCATAAATAAGATTAAAATGTGCAGATATAATATTATGTTGTGCAAATATAACATTATGATGTACATATATAATAGGCTTTAAATTAAAGTCCATAAATAAGATTAAAATGTGCAAATATAATGTTATGTTGTGCAAATATAATGTTATGTTGTGCAAATATAACATTATGGTGTGCATATATAATAAGCTTTTAAATTAAAGTGCATAAATAAGATTAAAATGTGCAAATATAACATTATGGTGTGCATATATAATAGGCTTTTAAATTAAAGTGCAAAAATAAGATTAAAATGTGCAAATATAATGCTATGTTGTGCAAATATAACATTATGGGGTGCATATATAATAGGATTTTAAATTAAAGTGTATAAATAAGATTAAAATGCGCAAACATAATGTTATGTTGTGCAAATATAACATTATGGTGTGCATACATAATAAGCTTTTAAAATTAAAGTGCATAAATAAGATTAAAATGTGCATAATTAAGGTTAAAAAGTGCATAACTAAGATTATGATGTGCATGATTATCAATTTGCGATTGTTGCGCTTTTATCTATTATGTAACCTATGTTATGTTGTGCAAATATAACATTATGGTGTGCATATATAATAAGCTTTTAAAATTAAAGTGCATAAATAAGATTAAAAAGTGCATAACTAAGATTATAATGTGCATGATTAACAATTTGCGATTGTTGCGCTCTTGTCTATTATGTAACCTATGTGGGATTTGAACCCACATCTTTGTGCAAACGCACATTGCTCTACCAATTGAGCTAATAGGCTAAATTATGATTTTCATGCTAAAATAGAAGAACCTAATCGACCTAAAGCATATCGCAATAAAATTCTAAAATCCAATTAGCTCATGATTCACAAACAATTTGACAATGCTATGAACATGAAATTAGCTCCAAATCAACCCAACATCACAACCATATCATCAATTTCAATCAATTTGGATGTTGGAAAAAAAACTCAAATTCTAAAATATATCGCAATAAAATTCTAAAATCCAATTAGATCATGATCCAAAAACAATTTGACAATACCATGAACATGAAATTAGCTCCAAATCAACCAAGCAACACAACCATATCATCAATTTCAGTCAATTTGGCTTTTGGCAAAAAAACCCAAATTCTAAAGCATATCGCAATATAAAATTCTAAAATTCAATTAGCTCATGATCCATAAACAATTTGACAACGATATGAACATGAAATTATCTCAAAATCAACCCAACAACACAACCATATCATCAATTTCAATCAATTTGGCTTTTGGCAAAAAGCCCCAAATTCCGCTCCTAAATCAAACCCTAGGTTTTCAATCTCAATCTAAATAATTCAAACAATCTAAATAATTGTAATAAACAAGTTTAGGGTTAGAAATCATACCAAATTCGAGTTGAAACAAACAAAAAAATCGGGTTTTCGAAGGTATATCGAGCCAACCAAGGCTGAACAACGGTTTTGGGACAAACGAGCTAGGTGGGGGCGCTGATGGGCACACGCGAGGGGTGGTTGAGGGCTTGTTGGGTGCGAGTGAGGACGGGGGTTCGAGGGTGGTGTGGCTGATGGGTCAAAGGTGGCTCGACGGGCTATGGAAGGGTGAAGATGTCTGATAACTCCCTCCCTTGATGAAAATCGGAATAAATGTTTCAAAGGCTTTGACAGGATGTTTGTGTCAAAGGCCTTGGAGCATTAACAGTTGATGAAATACAAAACCTGTCTTATAAGTCCGAATATTATTTAATCTTATTATATACTTCCTTTATATTATATATATATATGTATGACTAATCTTTCAGGAAGTATTTCGAGTTTATATCTTTCCTTTGGCGCATATTGAGGAGATCTTAATCAAAGAGGATCATGGCTTCGGAGTATCCATAAATAGAAGATTCAAGATCAAGCCTGATTTGAAAGAGCCGTTGGTGAAGATCCTTAGGCGTCATTCCACTTCTATATAAAGGAAAGAAAGAAGAAGACAGGATACACAAGTGCTACACGAGCTTTCATTCATTCAAGCGAGATCTGTCTTCCAAAGTGTCTCTCTGTTAAGCGCTCAAGAGTTTGTTGTTTATTTCAAAGCCTTTGAGAGTCACTGTGAGCTTATAGGATATATTCATTTGTAGTGTTACTCGAGAGTTTGTAACTCGGGAAGTTGCACTAGGCTATTGATTTGTGAGAGTAAGAGGATTGTACTAGATAGCTAAGAGAGGTGGGGTTCTAGATTGGTCTAGGACTCCAAGGGAACGTGACTTGACTAGATTGCAATTGTATAGGAGAGAGGCTTCTCGGTGAGCTATTAGGATCCTAAGCTAAGCAAATCAATAAAGCCTTTTGAATCCTAGGGTTGTGGAAGAACCCTAGGCGGGGACGTAGGCGAAGTTCATGTCGAACCTCGTAAACAATTACTCGTGTCCTTTACTTATTTCTTTACCTTATTTCCGCACTTGGTTCGATTGTCTAACTTTGTGATTCAGGTTAATCTCAAAGGGTTTTATACGTGCTCCAAAAGTCTTGAGACTTTCTGCGAAAAATGGGCATACTCTATTCAACCCCCCTTCTAGAGTATTTCTTTATTACATTGTTTTATATTATCGAACCTTCAATTGGTATCAGAGCTTTACTCACTGTGTTTTGATCTAACAATCTTGTGAGTTTCGATCATGTCTGGTGAAGCAAGCGGAGGATTTGCACAGGGAAGGTCCACAAGCAGACCGCCACTCTTTGTAGGAAACAACTTTGTCCACTGGAGATCTTTGATGAAGATGTTCATCATAGACCAAGATCTAGAGCTTTGGAACATTATAGAGAATGGTCCGAAGATTTCAGAGAAAGATGGACCAAATGATACCAAAGTTGCAAAGAAGGAGTCTTAATACAACCAAGCAGATCTTGAAACCATCTCCAAAAACTACAGGGCTATTAATTTACTCTATTGTGGTCTTAGCACTGATGAGTTTAACCGTATTTCATCTTGTAGGTCAGCTAAAGAGATTTGGGACAAATTGGTCGTCACCTATGAAGGAACAAGCCAAGTGAAAGACACCAAGATCAGCATCTTCCTTCGAAAGTATGAGCTCTTCAAGATGAAGTCTGATGAGTCAATCAAGGCCATGTTCACACGATTCACAGAAATCACCAACAACCTTGACTCTCTCGGCAAGAGCTTTACCAACGTTGAGAAAGTGAGGAAGATACTGAGGTGCCTTCCAAAGGAGAAATGGGGTCCAAAAGTAACAGCTATAGAGGAAGCCCAGGACCTCACCACTCTACCCCTTGATGACCTTCTTGGGAAGCTGATCACGCATGAGATGATCCTTAATGAAGACGATGGAGAACTTCCAGCTAGCACTAAGAACTTGGCACTCAAGTCTAAGAAGGATGAGCCCAAGGATGGATCTGATTCCGAAGATGAGGATGACGATGAGGATGATCCTTTTGCTCTTATCACAAGAGGCCTTGCTAGAATTCTCAAAATGAAGAAGCAATTCAACAACAAGGATGGATCAGAGTCTTCAAAATTTCGAGGTAAGCCTCAATACAACAAGTATGAAAAGAAGACTAAACCATTGTCTTGTTTTGAATGTGATGAAACAGATCATCTTGTGAAGGACTGCCCTCAAAAGACAAAGAGTCAGCCCAAGAAAGGTGACAAATGGAAGAAGAAAGCCATGGTGGCAACTTGGAGTGATTCCGACTCTGACTCCGATGATGAGAAGGCCAACATTTGTCTTATGGCCTCAGAAGATGGATCCCACGATGAAAAGCTTGAAGCTACTGTAAGAGAACTTATGGAAAGTCCAAAAGAGGTATTATCGGAATTCCTTTCCAATATGATTGCCAATGAAGAGAAGCTTATTGCCCAAACTAACATCCTTATTAAGAGAACTGTGGACCAGGAAAGAACTATTGAGGATCTGTCTATGAGGGTCAAAAGTCTTGAAGCTTCTTATTCAGGTCTTGACATTAAAGTCAAGACGCTTGACTCAGAGAAATCTGAACTCAAGCAAGATCTCTCCTCTCTAAGAAATGAGCATCATGACTTAGAGAACGAGAAGATCTCCCTGAATAATAAGATTCAAGACCAACAGACAGCCCTCATAAGTTTTACCAAATCCAAAAGTACTCTCGATAGGATGTTGGGTGAGCAACAAAGCTCTCTAAACAAAAGTGGTATTGGTTACAATCCAAAGTTTTTAAAGAAGCAACACATTACCACTTTTGTAAAGGCAAAAGGAAGCAGAACCTCTCCTATATGTCACCATTGTGCTAGAAAGGGACATGTAAAAGAGACCTGCCCCTATAGAAGAAAGGATCCATATATTATTCGCAATACATTTCCTGTTCATTTGAGAAAAGAACGGATAACACAAGTTTGGGTTCCAAAAGGCACTATTTTACCAAATATGGTTTACCCCAACAATGGATCCAAATTTGCTTATTGGTCTAGCCACAAAGGTTGATGTTTGTCTTGCAGGAGATCACCAAGGTGAAAGATCACAAATGGATTATTGATAGTGGATGCTCGAGGCACATGAGTGGGAAGAGTTCTCTCTTTCATGATCTAAAGGAGCAATCCACGGGAACAATCACTCTTGGTGATAAAGGAAAATGTGACATCATTGGTATTGGTAGTGTTGGAAGTGATTCCAACCATAGTATTAAAAATGTCTATCTTGTTAATGGTTTAAAGTATAATTTGCTTAGTGTCTCTCAATTATGTGATAGTGGCAACAATGTCAGATTTAACAAGAAAAGATGTATAGTGTGCAGAGATGATACATGTGAAGTTATATTGACTGCATATCGTTACAACAACATATACGCCGTAAATGCTGATCAAGTGGCACAAGGGAGCTTAACCTGTCTAAAGGCTTTGACGGACGATCCAAAGCTCTGGCACAGGAGACTCGGTCATGTGAGTCCACATACACTACAGAAGCTTGTGTCTAAATGGCTTGTAAGAGGGCTACCTGAAATGGACTTCCAAGGTATTGATATGTGCAATGCATGCACACGAAGTAAACAAACACGTAGCTCTTTCAAACCCAAAAAGGTTGTAAGTTCTTCTAGACCCCTTGAACTTTTACATATGGATTTATGTGGTCCTATGCGAGTCAAATCTCCCAATGGTAAAAAGTACATGCTAGTTGTTGTTGATGATTTTTCAAGATATACTTGGGTTGCATTTTTAAAAGAAAAATCAGAGGCCTTATTTGAGTTTTCAAAACTTTGTAAGGAGTTGCAAACTTTAAGAAATGAGCCCATAATGTCAATTCGGAGTGATCATGGTTGGGAGTTTGATCAACTTCAGTTTGATTTGTTTTGTGCTAAATATGGCATCTCCCATAACTTTTCTGCTCCTAGGACACCTCAACAAAACGGGGCTGTGAAACGCAAGAACCGCACCTTAGAGGATATGGCCAGGACTATGCTTTTAGAAAATGCATTACCTAAAACCTATTGGGCTGAAGCTGTTAACACGGCTAACTATATTTTGAATCGTTGTCTTATTCGTTCCATCTTAAAGAAAACTCCTTATGAACTTTTCAAAGGCCGCAAACCTCTTATATCTTACTTTAAACCCTTTGGCTGTACTTGTTTCGTTCATAACAATGGAAAAGATAACCTTGGGAAATTTGATGCGCGTAGTGATGAAGGTATATTTCTTGGCTACTCCACGAGTAGCAAAGCTTATAGAATCTTCAATAAAAGGAACCAGGTAGTTGAAGAAAGTATACATGTTATTTTTGATGAATGCAATGACGGTGCTTTGAGTGAAAGTGTTGCAGATATAGATCTTAACATCCATGAAGAGAACGAGGAAGGTGATGATGCTGTTACCAAGAATATAGAGAAGAGGAACATGCAGGAACCGATTCTTAACACTGAAGAATTGGCCCAAGGTGTTGAAGATTCGTCCAAAGCCCTTGGTGTCCAATCCAACAGTGTTGAGACGTCAGAAACTGCTGTAACTGAACCTAACAGGACCACGGAGTCAGATGTACTACAAGTCAATCCTACCAGTGTGACGAATCAAGGAGTTGAGACTAGCAAAAGGAAATTCAAATACTCCTCATCACACTCATTAAAGGATATCATTTCTGACCCTACTTCTAGTGTTCAAACTCATTCTAAACTTAAAGATCTTTGTGTTTTTCACGCATTTGTTTCTCTTATTGAGCCAAAGAAGGTAGATGAGGCACTTCTGGAGCCAGACTGGATCATTGCTATGCAAAGTGAGCTTAACGAATTTGAAAGGAACAAAGTCTGGACCTTGAAGCCTAGACTAAAGCATCAATCAGTCATTGGCACACGATGGGTATTTCGAAACAAGCTAGATGAGAATGGTAAGATTGTGAGGAACAAGGCAAGGCTTGTTGCTCAAGGCTACAATCAAGAGGAAGGTATTGACTACGAGGAGAGCTTTGCTCCCGTAGCCAAGCTTGAAGCTATTCGCATTCTATTAGCATTTGCATCTTTTATGAGCATAAAATTATATCAAATGGATGTCAAGTGTGCTTTTCTCAATGGTTTCTTAGAGGAAGAAGTATATGTGGCTCAACCCCCAGGTTTTGAAAGTTCAGAATTTCCCAATCATGTTTATCAACTTGACAAAGCGCTTTATGGTTTGAAACGAGCCCCAAGAGCTTGGTATGGGCGCTTGTCAAAATATCTTTTAGAAAATGATTTTAAAAGGGGGTTGATCGACAAGACTCTTTTCATCAAAACCAAAGGAAAGGACATTTTGGTTATTCAAATTTATGTTGATGATATATTATTTGGTGCTACTAACACATCTTTGTGCAAGGAATTTTCTGACATCATGTGCAGTGAATTTGAGATGAGCTTGATGGGTGAACTCAACTTCTTTTTGGGATTACAAGTTCATCAATCCAAGAAAGGGATCTTTGTCAACCAAAGCAAGTACACTAAGGATCTCTTGAAGAAGTTCAAGATGGATCAATCCAAAGCAGCCAAGACTCCCATGAGCTCAACATTGTCTCTAGATCAAGACATGACTGGAATAAGTGTCAATCAAAAGGAGTATCGAGGAATGATTGGATCTTTATTATATCTCACGGCTAGTAGACCTGACATCATGTTTAGTGTTTGCATGTGTGCTAGGTTTCAAGCTGATCCTAAAGAATCTCACCTCGTGGCTGTGAAGAGGATCTTTCGATCTCTCAATGGCACTAAGGAGCTTGGACTATGGTACCCAAAGCAAAAGGATTTCACTTTAATTGGATATTCTGATGCAGATTTTGCAGGCTATAAGGTGGATAGGAAGAGCACATCAGGATGTTGCCAATTCTTAGGAGCATCCTTGATCAGTTGGCACTCAAAGAAGCAAAACTCAGTTGCTCTATCCACTGCAGAAGCCGAATACATTGCAGCTGGAGCCTGTTGCTCCCAAATCCTTTGGATAGCTCAACAAATGCGAGATCTTGGCATCAACCTCAAAGGTATTCCAATTAAGTGTGACAATACAAGTGCCATCTCCATCACTAAGAATCCTGTTCAGCATTCAAGGACCAAACATATTGATGTAAGACATCATTTCATTAGAGATCATGTTGAAAAAGGTGATGTGTCCATTTCGTTTATCTCAACTGATTATCAATGGGCTGACATCTTTACTAAGCCTTTGGCAGAGGACAAGTTCACCTTCATAAGACGAGAGATTGGGATGCTTAACAAGGATGCACTTTCGTAGGGGGAGCTTTCCCTTTACGAAAGATAAATTCTACCTAGTGTCAAGACCCTTGAGAGCTATGTCAAGGTGTGTGAACTAAATAGTGGATTATATTTATCGGATCATATATTTTTGGTTAATATCTTTTTAGATATTTAATCAATTATATTTTGTTTTATCGGATTTCAAAATTATCCTTTTTTATCCGTTAAATATATGTTATTTTTGGAACTAGATTTTTCGGTTATTCAGTCCGATTTCAATGGAACATTTGAATTTTGAATTGGAAATTTTTTCAAATTGGCAATGTGATGATTTCTTTCCTTGGAACTCTAAACCCGTCCCATCACTCCCTCTACTTAAACCCAATCCTGTACCCGATTACATCACTACTCAGAACTGATCTAAACCCCTTCACCTTCTCCCTCTTCAACCTCTCAATTTGTTCTAAGAAAACCCTAGCCGATTTCCTCCATGGCACCCAAGACCAAGAAAGCTGTCACACCCAAAAGACTTGGCGCCACCCCCAAGGGACTCCAGGCCACTGCTACCTCTCCCACACCTGAACCCGCTCCTCAAGCCATTGTCCCAACTGTCGTCCAAAGCACCATCGCTGAAAGCACGGCCATTGTTCCCAAGAGCTCTCAAAAGTAGGGGTGTGCATATCCGGGTACCCGACACGAACCGGATAATCGTGTCGGGTACCCGAAACCGTTTAGGTGAAATTGCCCGAACCGTATACGAACCATCTTAACCCGGGTACCCGACACGGTTAACCTATTCGGTTCCGTGTCGGATACCCGGGTACCCGCCACGAACCACTTCAAGCGTGGGAGGAGGAAACTGATCGTCGACGTCTACATCTTTCCGACATCTTTCCATAGAAATCCTCGCCTGAGATGTCTTCAATTCCTCTCTTTCTCCTCTTGCTGCCGAACGCCGACGATCTGGAGGAGATCGGCTTCTCTGTAGCACCCATTGTCGAGATCTGAAGCACCCATTCTGTAGCAGCCATTGTCGAGATCGGCTAGCACCAACGGAGATCTGAAGCACATTGTCGAGATCTGGAGGAAGCAAACAAGGGGTTTTCGCATCTCCTTCTTCTCGCCGCTCGCTCTTCGATCTATAGGAGCTTCTTCTCACCGCTGCTGGCTCTTCGGAGTTCGGCCTAGAGGAACAAGGCGGCTAGGGTTTTACGCTCTACAATTCGATCTAGAGGAGCTTCTTCTCACCGCTGTCGCTGCTGGAACAAGGCGGCTAGGGTTTTACGCTCCCCAAAAATAGAGACTGCAATACTGAAATTAAAAAAAAAAATGCGAAAAACTGTTTGGAATTGAGGTTGCCAGCGAGGTTCGAACTCGGACCAGATGCCAAAACTCCCTAAACCCAGCGCTTCCCGCTACCAGCTGGGCAAACGAAACATATTGATACTTAGGGGGTTCTTTTTTTACTAATATTATACCACGCTATCTAAAAAATTTTTTTAAAAAAAAATTAATCGGTTCGTGTCGGGTACCCGATAAGGGGATTATCCTGACCCGAACACGAACCATTTACAACCGTGTTTTCTCGGTTCGTGTCATTATTGTGTCGTGTTTTTTCGGTTTCGGGTTTTTTCGTGTCGTGTTTTCGTGTCGTGTTTTCGGTTTCGGGTTTTTCTGCACACCCCTACTCAAAAGCGCTCTGCTAAGAAGCCACTCAGTGCTAAACAGAAAGGGAAGAGGAAGATTTTGGCTGAGGAAGTGGACGAGGAAGAGGAGGAAGATGACCTAGACGCCACCCTGGAGAGAGATGCTGCCAAGGAAGCCGAGGAGGAAGCCTTAAAGAAGAAAAAGGCTGATGAGGAGGCCGAGCTTGCTAGGAAACTGGAAGAGGAGGAAGCTGAGCGGATTCGGAAGGAAGCCGAAGCCGAGGAGGTTCCATCCGAGGAGGAGCCTGAGGAAGAAGAAGAAGAGCAAGAGGGTTCTGGAGTTGACGAGGAAGCTGAAGGAGATGAAGCGGGGTCCGGTGAGGACTCGGGGTCTGAGGAAGAGGAGGAAGAATCTCCCTCTCCTTCTCCTCCTCCCCCGTCTCCAAAGAAGCGGAAATCCCCTGCTGCTGTCAAGCCTCCATCTCCCAAGCGCACCAGGAAGGGCACTGTCAAGAGTCTTGTAGCGCCTGTCAAGAGAGCTGCTCCAACAGTTGCTCGCAGAAAGAATGCCGACCCCCCGGCCTATATCCAGGTAAATCAATCCTTGCCCTCCTCTTGGTTTCAAGATGCTGAGACTGCTGATAAGTGGGTAGAAGAGTTTCGAACTCGTAAGATTAGCTGTTCTGATTTTTTGGATTTTGAGTTCTTCGAAGCTTTGAAGTTACCATGCATTGAACTTCTCAAAAAATCCTCAGCCTGGACCCTTCTTAACCTTGAAACTGTCTACTACCCCCAGCTTACCCATTTGTTTTACATTAACCTAAAAGCCAAAAACGACACCAATGGTTGGTCTTTGGAGTCTGTTGTCAAAGGGGTTAGAATCTCTCTCAACTCCAATGATTTTGCAGATTTCCTTGGCTTACCTACCCCAGTTCCACCCTCTGAAATACACCCCTCAAAAGAGAATTGCATCATCCTTGCCCGAGCCAAGTATCTCCTACCCGAAGCATCCAACAGCACCTCTAAGCAACTCATCTACTCATCCCTAACCCTTGAGGCAAAAATAATTTTCAACATCATTGTTCGATGCCTCTTACCCCGTCTTAACTCTGGCTCACTCCTTACCGAAAATGCCATGGTCCTGCTCTACCGCATCTTAAATGGCCTTGATCTTGATCTGGCCAACACTATCCTTGGAACCATGGCTCATGCCAGAAAAGCTAGAAAAGGCTCTCCCCTCCCCTTTGCTACCCTTTTGACCCCTCTCTTGAAAGCTTTTGGAATTGATGTCAAAAATGAAGAACAACTGCGTCATACGGGTAAGTTCGACTCTAAGGGCCTTGAAAAGATTGGCATCACTCGGTCTCCCCAAGGGACCTTGAGTCTTGTCACTCCTTCAAAAGCCTTTCCCACTACTCCAGCTTTCGATGAACGCATGGACAACCTAGAGTTGGGCTTGGAGGAAGTTTGCCTGGATATCAAGGAGCTGCAGAAGCAGATTATGACGGAAATGAGCGGGATTTCCAAGATGCTGGAAGGACTGTGGACAAGGCTCACTGATGATGCTCCGGATGACTAAGCCTAAACCCTAACCCACCCTATCCCACCCCTGAAACTTGATACATTGCTGGTTTTTGGAAACATTTTCAAAACTTTTGGTGACTATTTTGGTGACTGTTTTACCTCCGCCCTTTGTTGAAAGACAAAAAGGGGGAGATTCTGCTTAAAGGTCTTGGAAGACCTTGGTTTTTGTTTTTTGGTTTTCGGTTGGATGGTTTTTTGCATGCTTTAAAAATTTGATCCAACATTTGTCTAACCCTTGCAGGTACTTAGTCCGATTTCTATTTTACTATCTATGCTTGACTAAGTTGCAGGGATGCACAAGTTTTGTCTTTCATCAAGGGGGAGATTGATAACTCCCTCCCTTGATGAAAATCAGAATAAATGTTTCAAAGGCTTTAACAGGATGTTTGTGTCAAAGGCCTTGGAGCATTAACAGTTGATGAAATACAAAACCTGTCTTATAAGTCCGAATATTATTTAATCTTATTATATACTTCCTTTATATTATATATATATGTATGACTAATCTTTCAGGAAGTATTTCGAGTTTATATCTTTCCTTTGGCGCATATTGAGGAGATCTTAATCAAAGAGGATCATGGCTTCGGAGTATCCATAAATAGAAGATTCAAGATCAAGCCTGATTCGAAAGAGCCGTTGGTGAAGATCCTTAGGCGTCATTCCACTTCTATATAAAGGAAAGAAAGAAGAAGACAGGATACACAAGTGCTACACGAGCTTTCATTCATTCAAGCGAGATCTGTCTTCCAAAGTGTCTCTCTGTTAAGCGCTCAAGAGTTTGTTGTTTATTTCAAAGCCTTTGAGAGTCACTGTGAGCTTATAGGATATATTCATTTGTAGTGTTACTCGAGAGTTTGTAACTCGGGAAGTTGCACTAGGCTATTGATTTGTGAGAGTAAGAGGATTGTACTAGATAGCTAAGAGAGGTGGGGTTCTAGATTGGTCTAGGACTCCAAGGGAACGTGACTTGACTAGATTGCAATTGTATAAGAGAGAGGCTTCTCGGTGAGCTATTAGGATCCTAAGCTAAGCAAATCAATAAAGCCTTTTGAATCCTAGGGTTGTGGAAGAACCCTAGGCGGGGACGTAGGCCAAGTTCATGCCGAACCTCGTAAACAATTACTCGTGTCCTTTACTTATTTCTTTACCTTATTTCCGCACTTGGTTCGATTGTCTAACTTTGTGATTCAGGTTAATCTCAAAGGGTTTTATACGAGCTCCAAAAGTCTTGAGACTTTCTGCGAAAAACGGGCATACTCTATTCAACCCCCCTTCTAGAGTATTTCTTTATTACATTGTTTTATATTATCGAACCTTCAATGTCGAATAGTGCGGGTGAGGACGGGGGTTCAGGGCTTGTTGGGTGCGGCTGCAGGGCTCGAACCAGGCGGCCGGGTGCTGGGCTCTGGAGGTGCGCACAGAGGTGGGCTCGAGTGCGGCTAGGAGCTGGTGGCCGGATGTGGCTCGAGGTGGGTGTGGGAGGCCAGAGAAGTCGTTGCTGGCTGCTGGTGCAGGTGGTCTTCGAACACAAGTCGGAGTGCGCGTGTTCATTGATTAAAAATATAAAATTTTACACCTTACGAAAATTTTACATCCTAGGGATGTTTTACATTTTAACGCTTCCCTATATATATATATATATATATATATATATATATATATATATATATATATATATATATATATATATATATATATATATATATATATAGAGAGAGAGAGAGAGAGAGAGAGAGAGAGAGAGAGAGAGAGAGAGAGGATGGATCAAATGTTTACAACTCTTAATGTGTTTTGTGTTAACAAATAACGACCGTTGATTGAATGAAGATGAAAGGCTGTGATTAATCAAGGATTTTAATATTTTGTTTTTTATTAAAAAAGTGGGACACAGCCATATAACTGCTCCACCCTCACAATTATAGAGCGTGTGATGCAAGCAGAGAGTTATCTACTTAAATCCGGATGTGAGAAAATTAAGGAAAGCGTTGATTTTTTTTTTTTTTTGCCAATTTTTACCAATTTTCACCAATTTCCTTTTTTAAAATATTTTTGGTCATACAAATCAAGATCATTATCAATTAATCTGCTATTTGAAATCTTTGAAAATCATATCGACGTTTCATCAGAGGATAGTGAAGAAGAGGAAGAAGAAAATCGGATGGAAACTCATTGATGGATGCCAGTAATGGGTTAGAAAACGTAATTAGCAATTGAACTATTCGATGTTGTGAAGCAAGTATTCGTTGTAACTATGAAATTTTTATTGCTGAGGGCTGTTGTCAAATGCCAAAAAACATGGACGTAAGTCACGTAACTATTTTTTGGATTAATTGGCATCAACAATAATTGTGAAATATGCATAACAGTCACTCAATTATTCATCAATAATTGTGGAATATGCACCACAATCACTCAATTAATTGTGAAATTTTGGATTAATTTTCAACAACAATTATTCATCATCGGCAAAATTATGAAATATGCACCATAGTCACTCAATTATGCAACAAAACCATGAATAATTATTCATTAACCTTAGCAATATTCATCACAAAGTAATCGCAGTATTCAAAGTATTCATCAGTATTCGGCAAAATTCAAGGAATATTCATCACAATCTCACAATTATTCATCAAAGATTCATCAAAGTTTTTGATCTTCACCATTTTCCAAGATGTCATCAATATTCGGAAAAATTTATCATATATCCATCACTTTCAATCAATTATTCGCTAAAGTTGCAAAGAGTATTGAGCAAAGATTCATCAAAGTTTATGATTCATTATCATCAACCTTGGCAATATTCATCACAATTTCCCAGTTATTCATTAATATTCGGCAAAATTTAAGAAATATTCATCACAGTAACACAATTTAATTTGTGGGACGATGGAGGAATGCTATTTAGACACAACGCAACCGTTGACTACCTCTGCTTTTCAACTCGACGCAACTTCACCCAATCCTCCACTCGCCGTCCTCGAGTGCTTCTCCGCCGATGTGCCTCCCTTCAAGCGTACGTCTGGGTGCGTCGCTGGAAGTTGCAGTGGTGGCCGCCGGATCTTCTTCTCCAAATGACAAAAAGGGTTTCTGGGTTGTGATCCCATGCGCGCGTATTGAGGGAAAAGAGAGTTTTTTCTCTTTTAATATTACAATTAATTAATTTCGGGGAATAATCTCATCCATCCATTTTTAATCAATCAATGGCTTGTATTTGTTAACACAAAACACAATAAGGATTGTTAACACATGACCCACCCTCTATATAGCTCTCTCTCTCTCTCTCTCTCTCTCTCTCTCTCTCTCTCTCTCTCTCTCTCTCTCTCTATATATATATATATATATATATATATATATATATATATATATATATATATATATATAGAGGATAGATCATATGTACTCCGCCCTTAACATGTATCATGTACACAAATCTGGGTCGTTGATTAGTTGAGATGGAGGGTGGAGATTAATTAGCCCATTTGTGCTAGATTGCCTCCATAGATGATTATTCGGTCGAGTATAAATGATTATGGACTGGTATATGAAGGATTATTCAGTCGTATGAGTCTGTTTAGTAGGTTAGTCATTATTCGATCGTACTGACAGATTATGTGATTGTAATTTTTAGGTAAAAGTTAGGGGCATTTTCATGGTGCTAGCTATTAGAAAAATCTATCGATACCATCGCATAATCCGTCAATATGGTCGAATAATATTGTAACACCATCGAATAATTAAGTTATACCATTGAATAATAAAGCAATATCATCGCATAATCCGTCAGTACAATCGAATAATATAGTGAAACCATCAAATAATGAAAATGACTAACCTAATAAACAGAGTCATACAACTGAATAATCTTTCATATACTAGTTCATAATCATTTATACTCGACCAAATAATCATCTATGCATGCACCCAAACAAATGGGCTAATTAATCTCCACCCTCCATCTCAACTAATCAACGGCCCAGATTTGTGTACATGATACACGTTAAGGGTTACCGGAACTAACCCCTATATATATATGTGAGAGAGAGAGAGAGAGAGACTCGGCAAATCCTGGAAATGACAAAGCTCAAACAGTTGAATTTCATGGCAGAAATCCTGGAAATATGGATGCAAATGGCCTGTGTATCTGAGTACATTTAATTCAAACCCCATCCTACTTCCGTATGCATCATCTTCTCCTCCAAAGGCAACCCAGCCTTTGCAGCAGGGCATCTAACTAGTAAATAATCAGTTCATCACTGTCTTTCCCCTCACGGTGTCTCACGCTATGTTTCTTCGGATTTTTGCCTCCCAATTCTCTGCAACCCCCCCCCCCCCCCCCCACGGTGGCTCACGCAAACGAGCAGGACGAGCTGCATCACGGTGGCGTGGGGACGAGCGGCATCACAACGGCATGAGGACGACCTGCTCCGGCACTCAGGCGAAGGTCGACGGCGATTTGGAGTCGGCTGATGTGTGTGAGAGAAAGATGCTACTGAGAAAAAGGGTCGAAATTTTTTATCTCAAACAATAATCGGGTTGTTTTTTTTAAAAAAATTCCACTTTAGCCACGGCAAAATTTATGACGTTGCAAACTGTAGTAAAATTAGCCACAGGAAGTGGGAACCCTGTAGCCATTGCAAATTGAAGCGACGGGAGTGGGGTGCTTTTGTCAAAAATTTAAAAATCTTAAGTTTAGGCACTTTATTGGAAGAAGTAGGAAATTTGGGGGTAAGGTAAAGGATAGATTGAAAAAGGGAAAAACTAATTAAAATACCCCCAACTTTGGGTCATTGGGTGTATGGTAAAAATATATTATCAACTTTCAAATGTAATAAAAATATCCCGACCTTTGAGGGTATAGGTAATATATTACCAAGAGTTTTCTCACATGTCAAAAATGATGAGAAGACAACCTACGTGGATTTTTTGTACAAGAGTTTTCTTGAACGGTTTCCTTAGGAAAAAAATTTAAAAAGTTGGATCGGGTTCATACTTCATACCCAACGCATTTTCCTCTCTCATATCTTCTTCCGTGGTCACCTCTTGAACTATCTTCTAGATCTTCTAGACAGCTCATAGTTCTTCTTCAATGACAATCTTTCTCCCTCGTGGTCGTCAGTCTTGAGTTGTCTCTCTCACATTTTCTTCTTCTTGATTCGTTCATGGACTTGACTGAGTATGTTTTGTTTATCCCCTCTTTTTTGTTGTTGTTGTTGTCGGCAGTTTGGTGTTAAGAATAGTTTTGTTGAGTTAATTTGAAGTAATTTTGACCGGATTAGTTTCTTGGTTGAATCAATTTCGTTTTTCGGGTTTAATTTTGTTGTCGACTTATTTTTTTCCTAAGGAAATCATTCAAGAAAATCCAATTTTAGTGCTATAATTTGTAAAAAGGCTTCCACGCAGGTTGTCTTGTCAAAAAAAAAATTCCACGTAGGGTGCCTTGTCAGCATTTTTTACCATTGAGAAAACATGTGGTAATATATTACCACTACCCTCAAAGGTCGGGATATTTTTATTACATTTGAAAGTTGAGAATATACTTTTACCATATCCCCAAAGTTGGGGGTATTTTAATTAAAGCATGCTGAACAGATTCTCTATTTTGATTTTTTGGAGAATATTGGGACGGTATTGGGTCCAACAGTTTCCCCATTACATTCTCCAAAATAGGGAATAGAGAGAAAATATGAAGATCATTCCCTAAATTTGGAGAAAACTCTATATATTTTGAGGGAAACTCTATAATGGATAAGCTGTTGGAATTGGACCACAAAATATTTAGAATATTTAACTTCTAATTCTCTATTCTGGAGATTGTTTTAAAGATGTTGTTGATCATGCTCTTAGTTTTCCCTTGAAAAAAAGGTCTTGTGATTTTTTTATATAAGGAAAGAATTCGAGGGTCACTTAAAAATGACACCCCAAAAGGCTGACACAGTCGGTAGACGTGAATAACCTCACCCAAACACATGCTAATAATACTCAATTTATATGTTCACTTTTTTTTCAAGCAGTAACTAGTTCATTATCCGTGCACGATTTCTTGATTATAAAAATATGGCATTATATAGGTTCTAATTAAAAAATAAAATAAATTTTATATCCTATTTTAATAGTAAAAAATAAAAAAAATCTAATGGCCAAATTTGTACTTGCAATTTAAAAAATATTCAATTTAATTTTCATAATTAACCTCCCCTGAAAACAATAGTAAGAATGCCCAATATTAAGTGATTATAATTGATTAGAAATTCAATAACTTAATTAAAAAAACAACTCGACAAATTTTATATCTAGCCATGTCAACAACTACCACAAATCAGCCTAAAATTTTATTAGTTAAAGTTTCATAGTTTAACTTACATTAAATCAAAACAACTTCTAATACACACTCATTTAAAATTTTAAAAATTAATTCAAGATAAAGATATGGGATATTTGTAAAACTAGACCAAAAAAACAAAACCTTTTCAGGTCTAGACCAATTCGGTTTTAATTTGCAAAAAAAAAAGGGGGGGGGGGAGTGGGGGTCCACATAGCAAGTAACCTGTGCAACAAGTATCCAAGAGAGAGGAGTATATAAAAAATTGAACAACCAAATGAAAGTACAACAAAAGGCAATATAGAGGACATAAGAGAGAGGAGAGTGGGGATGGGGGTTTCCCGCCTTCAGCGATGGCGCCAAAAGAGAGTGTACAGAGGAGGGAGTGCACAAAGAGGGAAAGTAGGTGTGAGGAGCAGAGTATATAAGCATTCAAGCCCTCTTCATCCAATGATTATCTCACCATCAATAGATTGCAGGAGAGCAATAAATGCATGATGGAAAAGAGCCGGTTGAGATTGCAGAAGGAGGGTTCTCACCCAATCAGGTGAAGGGAGAGATGAGAGACGGTGGCTCAATGATGGGGACATCATGGAGAAGGTATATAAGGAACAAAGAGGGTCTCTTCCCAATTATTCAAGAAGCATTTAACTAATAGGGAGGAAGGGGTCATTAACTCTGCAAGCTCAGAAGGCAACCATCGAAGAAGAACCTCATGTGCGTTGTTTTTAACAGGTGGCCACGTAAGTTGTTGGGATTCACTTGCCACCCAGAGCAAAAAATCTTCTTACCCAATGGAATGTTCTTGCGACTAATCATTATAGAAACAGGTTGAGCACCAACTTGAGAGAGAGAGAGAGAGAGAGAGAGAGAGGGGATGGGTAAGTGGGCCTTCGATTTAGGTTGTCTAGTGGAGGGATCCCCATTTTTTGTACACATTCATTTAAAATTTACTTTCTCCCCATCTTTCTAATGGAACAAGAGATATATTGTCTGTGTGTATGACCGTTATCTTTGGAGGTTGATGGGCATGTGAAGGGGACAGTGGGGTCTTCAAGAGTACAAAGAGCTAGAAAGTCGTCGTCGTGGACAAGAATATCAACTACGTGTCACTGAAGAAATTGTTGATGGAAAGGGTTCGTGTGTATGGGCTGAGGTATATTGTGGAGCTCACGTATACCCCCCAAGAAAGAGGGGTGCAACCCATTTGTGATTGGGTACGCCGATGACCTATAGGCCTTCAATTTCTTGAACTCTCTATTTGGAGAATGGGTCTGGTCTATCGTTATACATGTCTCCTAGCAAAACAAGGCACATCTCACATGGATCAACCATGGGAAAGTCGATTGGGGTGGGTACCTCCAGTCCTGCAGGTGATGATGTCTTTGCCATTAAGCAGGCCATGCATGACCTAGGATGATCGCCTAATCACTGATCCCCCAATGATTAACTTGAACATCACCGAGGCAACCGACATGGAGACGGATGTTACGTACTGGCCATAAAGAACAAATGAGCAGCAAGTTAAACCACTCAAATGGCGTGCTACATGTGCATTCTGGTGATCTGGAAGATAAAGTGAAGAGAGCTTTATTTGGCGAGGAAAAAGGAACACCTGGCTGGCTAAATGATGAAGATGACATGCAAACGGGAGCCACTATAAGGATAGAAAGAGAAGATGAGTTGGATGAAAGGGCAAAGAAAGCTATTGCAATAAATTGTGGAAAGTAGGTCATTTCGGTTAGCAGCGACCTGAAAGACGTAGTTATGCAAGGCCATAGTGGTGGTGGACGGTACACCATTGACCTTGGTAGCTCGTCAAACGATGACAATGTTCTTTGACCTTCCGTAAAAGTCGAGGATGGGGGATCAATTACAAGGATGCCTTGGCCGTGGTATTATAAGGTGGAGCAAGCAGTAAGGGATGTTGAACAAGCGTACGCAAGCCGAAAAGCAGAGTCGATGACGATGGAGAAGGTGGTCGAAAGGGAGGCACAAACAGCAACCGATCCAAGTGACCCATGTCACAACTTCAAAGAATTGCAGGAGGGACAAGTTTTTAGAAGCAAGAAGGAGGTCCAAGAGACGCTATGGTGGGTGGATCTTGCGGGGTGCTTCGAGACCAAGGTGAAAAGGTCTACAAAGAGCAAATATGTGATGGAGTGTGTGCGGGTCAACTGCAAGTGGGCATGTCGGGCATCCAAATACAGGAACACTTGCTTATGGATGATCCGTAAGCTTGTCAACGAACACACTAATAACCTGAACGGCACACGCCTATGTATGATTTGTAAGCTTACCCTTAACACTTTCTTCGTTGTTTGGTGCGCCCTAAACAACTTCTTCGATATGAATTATGTAATACATGTCATCAAATCCAATTTACCTGCTAACAATTATTGTCTACCTTCCACCTAGTGGTTGTTTTCTGTCATAAGTCATAACTGTAATTAAATTTTGGTGGAATTAAGAGTCGTCTAACGATTTTGGCCATTTCCAATAGAAGTTTCATTGGCTCAAGGGTTCCGAAACAAGTCCAAGCATTGATAAAGTCGCAACTGGGTGTACGATGCAATTATTGGAAGGCTCGCTGAGAAAGGTTGAAGGCGAGGGACACATTGTACGAGACAGACAAAGAAAGCTATCATTTCATATACTCGAACATGCACATGGTCGAGCAAGCTAACCCAGGGACATACACGACAAATCAATGATACCCGAACGGCCAATTCAAGTACACCTTTGTTAGCATAGGCATATAGACGAGGTTCATCCCGCACCTGTGCAATGTCTTTCCTATCATCAACTATATTTTATATGACACCATATTATCCTTAACATGTAATTCATCACATATTTACTTGTCATCCATTACTGATTTACATGTTACCCAACCAAACTCTCGTATTTGATGGACACCCTAAAAGGCCCCATGTTTAACCAACATGCCAACAAATACCATTTAACTCGCCGATCATCATATAATTACCCGTCACCCATACCGAATTGACATGTCACCCTTTACTATTTTACTTGCCACTAGTAACAACTTCACCTGTCATATAACCCATCTCCCCAATGTATCGCATAAAGCACCACTCAAATTACAGTTATGCCACATAATATATTTTACATACCACTTAAACGATTTTACATGCCATATGAATTGTTATACCCGACGGCCCTCATGAAGGGTGTTGTTGTAATCGCAAGTCATATTTGTTGATGAGGGATACTTGAAGAGGAAGTTTCATGGTTGCTTGTTATTTGTAACTGCCCAAGATGATGATCACTGCATTTAACCAATCGCCTTCACCATGGTGGATGGCGAGAATGACATATCGTGGGGGTTCTTTCTCAGACATTTATTGCGCGTAGTTCCAGACATATCGGGCCTTATGTGGGTCTCTGACCACCAAGTGTTTAAGCCCTTTAGAAAAGATATATAAAATGGCTTGCATAATGACAAACGAGTCACTCAAATAAATCGAGTTTTCCTTCAACGTTTGTTGCCCCTATATGCCAAAGGGTTGCACTACAATAACGTTGTGGGATAAAACATTTCCTATACAATAAAAGGGTGGCATTCCATTTCATTATTGCATAAATACATACCTTGTTTGTGTTTTAAGTGTTTGATATTCCGATTGAGAGAGATATCGGAAAACTCATGCCTTTACAAGTGGATGGAAAAGGCCTTTTATAGGCAAAATGGGGTGGTAGTTTTTGGGTGGTTATTGGTAGTTATTGGTAGTTATTGGTGGTTATGAGTAGTTATAGTGGTTGGGCGGTTACCCCCCAACAACTACCCCCAAGCGTTGGCCCAATAAAGGCCCAATAAGAACCAGCCCAATTAAGGACACGCTAGCATGACGGAGCTCACATGGTGGAGCTAGGTCACTCATAAAATATAAAATGTGCATGACATTTATACGAAGCTGGGTGTAGCTACCATGCATGCAGCTAAAATGACTAAGCTAAAGCTTCAATGAAGCTAAAACCCTAATCAAGCTCAAAATTAGAGCTAGATCATTTTTGGAGTTCCGAAGCTCGGGTAGCTCTCAAATTTTGCACAAAGGCTTTAGAGCTTAATATCTTCCTTTAAAATTCATGATACAGTGATTTAACTCACTATAAGTGAACAAAACTTGATCATAACCATATTCTGGTGGTTTCTTCCACTTGGCATTAGGTCGGGTTTTAGATTTTGTTGTTGTTTTGTGTGTGTGAGGAGGGGTTGTATTGGTGTCGCCCAACCCCGAAAGATCCCATAATAGAAGTTGCTCCCTAATATATGGCTTAATAGAGTTTGGGTCTGGTTTCAGGTTGTTGAAAAGTGCTTGGTTACGGAAATACAAAATACTCCACCAAGCAGTGGCAAGTACGATGAAATCTTTAGTTGTAAGTTCCCTTTTAATTTCATTTAGTAAGGTGTGAACTGGGGAATTGTTGTTATGAAATTTGGTTAAGACGTGTGTAATTTTTGGGTTAAGTAGTAGGGTGGTTGCTTTGGTGACTGGGCACTCCAGGAGGACATGGTTTAGGTTTTCTGTATAAAACCCACATGACAGACAGTTAGTGGAGTGGCCGCAGCCACGAAGAGATAATTTACAAGAGGTTGGTATGCTATCCTTGGATATGCGTCAAAGAAAGTCGTTAATTTTAGGGAGGGTGTGTAATTTCCAGATCCATTTTAGGTAAGAGAGCTCATGGTTTTTTATCCGATGTATTAGGTTAATAGTCGAGCTTGTAGAGAACCATTCATTTTTGCTGGAGTTCCAGTAGAGCATGTCTTGTATTGTAGAAGTTGGGAGCGGTGTTTGAATGATGAACGAGATCAAGTCTGGATGTAATTGGTCTTTTAGGTTATCCTGTAGAATATGCACATCCCAATTCTTACTTGTCGTAATAAAGTTTGAGACTTTGAGACTAGTGTCTATTGTTTCGGGATCAGCTACAAGATCTATTAGTGGTTTGCGGTTGACCCAAGAGTCCGACCAGAAGTTAATGGTTTTTTCATCTCACACTCTCCACGAGAGACCTTGTTTGAACAGGGGGGCACTTTGGATAGCTTTGTCCATTGCCAGGAAGCGTTACCCTTTTTCGTGTAAGAGAGAAGGTGTGTTCTTTTCAGGTATTCCTTCTATAGAAGTTTAAGTTGTAATGTCAAGTTCATATCTTCAAAGATACGAAGCCCTAGACCCCCGTTGGAGCGGGATTTACATATTTCAAACCAGTTGATAAGCGGTTTGTGACGTGGTCCTTTATTCTAGAGAAAGTTCTGATTAATCTTATCAAGTTCCTTATGTACGTAGTGAGGCGGGTAGCACAAAACATTGCATAAGGTATAGAGGTTTAGCTGCAAGGTTGCTCTGAATTAAGGTTCGTCGCCCTTCCTGATAGAGAGAGTTGGCAGTCCATTTTGATATTTGGGCTTTGGTGCTGTCGATGATAGGGGCAAATGTATGTTTTGTAACTTTTCCAGAAATGATTGGGCATCCTAGGTATGATTGTAGATTTGTGGTATGGGGTATTCTTAGTTTTGTCTTGATTATATTCTTATTTGTTGTAGTTATGTTTGAGGTCCTTTGAAAGAGAGATTTTTGAAAATTGATTTTTTGTCCAAAGTTGGCACAATATTTTTGCACAATATGGTTATTTGGTCACATGCGTTTGCATTAGCGTTGGAGAAAATGATAATATTATCATCGAATGCAAGAAAGGGGATCTTTGGGCTCCCTTTGCAAACCGAAATGCCGATTTGATTATCTAGTATTGTGGTTTGTGTTTGTAGTTCGCGAGCAAGTACTTCTGTCATTAATAGAAATAAAAAAGGGGGAGAGAGGGTCGCGTTGTCTAAGTCCTTTAGAAGGCGAAAATAATTATGTGGGTTCATTATTGACCAGTACTGAGTAAGTAACCGAGGTAATACACTCTTTAATTCAAGCGATGAAGAGTGGATCAAAACCAAATTTAGCTAGAAGGTTGAAAAGAAAGTTCCAAGAGACCATATCAAAACAAAGAAGGTTTGTGTTTGTAGTTCGCGAGCAAGTACTTCTGTCATTAATAGAAATAAAAAAAGGGGAGAGAGGGTCGCGCTGTCTAAGTCCTTTAGAAGGAAAAAATAATTATGTGGGTTCATTATTGACCAGTACTGAGCAAGTAACCGAGGTAATACACTCTTTAATCCAAGAGATGAAAGTGGATCAAAACCAAATTTAGCTAGAAGGTTGAAAAGAAAGTTACAAGAGCCATATCAAAAGCCTTTTCTATGTCTAATTTGATAGCCATCCAGCCAGATTTACCCTTTTTATTATGGAATGAGTGGAAATTTTCGTGTGCAATGAGGATATTATCTTGAATAGCCCTACTAGATACAAAGGCACTTTGTAGTGGGTGGATAAGTTTTGGGATGCCACACTTTAGTCTTTCAGTCAGTATTTTGGAGATTATTTTATAGAGAGTGGAGCATAGGCTGATTGGTCTGAAGTGATTAGTTATTATTGGGTCATCCTTTTTAGGTATCAGTGTGATAAAGGTATGATTGATTTGCCGAAGCAGGATCCCACTAATAAAGAAGCTCTTGGTTGCCTTAAGTACCGAGGGGCCGACAATATGTCAATATTTCTTAAAAAAAACATGTTGGGAAGCCATCACGTCCCGGGGATTTATCATTTGCCAGTGAAAAGACTGCTATTTTGATTTCATTGTTAGAAAGAAGCCTAGTTAGCCAGATGTTATCATCATAGTTGATTTCTGTTGAAATGAGGTGTTTCCTTAAAGCGTTTGATGAAGGCCTCTCGAATTTCCTTTCTAATATCATTGTCGTTTGTGAGGATTTGACCTTCAGAATTCTGGAGAGTTTTGATTATATTTTTGTTTCGTCTACCTATTGCAATTTTATGAAAGTGCTTTGTGTTTGTGTCAATAGATTTTATATGGATTCGTTTGGCTCGTTGGCCCCAGTAAGCTTTTTTTAAGTTGATGAGGTCATAATGTTTTTTAAGAAGTCTTCTGTGTTTTTGCTCAAGAAGAGCGTCGTAGTGTTGGTGATAACCTAAAAGTGTTTCTCTCATCCAAAAGAGTTTGAATTGTTTAATTGTAATTTGTAAGGTATATCCACCTACATAATTTTTCTTAATTGGAACTTAATCCAAATATGTTTTTTTTTTAAAAAAAAATCTATTTCATAGCAGCTAGCAACAAAATGATAATATACATATCTAACGGATAAGATATGTGTGATAGGAATTTTTTCATCATGTGCGTTTGGAAATAACTCTACGGTTCATCAAGCTTCGATGTATTAGAACTAGTTTAGTTGGTTTGCTTCTGGCTTATTAGATTAGGTAGGACACTGGATTCATTTGTTCCAAGTATCATCAACAACAACATCAGCATCAACTCACAACATTACCCAATCAAAACTCTTAAATCTTTGGAAAAATAAGTTGAATGTATTTGTGCATTAATGGAAGATAAAACGGGCAATTAGTAGCTTGGCTACATGTATATACCATTACCAACAACATTAGCTAGCATTGAGTTATTAACGGCTCGTACCGGCACAAGTAACCAACATTAAGGAACTGATCAACCTCTAAGGATGGAGGAGGTGGCGGCGGTTTTGGAATGGCAGTTATAACCACAAGTACCCCAAACAACAACACCGATAAGGCGGTGAAGTTGACGAACAAAGCCTCCGAGCTGAACTCACCAACTCCTCCGGAGCTTTGAAGCCAAGTGAGCTTCTCCACAAACCCTATGGTAGCAGTCCCTATAGCCAAGATGAATATCGACGCTCCAATCCTTACGTGCCATTCAATGAACTCGCCCCTAAGCTTAGCTGATCCGCGAGGATAAAGAAACACTATGAATCCATATGCCAACTGCAATACAAGTACAACAAATGATCATTTTTAGCCACAAAAAAATGTTGGACTATATAGTTAGGGTTAAAAAGAAGAAAATGTAGTATTAAAGTTCGTTGGGACTCGTGTATACGAACGCACATTTGCTAGTAGCCTAGCACATACATCCTAAAATCAACATAAGTCTAGTGAAGTTTCATCCTAAAACCAATTGGCAATATGAGAAATAGCTCACAGACTTGTATACTAGGCTTGCATTCATTACACTTTCGATGTCTCTTTTTGGTCTCTCCAGATCTAAACAAAAGGTTGTACAATTTGTAATAGATTATAACCTGTAGTGAATAGAGGAAGACCATGATGATACCGAGCCAAGAATGCAAGGAGTAGAAGTTTGTGAGTTTGCTCTCGATGTGGTACTTGATGGCGGTATAGATGCCAAGTGTTGCGAAGACGAGTGCTAGGATGTGCAAAGCAGCATGAACTAGTTTCCTAACTTGTTTCTTCTTTGATGCCAAGGATCTATGCACTATGGTTGCTGTATATGAAGTAAGTGTGAGGTAATCTTTGGGGTAAAGGTTAAAAAAAATGAAATAATAATGAAATGGAGTGACTGTTGTGTTACCTTCACCTCCTGTGATGATAAATCCTAGCATGAAAACAGGGTGGAGCTGCATTTTGTATTAAGTTTCAGAACGAATAATCCAAAGTCCAGCCCAACATAAAATATCAATTTCAAAGACTCAATTACTTGGACTTTATTTGGGCCTAGAAGGTACGGCCCCCTTTATCAGAGGTTACAGTGGAAACTGAAAAATCAAAATTTTCATCACAATTTTCCTTTTGTTTTTTTTTCATTTTATAAGGAGAAAGAAAAAAAGGAAATTTCGTGTGATAGTCACGTATTTTGACATTTTTCGTGTTTGGAAAATTATGCATGGTAACCCTTTGAAAGAATATTAATTTTTGGATGGCCATGAGATTTGAAAAAACATAAAAGTTGGGAGGATCGTAAAGAAAGAACTAATAAGTCATTATAACTAATATTATTTCCCAAATCCAGGATTTTTATTAGCGGGGGCTGAAAACTACAAAGGAGGATCGATACTCCTCATTTGGGGTAAATTTTTGTCCCTATAAACCAAATAAGTCATTATAACTAATATTATTTCTCAAATCCAATAAATCATTCAAACCAAACTGTATCAATATATAAAATTCGACTTAAAACTCCCTACTCCGAATCCACAAATGGATTCTCAAATCAACAAATTTACCCCAAATTGCTGCTTAAATCCACAAATTTATTAGCAAAATCACAAACCCTAATCGAAATTTACCCAAATTGATTTTCAGATCCACAAATTCTAATATAATCATTCTCATCTCAACGAATTAAACTTAAAAACAATCTAATTAATTAAAAAGGTGGGGTAATTGGGATTCGAACCTACGGCTATTTCTTTCCAGATTAAAGGCCTTCCGTGTCCTACCACTGAGCCAACTAATCTTTGTGATACTTATCCACTTTACTTGTATATATTATCAATATAACAGATGTATAAAACAATATATACATTTTTTTTTTCGGATTTGGGGGGGGGGCTTCAGCCACCCCGAGCCCCCCGTAGATCCGCCTCTGGGACCAAGCTACTTCAACTTCAGTTAAGAAAATAGGTTTGTAACCCTTTTATACACATTTCTCTCCAATTTAAATTACAATTAAAATTTTCAAACTTTGTGACTATCATTTAAAGTTTTTCTAAATTTGGAATAATTTGGATTTGATTATAACTCATTTTCATTTATTCCAACAAGTATAAAGAGCTAAAAACTTACTCCCTCCGTTTCATAATAAGTGTCGTTTGTCTTTTAGTGCACGCATTTTAAGGAGGTAAAAACTCTATAAAATATTATTTTTTCATAATTTTTTTTTAATAATTCCATACTTATTAGTAATATGTATGAATTTATTAAAAAAAATTAATTAAAAAAATAATATTTTATAGAGTTTTTACATCATTAAAATACGTGTGGAATAGTAAAAAGACATTTATTTTAAAACGGAGGGAGTAGTTTTTTTAAATCTCATGGATATTTGATGGAGTTTGTTAGACTTTGTGGCTTCTAAGCAAAATTTTTAAATAATTGTGTACCACACGAAAATATTACCCAACGGAATTTCACAAAGAAAAATCATAAGCATGACCTATAACTGGTTTTGCGGTTACATCTACCGATCTAAGATTGACCGGCCAGTCATATACTCTTTTCCATCATGTGGGTTGTCTACCAAACAAAAGATTTGATCAATTTAAAAAAAATTAAGCTATTTTGAGTAAGAGAAGCAACAAATGGACAACCATTACAAGAAAAAGGGATAGAACCAAAGAAGGGTTTTGAATAAGTTATGTGCTTACATTGAAGATGAGGCTCTTATCAGATGACGAGAAGAATAATCCACCACGGAAATAGATGCACCACACTAACACCATGACAGCACTAGCCAGTGCCATTACATGAACAATCGCCACCATTATCAGAGCACCCTTAGTTTGCGTCGACGCAGGAATTGACATCTTCACACTCAATTCCTTTGCCAACTGCAATCTTGCGAATTGGTATATTAGTACAATATAGTTCTACTGATTAGCATTTAGAAAGTGGTTAGTACTTATATATATTGTTCAGCTTTGGATCCAAAAATTAGTCTCAGTGACTTGATGTCATTAGCCCGCCACTTTGGAATGTGAATTTACAGTTAGAGAAAGAAAAAAAAGGAGGGAGTTAGCTGGATATGGAGAGAGGTAGTTGTGCAATTGTCAGGACTAATAACTGAGTTAATGGTATGTTTTTTTCCCCCTTTTTTTAATTGAAGTCATCTACTTATTATGCAGTATAGAGTTACATGGTTTAATTTGACTAACAATCGTGGGCGTGACATGTGAGAGAGAGATTAAAATAAAGAAGGTTTTGTTAACTATCAAAGGTCACATATTTCTTCATTCAAAGACTTTGAAAGTAAATTGGATTTGCAATCTCACGCAAATCAAACTTTCATCATCCGATTCCGAGTCAACTTTGAACTTGCATATTAATCGGATTACCACATGAACTTTTTTCTTATGCATACCATATGCACAAAATATTGTATTGGGGAAACTAATTACTCCCATATATATGAATTGAAATGCAGTTAACAACCTGTCAAAAGTTTTTTTTTTTTTTTAAAACACTATGGGTCCAAAAGCTAGCACTCAAGTTCTCCTTTCCTGTGCCAACAAGTCAACAACCAGAGATAACCTTGCTGCCGATGTACAGTCAGAAAACGAAGGTGAGCATAGAACATGATCACATTAAGGCACACAAGTGAAGAAAAATAAAAGAATGGAGGCTGATGAACAGCCCATAGAAATGATCTGAGCACATCTACAAGGAATTGACAAGTCAGAAAGCAAGGTGAGAAGTGAACAAGGTAAAAATGCGCCATGGGACTCCGGTAGAAAATGCTGTCAGATCTCAGACCTTTCAGGCCAGTGCTTTGGGTGTTAAAAGAGGACAAAAGCAAAGAAATCAGATTGCATAAACTCAGTGCCCCTTTCTGCAGAGAAACTACAAACAAAATTTTCTGTTTTATGTTCTATCATGTCTTGACAGCAACGAACGATATTTTATGCTTTAGTCCATTGTTGCTATGTTAAAGACAACGCTATAAATCCAGTCATGAATAGAACTCCCAACATGTGCAAGTAACTGATATACAAAATCCTTGAATTAGGTACGGAGTATAAAAAGTTATGCTACGTTTCTGACTGAATATACCACTAATAGTACTATATGATGTTTCAGTATTCCATGATGAAGTTTAGATGTCAAGCTAACTTGTTACAAATCAATATCCTACCTGTAACTCATGGTTATCCCCAATAATATTGAGCTATAGTAGCAAGGTCATCATCCTGACCTGGGAAATCTGTAGCGCTGACTCTCGGAACTTTTATCTCTCCAAACTAGCTTGGTTTGCCCACCATTTCCACACGTTGCAAAAGAAAGAGTCTGCATCTTACAAAATAAAGTATTAACAGAAGTGAAGAAGAATCAGGTTGAAAGCTTTGAGAGTGAGATATGCACCTGTGTTGCTCCTTTATCAGTGGGAGTCCATGAACGGGGAAGCATAGATGAATCATTCTCATTCTTGGATAACGTCGATGGCTGTGTAGACGGTTTCTGCCTTCCTCGCCTTGCCAATTTGCTGGGGGTTCTTCCTGGTTGGTACCTGAAAGACTCGTATATGGAAGGACTTTTTCTCTTTGTGGCTTTTGAGGAAGTACCACCGTAATTAGGACAAGGAGTTGGAGTGCCATTGTTTGGATACTGCTTATGCAACCTGATTTTTTCTCTAACTTGGTTCAGGAACTCCTTTGTCCATGGAGATGCTCCTTGTAGATCGTTCGAGTAAATAGCATTTCTCAATGGTGTTCCTTCGTAGCCATATGGAGCTTTCTCTTTGTTTAACAGTCTCTGAAGATATGTCGGCGCCTTCTCAATTTTTCTGCCTCCTAAGTGATCTTTTTGGTGATCCAATCCAAATAAGTCAAAGCAATTGTTTGCATCTTGACTTTCCCTATCTTGTCTAGCTCTTCTGTCATTTTCATTTGCATTCCATAGATTAGAGTCGGAACCGACCTGTGCTAATGTTGAAATGTCAGGATGAGTGCCATGCTCAAATGCAAGCCTTCTTACAGCTCTAGAGGATTTGATCTCAGGAGCTTCATCAGCTTCATACTTTGGAAGAGAGAAATTTGCAGCTTTTTTTACAGAAGACAGGTTCCCGCCAAATAAGGGTTCATCATGGATGTCAAAAACTTCACCCATAAAGTCATCACGAAGACCCTTAAATATATCAACATCATGTCCAGGTAGCTTCATTGAAGATGTAAAACCACTGTTTGAAGGTAAACTTGTTCCTGCAATATCATTCATCAGATTTGGATCTCTTGACCTCCATGAAATTTGTGGTTCAGACACCATAGTGGGATTAATCTTTTTTGCATCAGCACATAGCTCCTCATAAAACACGTCAGCATCAAGAGGTTGTTCAGGTGATTTCGATTTCCTTGATGTATTTAGAAGCCTTGATGCTGATGGTTTGTACAAGTTATCCATATTCATACTGGCGGGGCGATGAATACTAAAATCATCCGCATCATCAAAAGAACTTTCATTAAATTCTCTCTTCCTCTTTTCAAAACTGAACTTACAATCCATCCTCTCTGAATTAGGAGCAGAGGAAACTGAAGAAGAGCAGTCTGTCATACAGGATATAGATTCGTCACGCTTGCCATATCTGGATAAGATGCTTAACAGAACAACACTTTCATCAGGAACGTGATATTTGCGCAGTGCTTGGATCCTGCAATCTTTAGACATTCCAAAGAACTCTACAAGCATTGCTCCAGTTGACAAGATTGCAAGGGCAGAGAAAGGATTGATAGAAGGAAACTTTGTCAGGAATGATTCTGCAATAGTTTCCGACTCTGATAGCTTGGGAAATAGGCCCTTGCGAAGCTTCATTGCATATTTAATACAGTTCAACACTATCTCTTCTGTCAATTCAGGTGAGTATGAACAGAAAATCTGCAATTCAACACCCAGACTTGCTGCAGCAGCATAGAGTTCATCAGATGACTCTGCTATGGTGGCTATGAAGTTGCTTTCTCCCTCAAAAATCTGACCAGAAATGGTAAGAGAAACAATTCCTTTGTAATAATTTCATTTCAGATTAACAATGAAAAAAACACAGCATATTTTTGGGTTTAGAAATCATACGTAAAAATGGTAACAACTTAAAAGTAACAAAATGTATGGAAATGGTGTAATCGCATGATCTTAACTAGGCTTTAATCACAATATGTCAATATCAGATGATCCTTGAGGGCCATATAGAGAAACAATATCATGAAGAATAGCCAATTTTCATCCTATAGGGTTAGTTTTGAGTCTTTTGACTGGGTTAAGTGTATCTCACATTCAAGATCGTTTGGTAGTTTGATTTAAGATCAACTAAAAATAGACTCAGAAGTTCAACAAGGTTAGGATGTAGCGGCAACTTAATTTCATTAAGGACATTCTGGCCTGCATAGTTTTGGATAACACGCCCCACTAGTTTCAAGTTTAACGGAGAAAAAGAAAGTGGAAAAAAGAAGAAGATGTGATTACCATGATGCAGCTTTCGAAGGTAAAACTCAATGTTGTCAATACATTTGTTGCTATATTGTCAACACAAAGTGGAACACAAGAAGCTGCCTCATCAGGAGCAGTTGCTTTCTTCCCTATATTTTTGCAGTTGTACCAGGCTAAGCACGTCGCAGCACTAATTATGACATCCACAGGTAGGCAGAAATCTCGTTCTAGAATTTGTGCTCCTCCCTTCTCCATGGCTAGAATTCTTTGATATGTACTCCTCTGAGATATTATCATCTCTGTATCAAAATTTTGAGTATTGACAATAATTGTTGTATGTGGACAAGATGGCGACTTTGCACTATTTGACTTGGATTCTATTGGCAAGCAATCAACAGGAAGAGGCATGTCACAATCATTTTTCTGGCCTATAGTGTCCATGGACATTGATTTGCAGTTCTCCGCCAATGGAATAAAATTCAGCAATTCTTCCAACTTCTGTTCAATTTCAATGAGAGTTCAGTCTTCTGTACAATATAGATTCTAGACAATAGTTACTCTTGAGACTACAAGAAACAGTTCGGCCAAATATTTTTAAATAAGATGAATAACAGCAAGGATACATGTTCAATCAGAGTTTCCTAGTGATAGGCAAAACAAAACATAAAAGGATAAAATGAACATATTGGGGATGCACATTCGTTTGTCTAATTTCATTGAACAATGTTCAGTTGACATATGCTGACAAACTGTATCGTTCACAATTCAGCATTAATGCATCTAGATGGACAAAAGCATTAGCTTTAGCATATATTTCCTACACAAATCTCTCAGGAGGATTTCCTGCATTTGGATTTTACTCGTTAAAATAGGGATTTATCTCCTTTTTGCTGTGACATCCAGCAGTGAATTACTATTTGCACAATGTGAAGACTATTTCAGCAGCAGTAACAGCGACTACTAGCTTAATACATTCAAGCTCAAACCAAATCTATTGTTTATTGATGTCAATATATCAAGACACTTACTTGCTACAAAAGTAGCAGGTGAAAGCTAGATGAGACCTGCAAGGAATGTATTTCTGCCAATAAGTGATCATAACTGAGCATGCAATAACCTATTTTAACATTAAAGTCTCACTCAACATAAAATATTGCTGGATCTTATCAGAATAAGATGAACAATGCAGTTATTAGTTTGTTGCTACATATAAGGGGATGTTATGTGCAAGAAAATGTCTCATTAGTGTTCCAACTTACCTACACTAATGTGAAGGATTAAAAAATGCATTTGCAAAATATAGATGCTGGAAAGAAATACTATATTTAAACATGGCATGGTGATCCAAAAGGACTAAAAAAACACTAGGAGCTTTCAGCTGAAAGAAAATAAGTTTGGAAGGTTTGATTATTCTTATTATTCCTTGTGACTGGTCAGGGTTTCCAAGGCCTTGAACTTGATAATCTAAGTTTCAAGTCCCTTCCAAAGCTCTTCACTTGAACGCCATCCCTAATGATACTAACTCAGTAACTCTAATGCTCCTAGGAACCCTTTTTGAGTTTTTTTCATTTACTATTGCCAATGCCCTTTCTCCTAGGAACTCTTTCAACCGTGGAATAAATATTAAATATGTTTCAGCCCATATTTGCAACTATGTTTTATTGAATATGAATGTAAATGGGCAGTGCTTGAAATATGTGCTCACCATTGAAGATATAGGAAGATTAACACCAGTACAGAGAGCTTTGGCAGCATCATCCAACTCCACCTTCAGAAAGTGAAGATTCAAAGAGCAAAGGGACTTGGGGAGGATTGATGATACTTGAGATGAGCTGTGCAGACCTCCATACTCCAAGATAATATCAAATTGCTTGGATAGAATAGCTGCAGAAATATGCCTTGAAGATAAAAAGAAGCATCATCTACTAGTCAAAACTCCACTGAAGTTATTAATATTTAAAACTTGAATACATATCTCATTACAATTATAAGTTTATACGGTGGATTGATAAGATGGAAAATGAGTCATGCAATTCTTATAATATGATTACAGGGGAAAAAAAGATAAGATCAATCTACAAAAGCTCTTTAAGAAATCAACTCTTCATGACCTATCAGTAAAGCTAAGTTCCTGAAACCATGTAGTGCCACAGTAATTTACAATTGCTATCAGTTCTTGTTCATTTAAAAAAATGTTCAGGAACCACAAAGGATCAGACACCAACAACACAAATAAAGCACATATTGACATGAAAATATCCAAGGAAAAAAATTATATCAAAACCATGTTACTCTAAACTACCAAAGAGGCAAAGACATAATATAGGCCATGCTGTCAGGCTGTCAATATATAAAATCAGTGTATGAAGAAGTGCTACATGACTCATTTAAAGTGAAAAGGTACTCAGATGGCTTAACTTACTCTTGTGTCGCCAATAAGCAATCTGGCTGTACTACATTACTTCTGCTTTGAGAGCTCGTATGAACATCACTTGCATCTGGGAAGCTTCCTTGCATTGATGAAGTTACCTCACTAACAGCCACATTCATGGAAACTAAAAGGGTCTTTAAGGGCCCCCAAAGCTTTTGCTCAGCCACAATAAGTATATTGCTTCTCTGACTTGTATTCATTTTCAAAATTTCCTTAATAAGACCCAGTGATGGGTGAAGTTTGGTTATTTCTTTGCTTCCTAACATATAAGCCTCTTCAATGTAGGGCATAAGGAGACCCAGTCTTGAGCTTAGACACTCGAATTTCTGAAGCACTTCATTGATAAATTCGTATAGAGAGTGGATGCCATAGAAACAGAGGCACCATGCCATACGTTTAAGTGCTAGCAGTTCACAAAAGGCAGAAGTGACGGCATTGACATGACCTGAAAAGGTTTTATCTTTGCATAATATCTTCATGCAGTCCATCAGCTTCTCTTCTGGAATGCTCAGCATATCATCCACAATAGGAAAAGAGAACTGTCTGCTGTTGAGGTGTAGATCTTCAGTTACTGCTAAAAAGCATTTTCCAAAGTTCTGAATGAGGGTCAACATATTAGCGGGCAAATTGATCACATGCAACTTGACATCCCTCTTATCCATTTGTTCCCTCAAGCACAAAGATGATCTTTTTCTCCCCTGAGTTGTACCAACAGGAATACCAGATTTAGTATCCAATTTCCCTGGTAGAACATCAGCCCGCGTGCCTGTAATAGCTTTGTTATGATTCAGGAAAAACTCAAGTTCATTGAATTGGGGCACAGATTCAACTCTTAATGAAATCTTCTTAGATTCAACACCGGTTTTATTTTCACCTCCCTCGGCTCCTTGATGATCATCATCCAATATTTCACCTGTTAAAGCTGCAGATAGGGGCTTAGTCACAGTAGTGTTTCCACTAGATGGCATGTTCATCTTGTTTTCTGCAGTGATCTCATGTAAGATATCATCAGACAATATAAAGTCAAGTAACAACTCAGTGCCTTCAGTAGATTGTAAGTCATAGTCTACGCTAAGTATTCTAATATCACTGAACATTCTCTGGAGGGTGGCATGGATATCACAATTGCCTTTATCTTTCCCCAGAAGGTCCCAATCTAAATAAATTTCATCTGATGCAGACACAGGAAGTGGTTCCAACCCCTCAAGTAATATAGTGATACTAACATGCAGTGACTGTACCTTCCCATCATCATGAAGAATAGGGACAGGAAATGATTTGAAATTGTGATCAGCCATAGATATTTCATGGCAAACAACCAGCTCGTCAAAGTTTTTGAAGTTCATGCTTTTCAGGGATAATTTGTCACAATTCTTTGGAGCAGCACGGATTTGGGGAATACTGAATGCATCAGAAATTTCAAAACACTCTGAATCAAGTATTTCAAATTCCTCAAATGGAACTAATTTGACCAAAAAATCAGAATCTGCAAGAAATATTCCAGAACAGAACCTTGTTTCTTCCTCTGTGCATGAAGTTTCTGTTATGTACTCATGGCCAGTCTTCGTGAAGAAATATGGTTGTGCACTGAGAGGTTCAAGGAATATCTTTGATGAGATTTGATCCAAAATTCGCTCAACTTCCATAGAGCAAAACAGCTCCTGCCAGTTGACTTCATTATCATATTTTTCTGCATTATCAAGTGCTTCCATGTTTCCAAGTAAAGACAGAAGCTCATCCTCCAAAGAAATGCCACTGGAAGTTCCTAAAGTAATTTCCTCCAGTTCAACTTGAGGGAACACAGCATCAGATAAAAGATCTTTTTTCAGAGAAAAATCAACATCTTCTGAAATATTAATCTTTCCATGCATCCAGGAGTTTGGAGGAACATCTTCAACTGAATAAACAGATCTTTGAACCTCGTCAAGATGCGGATCACTTGGTGATAAGTAGATCATCTCCTGGCGAAAAAGTCAGAACAGTCATTTTTTATATGCTTTGGGATCATAGATCCAAGATCACTCACATGAATATGAACGTACTTGATTTATATCATCCTATGTTTCTCCAAGTGGGAAGATGGAGGAATATTTGCATTCATTCAGCAAAAAAAAAAAAAAAAAAAAAAAAAACACACTAGAATCTTCTACATAAACGCATGTATTGATTTGTACTAGCATACAAATAAAGATAAAAGGAGATGGAATGTTGAAATACTGGAAGACTAACGCCTAACTAGGACAGGCATTCCAACTTGACAGCCAAATTCCTTGATAACTAACTAATAGGAACTAGTAACTGAAAAGGTCACAAGATTTAGGAGTACTGCCAATCCACAGGTAATGCAACAATACAAATATAATTTTCAAGCACCAGATAGATAATTCTTACCAAATTCTGCTCATACTCTGAAACTTTCGAGAGGATCTCCTCTCTTTCCGTCTCTAATTTATAAGCACCATCCTGTGATAAGTAGCATAAATTCTCAAATCAGTGAATATCTTTTGGTGGCTAAATGAAATATTATGTATCATAGATTCTGGAAGAATCAACCAAAAGCTGTTTTACCAAGGATGGACTTAGCTCAGGGACCTCAAACAGAACTATGTCAATCCAGTTTTCATCTTTAGCTGCATTTGCTTTCTTATCTTTCTCCTGCATGGAAAACCGGCAGCCTTATTTTTCTAAATACAAAAGGAAAGCACGGGAACAGGCAACTTATTTGATTACATGCTACATATTTCTACAAAAGTAATGCAACTTAGCAAAGCAGTTGCATTGTGAGGGGATCCAGTTTCTTCCTTCATAGGAAACCAAGCGAATACTATAAATGAAGATTGTGTGCACAACCGTCACAATAATTTACTAACAAGCACAATGCCTGATCGCTTAATGAATTCCCCAAGAAGGTAGCCTGACTTGACCAAATTTAAGCATTGTAATTTCACATTGACAGTTGACCATTCATTCTAACGTAAAAGACTACAGAGAGGCAATTGACTAACTGCATAGACAACTTCCAAGCAACCTACCTCTATTTTTTATTGTGCAGCTCAGATGAAATTAGAATTCAGGAGAAGATCGGCCATTAAAAACCTAGGTGCTTCAACTTCTTCTAATTTCAATGCGCAAGCACTCGCTAATCAATGAAAATACTCTCGAAAAACACAAAGAAAAAACACCAGATCACAATCAACATTACCACGGAAATGAATAATTCACCAAATCCAGCTCGAATGACAGGGACAGCTTAAGAAATCGAAAAGCCACTAAAAAGCCGAAGAGAGAGCAACGGGAATCGCGAAATTTCACCTCCGAGACCTGAAGTCCGGCGTTTCCAGATACAGCAGCACGATCAAGTACATCGACAGTAAAATCACCGGTCCGGACGTCAACAGGCTGAGGAAGAACGGAGGAGAGGAAGCTGGAAAGTGCATCGGAGACTGGAAAGGAATCAAGTTGACAAGGGCCGCCGATGGCGAGATCTAAGCCGGAATTGGAAGCGGAACAGGAGGAGAAGCAACGGAGAAGGAGATCGTTGTCGGAGGAAGGAAGAGGAGAGAGAAGTAGAGGGATCGGAAGAAGGGGGAAAGATGGGGTTTGGAGGTGGAGGTTGGGGTGCGTTTGCATTTCTCAGTTTCTTCACAGAGAGACTGAGAGAGAGGGAGAGAGAGAGAGGGGGGATGAGCCGTTGGAAGTAGAAAAGGAGGGTTTTGATTTGAAAGGGCGGTGCTGCTATAAAAAAAAAGGCAGTGTGTCATCGAGGATTCGCGCGCGCTCTCACCCTCGTTGGAGTTAGACGTGAGCATAGGCGAGCTTGGACCAGGCCTTTGAGGATATTTTGACCCATTTTAGCGGGTCGGACTTGGAGTAAGCTCGGGTTTTGAGTCAACTCTCTTGTCCAAGCCCGCCCCGCCCACATGGACAGGCCGGGTAGTCCACCGGACCGCCCATTATAATTTCGTAAAATATTATTTTTATTTTATTATTTTTACGTTTGATCTCAAACTACACAAATGTGCTAAGTGTCTCAAAAGATTGAAATTTTATACAAAACAAAGGTATACAAGTTATACAAATGTGAAATTATACACTATAATATTTATGTAGGTTCATTTCAATGAATTTTTTTTGAAAATAATATATTTAGTACTATTGTATTTCTTAATTTATATGCGATGTAAATACTATTAGTATTTATAAAGTAATAGATGTAAAACTTTAGATATTATATAATCAATACATATACTCCGTAGTATTTTAATACAAATATATAAAATTAATATAAGTAATATATATAGGCGGGCCGGACCTACCGGCCCGCTTGGGCTTAACCCTTAGCCCAAGCCCGACCATATGGGCCAACCAGGTCGGGCCTGTCGGCCCGCTTGGGCCAATTACCTTACCCAAGTCCGCATATTTTACAGGGCGGGTTGGGTGGGCCGAACGGGTTAGCCCATGTCTGCTCAGGTCTAATTGGAGTATTAATTCCTCCCTTCGGTAAAAACAGGTTGTATTTATACATGTTTTTTTAGAAGGATAAAAACTACTATATAAAGTATTTATTTTTTTTATACTTTTTAAAACAATATTGTAGTTACTAACTTACTACTAATAAGTACAAAAGTGTAAAAGAAATTAAAGAAAAATGAATATTTTATATAGTTTTTATCACTCTAAAAAAACGTGTATGAATAGTGAACGAAATGTTTTGTCGAACGGATAGAGTAATAATAATGGATATTTTATATAGTTTTTATTATCTTGAAAAAATATGCGTAAATAGTAAATGATATCTTTATCGAATATGGAAGTAACATTTTTTGGGCTATTGGTCTCAAATCTCAAATGTGGCTTCCCAAGTACTCTTAAAACCATGGTTTTTGTTCAAGTTTGAATAGGCCTATTAAAGTCCTATTGGAATATGCACCCTCCTGAGCCTTTAGGCTTTTAAAGTGAACTCGTAGGAATAAAAAAAGCACTCGTTGTGTACTAAGGGTTGTGAACAAAAAAAAAACCCTTATATAGGAGCCCTCATTTACAAAGCCCATATCGTGAGGATCCAAGCAACAAGCAGATCGTGTGAGCATTTGCTCACTGGGCAGAAATAAAACGACGCCATTTGAGCTTTAAATTCACCGAGGGAGGGAGAGAGAGCGCTGGGATGGGGAGTTCATTTGGAACTCGATCGATTTTTGAAATTTTCTCGATCTTCTTTACCCCCTCACTCTCTCTAACGTCTCATCTCTCTAGCTAGATGCAATTTAATCAAAGTGATAAATCAAGAGAATTAATAACATAAAATCAACCCAAGGATAATGAAATAAATTGTGGAATAACGCAGAAATTCAAGCTTCACAATTCAACCAACTATGTCTTTGAATCGCTTGCGAAACTAAGAGTATAGTTGCTCATACCGTAAGAAAACTCTAAAATTTAACCCTAATTGTCTTCAGTGAACGAATGACAAAAACCTACTGTAAAAACGTTCTGAATAGGTTGAAAGATGGCCTTGGAAAACCCTAGAAAGTTTGGATAAACATTGTCTAAATTAAATATTCAGAAAGATTTCAATAATTGTTGAAACTGTCAAACCGGCGGGCGCCGGTTATTTAGCGGTAGGCGCCGCTATTTCTGGACTTCATTTTACTTCTTTGTCTTCTTAGCTCCTCTTGTATGCCTTCCACCTTCTTCTCTAGCTCCATCTCAACCTCTTCATGGCTATCACGATCCATCCTTTTCTCCTTTCCAAACTCGGAATACAAATTTGCATATTAAGCACAAAAACGCGTAGATTCCGAACTCGAATGCCCAAATGAACAAGAATGCAATTAAACAACTAAACATGCAATATGCGCAATCTAATGTACCTAAAACTACATATAATGCCTATATAAAATATGCATTATCATAAATGCATTAGATGAATAATTATGAGAAAACAAAAGAATGTTTTTTGTGTACACAATAATGGCATGTGTACACCCTTAGTGTGTAGAAAAAAGTCTTAGAACATCCCCAAATTTTCTTCAAAAACGAGAATCAAAATCCATCTTCCATAAAAAAAAAAGTTGTGCCAATTCCAACAGTTTCTCAATTTTAAAGAATTGTAAATTAATTTATTAATTTTTAATTGAAATTTGATGTACTTCACTAGCTAGGCCTAGCTAGAACAAATCATACACTTTGTTTGGACTACCCTTCTTCCTTGCCTCACAATAATTTTTCTCATACCTGAACTCAGTGTTTTAGTGTTCTCCATTGTAGGTAGCAAACATCTATTTCTAGTGAAAACAAGAGGTTGGAGGGAACTTGCATTCTAGTAAACCTGATTTTCAATTTGATACATGAATCTCAAACCTGAAGTGACTGAACCTAGAATGCTTGCAGATCCATCAACATCGTTGTATCACTGCTACTCTAATTTATATATGCTAATGATGAATGACTACGCATTAGATCAGGGCATGCCTTATTCAGCTAAAATGTTGTATTTGAGTAACAACATCTAACGATCAGAAGCCCTTTAGAACAATAAGATTTAGCGAGCAGATCGATCATATGCTCCAGTTATAGCTCAATGAAAAAATCCTAGCAGCCAAAGCCTAAGTGAAATGACAAAACAGTCTTAGGAAGACACCTTACATATCTCAATCCAATTTATCCAAGTACTTAAATGTATATCAACTAATCTAAAGGAACACAAGCTAACTTCAAATAGTATAAAAACTCCCAATCTATGCAACTATACTTGAAGCTTCGGTAATTTTTCAGAGCAAGACACCTGAACATCTCTAGCAAACTTAACAGAATCCAATTCCAAACATATTGTTATGCAAGCCCTTTAGAACAACATATCAATACGTCAATTTCAGCCGAAAGAAATTAAAACATCAATTTAAGCCCCGAAATATATTAAAACATCAATTTCAGCCCTGAAATGAGTTCAAACGCCTTAAAAAGCCCATATGTCACCGCAAGGCAGTGAGTTTGTCTCGTTAGCGGATTCCCTATACAAAAAGGTATCATGGACCTCAATCAAATATCAGACACTCGAGATCACTTCCGGCGAGGACACGCACTCCGACGATCGATATATTTCTATGAACAATATGATAATTATGTATCAGCTTAAAATATATGTTTTAATAATTAATAATTATGTATGAGCTTAAATCTAAAGAAGTTTTTTAGATTTTATCAATCTCATGTTAACCAAGTATCAAAAGAGCTGCTGTCATGGTTCATTCAAATAGTGTGGTACATATTTGCACCATAAAAGTCCTACTGTCATAACAGAGTTCAAAGCAAAAAACCAAGACATTGGTGGTTATTTTTCACCATAAAAGAGTTGGGAAAGAGCTGCAAAAACTCTTACTGTCATGACAGAAGTTCAAATCGTGACATGGCAAGACTTATTTACACCCGAGCTACTGTCATGATAGAGCTATAATAAAAAAAATCATGACAATAGAGCTCATTTTCCATCGAAAAAGGGCTATAAAAGAGCTAAAAAACACCTACTATCATGACAAAGTTCAAAGAAAAAAAGGCATGACAGGGGTACTTATTTTCACTAGAAAAAAGCTACAAAAAAAGAGTTGTTTAAACTCATTTACTATCATGATAAAGTTGAAGGGAAAAGCCATGATATTGATACTTTTTTTATACCAGAAACAACCTAGAAAAGAGCTAGACATTAATAATAATTGCAAGAAAAATTGAATTAAGATTGCTGCTTACAGAAACTGTAGAAACAAGTGCTGAAACATAAAAAATCAATTGCATGAATTCAATCACATAATCAAGTGTGATAAAAAAAACCATAAAAGGAATTAAAGTGTAAAAACCATAAGATGTACCTACAACGACACCATAATATGTAGCCGAATTATAAACCATAAGATGTACCTAAAGTCAAAACCACTCATACGGGAAATCAAGTGTAATCATATAGAATACTGATTTCCATTCTGGCTGGCTCTTTTTGCTAAAATTTCTCTTTGGAGGCTGAGTATATATTCTACTTGAAGAGTTTGCATCAAACTAGTATCTATAGACATTATTTTAGACTCCTCACTTCGAGCTTGAAGTTTAATTTCCTTTTCTTTTAGAGCAAACTATTTTTGCTCCATATCAATGAGCAACTTCAGTTGTTTAGCCTTCATGCGATCAATTTCTAGTCTCCTTGCCCGAAGCTCCTCCGACCCAGACTTGATTTTTGAATATATTTTCTTTCTCATTGTCATCTCCTTGCCCATTGGATCTTGGTTTTTTGTTCACTTCCTTTGCATCCTTTCTTCCCATAGGCCTCTTCAAGGGTGCAGGTTTAGGATAATTTGCATCATCATCTTCCAAATTAATTGGAAATTGATTTTTAGCAGTACATGCCTTGACGTTTCTACTTACTTCAAATTTTTTTATGTTCCACCATCCATTTTTGTTGAAACCGCAGAAGAGTCCAGCAATGATCTAATCCAAAAGGATGACCTTCCTTATCTTTGTAGACTGTTTTTGCCTCTTATATTTGCAATAAAAATGAAAAAACAAATCAGCGACTGTAAACACACGAATCAACACATTTGGAAGAAAATTCAGAATGAAACATAAACAAACAAAAAGATAGCAATTTGCAAACAACACAAACATGAATAAGCACATGTGTAAGCACATGAATCAGCACAAAATAAAACAAGTGGGTAGCAATTTGAAACTAATTCTTAAGTTTCCACACCCAAAAAAAAATTAACAAATTATGTACCTTATCTGCCTCAGTGTATCCACTTCTTCGTAAGTGTTCAACCGCAGCATAATGTCCAGAAAACCTACTGACGCTGAACCTTATCTTTGACCAGCGGTTTGTTAGTGATTTTTCAGTTCTTTCATGATCAGTCCAAGTCTTATGCTCTTCAAAGTACCGAGTAATTCTTTTCCAAAATTGATTCTTCTTTTTATCGGATCCTTTGATTGGATCTAAGCTTGTATTCAACCATGCAGCTATAAGAAGCTTGTCTTCTTCATGGGAAAAGTTGTTTGTTCTTTGCGATTGTTTTTGTGGCTTGTTGTTGGTTGGTGCACATGGCATCTCTTGCTGATCAGTGTGAGCTTCAATAGTATACGTCCCTTCCAAATTTGAACAATTAGAATGATATTGGTTGAATTTGGAATCATATGTCAAAGATGTTTCATTCAGATCATCAAGGGACGATCCATTGTTAAGGAGATCGATGAAATTCATTTGTAGGATATTAAAGGAACGTATCAAACAGTACATAAACAACAACAAACTGAATTGCAGAGGTGATTCCATAACGTATATCAATGTTTATTGGTTAACACTAAACAAATTCTTATGCTCAAAATTTAAAGTAACAGCTGCAGAATAGAAGAACTCTCAAGTCTCAACAAATTACTACTCCTTACACTACTAGAATTCTATTCATAGACATCGGGTATAAACCGATGTTAATAAAAAAAAAATTCGACGTGTTAGTGGGTGGTGTTAAAGATCCCAACTTTACCACATCGGTTTATAACTGATGTCTTTAATCATTTATAACATCGTTTTTCTTTTTACTAATGACTTAAATACATGGATATAATTACTTTTTGATTGATTTATCTAATGTTAAACCATTATTATTTTTCATTTCTAATCATTTGGAGGTATGTAGGGTAATACAAAATTTCAAATTAACATCGCTATTTTTTATAAACCTGATGTGTTACATTGCTACACACATCGGTTATGTATTATTCCATTTGTGAATACTTTTTTTTCATTTGTAATTGGTGATATCATTTTATATAAATATAATATACCATATTGAATATTTTTAAAGTCAATGTTATATATATATATATATTTTCAAATCAGTTTTTTCTTTGAAAATGATGTTTTGATTATTTACAACATCGTTTTATATATTTTTAAGGATGTAATTGCTACATATACATATCTATTTTTTTAATATAATTACGTATATGTTGGGTTTAGAAATCGATCTATATCGTAATGATCGACGTATTTACAAACGTAGACATCGCTTTTCGCTCTTAAGTTCGATGTGTTTCATCAAATACACCTGATAGCCAATACATTAAATAATGACAATAGAGTCGAATACAAGATATCAACAGGGATAAATACAAAACAAAATACATCAATAGTCGAATTCTAAGCTTGACATAATACACTTAATAGGAGACAGAAAAATTGACTTGCGAAAAATGTCTTATATTGTAGATCTTGGTTGAAGCACACAAACACCTCTCCATCAGTAGTTTCCCCCGACACTATTTCGGCTCTTATGGATGAGCAGCCATGTCATTTAAGGTTTACCCTGACATTGTCACATTTAAAAGAATATATTGAATTCAAAATTAATAACGTGATGGGTTTAAAGCAGTGGTAAGCTAATTAAATAAAATGAAAACCATTGATTACAAGATAAGTATGGAATAATTACTTCTTCCATCTTCAAATCTCATGGAGATTGGCTGACTACCTCGGGCTAGGAGCCAGCAGCATGTGTGATCAGATCTCTTTCTTGGGGATTCCACTACATATGATCAGAGGCATTTTTAAGTTAATGAACTTCCTTAAATACTACTTTGTATCACCATATATACATGTGCACAACAAGAAGCTTAAAAATTTTAAAACTGCTTATATGTATGTTAATTTATCTCTATAATTGCTTATATCTTATAGACGGGAGGGAGTATACATTAGGCAACTTTTATAAAGAGAAAAAGAACCTCAGTATCTTTGAAAAAATCTTCACCATATAACTTGAAGATTTCAGCAATAGAATGTCCACCAACAACCTGCTCCACTAATACATCACTGGATTAAAAAAACACTGAAGCGTCTATATCCCATGTGTTTTTTATGATGAAAGATGCCCTCTGGCTGACCGATCAAAGGATGGATATAAAAATTGAAAAAGTGGCATGCAAAGGAGGGAGGGATATAGAAAAATTACATGGGAAAAATTGATGCAATAGAAGATGGAAAACGACAATGGCATGAAGAATGACAGTAATGCTATGCAAGTAATATTCCACCTGAAGGTTCTTGGCAAGATCTTCATGACTCTGCAAACCAGTAGATCTGCTGGTTGTTTCCTTGGAAGCATTGCTCAGCCTTCGAGTCACTTCTGCCTGTTTAGAATTAAAAAAAATGTATATAAATGTTTATTGCATACGTTAATAACTTTCACTTATGACAGATGTCCTTCTATAATAGGATATTGAACTTTAATCGATTTTTTACCCCACAAATTAATCAATATGGACAGTACAAATTGGAAAAATGCCTTCCCGAAAGAAACACCATAGGAAATGGAATCATTAACTTAACAACTTAAAATGTTAACCCATACCATGCAGCGATCACAAACTCGAACAGTTGGTGCACTTTCATCGGCAGTTAGGGCAGTTCTACCTTGTGTACATTTATCACGTACAGAATATATCTCCACAATTTCTGCAGTGGTGCTGCAAAACAAAGAAAAGATACCAATGATTCATGCTATTTCATCAAGATCGTCTTCAAGTAAATGCAACAAACATAGCTTTAGCAGGAACTCACCCGACGCACAAATGCAGAAAAATCAGTGCCACAAGATGTACACTTGGCAACTGCTTCATCAGGCATCTGAAATCATGAATAGAAAAGAACAGAATCAGGTGAAAATGACAGTTAGTGGAGATGGTATGACCCATTCATACAGGCTTCACAGATTATGTGAAGCATTCACCAACCATCAGTAAATTGACATAGAAAGTATGTAGCTTCCAATAAAAGGTCAATGAAATCAGTATCCAGCCAACTACAAGAACGTCTAAAGAATTTGACTAAGTAGTGCTTATGTTTCACTTCTTGGAAGAGGGAGCAATATAGATCTCCCTACCCACCTCTTAGTTAGGTTATTGTGAAAAGGGTCTTAGGTAGCTTATGCAGAAACAGATATAAAAGATCTAAGCAGAATGCAACCAAAAACCGAGAAACGGAAAAATATATCTCCACATAAAACAAATCAATGAGCTTTTAGTTGAGATAAAAAGTTTATCACCAAAGTTGTCCAGCAATAAACAATCAAATGTCATGGGAATAACATTTTTGACAATTCCTCATGGATATCCACAATAACAATTTTCAGCAATAGATGTTGGGAGGTAAATTTTCACAAGTTTGAAAATCTTCAAAAGTTTATAATTAAATTAATCATATATTAAATTGTGGTTAATTTAATTGAGGCCCATTTTTAAAATCTAACATACAAAACAAAATGGAAGTTTTCTTCCAAAAGCCCAAGAAATCAAACAAGCCCAATCCAAATATATGCAGTTGCCACAAAGTGAAACTGACGTACAGAAGAGGGAGGTTACACACAAAAGAACATGGTACAGGAAAAAACTACTACAGAAAAAGAGACGTAGTGGAGAGCTTCTGGTAACCGCCTCTATCCACCTTATAAAAAGGAGTTGTACTGCATTTTTTGGGGTCCTCCCGGTTGGTTTTCTCTTCTAAACCTGCAGCCATCCACAAACCAAAACAAAAAGGAAATCAACAGCAGGAAGAGCAGGCAGAAAACAAGGTAGTAGTTATGGTTGATCTATATTCGATTCTCGGAATCCCACCATGGAAAACCTTGCGAGCTTTCCCCATGGCCTGGGTTCCAGAATCATCAGATCGCTAAAACCGGGTCGAATTGCTGCCAAAATTATGTCGTTTATCCTAATTCGATTCCTGAAATCTGGCCCTCGAGAACCTTGCGAGCTTCTTCGTGTGGTCTGATTTCGGAATTATCAACTGCCCCAAATCAAGGCGAAACTCTGCCGAAAATAATCCAGGAGCCTAAAGCTTCCTCGTCTCAGCGCTTTCGGCAAAATTCTACGGATTCAGTTGGTTAAACAAAATAAATTAATTGAATCCTCATCAACTGCCTATGACCCGTTTAACGGGTGTTTGTCAAAACTGGATTTTCCACAGGCAATGTCACAAGGGAGTAATCGGAAGAGCTTGTGGTCAAAATTATGTCAAATTGGTGTCAAATTATACCTAGGAAGAATTTTGCTAAAAATAAAGGGGGACATACCTAAACCGGTGGTTTCCTCAGACACCGCTGCACTGCTCCTCCTCTCAGATGATCAAATTCGGACGATCGATGGCCTTGTTAGACTTCCCGAGCCCGGAATTCTGACTGTCCCAAACCGAAATACCCCAAATTGCTCAAATCGCAAATCTGAAAATTGCAAAAGGAATTTAGCAAAGCAATTGAGCACCCAATCGGAAGTGGGTGTGAGAGGAAATTTGAGATTTAGGGGGATGAAATCGAATTAGGGAAAATTAATTAAGCGTACCTACTGGGACACTTTGAATCTGAGGCTTGTTGGCTATCCTTGAATGTTGGAGAGCCGAAACCGCTGTCCTCTCTTCCGATCGGCCAAGCTAGGGCTCGCCCAGGGTGTCGCCGATCTCGGAGTGTTCGTCCAACACGGTGCTCTCTCTCTGATTCGCGTTGCAACGCTATGCGGCAAGAGGCCAATGTAAAGTTAGGGCTAAGCTCAATGGACGTTTACAAAAAATGAAACGAGGACTGGGCCGGGCTAAGCCAATTGACCTTCAAGCTAATTGGATCTCAATATATTAGAAAACTGCCGTCCGAAGTCATTCGAAAGGGAAAGATATATACACATGTATATATCTGCCTTCGTCCAAGTTAAAAAAAAGAGGGTTTAATTACAAAACCAACCCACAAAAATATAAGAATTACAATTGACACAAATTAAGAATTCGAGTTTGATAAAAACATGAAATTAAACTCATCAAATATTCTTTGTCAATTAATTCTAGTGGGTCAATCTCAAACCGGCTTCAATAAAAATGGAGTCAAAATCTCAAATCGAGTTTCACCAAATATAAACTCGGTTAGGTAGAACTACGTAAAGACTTGACGTCGTAAAAACGGCTACGTAGGTAACCCGATATTAAATTCTAAAAAATATATCGGGTACAGTCGTCTGCCTCTAAATTCCCTTTAAATGAATATGAGGTCAAAACCAAACAAATTAAATTGGTTCGCTAAAGAACTACGGGTGATTTGATTCTCTTCTAAGAGATACGTAGGACACTCGATACAAAGTCAAGACTCATCGAGTTTAATCCCCAAAAACAAATTCAAATGATCCACTCCGACTCGATACAAAGCTTCTGCTCGTCGAGTTCAGTCACCACTCTCAAATGATCTCATGGTCAAATCCAAATACAAATTCCTTTTTGTTCCGAACTACGGTGACTTGATTCCACCAAACAAGTGGATACGTAGGAAACTCGGTGTAAATCAAATCCCCACCGAGTTCAGTCACATCCAAACTTTCAACCAAATTTCCTCAAATTTAGTTATCGACTCCAAGTCGTCCCTAAATTCAAATTTTCCATTAAATCCAAAGTGTCTCCTCCGACTCGATACAAAGCTTCCGCTCGTCGAGTCCGGTCACGACCAAAACTTCAAAAAAAACCAAACACAAATCCAAAACACCCTGAACTACGTAAGGCTTGATTCTCTTCCAAGAGATACGTAGGCAACCCGCCAAATTATGGGTGCAGCCCAAATCGCCAAAACCATTCAAATCTTGGTATCGATACGACTTCGAATCAAGAGGATAACCAAAAGGGGTCGAACTCAAATATTAAAAATCAAATAAAATGTGTTGTTCAATTATTTGCGCATTTTTGTCCAACAATAGACAAGCAAAAAGTCTCTTTTTCTCGCCCACAAAATGTTTCACATCAAAGTGAATTCAGAAAATGAAAGAAACAAAAGACAACATATGGTTGTTGAAGATATTAAACCAAAGCAATCATCCAAACTATCATTGAAACTCCAAAAGAGATCAAAACTAAATTTTAATGGAATAATGAAGCATTCATATAAAACACGACAATTTACCCAGTGATCTTTCTCCTCATTGACTGGCTTCAGTTTGCCTATCCAGTCAGTGAGACCTTTCTTCTTTTCTACGGGTTGTGCAGGAATCGTAGAGGATTGTGGAGGCATGCTCCTTCTGCCCATCTCCTTGAACTACATGCATGTAAGGCAAGAAATTTCTCATGAGCATGAACATATGACATATGGGAAGTTGTAGAATAATTAACTACTGACATCAGCAGAAGAGACCTTCCTTCAACTCGATGGTAATTTCTAAATACTCACAGTACGGAAAATACTAACAGACACAGCACACTCAATCTTAAACATGTACAATGAAAATGAATATATAAAAAATTTCAAACCTGCACAATAGCAGCAGTTACAGTATCCAAAAGGGTATTTGTTGTATAGCTATTGGACTGCAGTCTAATACGTCTCGGATCAATGTCTACTGATGAAAAGAATAAGGGAACATGAATCAATCACTAGAAGAACAAATTGGAAACCCTAGAATCAGAATCTTTCAGAAGAAACAAAATTCCAACATCAATCAATAAACAGACAATCATACAACATCAATTACGCCCCCAAATCGAAACCCTAAGGAAACAAGAAACCGTTGAAATCAAACTCACCCCAAACCCCAAATTCCCAATTAGGGCTCGAAAACCCTATCAACCCTAAACCCTTGAATCCCCAATTGCCATTGTTGCATTCGAACTCGAAAACCCTAGATTCGTACTTGCCATTGTTGCATCCGAACGCAAAAACTCTATCATCCCCAAACCCTTAATTTCATAGTTTCCTCTAAAAGTAAATTTAGTTACCAAGAGAGCGAATGAGAACCTGTGAGAGAGAAGATGGGAGCCGGCGCCATGGACGCCAGATAAGTGGCCGGAGATTTTAAGTCAAGGCTGCCATCACGCTAGCTCCTCTTCAGATTCATCTCCGTTATTGGAGCGACGGGAAGGAGAGGAGTATGGAGATCAAGGACGTTGGTGGAGAGTTTAGATTTGAAAGATCAAGCACAATAGTGAAAATGGGAGAAAAACTAGATCTGAAAATGAAAGAAAAAGAGATCTAGATCTGAAGGCAGGAGGAGAAGAATAGATAGGAAAAGAGGATGACAGTGAGCGGGTGACGATATTAAAGAGAGAGAGAGAGAGAGAGAGAGAGATGCGCCTATTTTAGAAAGAGGGCGAGGGTATGAAAAATTTCTAAGGGTCAACATTCTAAATTCGCGCTTTTGTAAAAATTTTAAATCGTATTTTTAACGTTGGTCGATAAAAAAGACCGATGTCTCTATTTTTATTTACATCGTAAATTTACAAACCGATGTTAAATAGATTTTTAACATCATGCGTTTTTCTGACTGATGTTAATCATCCGATGTCTATGAACATAATTCTAGTAGTGTTATCAAAACTTCTACTCTTATAATTGAATAACATACCAAATCTCTAATCTCAACAACTATCGATTCTTATTTGCACTTCCAAAACAAACCGAAACCAAAAGAAACTAAACATACCACGAAAAGTTGTTCAAAGAGAAATCAACAGCAGAGAAAGCACAACCTAAATTTTCTTGATGAATTTGTGCCAGATTTCAACAACTACAAAATTGCAGAAGAACACTTGTATCTTCTTTCTACGTTGAAAATAAGGATGAAAACCCACTCTCAAAGTTAGTTCTTCAGAATTCCGGGGTGCTTGAATGTGGGAAAGCTTCTCTGCAAAAATTTTGTCATTTGCTACATATATGGGGAAGACATGCTTTTTTTAATCAATCCCTATTTTGAAGAATGGGTAGGGAACCTGTTGGACCAAAATTAAACCCGATTATTCCCTAAAAGCCCAAAATTCTCCAAAATATAGAACCTGTTGAACATGCTCTTATACAATACCTTATAGAGTAAAGAACTTGTACATTAGTGTAAAAAAAGTACGGTTTAGATTGGGTGTGAGTCCTTTCCACATCCAAAAGTTAGAAAAAGCAATATATTGCCTTATAAAAGAGTGATTGTATCCTTATAATAATAATTTCAACCCAATGAATATTATTTACTTTAGTTATTAATCCTATTAACTCAATGAATATTACTTATTCTAGTGTTTCATACTATTGACCCAATGATATATCTAGTCTTGGCATGATACTAGCTATAGTAAGACCAAGATGATAGTCATGTTCAAAAGGGTGGTGAGACTTGAGAGTCGTCCCACCATCCACGTCGAAAAATAGTTATGACATGTGAAAACGAGTTTTGATTTCAAACCCTATATCGGGGATAAAAACGCAAAACAGAAAAGAGAACGAAAGAACAATAGATTTGGTGACACAGTTCGTTTTCCCTATTTTGCGGAGCCCCAAGAGGGAGAGACTCAAACCCAATAATCCACTAAGTATAATCAAATACGGATCATGGATACAGAGAAACAAATAAATGAGGAAACAATTCTAGATCTAGTAGCTCGAGTGTGATTCATCCAAGGAGAAACACAAAGAGAGAAACAGATACTCCCTTTCAGTTCATTTGAGAGCAAAGCAAGGTGGAAGTTGATGAAGATATGGCTCCCTAGTTCAACAACCTAAACGAAATACCATCTTCTTCCTTCTAGCAAGATCTCCTTGAATTTCACATGGAGCTTGAGATTTCAAGCTCACAATAGAGTGGATATCGTGACATCGCCGAATCGCCTTCTAGGGTACGTCTCTCTCTCTCTCTCTCTCTCTCTCTCTCTCTCTCTCTCTCTCTCTCTCTCTCTCTCTCTCTCTCTCTCTCTCTCTCTCTCTCTCTCTCTCAAGTGGGAGCAAATGGTGAAGCAAGCTGCTCCTTAGGGTTTCGGATGAAAGCTTATATAGTTGCGTCCACATTAAGTAAAACACAACATTTCACTTAATGAGAAGTATGGAGTTGCTGGAACGTGAAGCTTCTGAAGCTTGGGTTGCAAGGGTGAGATTGAGTTGGGCTTGTACAATAATGGTCCTAAGACAAAAACTGATGTTTTTGTCTTCGTTCCCACTTACTTATGCAAACTATCCTTGTCTTTGATTCTTTGACTGATCACTCGAGGTACCTAAGATCCTAACTTTAGTTCCTGCATTTATCTGAATTCATAACAATCCTATGATCCTAGTTTACATGCATCTGGATTAAGATTGGACATTATAGTTTGCCCTCCTAATCCAGCCACCATGTAAAGTATTCGATTATTTAAATAGGGATAAAGGGATTTGAGTCTTCGATTCGTCCGTCCTCAGCTCAAGTACCTGCAAATCAATGAACATAAAAAATATGAAGGTAGTTCCTACAGTAGTGGAACTTGTTAGTAGGGACTATCTTTGCTCCAAAATCAACTGGTTTTTGTACCCCTTTGATCTTCTTGACTTAGAGTGCCTAGTCTTCAACCCTGTGCTTGATGAAGTGGAACTTTACATCGATTTGTTTGGTTCTCTCATGGTACATGGGGTCTTTAGAAAAATATATAGCACTCTGACTGTCCATATTGATTTCAGGTACAAAATTTCTCCTGAAAATTTCCCCTAAAATGCCTTTTAACCAAATGGCCTCATTTACAACCTCTGTTGCTACTATATATTCAGCTTCTGTGGAGGAGAGGGCCACTACAGATTATTGTTGGGACTTCCAGGAGATGCAATTTCCCGCCCGGTGAAATAGTATGTCGTGGTGGATTTCTTGTTTTCTTTGTTGTTGGCATGGTCTGAGTCCACATATCTTTGCAAATCAATAGCAAGTTTGTAAGTTGAGTAGACAATTAAGACCAAGATGATTAGTGCCTTGAAGATATCTAAGTAAATATTTCATGGCATTCCAATGAGACATTCTAAGATTTGAAATAAATCTACTTAACACACTTATAGCAAAGGCCATATCAAGTCTAGTGCACATCATTGCATACATGATAGACCCTATAGTAACATCATAGGGAACAAGAGCCATTTATTTCTTTTCATGCTCAGTTTTAGGACATTGATCTTTGGGAAGATCCAAGTGCCCTCCTAATGGTATAGGTGAAAACTTAGAGCCAGTCATGTTGAACTTATGTGGAACCTTTCCAATATAATCAACCTGAGACAACATGAGTTTCTTGTTAGGTCTATCTCTAGTGATCATGAACATGATGCCCATAATTTTCCTAGCTTCGCCTAGGTTCTTCATATCAAAGTATTTCATTCAACTTTGTTTAACATCGGCAATCATAATCATAGAAGCATAGAGCAGTATAAATAGAGGGGACTTAACTGCAACACTCTTAATATACAAGCAAGGATCATATTCATTTCTAACAAATCCAAGAGATCGAACTCATGCATTTGTCAAATTTGATGTTCTATTGTCTTGGTGATTGCTTCAAACTATTAATGGATTTTTTCAGAAGGCATACAAAATTAGATTTATTTTTATCTACGAGGCCTTTTGGTTGTTTCATGTAGATGGTCTCATCTAAGTCTCCATGCAAAAAGGTTGTTTTCATATCCATTTGTTCAAATTTCCGATAAAAAATAGTAGCAATATCAAGCAATAATATCATAGTTTAATATTTCACCACAGGAACAAAGATATTTGTGTAATCTATTCCCTCGATCTCTTTGATTAAAGCCTTTTGCCACTAACCTAGCCTTGTATTTAGGTGGTTATCCTTATTTAATCCCTTCTTTAACTTTGAAAATCCATTTACAATCAATGAGTTTAGCATGAGATGGTTTTGGAACAAGAATGCAGGTTTTGTTAATTATCATAGAATGAATTTCTTCCTGCATAGCCCTAAACCAATTACTAGACTCAGCAGATATCATAGAATGAATTTCTTCCTGCATAGCTCCAAACCATTTACTAGACTAAGCAGATTTCACATCATCTTCAAAGGTTTCAGGTGGGTTAAATTTTATGATCTCATAAGTAAAATAGGCAAACTCAACAATAGCATAATCATCAATATATCTCCTATTAGGGATAATGGTTTTGGGAACCCTGTCCCTAACTAATTGATAATCATTCATAGAAGCTAGTAGCAGGATTATCATTCACAAAAACAACAGGAATATTATTTTCAGAGATATGTGTAGATGAAGCACCAGATGAAGAAGGAAAATTAATAGAAGAATTAGAAGCAAGGTCGGGGGAGATAGAGTTTGAGTTTTTGAGTGAACTCATTGTTGAAGATCATTGATGTTTCTTCTTGAGATTACTTGGCTTCATCTTCATTTCCTCCTCCTAATTGTTGAGTTTGTTGACCTTATATCCCATTGGGGCCGGGTGTTCTTGTATGAATGGAGTATGATGTGGGAATGTGTCCCTTATCAAACTCCTATTCTTCTTCACCTTTTATGTTGAGGGATGTAGGGCTTCTAATTTGAACATCAGGTGTAAAAAACTTGACAGTTGGTGAGGGATCTTCTATGTTGTCATCTTTGGGAGCCAACACCTTCTTGAAATGGAATTCTTGCTCATTGAAGGTGGCATTTCTGACCACAATTACTTTGTAGCCTCCATGTTGAACAAGGAGAATTTTGTAGCCTTTCACTCCCTTTAGTTAACCTAGCATTAGTCCTTTTAGAGCTCGAGGTTGTAACTTACCTTGAGAGATTTGAGGATAAGTTGTGCAACCAAATGGTTTGAGATATGCTAAAGATGGCTTTTTCCCAATCCACATCTCTTGTGAAGTCTTGAATCCTATGACGGATAAATATGATATATTAATAAGATAAGCATCATTGACAACAACTTCTCCCCAAAGGTTATGTTTCATTCATGTAGTGAATAAAAAACACATGAATCTTTCCAACCGTGTTATATTCACCCTCTCGATCAGCAGTTCCATTCTGCTGAGGGGTGCCAGGCATTGTGAGTTGCCTTTTGTTGCCATTTTCTATGCAGAATTCATCGAAGGTTGTATTGCAAAACTTCATGCCATTGTCTGTCTTTAAGCATACTATCTTGTTGCCATTTTGAAGCTCCACTTTTGTCTTCCAAGCCTTGAAGGCTAAGAAGGGTTCATCTTTGGTTGTAAGATGTGTGAACCATACCTTCCTTGAGTAGTGGTCAATAAAAGATACAAAGTATATCTTTTCACCTATAATGTCAACTTGAGCAGACCCCTATAAATCTGAATGTATGTATTCCAAGGGTTTGGAGGCAGTGTATGTGGATCTGGTGAACACCTGTTTTGTAGCTTTTCCAAACACACAATTCTCACAAAAGGAGATGTCAATAGGCTTTTCAAATAGTAAATCATGCTTAAAAAGATAATTCAAGCCCTTGTTTCCAATATGCTCTAGCCTAAGATGCCAGAGTAGTGAGTTAAGGAGTCATGGTAATAGTCTTAGCTAGAATATATATTGCATTCATGTTCAGGTGTGATGACATGATTTAGGTCTTTCTTAATTCCTAACAGTTTTGACAATGTAATTTCCATTATGAATAACCCTTTGTATGCCACCACATGTATTTATATCATAATTCATCCAATAAAAAAACATATTCAGACATAAGACTTCACCTTAATTCAGGGGCCCATCTAACATCCTTCAAAGTGATAATTTTGCAATCAAACATTTTCAAGGATACATCTTCAACCCCCTTGATGTAGGGCTGGACAAAAATTGGATTAGACAAGAATCAGACCGGGACCAGACAGAAACTACAGTCTTGAATCGGACCGAAAATATTACGGTCTCGTCCATGTTCCAGGATAAATAAAATTTCGATTTTCGGCCCAAATCCAGGACCGGACAAGAATTTTCGATCATATCCGGTGGACCAAAATATTTTTTTAAAAAAAAACTCGCATGGGCCATGGCCTAGTGTTTTGGATTGCCTACTCTTGCGGCCTACTGGTTTTTAAAAAAGGGAAAAGTATGTTAAACCCCTTTTCACCTTTTTTTTAAAACGATCGCCTCTCTCTCTCCACTTTTTTTTTGTGTGTCAGCCACTCGACCTCTCTACTTATTCAGATTGTCATTTAGAGTAATAGATGTATCCATTTTAAAAATGAAGAGCCTACAAAGCAGAGAGATGTGACTAGGCAGAGACTTGACAAGAAATAAATCCTCTGGGGCTAACCACAAGGCCTTGGGGTCATTTACCTTTACTACTTGTCTGGCCACATCGTTTGTGAGCCTGAGCATGATCTCAGCGTGAGCTTGCTCTGTGATTTCAAGGCTGACAGGAAGGATGGGTTGTACTAAAGGGACTCCCTGGGGTGGAGTGGACGATTCTGGGGAGGTGTGCGCAATGGTGGTTGGTGGAGCAACGACCTTCAGCGCTTCTCTTTGATCAAGATAACTTCCATCTTGAGTTGCCACATAGCAAAATATATCTTGCCATCAAATTCAGGCATGGTACATGCACCAGTAGTTGAACAAAGTTAGCTTGCTCAAAGTGAACTTAAGAATAAGAAACACGAACAGTAACACAAACGTAAGAAAACTAGTATGGTACGTCGGACAGGAGAGGAACAACACCGGATCATGGATCCTTAATGGTCTGTCCTTAATGGTCTACCCAATGTCCTTGCCCCCAGATCTATTTCTCGTGTCTATAGAGACGAGAGAAAGGAAGAAAATGGCACTCAAGCTCTGATACCACTTTGTGAAAACGAGTTTTGAATTCAATCCCTAGATCGGGGATAAAAACGCAAAAACAAAAAAGACAAAGAGAGAACAACATATTTGGTGACACGATCGGTTTTCCTACTCTGCGGAGCATTAAGAGGAAGAGACTCAAACCCAGTAATTCATTAAGTATAATCGAATACGGATCATGGATACAACCAAACAGATAAATGAGGAAACGATTCTAGATCTAGCAGCTCGAGTGTGATTCAGCTAAGGAGAAACACGAAGAGAGGAACATATACTCCCTTTCACTTCATTTGAGAGCGAAGCTAGGTGGAAGCTAATGAAGATCTGGCTCCCTGGTTCGGCAACCTAAGCGAAGCACCGTCTTCTTCCTTCTTATAGCAGGATCTCCTTGAATCTCACATAGAGTGGACACCGATCGAGATGTCGTCGAATCGCCTTCTAGCCTCTCTCTCTAGACCGGGGCAAACGCGGGAGCGGGTCGGGCTTTGGCCCAAATTTTATCCCGGTGTTGCGGGCACAGGTCGGGCTAAGCCCTCTTAACGGGTTGAAAATGTTGTCCGAGCCCGTCCTCCATTACAGGCACGGGCAGCCCGCGGGTACCTGCCAAATCACATCCTTGAGTGGTATTTGAGGACCTTGATGTGAGGAGCTGTTAGTTTTTTTTTTTTCATAAGAAATTGAGTTCTTATTAGTGTAAAGTTTTACACGTAATGACGTTAAATAGGAAAGGAAAAAAAAGGGGATTGATAAATACACCGCTAATGTTTACTGAAACCACTGTTAATCTCCGCAACTCCTTGCGGAGTTAAGTTCGCACCCTGTTACGAAATACTTTTGACGTTGTGCCAAACAGCCTTTACGCCGATTTAACTCCGCAACTCCTTGCGGAGTTAAGTCGGCACCCGGTTGCGACTCTATGTCCGATTCTCCTTCCAAGAAGCAAATCCAAGGAGCAAAAAAAAAAAAAAAGGTCCGCACCTCCCTGCGGAACTTTTTTGAGAATTTTTTTTTTTTTAACATATAGGTTAGGGAACTCCGCATCCTAATGCGGACCTCTCTCCACACCGTCTTGCGGACGTTTTGTCGATGGACTTTTAGGGCATGTTTGGCACGATGTCCGGGGAGATCCGCAAGGGGTAGCGGAGCTCGGTCCGCAGGGGGTTGCGAAGATTAGCGGTGGTTCCAGTAAAAATTAGCGGTGTATTTAGAAAACCCGAAAAAAAAAATAGTAGTGGATGTGTGCAAAAAGTCTACACTAGCAATAGACACTGTAATGTCCAACAAGGCAACAATACCACAAAAAAAATGTGGCTCAGCTATAGGCATTAGCATATAGATATATTTATTATTTGTTTTTTTTCTTATAATTAATAATTTATATTATATATATCGGTTATATATTTATATTTATATATATATATATATATATATATATATATATAGCGGGTACTCATTACGGGTCTAGCGGTCCGTAACGGGTAGATTGTCCTATCCAATCCTGTGCCCACTGCGGGCGCGGGCCGGACTTAGCGGCCCGGTTGGGCTTTTTCCTCTACCCAAGCCCGTCCAAAAAGGCAGGCGGACGGGGCGGGTTGGACGGGCCGGCCCGCGTTTGCCCAGTTCTATCTCTCTCTCTATGGGGCAGAAGCAAATATTGAAGAAAGTTGTTCTCTAGGGTTTCAGATGAGATCTTATATATATAACCGCTTGGCCAGGCGCGGGCCGTTAGCGGCCCGGTTGGGCTTTTTTCTCTACCCAAGCCCGTCCAAAAAGGCGGGCGGGCGGGGCGGATTGGACGGGCCGGCCCGCATTTGCCCAGGTCTATCTCTCTTTGGGGAAGAAGCAAATATTGAAGAAAGTTGCTCTCTAGGGCTTCAGATGAGATCTTATTTATATAACCGCATCCACATTAAGTAAAACGCAACACTTCACTTAATGAGGAGTACGTATGGAGCCGGAAAGGATCTCAGGATAGTACTCAAAAGTGTCAGGGTAGTACCCAAAGGTCTCCGGTTCGACTCCCGTATATGACTGCTCTCTATTTACCAAAATCAAGGAGTACGTATAGAGCTGTTAGAGCGTGAAGCCTCTGGAGCTTGGGTCGCAAGGGTGAGATTGAGTTGGGCATGTACAGTAATGGACCTAAGATAAAAACTGATATTTTTGTCTTTGTTCCCTTGATTTTGGTAAATAGAAAGTGGCCATCTGGGAGTTAAACGGGGACATTCGGGTACACGGTACTGTCCTGATATCCTTTCCGACTCGACCACCCAACCTCGATATGGTTTTTTGTCTTCGTTATGCAAACCATCCTTATCATCCATTCTTCGACTTGATCGCTCGCGAGCTACCTAAGATCTTAACCTTAATTCCTGCGGTTATCTAAATTCATAACTATCCTAGAATTCTTACATGCATCTGGATTAACATTGGACATTACATGACAAATAATCATGAGCATATACATGATCGAAGCCCTTGCTTCCTGATTGATGTGGCCCATCGGATTTCTTAACAAATTAATATCCAATCCAACCACGCATTATAAGAGTGCAAATTAACATTAGTTATCACCATTGATGTAGCTTAGTAGATAGCTAGTTATATATATGCAGCAAAGGTAATAACCCCAACAAAACATACATTACAGCTTGACTTTTGCTATTCAAGTGTTCTGCATACGAGTGTTCGAGTGTATGAAGATCGAATTACTCAGTGACCTCGAAATCTCTATTCATGTCATTATAAAACAAAAAAATTAATGTACAACTGATCAGTTATTTGTAGCTTTATTTATCATTCAGTAGTAATTGTACGTCAGGAAGGGAATGAAATTAAAACCAAGGCGTTGAAAGACACCAATAATCATAATATATAATCACCAAGAAAGTGAAAAATTACAGTAAACAAAACACTCATTTGTTGTCTTCCTTCTTCTGATCAGCAGCAGCTGCCGGTGCAGCGGCCGCTGCCGGTGCTTCCTTCTTCTCCTCTTTCTTCTGATCGGGTGCGGGCGCAGCGGCGGCGGCGGCAGCAGCTGGTGGAGCTGCACCTTCCTTCTTCTCCTCTTTCTTCTCCTCCTTCTTCTCCTCCTTGGCGGGCCCCACCGAGAGGAGGTCGACCTTCCCGACCTTCTTCAGCTTCTTCACCACCGCCACCGCGTCCATCTCCCCTATAACCGTCAGTTTCTGCTCCTTGAGATCCGCCGCTATCGAATCCACCCCTGCAGTTTCAATATATTTCGTTAATCAATTCAGGGGTTTTCAATCTACCAACCTTGAATTGGTGGATAAAATAAATTAAAGCTGCTTACCGTAAATATCGGCAGCTGCTTCGATTGCTTTCTGCTTTGTTTTCTCGTCTGTCATGGTCAGCAGCTTGAGCACCACCTTCTGAACAAATCAAATTAATTTGGGGAAAATTAATTATCAAACAAACAAATGATTAATTTGCTATATATACATAGATAGATTCATCGATTGATCAAATTAAAGATTAATTGAAATTGGGGGCGGGGGAATTGAATGGAGAGGAATTAGGGTTTGGGGGATGAGGATTCACCTGCGCCATTGGATTTACTTGTTGGGCAGCTGTGGTATGAAGGGGGAAAAAGGTTTTTTGTGTGTGTGTGTTGAAAATGGGGGGTGGTGGAGGTGGACTGATGGTTGAGCAAAATTGAATTCATAAAAAGGAAGAGGTAGGAGATGATGATGTGATGTGGGGCCCCCTCGTTGCTGACTCTCTCCCTCTCACTCTCAGGCCGGACCCCTTCCCCAATCCCTCCCATGGCTGTCATTTCTTCCTTTCTGGTAAATTTTCCATACGTCACCCATACTCGCCCTTATTTCAGCTCGTGCCGAGTGCCGAGAGCCTTACCAAAATTGAAAATGTGAGGTGTTCGAAATCAATTTAGCTGTTGTTTATTTTATTTTCATTTATTGTACCCTATCTTGTTTTAAATATTGGAGTAATTTTTTATTTATCCTCCTTCCGTCTCAAAATTTAAGTTATTTTAGAATTTTGCACAAGTTTTAATAAAACACTCACTCATAAATCAAAATCATCATTCCACTAACATTTTTTTTTATAAATTTTATTATTTTTTAATACCCACTATATTTTTTTTAACCAATCAAAATCTTAAAAAAATCAACAACACACAAAAATCATTACTACCCCCTATCTAGAAAACCTAAAATGATATCTATTTTGTTACAAGAATAAACACCTAAAACTACCTAAATTTCGAGACAGATATGGAGTATTAGTAAGGTCGCCCTCTTCCCCTAGAGTAAGACCTCTTCTAGAGTCGTCGGTCGGCCTAGAGTGAGATTTAGTAAGGTCGCCCTCTCCCTACCAAGAGTAGTCTTCAAGGTCGCCCAGCCCTAGAGTCGTCGGCCCTCGGTCTACTTCACTCTCCGCCGCCGGCCCTCGTCTTCAAGTTCGTCTCAATCGCCGCTGGAGTCGCCGGTACAGGTACGAATCCTGTCTTCCTTCTTTCAACCTTTCAGACTTCGATTCAATCCATTCTTTTACAGGTATTTGCTTTTCTGATATGTGAAGCAATTATAAAACCAAAGATCTGAGAAAAGAAAAGCGGTTTTGAGCGGAAGCGAAGTCGATCGATAATGAAAATGAAAGATCGAAACAGAAATCACAAGCAAGAACATGAACACAACGATTTTACGTAGTTCGGCAAAATGCCTACATCCACCGGGCCTCAAGAGTTGGTCGAATCCACTATAGAGAGTTCATACAAGGGATGAATCAAACAATGAAAGCAATCAACCCTAGATCTAATATGCATGTTAATCAGAAGTACAAATGAAGGAAGAGAAACCCCCCTGTGTGGGAAAACCGAAGATCGAAGTCGGATTCGATCTTCAAAACCCTGATCTCAGAAGGCAAAGGAGAGCGGCCACCCAGGAGGACACCGGAGCTCAGACCACCTTCACAGAGAACAGTCACCATCTTCTCCAAGTGCTCTCAAACCGAAGGTTAAGAGTCGGAAAACCCAAACCCTAGAAAACCCTAGCAGAGCGATTGTGAGGAGAGAGAATGAAGAGAGCTGAAGTGAGTTTCTCTGATGGAGGATAGGAGCTTATATAGCTAGGTCAAGCCCGAGCCTCCAAAACGCAACACTTTGGAAGAGGCAAGTCTCGAACACCTTGTCTGCACTAAAATTTCTCAGACCATTAGTTGAATTCAACCTAAACTCAACCTTGTTAACCTTGGAATTAGCTAGTCTAATTTCCATAAATTCGATCAGGAGTTTAACCAATTCGACAACCTCCTTGATTGCACCACCATAGTTGATAAACTCAATGGGCTCGGAATTTACCTTGAAACCATTGTGTTGGTTCTGAGGTTCTTTAAGCTTGAACTCATCCATCCCTGAAGACACATATTGGACTAGAAGATCTTCCGGACGCTCACTGATTTCTTGATTCCTATCTCTGATCAGATTCGCGATCTTTTTAACGGGTACAAGCTTTGCTCCCTTGTTGTCTGTCGATTCTTGACTTGAAGTGTCGATTGCTAGTCCATGTCTGGAGGCTTGTGGGCTTTGCTCATATGTGATTGGGACTCCGATCACGATCACATATTCGTCAACACAACAAGCTTCAAACTCTTGCTCCGCTCGTGACTCGTTCTCCGATTGGAATTGCTCAGGCCTCGTCTGGTGCTAGACTTAATCTTGAAGGGCGTTCGTGAATAATTCAATCAACTCGTTAAGCTTGCGATTAATCCCCTTTTGGTGCTCGATTGAATCTTGAAGGGCTTGTTGAGTCCATGTCGCGAATTGTTGAAGATCTTGTAGCCGGTTATCCACCTTGCGCCAATGTTCTTCCATCACCCGATCACCGCCATTCCGCCAATCTGGCGCTCTCTTCCATCGCAAGACTTGTGCCATCCGCCATGGCCGGAATCGGAGCTCTGATACCAATTGTCATGATCCGAGCTTGATAGTGGGAAGCTATGCTTCCATGGTGATAGAGAATTGAGGGAGATAGGAGAAGGAAAGAAGAAAGAGAGGGTTCAGAGAGGAAGGTAAGAGATAGAGAAAGAGGGTAAGGTTTGTATTTGATTCAAGATATCCCGTGCAATACAATCCTTGGGTATTTATACACTAAAATACCCAATTTCTAGTAATTACACATAAACCCCTAATATTTCAATACATAACATATTTTAACCAATCACAATCTTTTAAAAGTCAACAATATACAAATCAATACATATCATTAATTGCAATCCCTTTCGTAGAAAACATAAAAGATCATCTATTTTGAAACAAAAATTATCATCTAAAACATCATATATTGTGAAACGGTGGGAGTAAATCTTATGAATACGGAGGAGACTCATGTACCGTTGTCCAAGTTTGATATATATTTTTTTTTAATTAGGTAAGAATTTAAGTAAAATTACCCGAGCGCATCCATCAGCATGAGGCAAGTTTGATGTTTCTTGTATATATAAAGAGCATAATGCCTCACATTCTTATTTTGTTCTCAAGTATTAAATTAAATAGTAACAAAAAGATCTATAAATTCCCCATGAATGAATTGATCGCCTTGCCAAACGGCTCGCACAAGTGAAATACATACAAAACTTAAATATATTTAAACAAAACAAGACGTGATTAAATTACAAGGATCCGTCCAACTAATTAACCTAATTAAGCACGTTAATTAAATTACCCCTCAAGCATCAACCTTTCATGCAAGTCTCAACAAACAAACATGACAAAACCCACAATATGCATCACATGACGGAGCATGCGTGGGGGTTATCGTCGCTGAAAATGGAGGCGACGGCCTCGTCGGAAGCAACGGCGACGGAGTAGGCAGCTGGGGTGTGGAAGAAGGCGTGGACGCCTGGGGCGACGGCGTTGCGGGAGGTGTCGTAGTAGTGGTTGGCGACGAAGGTCGGGTACTTGTAGAACGACGACATGTGGGAGTGCGCCGGTGGGAAGGGCCACGGCTCGGCGGCCTTGCCGGCTCTCTTGATGGCCTTGAGCACCTTCCTCTCCTCCAAGTGGTACCCTCTTACTATCACCTTTTGGACCTCCATGTCCACTTCTATTTCCTCTACACCTTTAGCATTAGTGAAAAGGGTCAATTAGTTCACTATTCGGCTGTTTTCTACTAACCAATCAATATTAAAATCATCACATTTATAGACGTGTATAAACTAAAAATAAAACCCATGAAATAAAGTTGTTAGGTTTACAAAATGTCTCACTTTGTGCCGGATTCGGAAACCCATTTTGATAGGAAAAATGGGTTTGGAGTCACCCCAATATCCTCATGAATTGGGCCTCGAGCATATTTTGAGAAGTTTTAGACAAGTCTACCTCTGGACCGGATACTGTAAGAACCACTCTACCAACTTATGATTGGTGTGTGATTTTTATTTTTTTTTAATATCTAGCAACTAGCTTAAGTGGGTGTAAATTTTTTTTAAAAAAAACATCTATTGATTTTAATACAACTAAAAGATTTGACTCGATCTGAAAATATTTTTCAGGTCAGATCAGGTTGCCCATGATGAGCCACCCTAGAATTAGTAGTAGAATATGTGTAAAAATATGGGTTGAGTCGGACATTGAAAACTAAGGATTTTTTGATTGAACTCGAACAAAAAAGGCCCAACCAAAAATATTATTTTGCCCTATACACTCCTCTAGTAGGCAAGTGGCAACTTGAGATTTTCAATTGAATTTGAATTTGAAAAAACAGGAACCAAACGCAATGAACACTCTCAACTATTTCTCCTAGAGTCAAAAAGAGAGAAGGCATCAAGTGAATCCCAGGCAAGGACACTTTTGGGCGACAAATTTATGGCCCATTTTGACTATCGTACACCATAATCAATGGTATCCCCTCCCTCCCTCCAACCCTCATACATCGCCCACTTCATTTAAACACAAAGGATGAAATTGCCCCGTTAACTCTGGTTCGATTTGATCCGATCCGATTCTATACCTAAATGAAAGTAATTACCAAAAATGCACAATACATATACCCAAGAAAATGTAGTTAGGAAAACAGAGTACTAGTACTCCAAGCTCCAAGATTTACCTTTAACCCCGGTAATTAACTATAAATTCAGCGCAATTTACAAGGAAATAGCAGTAAATGTTGGGAGTGGAGTGGTAGTTACCTTTGAGCTTGTAAAGAGCCTTCTTGAGCTTGGAAGCACATCCCTCACAATCAAGGTTTGGAACTCTAACCTCCACCATCTGCATTATTTCCACACCCACACTACATAATTAGATCAATTTCAACTCCCCCCAACCCTTCAACTTAAACCACGGCAACAACACTTACCGACATCGTTGTAATCTCCCCGAAACAACAACACAATCGAGTGCGGTCGAAAGAGTTAGCTCAGCTGGAAGTGAGCTAGTTTACAAGAACCAGAACCTGAGGCCTCAAGTAGCTTTTGTTGAATCTTATTTTATTTTGAAATGAGAGAGCGGGCATGGATTTATATATAAATAGAAGAGAGTAGCTCTTAGTAAGAAGCGTATTTGTTGGTTTGAGAGAGATAAAAAAGGTCACGCGTGCTTGACAGATTTTATAAAAGCGAGGCCCCTTTTTGTCTTCTATACCCAAACACACAGAGATACCAAAAGAGATGCACACAAAAAGTGATCAAAAAAGAAGGCATTGGGGAATCCGGAGAGGTGTGATCTTGTTGGTTCGGTAGCAGACACCCTCCGATCCACTCATCGCGGTCCCTGGACTGCCCATAGACATAGAGTGTCGTTGTATTCCAATGATGATGCGATTCGTTCAAGATCTAGTTGCGCTTGGGGAAAGAATATATATAGCCTTACAAGTTACGAACACGAGACAGCGCCAATTCGGCGTGTGAGAATCGAGAACACGTACTCCTTAACTTTTCGTACAAGGAGGGAGGGTTTGCGGATTTGCACTTGTCAACTGCAACGTTGTCATCGACATCGACATCTCACGAGAGCATCTGTTGGCTTTTAGCCCTAGGCAATGCAGCAGAATAAACCACGCCAGCCTTCCAGTCTGACTAAAGTGAAAAATGAAGCACACCAGCTGATGACCAGAGTCTTTTAGCCCCACTTAGCTTCTGACCGAAAACAAACCGAAACCAACTTGCTGAAAAAGACTCTTCTCCATCAAACCAAAATCTATAAGAGAGTGCAGAACTTGTTTTCCAGAAGCACCACGCGAAAGGGGCGAATCTCGAATGTTGCAACAACTTGACAGACATTCTCAGACCAATTCTGGATTTGAACGAGTGCGGCTGTACCTTTTGCGAAGCTCAAACTTTGCTACCTTGCATCTCAATGCAGCATTTTCTCAGCTCCAAACTCTGCCTATAAAGATGTCAAGGAAGAAATAAGATGAACTCGCAACTTTCAAAGGTAATCAGTGAAGGTGATAACTTTAAACTTATTCATGCAGTCAATGAAATTTGGGATACTCCATGGGAGATCCCAAGAACTGTCAAGAATATTCAACACATTATGACGCAATTTGTGAAGATTGAAGTCTACCATTGCAAAAGAGGTGCAAACCGAGCAACTGACTTTATTGATAGGAATGACTTTACTTAGAAATTTAGAATTTGATGATGTACCCCTCATATAGGGATTTTTTTGTCTTCATCCGAAAGGATGATCTAGATGTGAGGCCGGTTAAACTGACATTCTAATTTTCGCTTACCATAAAATAACATGATAAGTGATTATAGCATCATAAGTAAAATATCCTGCAGGAAAAACAATGTGAATCATGATAATGGAGTAAAGATGGAATTTGAAACATACTTGCAAGTGCACTTGTAGTGCTGAAACTAGTCAGAAGTCGCAACGAAAATGAAAAATACAGGGCAGCTTTTGGTTAGTAGTTGATAACCCACCACTTACGCTGCTACGCAGATTGAACAACACGAATCAGATACCACCACATGCATCATCTCATTGTTACAGCAGACCAGATTATCTGATACCCCCTCAAAGATCTCCTGCATATGTCTGCAAGTGGTACTCTCAAGTGCTTGAAGGTTACATTTAACTCCAAATCATGCATATACATACCTTGAAACGATTCAGTAGACTCTCGATGTTTCACACAAATGCTGTTTCTGGCATTCGACACATTAAATAGGGTAAATATTAACAGCTCCAGTATCATCCACTGCCATGGTTTGGCAAAATCTCCATCACCATTCACCATATATCTAGCTTTTGAAACCCGCCATGGTTTTTCAGTTCTCAATCCCTGGAACACACAAGGAGGAATACATCAGCAAATAGGACAATTGGACATGGTGAGTGGTGGCAAATTTAGCTGGATTCTTCTCAACATATACCACATCATTCAATCTAGTTTCACGCTAAGGGATTAAATAACAACCTAATATGCTCCAAAAATGAATGTGAAATTCAACTTCATAAGCTTATTTAGCCATGATAGATGGTTAAACTCAACTGTACTGATTACGCCCAAACCCTAAAAAAGTGACATAGGGCTCAATATCCCAATTGCAAAATACAGACACGCCAATTGTTAATTTCTTTTAAAATTAATTGGGGGCAATCCATGATCAACAAGTGCAGATCTTATCAACGATGACCGCTTTGCTATAAGGGGAACCCCCTCTCCCCAATCAAAAGCTCACCACAAAACACCACTCTTCAATCGCCATAGTGAAACCATATTCAAGAAGAAAGCTTTGTACATACACGTGATTAGGGGTGGGCACGGGACGGGACGGGACGGGATTGGATTGGGCCGGGACGGGACTCGTCCCGCGAAATTTTTTCGGGACGGGATTGACACTTTTTTTTCGGGACGGGATGGTGTCTGGGCGGGACGGGATCGGGACGGGACGGGCCTTGTCCCACATATAAAAATAATAAAATATTATATAAATTTGCAAAGTGAAAAATACTTTCATAATTCATTATTTAGTATAATATGTTGAATACGGTATTATTCTGAACTATATTATTCAATATTATTATTATTATTATTATTATAATACTATTATTAATTCATACAATGATTGTATAATTAATTATAATGTTAAACATATTTGGCTACATTATCGTACTAGATCAGGACGAAAAGGAATTAAGACGAGATTCATCAATAGTTGGAAAAAATACCGTATTGAATTAGCTATTTGCCTCTTGTACCTCTAAATGGGTATAATAATAATAATAATAATAATAATAATAATAATAATAATAATAATAATCCCAGGTTATAATTAAAAATAAAATAAAATAATATTACTTATTTTTATTGTTATTATTATATAATAATTATACTTTACAAGAAAAAAATATAATATGATATAATAATAATAATAATAATAATAATTTTATTATAAATTAATATTATTATTAAATTATATTATAATATTATGCAATAATATTATTATTATTATTATAAATTGAAAATTATTATTATAGTTATAAATAATATTTTCTCAAATAATAATAATAATATTATTATTATAAATGGAAGATTATGATTATAATTATAATTATAATATTTGCTCAAAATAATAATACTAATAATATATTATTATCATTCTATAATATTATAATATTATTATTATTATTATTATTATTATTATTATTATTATTATTATATGCGGGACGGGACGGGATTTGCGGGATCCCACCGGGATCGTCCCGCGTTTCGTCCCGCATAATTTTTGCGGGACGGGATCGGGACGGGATTCACTATTTTGTCCTAAATCCCACCGGGATCGGGACGGGACCGGGACGGGATCGGGATTTGCGGGATTTGTGCCCACCCCTACACGTGATGAAGGCTCCGAGGTGAATACAGGACGGAGAAGGCGGTGGGGGCGCGGTGCTCCAGCCGCAGTTGCAAAGACTCCGACGGTGGTTGCATGTCGGCAGAGGGTCAGAGGTGGATGAAATTGCGGAGGTTCGTTTTAAGTGCCGGTAGGTCAAAATGCGGCGTTTAATGATTGATGCCCTTTGTTAAATTTGTTACCGGGTTCGGGTTTGACCCTGACGAAAAAATGCAAACAATTACCGTGGTCACTCCGTATTACTCTTGGACACTGTTCTAAAAATCCCTTTAAGACCCGTCTAGACCTCCGCCTAATTCCAATTCCAAATCCTTGACCTCGCCCTGCCGTTAAGGCTATCAAGGTCGTCAAAACCTGTCTAGACTGCAATGACCCGCCATGAAATCCGTCATAGACCCCGCCTACACCCCGTTGTCATGTACTACCTCCGGTCGGAAATATTTGATGTTTGACTTTTGTGCACGTGGTTTTAGGAGCTAAAAACTATATAAAATCTTATTTATTTTGATTAATTTTTTTCATAGTTTAATATTTATTAGTAATAAGTATTAAACTGTGAAAAAAATTAATTAAAAGATTAATATTTTATATATTTTTTAGCTCCTTGAAATACGTACAGAAAGTCAAAACATCAAATATTTCCGATCGGAGGTAGTATATGGGTATTAGTATAAATACCCTTTATTAGTTATAATCCACCAGGGATATAACAAATTGGTATCTAGAGCAGGTTTAGTTCCCAAATCCGCAAATTTCATCTCAAATTCGACATTTTTTTTTTACCTAAAACCACAAATTGGGATCTTTGTGTGTGAGTGTTCTGTCATGGCGGCCGAGGACTGGTATCAACGCCTCCGAGAAGAAAGTCGACAGTTCATGGAAGAAAATCAACGACAATGGGATGAGCGGCAGCGACAATGGGATGATCGGCGTCGAAATCACCGGGAATTACAACAAGATCGTCTTGAAGAAGCATTGATAGCGGGGGAGGGAAATCTCCGAGAACAACAATTGCTAGCATTACTGGATGAGAGAGAGCACATAATACAACAACTGTATGAGCGAAATCAACGATCCCTGATAGAGTATCGAAGGCAATGTGAGGAATTTTGGAGACAAGATGAATTAGAGGAACAGGAAAGAAATATTAGTCGAAGCATCGGATCACCACCTCAAGAAGGAGCCTCGCCCACACAGATTTTCGAAGTAACTGTAGAGCAAGAAATTGAATCTTCAAAGCCGATCAGAGATGGGCGTGTTCTGGGTGATTCGGGAACCAAATTAGTCAGCGATGAGGAAACGAAGCTTGTACGGGAGGAGCAAATAACAAAATTGAGTCAAGAAATCAACTCGAACCTGCACCCCATCCAGGATCCGAATGATCTTCAAAACCATGGTGAATCTTCAAAGGTAATTCGCCCTCCTTTACAAGATGTAGTTGTTGAAATTGGAACCAAAGAGTTGGGCGAATTAGTTCAATTGTTGATTGAGTTGATCGAAATCATATTAGCTAATGGTAGGACAAATAACATGACTGATATTGGGGTGAATTCAGTTGAATTAGAAGTTCCAAGTGCACCCATGGTGTTTGAAAAAATGCCTGGACCAGTAGGTAGGACTATTTTCGATCCGGTTGGAGGTTTTGATGTCCTAGATTACGAGATTGGTGGATGTCGAGTAATCGACATGGACTCGACTAGTGTTGTGGATTATAACTCATCTACTGATGCTCTGTTCAACCTCCAATGCGTCAAAGACCGGTTAATTTTGATGCCCTTTGTCAGAGGAAGGTCCACTGCAATCCTTATTGGTCTAGGATGAGTAGGTGTGGACTCGTATATAGGCAAGTGTTTGATTATGGGTTTTGATCCGGGTGGAGCCCTTGCTTTCCTGTTTGTTGTGGCCTGAGGGCTTGGGTGCTTGTATAAATAGCAAGAAGCAAGAACAATGGCTACAAAGGCAGCTGTGTAATGTGATGTGGGAAAGCAAATGAAGATGTAATGTGTGCTGTTGTTGGCAAGTGCAGGTTTTTTTTTTGGGGGGGGGGGGGGGGCTGATAGCCTTACAAACTTGAAGCTATTGGAGAGCATTTCATCAGTTGGCTTAATTTGAAGCTATTGGAGAGCATTTTCAGTACTGCCAGTCTTACAAACTTTATTTTGCTAGGTGACGGTTTGTTTTGGGGGGGGCTTGTTGATTTGTTTTTTAAGTATGCACTGAACCATGGCTGAGTAGTACCGAATATATGTGGGTATTTGGAGATGACATTCTACAAATTTCAAGAACCCCAAACTTCATCTTACGGTTTGCTGTCATAACTGCCAAGTGTGTTACCATGCTCCTCGTGCAGCTTAAAAGGAATTTGAAGGTGTTACAGTGTTGCAAGCAAGTGGTGTTCTTACTTTTAAGGTTCCACTATTCCAACATTTGGCTTGATGTCATATGCGGGAAGCACTGTATGGTACACGACACTTGATGTCATAGATATGCATCATGTATAGATTTTTGTATTTTTAATACATAGTAGGACTTGTATTTTGTATAAGCGTTGGGGACATAGCTTTTAAAGGAAAGGTCATGTAATGTATATGGGTATTAGCTAGGGTATTAGTATAAATACCCTTTATTAGTTGTAATTGAGACATCATGGAAAATAATGAAATGTCAATTACCCCTTTTCTCCCTACCTTTATTATATCTCTTTCTTTATCCCTAATATCTCCCTTACTTTACCTTTTCCTTTACGTTCTTCCCTAATTCATCATCTTCTTCGATCCCTAATCTCTTCATTTTCCCTATCAATCTCCCTTGTTCTTGGTTATAATCCACCAGGGATATAACACCCGCCTAAACTCTTAACTCTACCCTAGCGAGATATAAAATATTTGATTTGTTTTTTGAAATTTTTTTTATCAATAATATTTGATGTTTAAAAGTAATAATTACATTTTATTTATTTACTAGTATAGTAACCCGCACCTTGTGCGGGATGTCTTTAAATAAGAATATTTTTTTAATTCTCTGTCACCGGTTATAGTAGGTTAAATATTAATTGTCATATTTTAGTTCTTTGCTTATATATTGATCAACCAATTAAATTACATTATAGAGTTATGAATAAAAATTAAGAAGTACTATATGCGTACAAACAAATCTCACATTGAGAGTGTGAAATTAAAGTTAAAATAAATACAAAAATAAAAGAAAGCGAGAAATCAAATTGAGTCCCACTAAACATTTATTGATTAGTCAGTATGATTGTACAAATTTATCCTTCAATGGATACAACAAACATAAGGTAGAGATAAGAAGAAAAATGGAAAGGAAGTGAGATGAAGGGTGATTATATAATAAATGATGGTGTACATAGGAAGACACACAATTAAAATATAAACAGATAAAGAAGAAAATCATATTTAATTAATTTGTTAAAATAAATATGATTTTATTTTAATCTTATTCATTGAATATCTAAACTAACCAACCAAAATATCATGAATATCTCAACTGATTTCATATTCAAATCGTAACTAAATTAGATTTAATTAATTAATTAATTAATTAAATTTGCATAGTTATCCAAACAATCCGATATGCAGTTGTCATATCTTAACTGATTTCGTATTAAATCTTAACTGAATTAGATTTGTGAAATAACTTAATTAATAAATAAATTAAAATACCTACATTAAAAGAGAAGATGCCACATGACTTAGCGCAACTTCTCCTTTAGTATTATAATATTGATTTGCTATTTTCAACATAAATTGTACTTTTGTTTTTATTTTAACCAATTAAATTTATACATAATAATGTAATTGGAGATAGAAACTTATTTTATAAGGTATTTAAATATAAATAAAATATATTTTAAAATTTTGTACCCAAATTTAAAACGTCAAATTTCAAATTTCAAGGGGATATACGAACATGTTGATAATAAAAAATAAGCAGAAGACCCGATGAGAGAAAACTCAGAACCCCCTTCCTTCTCTAAAACGACGAACCCTAGGAAATCATCCTCCCTGAAATCCCCTCATCTGGTTCTCGGATCATCCAGAAAGTATGGGGTTAATCCTCACCACATCCTCGCTAATGAAGCCCAACCGAAAATTTGGTGTTCCTGGCAAAGGTCGAAAGCCTCTGACCTCCTCCAATGGCGTGAGTTTTTCCAATTCAAAATGAAAGAAATTCGTCATCCTGTCTTTATCCATGTAAGCTTATGGATTGTTCGGGGAATAAATACTAGACTTCGGTTCTAGTGGTGGTGGATAGCCTACTGGTGTCTTCCCCCACAAGGTGTGCTCAATCTGTTGCATCCTAGACCATATAATTGGGCTTGGTGGTGCGATGTGTCGTGGTCGTACATGGTGAAGCATGGTTTCCAAATTCATAATCGATTGATAAGGTGTATGCTTGCCTCCTCTCGTTGGGTCAGCATGGTCTTCTTCCGGCTCTTTTTTAGGGCTGGCGTGGTTGGTGTTTCATTCTCACCACTGCATTTTAACTTTTCTTTCTTGATCACTAATCGCAATCCTTATCTTGTGTTAACTTTGGTACTCGTCAAAAATATTGAAAAGCAAACAACAAACAAAGGGAAAAAGAAAGTGAGGAATTCAATTCCTCTTGAACATCCAACGTTGCAGTACCCGAAAAACGGCAACTCCCAAACTTGTGTCCAAGGGGGTACCAGGCCCTGCGGACGGGGGTAACACCTCACCTTCCAAACAACCTAAGGGGGCGACCATGCTTTCCTTTTATATGGCTTCCTTTTATATGGCAAAATACTCAACACCGCACAAATTGATGATCAATTCAACAAGACAACAACGCCTTACTTGTTTGCATTTCATTGGTAAGGGCATTGACTTCGAAACCACCTATTACAAGGCTGTAAACATAAATATGTTCATTACATTCATTAGACGTGATGGGCTTGCTTCCTGGCCTTGGTTTGTTTATTGCTGGGAGCCTCTTAGCTCTTGGTACCAACAATTTAAAACGTTGATGGTGATGGTAGCTAACAATGGTTTTTCTATATCCATTCACAACATAAAACTGAGCAAGTTCAATATATTATATCATGAGATCCGAGTGAAGGGCATTCGACAATTGTATAAAATATTGATAGAATTTTGGTTTCATAAATGGCAGCTCTTGTTACCTTTGATAAGCTGCTTGGATTGGATTGTTCTAGCTAAAAACAACCAGCATACACCCGCTTATACACAGACTAAAACAAAGGTAAAGTTCCTAATCTATTGTACCTCTCGGTCGCTTGCTTCTGTTATACCATCTGTTGCGATGGTGTGGTACTCAGAGACCGATGGCGATGATATATATAATTGCAACCATGCATCAATGGTTAAACAAACCTGTAATAGGGATTACAACAACCTATTATGTCAGGTAACTTGGTGCTTAGGAGGTAGGATATTACATATCGCTCTTAACCGGTGTAACAACCATCGACATAAATCATTGCTTATATCAATTCATTTGGGTAGAATATCTGGTTCGGACCCAAATCAAAGTTGTGTCTCATGAAGATCTGTTTCTGGAATTGCCTTGGAATAGGAAGGACAACATTCTAGACTAACATCAATGTCCTGTGTAAATCAGAACATATTCAAATGTTGGCGCTTGCTGAAACTAAAACAAAGTCCATACCGAATGCGCCCGTTTGGAAAGGAGCGGGATTTGACAAGGCAATCTGGGCTCCTGCTATTGGTAAGGCGGGTGGCTTGGCCCTACTATGGAAGGAAAATAATCTTCTTCAAGAATCGGTTGATATAATAGGCACATGGGATAGAGTGATAATTGTAAAATATACAAACATAGTAGACAGTTTCAGTTGTCTCGTTTCAGTTGTCTCATTTGGTTCGTTTATGCACCTCCTCACGAGGTGGATAAACTTGTTTTTTTGGGACACGCTTACAAAGGCTATCAACCGGGAACAATTTCCTAGTATCATTATTGGCGATCTCAATGAGATCGCTTGTTTCGCTGACAAGGAGGGTGCCGTTAAGGTATCTCGCTTATCACGGCTCACAAACTTCAAAAATGAATGTTCGCTTCTGGAAATTCCTTCATGGGGGAATGAGTTTACATGACGGAAAAAGCAAACTGAAGAGGAGAATATCAAGGAGAAGTTGGATCGTGTCCTAGTTCATCAACAAATTGTTAGCAGTTTCCATCAATCACTACAAAAAATGGTGTGTTTTCATCATCTGACCATTGCCCTATCTCAATTGAACTAACCACCAACATCAAATTCAAACCACCGCCTTTTAAATTAGAAAACTTATGGTTGCATCGGAATGATTTCCAAAACCTTGTTAAGCAAACATGGCGGGTCTCTTGCTCTGGGTCAGATATGTTTCAGTTGATGCGTAAGACTCGCCTATTAAAGCGGAAAGCTAAGGAATGGAATAAAAGTACATTTGGAAATATTTTCCGGCAATTACAGGTGGTAGAAGAACAACTCCTAAGCATCCAGACAACGCCCACCCGACACCAAACTATGTACAATCAAAGTAAATAAAAGAATCTAATAATAAAAAAGGAAAAATTATTGTTATTTCAAAAATCATACTGGCCTCAACAAGCTAAAACTAAACATATCAGGTTAACTGATTCTAATACGGCCTACTTTCACCGAATTGCATCCGGAAAGATAAATAGAAAAACAATAAAACACATAACTACATCTGACGGTACTCTCGTCCTTGGGGACTCAAATATAAGCAGTGAGATTCGACGGGATTATCAACTACGGTTTTGCCGGCCGACAATCAATCAAGCCAGATTGGATGAATATCTACAACTCGTCTAACCAGAGATAACTCGGGAAGAGAATGATATGTTAATCACCATTCCTACAAATGGGGAAGTAAAGCAAGCAGTCTTCAACATTAGAAAGAACAAATCACCTGGCCCTAACGGCATGACAGCAGAATTCTATAAATCTTATTGGGAGATTGTGGGTCCGTCAGTTATAAAAGTTGTTAAACGTTTTTTTCTTTCAAGCTAGATTTTGAAGCAATACAACCACACGTTTATAACGCTACTCCCAAAGTGTGATAATCCAATGTCGACATCGCACTATAGATCGATCAGTCTAAGTTCCACGATCTACAAGATAATATCCAATATACTAATAGAACGCCTCAAGGCGGTCATGGAAAAATTAATCAACCCTCTACAAGGAGCCTTTACCTCAGATAGAGCAATTCAAGACAATGTGCTAATTGCACATGAAATTTTCCACTCCTTCAAATCCCATAAGGGTAAGGAAGGCTGGCTAACGCTCAGACTTGACATGGAAAAAGCTTATGACAGGGTGGAGTGGGGTGGTTTTACAGAACAAGTTCTGCGTAGATTTGGTTTTCATTCGACCTTTATACAATGGATTATGGAGTGTATCTCCACGGTATCCTTCTCTGTTCTGGTCAATAATGGTCCAACGGAGATGTTTTACCCGTCTAGAGGTCTACGCCAGGGTGACCCTTTATCCCATTTCCTGTTTATTTTTTGGGGGCTGAAATCCTTGCCCGTCAGCTAACAGCGGAATCTTCCTCGCCTAGCCAGCTAGTTGGTTTTGATTTTGGAGCAAATGGACCAACCATTCTATTTCCGGCCTTTGTGGATGATATCCTTATTTTCTGCAAAGGTAGTGTAATAGCATGTCAGAAAATAAAATCAATCCTTGAACACTATTGTCAAATTTCGGGACAGAAAGTCAATTATCACAAGTCTTCGTTCCAAGTTACGTCGTGAATTATAACGACCAAAATTACTGAACTGGAGAATACGCTCAATATCTCACATGTCACTTCTATTGAGAAATATTTGGGTTGCCCGATCATAAATGGTTGAGTAAACAAAGACACTTTTGATAATATAATTTGTCGGTCCAAAGAATAACTGGGCAAATGGAGGGTTGATGCCCTGTCGCAACAAGGCCGAATGGTCTTAATAGGGTCAAATCTTGCTGCGAAACCTTTATACACGATGCAGAACTTCATGTTACTAGCTTCAATTTACAAGGATCTAGACCAAATCAATCAGCATTTTTTTTGGAACAAGGATGCCCAACATAAACCCCTTATTGGGTGGAGTAGAATCCGCAGATACAAAAAGTCTGGAGGTCTCGGCTTGCGGCAGGAAAAAGAAATGAATGAAGCACTACAACTTAAACTGTTATGGAAAATCATCGCGGATCCGAATAATAGCTGGGTGCGCCTGGTGAAATATAAGTATCTCAAAGATATGCAACTATTTGACTATAAAAGAAAAGGTAATTCTTCATGGCAGTGGTCCAAACTTTCCCTTCTAATCGATAGATTCAAGAATGGTCTGATATGGTCAATTTAAAATGGTTTATCTATCAGATTATGGACAGATAACTAGGTCTCCGCCAAACCTATATGCACAAGAGCAGGCTGCCCTGATTCCTTTAACACCTCGAATCGGGTGGCCGACTACATCATTGGGGGCCAATGGTGGATTGATAAACTCGAGGCTATCCTCCCAAGACAAATTGTTGATGAAATTGTGTCAATCCCATTACCGAAGTGTGCTATGGAGGATCGTTTGTATTGGTGGCCTGATCGGGAAGGTTGGTTCACAACAGCTTCAGCATATAATATGCTCACCTCACCACTCTCTGAGACTACAGATGAGAATGCATGGATTTGGAAACTGAAAGTTCCTCTGAAGATCAAAAACTTCCTTTGGAAGGTCAGCCAGTCCGGTCTTCCCACAAAACAACCTTTAGCTTCTAGGGGTGTTCTCGTTCCAACTCCCTGTGATATCTGCAATGACTGCAGTGAGGATGATACGCATATATTCCAACAGTGCAAATCTCCACATATAGCACAATACATGTCTCCGACAGAGTATGGCACTTTCCTACAAGCAGTCAACGACACAAGAGATATAAAAAAAGATCATGGCTTGGCTAGGCGCCAACTTAAAAAAGGAAAAACTATAGAAAATTGCGTATAACTGGTGGAGAATCTGGTTCTTTCGTAACAACTTTACCTTTGGTAAAGGCGGTGTCCCCACGTCTACGGAATTTATGGGGTTTTTGGGAAATCAAGTAAGCGGGTGGGATCGGGAAAACAAAGTTAATATAGACAGTGAGGGGGCTGATTACCCGATGAGTAGAGGAAACCAACTGTGGAAACCCCGCAAATCTCCCCAACCCCGCAAATGGTCTAAACCACCAGAGGGGGTGTTTAAACTCAACTTTGACGGGTCTAGTTTACTAAATGCTTACAGCTGTGCAGGTATCATCATCAGGGATTAGCATGGAGCCCCTATATAAATGGCCTTTAAGCGATTGGGTCGGAAGACGCCGTACATGACTGAGGCCCTTGCTCTAAGGCTTGGTGTATCCGAAGCAAATAAACTACAGATACAACAATTACAGATAGAAGGTGATTCGAAAATCATCATTGATCACCTTCAGAGTAAAACCATGATAACCCGATATCAAAACCATGATAACCCGCATGAGGGATGTTTATTTCTCTCATGTCCCTTATAGTGACAACAGAGTGGTTGACAAGGTTGCACACCTTGACCACTTGACCCAAAGAGAAATCAACCCTTTTAATTCAGATCTTCAATGTCTCGTCCGTGAGGATGCTTTCATAATAAAAAAAAAATATTGTTGATAATAAAAATATCCCAAGGGGATCTACGAACATGTTCACTCGTAAATTTCAAATTTCAACCCCCATAAAACAACATACTCCATAAATTTTAAAATATTAAAAGTCGCGGTTGGGTAGAAACATTGACAAGGTGCGGGCCCGCCACAAACCAACGGCACTATCATCTAGGTCCAAACCAGTACGGACCCCAATAGAAAGACGGAGTGAAAGAGGGAGAGTGATCCTCACTCGCCGTGTACACGTGTCACCTTGTAATCGTCTTACTTTATTCTAACGTTTCAAAAAGAAAAAGGAGAAAAATAAAGGTAGATAGATTAGACTTTAGAGAGAGCACGTGACAGTAAATGCAGCACCGTCTCACTCGCCGAGTCTCCTTGCCATACTCAACACGCGTGGATTCTTCTCTCCCACAATTCATTAATATTCCATTTTATTCCCCACTTCTTTCACGTAATTACAAATTAGGACCCAAAAAATCACTAACAAACGACTCATTCCCTTTCCGTGACCCGATATGCAAATGCGTCGCCGTTAACGCCCTGTAACGCAAATATCTCCGCCTATTTTTGTCCAATATTTTAAAAGGGATATTTTTTAATTAAATATAGAAAAGTCACAAACAGACAGATTTGATGTCGTTTACACTGCATTTCACCCTCATTTCGTTCGCATTTCATCTACTTCTCAACAAACTCTCCCCCCCTTTGGCATTTATCCTCTTCCATCCTCTATATATATCTCCCGTCTTCCCACTGCGATTCCATTTTTCCCCAAACGACTCGGAAAAAAAATCCATTTGAGAGAGTGCGGAGAGAGAGAGCGAGCGAGAGCGGTTTAGGTGAGAGGTAGAGAGAGAGAGAGAGATAGGTACGGGCGTGTTGCTTCATTTTTCTGTTTTTTGTTTCCTTCGCAGGTGCTAGTTTTCGGTGTTTGGAGGAGGTCAACTGCTAATTTTCTAACCTGTAAGTTTTCTTTTTCTTTTTCTTTTTCTTTTTAATGTATCTCTGTTTTTTTCGTCTTCGTTTTTGTGTTTATGCATTTTTTGATGTAATGGATTTGAGTTATTTTGCTTTATTTTGATTATTAATTATTAATTTCCTGTTCTAGGTATTTCGATTTTCCCCTTCCCTGCTCTAATTTGTCCTTTGAGCCCGGTTTTTGAGAAATTAGGGTTTGATTGAAGGCGGCTTTGTAATGATTTAGGGGTTTTTGGCTAAGTAGGTCTGGTTTGCGGGTTCGTGTTGGTTCTGGTTTGCGGTGTGCGTTATGCGTTGGGTATTGTGGGTATTTGTTTAGATCTGTAAGTTGTTTAGTTAAATATGTGCATATTAGGTAGTGTACTGTGGTTATGGTATCAATGGAAAATCTACTATTATACTTGGTTCCGTATGTGATCCATTATCTCCACTTTTGTCTTTATAATATTCCGTGCGGGTCCATTTAGGATAATGCTAGAATATCATTGATTTATGATCACACATATTGATATACATTGATTGTTCTTTTGATAGGTTAAGCAGTGTATGTGTTTGCTTTACGATCTCTTGGCTTTAATTATTAGCAAATGTAGAATGAGCTGAAGTTTTAGTCTTGTGCTTCGATTTCGCCTATTTGTTTTTCAGGATTTGCTGCCTTTAGGCTATCTACGTATATGTATATATGAACTATATGACTAAGTTTGTTCATGGGGAAAAGGCTCGGTATCTAGACACTTTTTTTTTAAATTTTTTTACTGAAAGTGCTGCTATACTTAAGCAAAACATGCATGCATCCTGGAACCTTCAAGCATTCCATTGGAATTGACACTGCTCTTCTACATTCACCTCTACAGAACACAGAGAGTGAGCAATGGAGATGCAAGGAACAGCAATGTTTCAAGTGTCAACTAATGTCATTTTTCTATCTAGTATTATGGGTGGAGAAGGTCCCAACCCTTGCCACAAATGTGACTGGAAGTGCCAAAACGAGCATGTATGTGGGAACATGTATCGGTGCAGGCTAACAGGGCTGACCCATATCTGTGACAAAAACTGTGACCAGAGGATCCTTCACGATAATCACCACTCTCTCTGCAGGGTCAGTGGCCAGATTTTCCCTCTCACAACTGCGGAGGAACAGGCTGTGAGAGGAGTTCGTAGGAAGTTTGTTGATAGTGACGAGAATTCTTCTCCCTCTGAGAGCTGTTCTTTCAAGCGCAGACGTGATGCCAAGTTTCATCCTTCACCTTTTGAGAGATCCATCACTGCTGTTAGTCCTATCTGCAGCCAAGTTGGAGATGGCATGGACTTGAACTAGATAACCTGCAAACTACTACAATAAGCTTTCCTTTTTACCCTTTTAATTTCGCATCCTGATGAATGGATATTGATGGGGGACCCTGATGTTTAGGAACTTTATAATATCTGCTGGACTTACTATGGATATGTAGCGGAATTAAGACTATATTTACCTACTTTCTCTTGTTCCCCACGTGATTAGCTTATTTTGCTACTTAACATTTAGTGATATAATTCTCGTGATTTACTATCGACTTTGAGTATTGCCATTCATACTTGCAAACAGTTAACTATGTGGGTTTTGTTCTGCCTTTTCTGGTTAAAGTTCCTTGTGCTGGTTTGCTTGTGGTGTCGCTGTCTTCTTCCAGGTTTTTATGAGGGATATTTATGCCAGCTTATGGATCATGAGTGTAATGGTGTTTGAGATATCTTGTTTTTGTTCATTATTATTTGCCTTTGTTTTCTTTCTTTCTTCCTCTTGTTTTATGAGGGCTGGTATTATTGAATGTAAATTTATCTGTAAATCTGTAATTTATACTTCTGCATTCTCCAGTTTGTACTCTGTTTAGCTGTTGCAAATATAGTGACACTGGATGATTCTACTTCACAAAGCACCATAACTTGACATTTTATCTTTCTTGATGTTATTTTGCAGGTTTCATTGTATTATCTAGTCATGGCGTTAACGTTATTAATAGAGTCGATGGTCCATTCTTTTCATTTAAGTTTATACTTTTTTATTTGAATGTGAGAAAAAACTAACATAACCTTTTTTTTTGTTCATGTAGGGGGGCGAGGAACAAAACTTTTCTTCATTATCAATCAAAGATGTGCTGGAAGCTGAAATGCCCCATTTTGCAGGGTATCCATGAGGACCATGACAGAACAAAGCATTCATGGAGCTTATGTAGAGGCAATCAGAAAGGCGGAAAGATTCATATAGATAGAGAACCAGTACTTTTTAGGAGGATGTGGTTTATGGACACAAAAGACCAATACAACAGTTGCAAAAGCTTGACCCCCATTGAGATTGCCTTGAAGAGTGCAAACAAGATTAGAGCAAGGGAGTGGTTTGCAGCTTACATCCTGATTCCTATGTGGCCAGAAGGATTATCTGCAAACAAATCTTTTCAGGATATTTTGCATTGGGCTAGAGCAACCGAAACAAGCAATTCCGGCTATCTTGAAGATTTGCTTTTTGCGAGGAAAAGCTAGTGAGTTCGTCCCACCATGGTGCATGTCGACCACTCCAAGATAATGAATGGTATATAGCTACTTAACCATCATGCATGAAATTTTACATAAAGAGCCAATCATAAGTTGTTATTTCAATCTTTCAGCCGACGATGTCTACATGCTAATAGGGATACTTGACAGTGAACCAGCAATCCGTTGATGGGGTAAGAGATACAGAGATTGCTATAGGATGCGAGCAATGAAGAAATGGTGAAGAAATCAACCCGTACCACATGGCATTGTGGTATGAGCACAGCGGAAGAGCAGAGGAATCATTAATACATAATTGTGTGGAGAAACTGCCTTGAATTAGAGACGAGGTTGTTGACATGGAAGGAGTTACCTGGGCTGTTATCCTGTAAAACAAAGATAATTCCTCATAAGAGGTAACCCAAGGAATTCATTTCGATCATGCCTCGGTTTTTTGGATTCTATATAGCCTCCGAGGAAATTGAGCACAAGTGCTCATGGATTATTACTTGGCTGAGAGATTAGGTCTACTCTTTATGAGGAAGCATCTGCGAGTGGGTTTCAATGTGGTGCGGGTGAAGAACGGACAGGCATTGCTCTAATGTTGTTGATCGCTATAAGAGGCCTTTGCAAGTTTTTGTGAGCCTTTCATTCAGTCATTGCGTTCGAATTTTGCAACGCTTGTGTTTTGTGGAGTTTTGACACTTGATTTTGTTAGGTGTAGAACATGTCTATTTGAATATCAGGCAAAACACAATGAATGCCTTTTCAGCAATGCATCAATAATTCAAATCCTCTCTTGAGTTTTATTTTGATGAGGGTACAGAGGATGCAGTTTTTTCCACCTGCCATTAGTTGTTTGAGCCTTCTCGGAAAGGGAAATGAATCTTAGGCCGGTAAATCAATAGAAGACTTGACAATTGTTAGAAATGGGCAAAACTTGCAAAACAAAGTTATGTCATTGTTCATCATTATTTATAGGTAACTGTGGGTGAAAATGCAAATGCACACAAGTATTGAATTATTCCACGTTGATGTGTGGTGAATTGAGGAAAAGGGTTGATCGAAACCTAGCGAAAGTGTTGCTAAATTCCTGTCCATTTTATTTGTCTTAAGGTTGATGATTTATAACTTCTTGGCTGGCCAGTGGCCATTCACTATTATCCAAAATTTATGCTATTTTTAGCAATTTTCCCTCAAAATAAAACCTCACCAGTCACCGGTTACCTCACGAGTGCGCGCGTTTGTAAATTGAGAGACAATCGTACAATTTACATATATTCTCATCTCTTGTATTCCCTGGAGTCGTGTGATTATGGAATTGAAGCTGCTACTGTGTATCTGAAGATCTCCAAGTAAGTTTGAAACCCTGTCCACAATCTCCATTAGTTGGATATGAGCATTTCTGAATGCACACAACCTGTTTGATGAAATGTCTAAATGAGAAATTCCCTATTTTTGAAACCCTGTCCAGAAAATCAAGCAAATGGCAGCTCTTGGGGAAATCACCCTTCCACTATTGAGAAGAAATCATCCTCTTACGAACACCCATTCGACGCCTTTCAAGACCCAGTTCCGCCCCTTTCAAATTAAGTGTAAGTGACACCTTAAAGGTTTGCTTTATGAGGCACTGGACTTCACAAGGTTACTAACTTGGTAAACGATTCCAGATGTTCCCCTGAAGCCTCTGGTGACTGTTTCCAAGGCAAGGACGCCGGCTAATACAAGAACCGAAAGCGCCAAAATTCGAAACCGGAGGATGAGAAGGAAGGTTAGGATAGGATCCACATGGTAGCATTACCTACCACCTGTTGATTTCGTTTCCGGTTCTTATGGTTTTCTCGGTTTTTGGCAGTTTGATGGCACGCCCAAGAAGCCGAGGCTCTCGGTATTCTGTTCCGACAAGCAGCTGTATGCAATGCTGGTTGATGACCAGAACAAGAAATGTTTGTTTTATGCAAGTACTCTGCAGAGAGGCATTCGAGCTGATACCGATGTTACAACTGAAGTAATTGCTCTTCCAAACAAACACATTTCCTGCTTGTAAAAACCCAGCTTCAGAGTTTATGTCATAACGAATCCGTTTTCATACCTGTTAACCACATGCTTGCAGGAGGCTGCAAGAGTTGTTGGTGAAGAACTGGTTAAGGCAGCTGCTGATCTCAAGATCCATGAAATATCGTCCTATGATCTTAATGGATGTGCTGTTCGTGGCCTTCGTGGGCAGCGAATACGGGCCTTTGAATCTGTGATTTCTAGCTATGGTTTCTTGCCAGAGTTGAGGTCCTATGATCTTAACTGAATTGTCCTTGTAAAAGTGACTGTCATTTCCCCAAACCACTTTCGCAGTGAGTCGTCTAACGAGGATTCTCCGCCTTCACCTCCTGCTGACACCCTTTTTGAAGGTATACCAATCACATCGAATCAAGTTGTTGTTCATGAGTCGTGATCCTCCTGCAGTTGCAGCTGCTTATTGCACAGAGACAAAATCCATGTGGTGAAGAAAATCAGAAAGTAATATCGAAGAACAAGTAACATCGATAGACGGTGCAGATAATAATGTATCTCCATGTGCAATCTTCCATTGTAGATTAGATCATTTGTGCATTGGTATGCTTCCGGGAAAGGAATGGAAAAACCCATGAGTTCTGGATTAAAGTGAACAACAAGTTAAATGTTAGAAAGGTTGATATGGAAGTAGGCATTGAGAGTTGAAGGCATAGAAAGGATATCCATCCAATTGAAGGCAATGAATGAAAGAATACCAAACAAAATTACCGGTGCTTTAACTAATTGTAGTTGCATCTATGATCTACACCTCATCCAAAAGCTATACACAAACCTCAAATACAACACTCTTCACACCCTCTACATATGTAGCTGAACTCTTCGATACATGTCAATAATATTACAATCTACAAAGCTCTTCTTCTCACCTTGAAAGGAAGGTGGGATGGTTGGAAAATATGTCGAACATCCTCAACCATGCCGAATGTCAATGTAAGACATCCTCTAAGCTACAACTGCTGCATAAGCCTCTGTCTGCAAATAGTGTGTGACCAAAGAGAAGCTGTGGGCGTTCTCTTTGATTTGTGGTGGTTAGTCTCTAACAACACATGGCGCGCTTTGTTTCTTGAAGTTTCTGCCACAAACAAAGCATCTCTCCAGGCTCTTGGTAGTGGGCAACTACATAGCCATCCTTGCACCCCTCGTTGTAGACCCGCTCTTCGTTCTCATACTTGACTTGTAAGCCATCCTTCTTCATAGCATCAATCCAAATGCCCATTGCTACATCTTCCAACTTAAACATCTGCAATCAGCAGTTTCAACAATCCAAAACAGCATGTCAGATGAGGTTCATGCTAATGAATCTAGGATTTTAGCTTTTAACATGTTTAAACATATAAGTTGCCTTGGATTATTCATCTAGTGTTGATCAAGAACGTCTCACATACCTTTAATCGACCTTCTCGTTGTCTCTTGGATACTTCCTTCGCGATGTCACGTGACACAACATAACCTGGTCCATGAGCCCATGGTGGGTATGTTTCTTCACGCCATTCCTGCATACGTGTGATTCCAGATGTAAGAGGTGAGATGAACAGAAAAAAAGAAATTTAAAAAGATAGCCTTACAACCAATAAACATAGCAAGTATTCATTGCAAAATTAAGAAAGTTGCAGCATAATTCAAGCTCTGTTACACTGTTAGATCTTCTCCAGGTGAAGTTGCACAGTGAGAAAGAAATCAAGAGGACAATATTTACCTCAGGACTTATATACCATTTGCTGTCAGTACTCCGGTGAGGCTGAGATTCCGAGTTAATAAGACCATAGAGCAATCCAGTGGTAATGTTGATCCTATTCATAGAAGCTAATACTTCATCTACACGAACAAATGCATCATCGTCCGTTTTCATGATATATTTGGCTGAAAGAACATCTGCCTGTTGAGAGAAGAGGTTATTAGAGCCACAATAGAGATGGAAATAAATGCATAAAAAATGAGATTGTACCCCAAATGTGCAGATTGCAAGACTTTTCCAAGTTATGAGACTATAATAGTCAACAAATGGCATAAGCTGAACATCTCCATATGCCCGAGCTTCTTTCCATAGTTCCTCATTCACCCTTTGGTTTTTATGCTGAAATGAAGAAGCTCGGGTTATTTTAAAAGGATTTAGTGTAGCAATGCACCACCAAACATTTATAAAAGATATCGAACTGCCTATAACCAAGTACAAGAAAAAGAATTCTAAAATACAAGAACTTAACCAATTAGCTGCAGACAACCCTCAAAGGAGTACCGTAGAGAAACCAAATGTGTTTTCTAACACATGCAATAAGTTATCTTAGTAAAATTACACATCTTTATCAAAATTAATTGCAAATACAGCAAAAATGCAGTGCTCCCAACTGCAGAGTAGCCCTCACAAAATCCACCAACAACTAACGGATGAAAACAGCTCATCAATCTTTGAGTTATTTTTTTTTTAAAGAAATCTTTTGAGTGATTCATTGAAAAATCATGTTATTCCTTCAGAATAATTACTATGTAATGCTCATGCATGACACTTACCAAGCCAACAAAAAAGCGCACAACAACATCCCCAGAGCGCACAGCAGGATACTGCATCCACGTTCTTCTAACAGCCATTCGACGCTTAAAGTTGTTGGCTGTAGAGAAAACCCCAACAAAGAGATCCAACACTTTGTTATCTGCAACAGGAGGGGATTTCAGAGCTTCCAAATCAATTACATGTTCCAGATCTTCTGACGTGGGAAGACTACTAGCCAAAACTGATATCAATTGCAGCTCTCCTGATATCCTTGCTTCACTCACAAGCCACGGCTCCAAACTCTGTAGATAAGATAAATTATTTAGGGAAATATAGAGATATGATATGAGCTGTGTGATACCCAAAGGACAAAGGACTCTGATAGAGTAAGTTACCTCACGAAAAGCAAAGGAGGTAATGTGCTTTCCATCTACTGTCATCTGCATTCCCTCTGAGCCAACTCTAATTGTTGCCACAAAAGGATATCCTATTCTGAAAGGAAAATACTGCTTTGTTTCATGAACTAGGGAAGAATCCTTTGAACCATTTACATGCGTACCACTACCACCACGCGAAGTCAGGTTTGTATCTCGTCCCACCATCTCATTACACGGCTCCAGCTCATCCACTGACATGTTAAAACCAGATACAGTTATCCAACAAATGAAAGCACGGATAAAAAGGCATGAGACACATCTCCGACGCAGAATGCAACATCTTGTCTGTGCATCATAGTTGTATTGTCATATAAAAGTGCAGCAACAAAATTGTCACATAAGTACTGAATCAGCCCATACAAACAGGACAAAGGCAGGCATAGACTTCCAGCATTATAATCCTTATTAAGCTTTTTTCTTCAAGTCTTTGATCTTCATCAATCAATTATTAGGAGTTCAGAGTTCAGACACATCTTAGGGACATAAGACCAAATCCGAATTCCTTTTTTTATTCATCTTTGGCTCGGTACAGATATTCGTAGGCTCGTAGCTGAATTAATGAGTTCATGTTACAGCTAGCAAAAAAAGATAAAATTATAAAATGAGCCACCAGAAACTTATACCTTTTTTATTTATCTCTGGTGCAGGAGATGGGCATCGTTCCTCTTCACCCCAATCACGTGCAACAGTCCAGGTATTTTGCACAATCACAGGATCTTCTGTAACCTTATCACCACGTATCCTAACATTGTAATGAAGAATAATTGGTGGGTCTTGCTCACCGGGAATCTCCTCCCCAGTCAAGTCAATACGGAAGTTACCAAGAAGACCATTTGGAATGGCAATAATAGTAATTGAAGAACCTTGAGTCAGGCCACAAGGAAAGGACAGCCTATAAGTGCTATCATTATACCCTGTAGCGTTCATTTTATTGAGATAATGGGGACATTGTTTCTCTTTTGCTTTCTTTGATGAGCTACGATTTGTACTATGTCTTTCATCTTCAATTGAAGTCATCAAGATATTCCATGCATTAGACGCTTCTCTGGTAGCATCAAGAGCATTAGGCAAAGCTATAGAATGGTTAAGTAGGTGCTTCAGATGATTCCAGGTTAGCAAAGAATGTTTCTCCTCCTTGGTTGTGTTCCTCGGAATAAAAAGACCGGAGGTTAGGTCATCAGCGGAAACCACTTGAGTGGCATTTTGAGGACTTGAGACTTCAGGAAGTGCAGTAAGACGTACCCATTCAAGAGGGTTTGTTGTATTGTAGAAAGGACCTACTAGGGGGTTTAGTCCAGCTGGACTTTTGATGACGAAGTACCTCAGAACCACTAACATAAACAGGGATGTACTTACAACACCAATGTACCATTTCTTCATTTCTTCTTGTTAACAGCTGACAACTTTCCCTCAGAAGGTGAGTTTAAAAATACACTACATCCAACAGGGCAGCAGGGAAATTTCAGCATATAAAGACAATCATCGAAGATTCAGAAGCAGAGTGTTTCTTGGCTACAAATATAGAAAAGTCAGTATACACACTGACCTGTTCTGCCAATTCAACTACTGGTTCATAAATAACATGCTTTGTCTACTAATCCATCATGGATAACTCCCTGAATCCAGTTAAAAACCATCAAATTAGTCCTTCAGGGATTGTATGCAAAAAGACAACAAATGAAATAGAGTCAGCATTCAGCATAAATCTTATTGCCTTTTTATCTCGCTTTACTCCTCTCAAAACACATTACATGCTAACACAATAACACGATATAGGAACAGTTTGGTTGGTGGAGCACTATCAAGTCAGATCATTGTGGTTGGGACTTTGCTTACATTTTAATACAAGCATATTTATGTGCAAGCTTAAGGCTAAAGTTATCTAGTATGTCTCTTGGGTACAAACGGGAAATGACAAAAATCCAGCAACCACATCTTCTCATGCACTAGGCCCAATCTTCAACGTGAAGGGAAGAAAATCCATGTATAATTGTAGAAGTAAATAAATCAAGCCTTGAGGAGGCGCATATGCATTTGTGTGAAAAATACACAATTCATTCCGAATAATATCAGGATACACGCAGGAGAGTGCAGTTTTTACCATGGAAAGCAACCAAAATTTTTAACGTTTGCAATTGTGAGCTAGCAGCTTGTCAAAGCCAAAGCAAAGAGATTCAACAAAATCTAAATTAAAAGCAGTATCCATAAATGGCATGACGAGATTAAACACAAAAACGACACCAATTCACTACTTTTGCTGACTAAATCAAACCCCAGACATCTGATAAAATAAAAAAAATTAAAAAAAAAAACTCTAAATCCACTCTTCTAGCCCATTATGTCGAAAATCAAAGCATAATCATTCAGCCACAACAAATACCAAGCTCTCATCCACATTAACACGGAACAGCCGACGCCATAAACAACTGAACTCCAAATAAACAGACTAACAGATCTACTTATGGTGAATCTCAAATAAAACAACATGCTTGATGACACCATCTATGCTTAATGTACATAATTGCAGTAAACAGCAACGCTAGATTGCATTCTGCTTGATAAAAGATTGCAACCCTAACTTGTAAATGATTCAAGCAAAGCAGCGAGCCGAAATCAGTAAAGGAAACCGGAGGTCGAAAAATCGCAACACCAGATCCGAAGGGGTGAGCACGAAAAGGCGAAATCATGAAAACTACAAGTGGAAAAAAGAGCAAAAGAGAACGGAAATGGGCATACCTGAGGGAATCAAAGCAATAGGAAGCAGATTCGAGCAAGAAAAGCGAGAGCAGAGGAAGTTACAATGCCGGTGATGGTGGGAGAATCTAGACTTGAAGTCTACGCATTTAGCGGTAGGAGGAAGACAATCATCTGGTGAGTACAGGAGGAATGATTTGCAGTTTGCTTCGGATTTTACAAAACTTGGAATTGGAAAAATCAAATTCAAAGAAAGCGACTGAGTTGAAGCCAAATCGGTGAGCGACGAGGGCTTTCATTTTCTTTTTCTCTCTTTAATTATTCATTCTTATATTTTTTTAAGGGAATTTAACTTTAAATTAAACTAGTATGATCCCCGCGCCATGACGCGATTTTTTATAAATAAAATCTTACTCATACATTAAATTAATATTATAACATAATTGTAAAAGTTCAAATAATTAAATATTTTGAATTAAACTCATGGGTTGAGAAAACGATTAAAGTAGTGTATATATATATAGATTACTAATATTAATTTTATATTTTCTTATTATTAATTTTATGTTTTGAATTAAGCCCAATAGTTAGTAAAATTAAAGAAAAAAGAGAATTAAAGGAAAAAGAAAAAAAAATAAAATCAAAGAAAAATGGCAAAAATAATAATTGGTCGAGACTCCTAAAATTCCTTTAAGCTTGACACATCATCCTAAACTCTTCTAAATTAAGAGTTTATATAGATAGTTAGTAAAATTAAAGAAAAAAGAGAATTAAAGGAAAAAGAAAAAAAAATAAAATCAAAGAAAAATGGCAAAAATAATAATTGGTCGAGACTCCTAAAATTCCTTTAAGCTTGACACATCATCCTAAACTCTTCTAAATTAAGAGTTTATATAGATATAGATAGTTAGTAAAATTAAAGAAAAAAGAGAATTAAAGGGAAAAAAAATTAAAATTAAAGAAAATCAAAGAAAAATGGAAAAAAAAATAATTGGTCGAGACTCCTAAAATTTATTTAAGTTTGACACATCATCCTAAACTCTTCTAAATTAAGAGTTTATATAGATAGATATAGATTTTGGTCTCTAACCAATGAGATTGGATGACGTTGCAATTTCAAATCTATCCTTGCAAGGGTGTGTTTGGATTCCAATACATTAGGTTAAACCTAATGCAATTATAATTATAAACATTTAAATGGTGTTTGGTTAATTATATTAAGTTTACAATGTAAATTGTGTTAATTAAAATATTTTATAAATTATGTTAATTAATTATATTAAGTTTACAATGTAATTATAAACCTTACGCAATAATCATCGGAACCTAAGATGTGAGGGGGGCAAAAAATATATTTGGGTTTGTTTATACTAAGTACATAATAATTTTAAAAAATATTATTTAGAAAAGGAGTTAGGGAGATTTGAACCCCCCAACTTGTTAGTTATAATATCATCAACAATACAATTAGTTGTTTAAAAGCTCTTTTACAATTTACCTATCATAAAAATATATTACATATAACATTAAATTTTTTTCTACCCGGGGGGCCATGACCACCTCTCGTCCCCAATTGAGTTCCGCCACTGGCAATAATGAGTGTTTTGGTAACACCAATTTATAAGCTATTTTATTTAAAACTTACATTATTTTAAACACATTATAAAATGTGTAACCAAACACTATTTAAGTGTTTATAATTATAATAAATAATGCACTGGAATCCAAACACACCCTAAGGTACACTAGTAATCGGAATTATTTTCATTACTAGTGGTTTAGTGTAGGTCTCGTCCCGTGCACGGAGGTTATGTTAATATAATATTATAAATAATACGAGTATAGATCGATTCTAATAAAAAAAAATATAAATAATTTTTTTCACTCAAAATAATATGAATTATATATAATCTAAATATCTTTTATTTAAATTTTCTCAAAATATAAATAAAATTCACATTTATAAGGTTAAAGCTTTTTTCTAATCTACTTTTAATTAAATCTCATGTAATTTAATAGATAGGGGATTTTTAAAAATATTTTAATATTTTTTTATTAAATATGTAGTATATCTTTATTATGTTAGTTTACTAAAAATATCTATATACGGATGGATTGTGGGTACATATTATGACTATATAATATTTTAATAATTGATTTTGGCCTCAAAAATAATATAGATATAAATAGAATAACAATTATTAAATAATTCATTTCGATATAAATAATTCATTCTGCTAAAAAATAATCTAGATATAAATATAATAGCATCCATCAGATACTATATACTCCGTATTTATCTATTAATATTTTTGGTAAGTATGGACATGAAATAGTTTTGATATATACTTTTTTATCAATTAATTAAAATATATATATAGATAGACTATGACTTGATAATTTTCTATAAACTATGACAACATATTATTTTAATAATTTTTCTCTATAATCAACTACAACATACCACATAAGACGTTGTGCATCAGTTTTAGCATATGTATATATAGATAATTCAATTTTAAAAACAATTTCTAATCTAAAACTTTGCGAGAGATTGGTAGGTGTAACGAGCTATACAAGAGTTTGATATATTTGATATTTCACATAGTATCTATTAAATTTTTAAAAAAATCACATTGTACACTTTATTTTCTTAAACTTAAATTGTTAACTTTTGAAGAAAATTGTTAACAAAAAAAAAATCAATAGAGGCCTCCCGCTAACAATGGAATATTCCTCTGTTAAGACAAATGTTTTCCCCTCAGGTAGTGAATACCATTATTGAGACTTCAATTCCTGCCAGGAATACACCGGATAGATTAATTTGGCAGTTTACGAAGAACGGTGAATTCACAACCAAATCAACGCACAAAATCCGTATCAATACTTCCCAAAATTCCATAAATCACAACTGGATCTGGAGGCTTAACTTACCTCCTAAAGTTCAAACTTTCATCTGGAAGGTGGTGACCGAAGGCTTACCAACTAAATTGAGACTTAATAAACATTTTAACAGGGTGTCATCTCAGTGTGTGTGCTGTGTGAAGGTACCGATGAAGTTACACACCATATCCTTTTAGACTGTCCTGTCTCTAAATCTATTATATCAAACTATGAGTACTTAAATGGCAAATACTTCATTAATCTAAAAAAGGATCGCTCAATTCAAGAAGACGTCATGACCATTAAGCATAACAATTCCTACTTTGAAGAGATTTGCTCTATATGACATTCTATTTGAGAATTGAGAACCAATATTATTTTTAACAATCACAAGGTGGATTCATATACCTCTATTATTCACAATATTCAACAGAAACTAAGGGACTGGAACCAAGCTAGAGGAAAAGATCGGTAACAAAGACAAACGAAAAACCTCTAGGTGGACTAAACCACCACATGCCATCTACAAAGTAAATGTAGATGGCTCAATTAGAGCCCCTAATGATTGTCATGTCCAGGGCATCATTAGGGATAGTTCGGGCCAGATGATTGACAAATTTCACCAGAAAGGAAGAGCGGGTTCTATTCTTGAGACAGGAGCAGATGCTTTCTGCTTGGGAGTCCAGCGAGCCATTGACAAAAGACTAAGGAAGGTGATCATTGAAGGTGACAATCTAAAAGTAGTTGATGCGATAAATGACAGCACCAAGGTTGATTGGGAAATCTGTAGAATTATTGATAAGATCAATCTGCTGAAAGGAAACTTTAAAAAAATTAAATTTCGGCATTGCTTCATAGAATCAAATGCAACAGCTGATTATATTGCTAAAACTAGAGATGGTTGTAAATTGTCAACTCTCCTCTTGCATGGGGACCTTATTAACATCATCCTTAGGGATGATCAAGAATGAATCCTGTTGTTGCAATGCATTCTATTCCTTGCCTACTGTAAAAAAAAACAGTGGCCTCCTGTCGAAGCCACGTCCCCAACTCTAAAAAAAAACCTAGCCTCCGCCACCTCCATGTGAGCCACCTTCACCTCTGGCTGGCTTCCTGGCCGACCTCGACTCACTACCCCAACTCCCTATAAAAACCTCCCTGAAAACCCAACCCTTTTGGATCCTCTTCTGTTGTCCTTGCTCTGGTCGTCGCCGCCGCCACGGGTGAATCTTCGCTCCGGTGGCCTGTGCTGGAGCCCCACATGCACCCATCTCCCTCCGTTGACCACCTTGGCCGCCGGTACCTCCTACTCATTTGCCTCCTTCCTTCTCCACCTTTACACTGTAAGCTGGAGTCCTGCTGGTTGCCGGTAGCCGAACTCCTCCTCCCTGACCGACCACCCCATCTTGTTCGCATTTGCTTCACCCCACCATATATATAACGATAAAAGTGTGAATATCAATTCCGTTTATAAATCAAAGCTATTTAACTATTTGATACTGTCTTAGAATAGTCTGATTGAATTGCATTATGAATTTGTCAAAATCTTTAGGCAAATTTGCATAAGTATACCATAAAGATGAGGCATTTGCAAAACTAGCAATGCTAGAGTGGAATTTGCAAAGGGAGAGAAAAATGTTACCTTTGCAAAAAAAAAAAAAAATTGACCCTTTTAACCGGTTTAAGGTTACCACAAGAAAGAGAGAGAGAGAGAGAGAGTTGAAGAGGAGAGAGGGGGTGATTTTATAAGCATTAAATGTACCCAAAGCAAAAAAAAAAAAAAAGAGGCAAAAGCTGTATGGAAAAGCAGAGGAGAGAGAGGGCTGATTTCATGGGCATTAAATGCACCCAAAAGTGAAAGGAGCCCCATTGAATGCGATCGAAAAGCAAAGGTGGATCCAGTTACCAGTTATATGTCAGGCAATAGGAAGCACTGGACAACAACTAGTTATTACGTGCCAGACGAAAGGTGACACGTGCCAAAATTAGATAGTATATATTAACGAAAATCGGTAAGTAAGCTTGCAGTATTCGTTTTATGGCCATCACTACTCCCCATCCTCTTCATACTCCCCCAAGGAGGCTATCCAGTAGCCTCTTCCAATCTGCAACAATAAGAGTGTCGTCCATATGGCGAAGGAGCCCCATGCCCCCATTTTAGAAAATTGGTTGCCCCTCCCAATCTTGGAGAAACGGTTGGCCCTTCCAATCTTGTTCGACGGCGTGGGCACGACCTTCCCTCATTTAGTTCTAACCATGACTCACTTGTTTTTATACCTGAGATACAAATATATACAATAAAGGTTACATGTTGCTAAAATAAGTGCCAATAATTACAAAATCGGTGTCAATAAAGAAAATATATGTGACAGCAAAGAAAAAATGCGTGACAGAAAAAACGTATGACAGTAAAAAATTGTGCTTCTTTATTCTTCTCTCTCAACGACTTTCCCTTTCTCTACGGCGTTGTGAAACCGACTCAACTTTCCAAGGGGATTTGCTTTTTCCTTGCAGTTGATTTGATGAGATTAATTAATAACCATCATCATTACAGTTACCTATGTGAGGTAGTCATGTGAACCTCTTATTCTTACAATTTTAGGGGACACATTCCTAGTTTTGCAATTTTTTTAGGAGAGTTACTTTTGCAAAACCTTTTATTTTTTGATATATCCAATCCTATTTTCTCAAATCTTTAATGTATTTGTAGAGTTGACATCTATTAAGTTAAAAAGGGCCAATAAACTATCATTAACTTAAAGACGTGTAGTTTGGGGCATTTGAGAGTCCTTCAAGTCAGTCAACCATCTAACTTATTATACGACGTGTTTGTGCCACTATTTCAAGTGCAGTTACGGCCTATAATATGTTAGAATGATTTATTGATTTATATGGCTTATTTTATTAAAAATAAATACTCCTTTCATTTAAAAATTTAAGTTTTTATTACGATAAAAGAAAAGAAAAAAAATAATTCTCAATATTCCTTGTCCAAGGTGCAGTACGTACCATTTTGCAGTTAGTTCCTTGACCATTTATAAAATTATGTTAAACAAATTCTTCGAATCAAATAAAGAATAGATAAGACATTTTATCCCATGACGTGTTTGATCTGTCCCTTCTTGCTTTAAAAGGATTTGTGTGAATTGTAAGGTGTAAGTGACCGTGATGTGGTAAAATGTAAATTCGGGCAGGTTCTTTCTCGATTTAAAGGTTTAATTAAACTTACACATTTTCATTTTAAAATGTTACACTATCAAAAATGGTTTTAGATTGTTATCTACTATGGCGAGCGGGACCGGCATCACGTGATAATAAGAATTGAGCTAAAAAAAAAAAGAATTGATCTGAAAAGACGAATTGGTATTTTAAAATAGCCTTCAGGGACAAATTGGTATATTTAAAATCGTTAGAGACATATCGGTATATTTAGGACCTGTTTGTTTTGATAAAAAAAAACGGACCAACAAAGGAATAATTACTCGGTGTATGTTTGGGCCTGGTTGTTTAACACAATCCAAAGAATGATTTATTTTTGGACACCAATCAATTCACCCCATCTGTTACCCTAACATTCTATTTGGCAAGTGGGTATTTTAGGGAAGGGGAGAGATTGAAAATTTGAGAAAGAGAAGAGAAGGGAAGAGAAAGGAAAGAATTTCACTTTTTCATCAAATTCCACCAATTTGTTGGGGTGTGAAATCCCATGGTACATGGTTTGTTACTCAAGTTTAAAATCCTTTCCATTCCTCCCAATTGTCCACCCAAACACTCAATTCATTTTCCCATCTATTCCCTCCCTAAAAATCTCATCAAATCTCATCTTCCAAACGGAGTGTAAAGAAATCAAGGGTTTACTGATTCTTTTTCTCTCACCGACTCTCTCTCCCGAAACAGCAACACCAGGAAGCAGCGACAAGTTTGCAAAGGCGTGGAGCCGAGTAAACACCGGTGGCCCTTTGCGCCTCGACCTGGGTAGTCGGAAGAGCAGGCGGGTGAGACGCCATCCCCCTTCGAGCCCGTTGCTATGAGGGCGCGAAACGGCGACGTCAAACATGTATGCTTTGCTTTAGCCCCAAAAATTCCCGACCTCAAATTCGTTCATTTAGCTTAACGTTTAGGCAATTCGTGCCTCAAATCTTGAATCTCTAGTCATATCCGTGTTCAATTGGACATTCGATTTTTAGGTTCGATTGATTTTTAGAATTTGTGATTTTAGGGCTTTTTTCAACTCCAAATTTCAGCCCTTGAATCTTCGATTCGAATGATTAAAGCTCAGATTAGGAACTTCTTTTACCCTTCCCTCTGATCATTTGAGCAATCTTTGGGTTTGACCGATTTCGTTGCAGGTTCCAGGGCTGTGATTTCGCTAATTTTGGGGTCTCTTGGTTTGGGTATTTGAAAGGGGACAAATCAGCAATCAAAGCCTAAGAAATTCACAAGGAGTTGGCAGGTTCTCGTTCAAAGATCTCTCCGCTAGGTATATGAATTTTAGCCTAACTTTAGGGAACTTCTATTTCGCCTTAATTTATCGAGGGCTGATTTTTTGTTGCTGCAGTTTGCAATTTCAGAGCTTTTTTTGAACTGGGGCAAACACCAGCCAGGAGGCAGGAGAAAAAAGGCTTAGAAAGTTTAAAGAGGAGTCGAAGGAAGCCCTTTCGGGCAGTGACTTAGGTATATTCAACTCTCCCTCTCCTTTGCCAGCATAGCTGCATTCCGGTCTCTGGTGGGGTTTGTTTTCTTTTCGTTTTTTGTTTGTTATGTCCTGCCTGCTTGCTTGACTTGTGCAATATGGGATGATAAACCCTTTTAGACTATTTGCCTTGTTTAGTTGTTTTAGACATAGCTTTTAGGAAAGTTCTGCTTTCATAAAAGTTCCTGCTCCAGAACTTGTTTTGTGTGAAATGGAACTGATACAGAAATTATCACATTGAAAAAAATTATTGTTGGAGTTTTGCTTGCTTTTCCCTCACGTATGCAAATGGATCAAATTTATAGTTGTGTTTTTTGCTTGCTTTTTGCTTGTTGGAACTGAGACATAACTTGTTTTTTTTTTTTGCTTACTTAGTTGCTTTTCCCTCACGTATGCAAATAGATCAAATTTTTATGAACTCGTAACTCAAAACTTTTTTGCATTATTTGTTTTACTTTATATTTCATTTCAGGTTATACGAGCAATTTTTATTAAATGCAGAATACTTTCTACTTTCTACAGGGAGGAATTGGGGTTTGTTTAATTTCCTCTTCACGCATTCGGTGCTTCTTCAAGATTTTTGCTTCTCCTCCATTTGAGAGTTCAGGTATATGTCTCATCGATTCACTCCTGCACATGTGTGAACTGGATTTTGTTTTGCAAGTAGTGAACTGGTGGTTTTTTTTTCCTCCCTGATGTCCTCTCTCTGCCGGCTGGTAATTTGTTGTACAATGTTTGTGCTTTGTTTGCATATTTGTATATTTCTGGTGGTTTTATAAGGCCTGCACATGTTGGTGTTAAATTCCATATTGCTAATCACTTGTAAGATTGATCAGCTAATTGCCGATCACTTGCAATTAGCTAATTGCTGTGCTAAATGCATGTTTTATGTTTGTGCTTTGTTTGCGTATTTGTATATTTCTGGTGGTTTTATAAGGCCATGTACATGTTGGTGTTAATAATTTATTACAACTTTATGTTCTGAAATTTGCTTTTGCTTTATCTAATCTGAAAATTTTCTTACAGTTTTATGTTTTGAAATTTTTACAGCTTCTGTTTTTTATTCAACGCTGATATTTATTTTAGTCAATCATTTATTTGCAAACTCATAAGAAAGCAAAAGGGCTTTATGGAGTTCCATTCCCATTTTATGACTTGCTTGCTGAAGTTTACGGGAAAGATAAAGCAACGGGAGAAGGAAGTGAGTCGTTTGCATGTGCTCTTTAGAACATGGATGTTGAGGTGACGGAATCCGTTACACTTGATAGTGACGATGATTTAGAAGATGATACTGAATCTGGGGCAAGTGCTGCAAGTGGGTCAAGGAAGAGGAATACTCCTTCATCTCAAGCAAGGTTTGCAAAGAAACAAAACATCTCGAAGAGGAAAAAGGACGAAGTTGGAGATTTGGCATCATCTCTAGACTCGGTTAGCACATCATTTGGGAAAGTGTTTGAAGAGATGAATACCAGTTTAGTTGCAATGGCCCAAGTTTGGACAAATGAAGATGAGAGGAAGAAGAGACTTGAAGGTCAGAGCAACAAACTTTTAGAAGAAGTGTTGAAATTGGATGTTCTTTCCCCGTCTGATGCATTAGGGGTAAGTATCATTGTAATTATTCTTTATGAATTATTTCATTTAAATAATTTATTGATTGTCCTTAACCAATATACCTTTGAAATATGTAGGTAACAACGATATTGATGGGAGAGGAACATAAACTTCATATATTCTTTCAAGCTAACAACAGTTTGAGGAAACAATATATGATCGACTAACTTAAGAAGAGGAGTTGATCGTGTGGATTTTATATGTGGTTGTAGCTTTTGAACATGCAGGATACTTTGGTGTGTTTGGTTTTGTAGTCTACCTTCATGTCTTTTTGAACGTGGTTATAGCTTCTTTTTTTTAGTGCGAAGTGGTGTTTCTGACTATGTGGATTTCCGACTGTATGGAATTATGACTGTGTGGGTTTCAAGTGATTTCATATGAGTTTATTATATCTGTTCATCCTTGTTATATGATTTTGCAATAATATTAGGAAACAATAAAAAAAATACAAATGTCTTATTGTTTGTTTTCTTTTCTTTCCCTAAATCAACCAAACACATAAAAAGATAATGAAGAAAGCAATGATTCCCCTCTTAAATTAACCAAACAAAATTAGAGTTTAACCCTTTTCCTTTCCTTTCCTTTCCTTTCTCTTGAAAAGTTACCTTTCCTTTCCCTTCCTCCAAACAAACAGGCCCTTAGAGTGTTAAATGAGACAAATAGCCCTACGTCCTTCCTTAAAACTTGGTTCAAAAAATAAATATGGGTTTTACTATGTGTCCGGTTTTATAAAAAAAATCATAAACCGAACCAGACCTTCTTAAAAAAGGATTGATGATGAAGACAACGGGTGAAGAGAGCGGTGAATTGCATTCATCCTCCTCCATTGTCGTTGACGAAGAAAGTGAAGAGGAGATATTTTTTCCTCCATTGCTCTCCTTCTCTCCCTACTCTATCTATCTCCCACGATCCGAGGGAAGGAAGGACGAATTTCAAACCACTTTTGGAGTTGCCGGTGGCGGATGCTGCTACTGAAGTTGCCGACAACGGCGGTGGACAGGAGCGTCGCCAGTCGAGTACACCTAGGGTTTTCGTCGATGATGATGGCTCAAATTCGGATGGGGGTGGAGATCTAGTAGAAAGAGAAAAACGGCTTTGGGTTGTAGATCGCGGCAGGGTTGGGTGGGTGGCTGCGGTGCACTGTGTTAGTTGTTGTCGGGAGCTCGGTATCCTTCTCTGGTAATGACTCTCCTCCAACTATCTCTCTCGATCTCTAAGTGAACCTGACCTCTGATTTGATGAAGACGATTGAAACAATTCTTCTAGCTAGGGTTTATTTCCGCTCATGGGAGTGATGTTTTCTTGATGCATAACAATTGGTAACCTGATTCCTAACTGTGATTATTTCCGCTCAGCGATTTCTTGTTAATCATTTAGTCTAAAGTCATTGCCAAAGTTATGTTGATCATGTCTTTTGTCTGCTTGATCTGGTCCAATTTACAAATAGCATGAGTTTGTGTTGTTTACTTAGAACAAAGTATCAACAGTTCAGCACCCCTGTTTTTACTATTGTATTCCTTTCGTTGCACTATAATAATGATTTTGAGCCGCATTTGATAATTTAGTTATGCCATTCAACAATATAGAGTTTTTTTTTTCTATTTTAGTCTTGAGTAATTGACTTTTCTTATTTTTATTAGTTTGGAGGTGCTTGTAAGAGTTTTAGTTTGACCCCCTATTACTAAAGATTGCTTCTTGTTTCTTTGTAGTATGTAGAATGTGAAGCAGATAAGAAATCATCACAGTTGGTTGATCTTCTAGTTAAAAACAAATCCAAAAATATTATAATGTGAGATTTTGATGAATAAACTAAGCAATACATAAGTATAAAGATTACCCTGTGAAGATTTATTGACTTGAGTTTGCTTTCTGTAGCTACTTCATGACCTATGCTTGAGTCGATTATTGGGGAGTTGTTCTTCCATGCCTATCTGTCCTTGATGGATTTTCATTTATATCTTTAAATTGAAAGATGAAGCAGGTATTTTATATAATTTTCTTTCTTTTTCTTTATTTGTTTGAACTTTATAACTTTAGATAACTGAAGGGAGGTTTAGATATTATGGTGATACTGTCATAGCAAAAGGATGCCTTCTAATGATGTTTTGTTTATTAAGAATGATAGGGAGAAAGCTTTGGCTTGCTTTACATCTCTTGAAAGCGGTGTTATTCTTTGCAATGATGTTGCTGCTGGTGGACTAGACATACCCGAGGTTGATTGTATCATCCAAGTAAGACTGCTACTCTCTCCATCAACGATCTCTGTCACATTTTATGGCACATAATTAAGGTAGAGTAAATAGGCATTCACATTTAGCATCTTACTGTTAATCGACTTTGACACCCAGCAGCAGCTGATCTCGATCTTCTACAAGGGCGACGGAGGTTGTTATACAACAATGCTTTACCTCCCGTTGGAAGGCTTCCTATCACACTTGGTCAGGTGTGTCCTTCTACAGGTAGAATATGATCGAGTTCATGGAAATTGTGTATTGAGCTATTGATTTTCTGCAGGTATTCCAACGGATTGATGTAGTAAGCAAGGATTTCAACAACATTGTTGAGCTTCAATTGGGGGTGCGTGGCCATTGGCGCCATTTGAAGCAATTGCTACCTTATAGAACACAAATTCGAACTCATAGGTTTGAGACGTTGTTGCAAATGCAGTTTCATGCTTTCTTGATTAGTGGTTTATTGAGTCATTGATTGTTGTAGAAAATTCAAGCATTAAGATTGTGTTTAATAAAATGACAGTCAATGACTTTTGTCTGCTGTTGTTGGTTGATGCCTGCTATCTGCTCGGTGAAGCATCAGATTATGGAAGCGAGGGAATTACTCAATGGGAGGTAAGTTCCATGAAACTCACTGTTAAACATCAGATTATGTGTTTGTGTTATATGGAGGTTTCCTTTCACATTTTATGGCACATAATTAAGGTAGAGTAAATAGGCATTCACATTTAACATCTTACTATTAATCGAGGGAAGTTAATCAATAGGCATTCACATGTTATGTGGGGCTTTTTGTCAGTTTGATTTTGCTGCACTCGATGAGTAAGTATGTAAATGCTTTGTTTTTATTTGTGTTATCCCTCTTTCCCTGATAGGTTGCTTTGTCTTCTCTAATCCGTGGATAATTCCTTAGTGATTTTTATTTTTAAAATTTAAACATCATTTCAAATTAAAAGATTATAAACGCTTTATATTAGACCTAAAAATCAGCACATGCTTATCACTTTAAGCTGAGACTAGCTTAGTATCTTTATTTCAAAATATATGTTTATATAATATCATTTATTATTTTTGACATAAATATTATAAGTATCACAAAGTAATAAAAAAATAAACATTCTCTAACATATTGAATACTAAAATAAATAAATATGCTAAATTATAAAAAACTTTAATCATTCGAATCAAATATCAGCAGAAAGTTATGCAAATATTATTAAAGCTTGTAAATATTATTAGTATCAATATAATGCCAATAAATATTAGAATAATAGATCAAAGTATGTAATTGTGGTAATGTTTTGTCATTTTTTTCATTTAGATGATGTTTCGGTAATGAAAAGTGGTGGAATGGATTTTCTTCATGAATCACGCCGATATAGAAATAATTACATGAAGATATTAAATCCATTCCACCAGGGCTGACCTAGGGATTTTATTTTTTGATCAATAAATATATTGATATTGATTGTATAATTACCAAGATAATGAACAAAATTTATAAAAATTAAAATTAGTTGAAAAATGCATGATTGAGAAATCTTTGATTTAAATCAACAGAGAAATAAAAAATTTGTTAAGATATGTGTGAAAATCAAAGATTTGTTAAGATAAATATGATTTAATTTTTATATTACCCAGTGAATATCTAAACCAACAAATAACAATATCGAGAATATCTCAACTAATTTTGTATTTAAAGGGAATTAAAAGAAAACACAAAAAATTGAGAAAATGACATGTAGGATTTTAAATTTAAATTAATAAATAACTTAAATTTAAAATCCTACATTAAAGGAGAAGGCGCCACATGTCATAGGCGACTTCTCCTTTAGTATTATAATATAGATTTTTTTTGTAACTATTTTATTTGATTCTCGTTTTTATCTATTTAATTTAATATTACTAGGTAGTTAATATAGTTTAACTCGTATTTTCAGTTATGAAAAAAATCACTCAGGAATCAAACTATTCAAAAAATAAAAAATTCCAGTAACCGTTCTATATAATTATCGAGTGATTTTTTTCAACTCCTATTTTCACTTTCTACCTATGTAACTAGCTTCTTTCTTCCTATTTATCTCTTTCACCAGAAACGTTCACTCCTTTTTGTCTTTCGTCTCTTTTGTTCCCTTCTTCTTTATCTCTTTCGTGTCAAGCTTGCTGTTTACTTCAAACATGCTTCCCCGTTCTGTTATTTTTTATGGGTATCGCTTTTGTTGTGGAAATTTTCTTATTGAAGCATTTGCTTCTTACCCACAACCTGACATGTGAGTCAAATAACCTTTCTATTTCTCATTATAATTTCCTCGATCATGATGGATTTGCATTGGTATATCCAGATTCATTTCCTTAGAATGGGAATGTAGTAAGTAGGCAAGCGATTGGAGTTATGTTAACTGTGTGCAATGTTCCCGATTGTCTTCAAACTCTGTATGCAATCGATCACATAAATGATTATATAAATGAATGCATTGTCACATTAGGGTTTGATATGCAATGCGGCTTAGTGCCGAGTATTACAATATTTGTTGACACATATATTGTGCATTCAGTTGACCATTCTGGTCATCCGGTTGACACCTTTCCTGATGTGGGTGCTTTCGATGATATCGACATTGGCACCTTGCCTGATGTGGGTGCTATCTATGATATTGACATTGATGAAATCGATTTTTCTCCAGATTGGTAGACTATGCATTAGTTCCTTTATATTAGTGCTATTTTACTTCCGTTTATGATCCATATACACTTACTTTTTTTCATTAATGAATAAGGAATTACTTATGGATTATGTTCCTGTACTACAACCTGCGTCCATCGAAGCTGTGAATTCGCTCGACGTGGGAATGTTTTCGGAAGCAGCTGGTCAGTCATGGAGTATATGTCTTGAAGAGGTCGATCACACAACTATGCTGACCCGAATGTCATGTAGCCACCTGTTCCATGACGTTTGCATCCGTGATTGGCTCCAGGGTTAACACTCTTGCCCTATATGTCGGTATAAGTTGCCGGTGGCTACCAACGATGTGCCTTGAGTTGCCGGTGACTCCAAGGTCAACACTCTTGCGCCTTGAGTTGTTGCACAATTGTTCAATTGTGCAACAACTCAAGGCATATCGTTGGTAGCCACCGACAACTTATACTGACATATAGGGCAAGAGTGTTGACCCTGTAGCCAATCATGGATGAAAACGTCATAGAACAGGTGGCCACATGGCATTCGGGTCAGCATAGTTGTGTGATCGACCTCTTCAAGATATATAGTGCATGACTGACCAGCTGCTTCCGAAAACAAACCCACGTCGAGCGAATTCACAACTTCGATGGAAGCAGGTTGTGGTACAAGAGCATAATCCATAAGTAATTCCCTATTCATTAATGGAAAAAAGTAAGTGTACATGGATCATAAACTGAAGTAAAATAGCACTAATATAAAAGAATTAATGCATAGTCATACCAATCTAGAGGAAAATCGATTTCATCAATGTCAATATCATAGAAAGCACCCACATTAGGCAAGGTGTCAATGTTGATATCATCGAAAGCATCCACATCAGGAAAGGTGTCAACCGGATGACCGGACTGGTCAATTGAATGCACAATATATGTGTAAACAAATATTGTAATATTCGGAACTAAGCCGCGTTGGATATCAAACCCTGATGTAACAATGCACTCATTTATATAATAATTTATGTGATCGATTACATACAGAGTTTGAAGACAATCGGGAACATTGCACACAGTTAACATAGCTCCAATCGCTTGCCTACTTACTACATTCCCATCCCAGGGAAATGAATCTGGATATACCAATGCAAATCCATCATGACCGAGGAAATTATAATGAGAAATAGAAAGGTTACTTGATCCCAGACCAGGTGTGGGTAAGAAGCAAATGCTTCAATAAGAAAATTTCCACAACAAAAGCGATTCCCATAAAAAAAATAACAGAACAGGGAAGCATGTTTAAAGTAAACAACAAACTTGACACAAAAGAGACGAAAGAGATAAAGAAGAAGGGAACGAAAGAGACGAAAGACAAAAAGGAGTGAACGTTTCTGGTGAAAGAGATAAACAGGAAGAAAGAAGCTAGTTACATAGGTAGAAAGTGAAAATAGGAGTTGAAAAAAATCACTCGGCAATTATATAGAGCTGTTAGTGGAATTTTTTATATTTTGAATAATTTGATTCCTGAGTGTTTTTTTTAAAAAATTGAAAATACGAGGTAAAAAAATAACTTCCTAGTAATATTAAATTAAATGGATAAAAACAAGACTCAAATAAAACAGTTACAAAAAAAAATCTCTGCCTAAAGTGATTAGCACGTGCTGATTTTTAAGTCCAATATAAAGCGTTTAGAATCTTTTAATTTGAAATGATGTTTAAATTTAAAAATAAAAATCACTAAGGAATTGTCCACGGATTAGAGAAGACAAAACAACCTATCAGGGAAAGAGGGATATTACAAATAAAAACAAAGCATTTACATACTTACTCATCGAGTGTAGCAAAATCAAACTGGCAAAAAGCCCCATATAACATGTGAATGCCTATTGAATAACTTCCCTCGATTAACAGTAAGATGTTAAATGTGAATGCCTATTTACTCTAACCTTAATTATATGCCATAAAATGTGAAAGGAAATCTCCATATAACACAAACACATAATCTGATGCTTAACAGTGAGTTTCATGGAACTTACCCCCTATTGAGTAACTTCCCTCGCTTCCATAATCTGATGCTTCACCGAGCAGATAGCAGACATCAGCCAACAGCAGCAGACAACACCCAGCAGACATCAGCCATTGACTGTCGTTTTATTAAACATAATCTTAATGCTTGAAGTTTCTACAACAATCAATCACTCAATAAATCAATAAACCACTAACCCAGAAAGCATGAAACTGCATTTGCAGCAAAGTTTCAAACCTATGAGTTCGAATTTGTGTGCTATAAGGTAGCAATTGCTTCAACTAGCACCAATGGCCACGCACCCCCAATTGAAGCTCAACAATGTTTTCGAAATCCTTGCTTACTACATCAATTTGCTGGAATACCGACATAAAATCAATAGTTCAATACACAAATTATTTAGAATTTTTTTTTCGAAATTTTAAATAACTAAAATTGAACTTTCATCCCTAAAAAAAATATAGTTTCATATAAGAAATACAGTTACTAAAAAAAATCAAATCAAATTCAATTGTTATTTTTTTTTACAAAAGAATCCATTTGCCCTTTAATTTCAATTCCACCCACTTTCGATCAAAAAAATAAATAAAATCCACTCACTTTTGATCAAAAAAAATAAATCCACCCACATTCTACAAATTTCAAATTAATTTTAATTTTTTTTCTTTGTTCTTATAGACACATACAAAATGGAAGTTACCTTCTTTTTTTACTAGTATGGAAGTTACCTTCGTTATTCCACTCCCCACTGAGCTCATTACCATTCGGCCTACCAAACACAAACGAGCTCCCATTCGGTATAGTAACCATCTTCTTTGTTTTTTTTTTTTGGTTTTCTCATTCATTACATGCTTCCTAGTGATTTCTGCACCTGTTGAAGACTTGAAGGTATCCTTCTACCTCATTTTGTTACGAATCATTGTTCAATGGTTTGACTCATTGAACTTCTATTTTTCAGTTGATGCTCAATCGATTTTCGAACATCCATCAAAGAGCGCGCAAGTACGCTTACTCAGTTTGTTCAGCAAACATGATGTGTTTGGAGTATAGACCTTTCGATATTTGTGTTGTTTTAATTTGACTTCGTTATTTGCTTACGTCCTACAAGTTTCAAATGGCACCACCAGTAGATAGCATCAACAACTTAGATGGATTGACAAAGAAAATTTGGACATTTAGGGGAAGGATTACTGCTCTTTGGACAACGAGTTATCGAGACTCTAATGACGTGAATGGAATCCAACTTATTATGATGGATGAACTGGTTATAAGTTGATTTTCTTTTTGTTTTCATCTTATATATATTTATTATACATTTATACAATATATGATCTTCTGCACAGGGCGGGTTGTATTCGTTCCATAATTTTCTTTTCTCTGAGAACAATGATGCTGTCAGATTTGCTCCTCACAAGTACAAATTGATCTTTACTTTCAAGACCATTGTTTCTTAGATTGAAGGGTTGAACATTCCTCTACATAGTTTCAACTTTGTTGAATTCAGAAACATCAAGTGCAACGTCTTTGACCATGATTGTGTTGTTGGTAATTGTGTATATTGACTACATGGGTATATTTTATTGCTTATGTTGTTGTTCCTGGTTTGATGATATGAGTTTGAACTTATGTTTTCTCTAATGTAGATGCGATTGGTCCACATTACCAAGTTCTATCCCCTTGAGGCTGACGTCAACGATTCGACTTCATCTGCAAAACTTGATTTCCGCTTGGAGAAGATAAGGTGTTTCTAATCATCAAATTTGCAAAGGTCAAGAAGTTTGCAGGTTTGTATCACCGATCCCTCTTTACTTTATTGGTCATTCACTTGTCTTTATCATTAATCACTAGAATTGATGATTCTGTGCGGGATCCCTTTCCATTTGATGCAAAGCAATGCATCCAATTCTTATATAAAGTATCCGAGGTTTATTTCGTCGTGCTTTCCAATTACTATTAGTTAAGTGTATGAAATTGAAGTTCCCTTTGTGATTTCTTTGCTTACATTTTTTTGTTAAGAGTCGTGTACTGTTGTTATTATTGGACACATTGACCAAATATGCAAAGATGTGGATTGGGCGTATGAGCATGCAAAGTTTGCAACAAAAGGCTATATATCAGGACTCTATGCTTTGGTGTAAGAGTTGTCCTATACATGTCAAGTTCCCTCAACAAAGGTATGTATGATGATTTATTTCATGTCAGTTTAGATATTCATGTGTCTGTGAATGTTTTCCTTTTGTACAGAATGACCCATCTTGATTGACACGGATCACCACCTTTGTACGTATATTTGAATGTTGTGTTTGCTATTTCTGTTTCTTTTCGCCAAAGGTGACTCATGATGTTTCTGTTTGGACATTCAATTCTTAATTGTTGAATCTTGTACGCTTTTTTATATATAGGTATCTAAGATGGTTTATTTAAGTCTAAAGATATCTGTTATATTGCTTGACAATATGTGTATGTCTTTTTGCATAGGTTTTATATGTTTGTTTTATTCGGAACAATATGACCTAAATATTTTCGAAAGCATCTGAATTACCCACACTCTTTTACTCTCTTTTTTGCTTGTTGTGGTGACTGATGTTAATTCATTTATCGTTTAGATTTATGCTTCAATGGAGGACGATACTGGGACTGCCAAGATGACATTGTTCAATCAAGCAGTTGTCCAGCTACTTAACAAGGATGTTTCTACTTTACGTGCTCAAATGCTTAAGGTGATTGCCCCTAATGCATATTTGTATGTAACTATTGTGTTCTTAGTCTACTTGGGATCATATCATATCTGTTGTTTTGTTATTGTTGTGTTATAGGGAGATTCCAAGGTTACATTTCCCCTCGAATTCAACAAGCTTCTCTCTCTCTCTCTCTCTCTCTCTCTCTCTCTCTCTCTCTCTCTCTCGTAAGTATGTGTTCGTTGTTGAGGTTGCACCATACAATATTGAACATCCACATGATGTGTATACTGTCAAGAGAGTCAGTGATGATGAGTCCTTGATTGAGAAGTTTGAAAATCACCCGATTTTTGCCAAGGTGTTTTTTTACCTATTACATGTGGTTGTTCCTTTTCTTTTATTCTATGGCTTAAAGATTACTAAGTGTATGACTATATCGTTGATGCGTGTCTTTTGTTATATGATGATGATTCAGATCATTTGTCTCATCAGCCAGGAGCTCCTCCCAATGCTTCTTCAAGTATAGTTCTCACTCCATCGAAGTGATCCCATGAATCTGAAGATGAATACATTTGCCCTACGAGTGGTGAAGGTCAATCGTCATCAACCAAGAAGGTTGTTACCGAAGACGACACGACAGTCTGAGTGTTTGGGTAGTTGTATGGTTTGTAATGTGGTTTGGTTTGTTGACTTTATTTCCCCAATGTGAACTATTTCCACGTGTTGTTTTTATTAGTAACTATTGCAGTACCCGTGCGTCACGCACGATGGCACGGGATTTATAAAATACTAGTTTTAAAAATAAAACGCTATTTAACTTCTAGATTTGATGCTGAATGTCTTAGAGAAGTCTAATTGAATTGCATTCTGAATTTGTCAAAACCCTTAATGTCTTTGTTGATTAGGCATCTATTTACTTAAAGGGACAATAAATTAATACGGAGTATTAACTACAAAGACAAATGGACAAAGGATTACAGGACCATCCGTATATACTACGGAGTATATATTCAAGTGCAAAATTTTGTTGGTCTAGTAAAACACCGCGGCTCCATTATTTAATTGAAGACGTGTAGTTTGGGACATTTGACTATTTGAGAGATCCTTCAAGTCCAAGTCAACCATCTAACTTATTACACTAATTTACTTTGTGCAAATTGTGTCTGTACGACGTGCTTGTACTCACTTACGGAGTATAGTCTTCTCCCTTTTTTTTTCTTTTTATTCATTCCCAATATATGTGTAGAGTCTCAAAACTCAAAACTTATAGAGTAAACGGCAGAAAACCACCCTTTAAATAAGATATATTGCTCAAAATCACCCCTTAAAATCAATATTGTAGAAAACCACCCAATATTGATTTTAAGGGGTGGTTTTTGCTGATAAAGAAGTGCATTGAGGCTTTTGCTGCGGTTTCTGGGCTGGAACCTAACAATGCTAAATCGGAGGTTTATCTGGGTGGCATGACAAGTGATTGAGAGGAGGCTATAGTGAATCTGCTGGGATTTGAAAGGGGCATGCTCCCAGTCAGGTATTTGGGGTGTCCTTTGCATTGATAAGAGACTGAAAGTGGCTGAATTCTGAATATGATCCCTTATCTCTCAGATTGAAAGGAAAATCAACTGTTGGGCTGCCAGAAATCTCTCGTATGCTGGGAAAATGCACAACTTATAAAGGCTGTAATTATGGGTGTGCTGGGATTCTGGAGCCAGGTTTTCCTTCTTCCAGCAGGGGTAGTTGATCGAATTGAAGGGATGTGCCGACGATTCTTGTCGAATGGCAATCTGGAAGGGCGAAGATATTTGGTTGCCTGGAATGTGGTGACGCTAGCAGCGGATGTAGTACAGAACAGGGACTGTGTGTGGACTCGATGGGCTAACGTAAACCTCTTGTGAGGACAAGAGATACATTAAGTGCAAATTGCTGCGAGGGACTCCTGAACATGAAAGTGTGTAGTAGAAGTGTTTCGGGAATTCCAGTTAGCTCTTGAGAGGAATCAGAATACAGAGACAGCTATGGACATACTGGGCAGAATTGCAATCCAAGCGCTGGAGTTTCATCACTTGGCTTGCCCTCCATCATAGGCTGCATACCCGAGCGAGATTATTCAAGTGGAATGCAGCCCCTACACAAGCTTGTGTGTTTTGCGACGCAGAAGTAGAGGATTGTGCCCATCTTTGGTTCGGCTGTGCATACACAAGATGTGTAGCTGATATCGTGTTGAGCTGGGCTGCTATTTAGCAGCAGTTTGAAAACCTCCATGGGTGGATGGAGTGGTTTGCAGATGGGGGAAACTGGAGAACATGTATGTTCCAGACTCAGCTGCTTGTCTTGAATTGCTTAGTCTGCTATACTTGGTGAGCCAGAAACTTGGAGTGGTTTGCAGATGAGGAGAGGGCAACCCTACTGCTGGGTCTACCCTTTATGAGTATAGAGGAAAGTGCAAAAATGATTGTACAGGTGTGCAAAGAGAGATTGAGAGTAAAGGGTAGACCCACCAGTAGGGTGGATAGTGAGTGTAGAAATGGGCTAGTGGCCTAAAAACATTTTGTATTTTACAAGTGATTTCGATTGGGTCACTTGTATGCTGAGGAGTACTCTTTTGGGTCTCCTTTCCTCCTTCGGGAGATTTATATATAGATTTACCAGTTCAGATCATGTACATAACATGACACTTGCGCATGGGAAACATATCATGAAGGCAATCTGAGCTCTAAATTATAACTGCTTACATGGACAACAAGTATGTACCTTTGAGCTGAATAGTTGCTGTAAAGGGTGTACAAGGTCTTTTCCAGCATGGCTGACGGATCACGTTTTCAAAACCGTTTTAAACTAGCAAAACGGAGGGTCCATTCAGCTGCTATTTCGTCGTGCTTGGTTCTGTCGACCATGTAAAGGTGCGCAATGCCCGGGGAAAGTGTGTTATCTGTAGGTATGCAGTGATGGGGTGAGTCTGTTGACTTGCAATAGGCAATGCAACATACGTATAATAGAAGAGTTGCTGACTATGGAGGAATGATAAGAGCTTACATGGCTCCGGATTAAGAAATATTGATCTTACGGCAAGCAAAACCTTGGAGATTGTCAAGGCAGGACTCCAACCGTCTTTCAGGATGTTTAAATTGAGATTGCCCGACGAACCCACATTGCAGTGATATATCCGAGTTTTAAATGCCACCTATTGAACTAAAAATTAGCTTTATAAAAAAATGCATTTGCATTGGAACTGAAACTCATGCAAAAATTATCACAATGTTTAGCACGAGAATCACTGTGCTAAACATAACAGAACTATAAATCTATAATTGACTGTAGTGCATTTGTAATGACTATTTAGGTCTAAACATACCTCAGGAGGTTTGAAAGGATAATCACAGGGAAATTTGATGTCAAGAAAAAATATACCTTCTTTATAAGGTGTACCTACACATGATGAAATGAACATAGCAGAAATTTAGCAATTATATCATCAAGAATCAAGAACATCGCTATTCCTGAAACCTGTCACACAAGCAATGATCAAAGACACATCAACAATAGCATTACAGTGCTAGGTAATGCACTTGTTACTTCTGGAGTAACTTATTCGTCTCCATTAAATTCCATAACAAACAAGAAAATTTGGGGCTTATGGTGGGAAAATATCAGAATGTCTACATGTATAAACACAAAACAAAGGAACATAATTTTATCAGCTACTCCGGAGTATAAGTTAACCAACACTACACTGCTCCTAGTATCCGTAAAGATGATGTAAGGAAGACTGCAACCTCGTTTATAGAATCCATCAACCAATCATCATATAACACACAAAAAAAACATAAGCTAGGGCTAAGAACGAGAAGAATAAGAATAAGAAGAATGGTTGGACCTCCAGGACCAATGATGGTTGCGATCCAGTGGTAGAGATTGTCACCAATTGGACCAGCAGAGCAATCAGCTGGAGGAAACAAATGAAGTTCTCCCATTTCTTTCTGTATTCTTTTTCCTGATGTTGAAACCGATGTTGTTGATGGCCAAGACCTCTTTCCTCCTCCCCCGCTTGAGCTGCTTGCCATGTTCTTTTTCAGCAGCCCGTGGTGTTGCCACGGTGCAGGATGACTAATACAGAGACACCAACCACAGTGATTTTGTAGTGACCTTTCTGGTAAGCAACAATTTTTCAAGTATTACCACCAATTATACATATCCCATTTATAATTTTTAACACATGTATCTAAAAAAATTGATCAAGGTATTATACAAGTGACTTGCATTTCTGTTCTTCATCCAAAAAAAAAATGACCTGCATTTCTATTAGGGCTGTTCATCGGCCTAAAACCGAGCCGAAAACCGAAATTCCAAAAAATGTAAACCGAAAACCGAAACTAATAGGTTTGATTCGGTTTTTAACCGGTTTGGTTTCGGTTCGGTTCGGTTTTGAACCTAAGTGAACCGAATTGAATTTTAGCAATTTGAGCTTGTGGAATTTCATTCAAATTAAGTTATTAACCCAACATTAAAAAAAAAACTGCACAACAGTTAAATAGAAAAAAAAACCAACAGAAAAAAATTAAAAAATCTGCACAGAAGTGCAACAGAAAAATCCAACAGCAATGCACTTGTGCAAAGTGCAAACGGAAGAAATGGTGTGAAGACTGCACAAGTGCACAGCTCAAATCTGCAAGAATGAACAAGCTGCAAAATGCACATATAAACCTGCAAGAATGAACACAAACCTGCAAGAATGCAAAAAAAATGTAGATGCAAACAGCAAAAAAAAAAAAAGAAGAAGAAATTGCAAACATCAAACATGATAAAATGATAAATCTAGATTCATTCAGCAAAATGAAAATGGGCAACCTAAAACAAGAAAGTGACATAATTCAAATTCATATAGAGTATTATCCTTCAAAACTAAAACTTGATAAGGTCATGGTCTCCCCGATCTTCAAGATATCCTTACTTTTTCCAACTCTAAAAGATAAACAAAAGGAATGGAGTTAGTGAACAAGCATATAAAGTATTGTGTGCATCGCAAAATGCAAATAATAATTAATAAGGTGGCAGAAAGAAATACCTTCTGCTATTTCTTCAGTCTCTCTTATTGTTTGTATTTCATCCACATCAATCTCTTCGGTAGCTCGACTTGCACGAATCCAGTTTTGTGTGCAAATAAGTGCTTCAACCGTCTATTCACAAACATAATCACTGAATCAACCAATCTGATTTCTAAATCATTTACTAATCTACATAACATTGAATCAACCAATCTGATTTCAAATCATTGAATCAACCAATACTAAACATTTCGTCTCCTGATCTACTGATCTTAATACTCCCCCAATTTGACTTCGGATTGAATCAATCAATACCTACTGATCATTGACAGAGTACTCCACTACTCCCTCAACAATTCATCAACTGATGTATAGATCTACTAATTTCGAAATCATTGAATCAACATTATCAGCCAATACTCCCCCAATCTGATTTTGGATTCAATTTAAAACTTCAACAAGAGTGAGAGAGGGAGGACGAACTTACCGGAGCGGCGGAGCCAGCCACCGGCCGCGGCTGGGAAGCGACAAGCGAAGACTGGGAAGCGATAAACTGAAGCCTGAAGAAGCAGAGAAGCAGCAGCCGGTGGTCACGCACAAGAAATCGAGAACGGGAGAGAAGGAGAGACGAGACAAGAGTGAGAGAGAGGATGAACTTACCGGAGCGGCGGAGCCGGCCACCGGCCGCGGCTGGGAAGCGATAAGCGAGGCTGCGAGGCGAGACGGAGCGCGGCTGATGGGAGAGGATTCAGATTTCAGACCAATTGGGATGGGACGAAGACGAATGGGGAAAGTGGGAACTGGGATGGGAAGGGAAGGGTAAATTAAAAAAAAAAATCGGTTTTCAATTGGTTTAACCGAATCGAGCTTGAATCGAACCTAAAATCGAAAATAAAAATTCCCTAAATCGAAAACTTAAACCGAAACATATCGGTTCGGTTAGACTTCAGTTTTTTCGGTTCGGTTCGGCCCAAAATTTCGGTTCGAACCGAAAATAAACAGCCCTAATTTCTATGTTTTCAAATAAAATTGCAAAGTTAAATAAATTTATTTAAAACAACCCAATTTTTTTATTCAAACTGACTGAACAAATTATTATAGACGCTCGGAATATCATGTAGTACATATTTTTTTGGGACTGAATATGGGCTCATTTTATTAACGGGTCAATTATACCAATGATCCCTAAACTTTTCTTCTTTTTCCTTGTTAATCCCTAAACTTTAAACTGTTCTATTAAAGTCCTTAAACTATTATACTTGTTGCATTTTTTGTTCTTCCGTCTCAAAACGTTAAACAACCGTTATGTTGCATTGCATATGTGGTAGATGAAAAAGATTAAAAAAGAAAAAAAAAATGCAGAATAAGAACAAAATGAAGGGTTTTGTTTCACTGGCAAGTGGCAACAACAGTCCACCGCCCACCGCTCACCCCCCTTCCCCCTACCCCTCCAGCGACCCCTCCGTCTTTGTTTCCTCCTCTGGAAGCAGATGCCCCCCTCCTCTTCTACCTCCGGCGGCAGCAGCTTCGACTTCTCCCCTTCCCTCCCCTCCCCTCCTCCTTCCGACATCCTCTTCCGCCGTCCGTTCATTTTCAACCCGACCTCCGTCATGCTGAACAACCCGGCCTCTGTTTTCCACCCGTCCCCCTTCTTGTTGGGAATCTTTAATTCAAAAAATAATAATTTTAACTGAAATTGTTTGAAGTTGCTAATTGATAGAGAAATTTGCTGTCATTGGATTTGTGGAAAGGAGCCGCTGTGCGGTTTTTATCATTCGGTTCCTTTACGCTTTTCTCATAGGTTTTTATTTTTTTCCCCTTCATTTTTTTTAGCTTTTTTTTTCTTCATATCACAACCACATAAACAATTTAACCCAATTTAATATTTCTTTAGACGGAAGGACTATAATTGCAACAAGTACGATAGTTTAGGGACCTTAATAGAATAACTTAAAGTTTGGGGACTAATAAGGAAAAGTAAGCAAAGTTTAGGGACCATCAACATAATTGACCCTTTTATTAACATCACTGGAAGGAACTACAAAAGTACAAATGGATCTACTAGACTATAGACAAGGATGAATCTCAGGGCTCGTTTGGTACTGATGCTAAGGTATTAACTATTAGGTATGACTGGGGGCAGGGTCGTGCGGATACTATTGGGGGCCCTGTGTAAAAAATAATTAGACCTTATTCATATATTGTGTTAATGATCTTATTTTTTTTAATAAGTTACACTATGTAAATTGTTTTGTTATAATTAAAAAATATATAATTATGTTTTTATTTTAAAAAATCAAGGGGTTTTTTGCTAAGTGGCTATTTGGGGACAAAATTTTAAGTCATATGACATAAGGGTTACAATATTAGGTAAGTGTTCACAATTTCCAACTTTACCCCTATGTTATATAATCTTTTTTTTTTCTTTCCTTCTTCCCCAAGTGCCCAGATCTGTGCGGCCTCCCTGCAGCCACCAGCACCGAGCGGCCTCCCTCCGACCTCCCTGCGTTCACGTCGTCTCCGGCCTCCCTCCGCCTCCTCCGCCATCTCCGCCCTCCCAACCGAGCCCTCCTTCATTGAAGGCCGAATCGAAGCTTCTCGTGCATCCTAAATCACGTTCGACCCTAAATCCAAGCCTTCTACCCGCTCAATCACGTTCTACATCTCTCAAGGGTAGTTTTCGTGCAAAAACCCCTCTCAAATTTATACAAAATCGCTAACCGCCATTGTCGAACACCTTGGAGCTTCGTAAAACAACCGCTTAGCAAACCCTATTCAAGCACTCGTCTCGGTGTGTTAGATCATTCTTCGACATAATAAACACAACGATGCTGAAGTAGAGATTGCACTCGTCAGTTTGCTAGGTCATACGCGTCAAACGGAGCTCTGTGTAAGGAGAACGAGCCGTCGGAAGATCGGCGAAAATCACTGTTGAAGCTGCTCGAGATGGGGGAAGAAGAAGAAGAATTACGCCAAACCTCCCAGACTTTCTGTTTTTTATAAAATATGCCCCTGTGTTAATTTCTAAAATTTCAGAAATTATCCCGCAATTATAGAAGTTGTTCTAACTCGCATAATCTCCGTTAAAAAATTAAAAATGTAACTATTATTGTCACCATGATAAAAAATAAAGTCATAAATACTGTCACCACTATAAAAACGTGGTCATAGACACTGTAATCAAAAGAAAATCTTATAGGGGCTAATGAGAAGCCAAAATAAATGTGGTGACAGTTCTCATCTAATACATGAATGGGTAAGAAGGTCATAGACAATGTAATCAAACTAAAAACAGTGTCATAGCCAATGTCACCACTATAAAAACAAAGTCATAGACACTGTAACAAAAAAGAAAACCCTATATACGTTGTAACCAAAATAAAAACAGTTTTATAGACACTGTCACCACTAAGAAAAAAGGTTCATAAACACTGTAATCAAAGGAAAACCCAAGAAAATGGGAAGCACAAACCCCATAGGGGCTAATGAGAAGTCAAAGTACATGTGATTACAGTTTTCTCTAATTTCTAGTTTTCTAGATTTTTTTAAAGTAGTGTCACCATAATTAAAAAAAATAAAAAATGTAACTACTGTTGTCACCATAATAAAAATAAAGTCATATATATTGTCACCACTATAAAAACATTATCATAGACACTGTAATCAAAGAGAAATCATATGATAAAGGAAGCACAACCCCTATAGGGGCTAATGAGAAGACAAAATAAATGTGGTGACAGTTCTGCTCTAATATATGAATGGGTAAGAGGGTCACAGACGTTGTAATCAAAATAAAAATAGGGTCAGAGACATTGTCACCACTATAAAAACAGGGTAATAGACACTGTAACCAAAGAAAAATCATATAGACGTTGCCACTATTATTAAAACAGAGTCATAGACAATGTCACCACTATAAAAACATGATAATAGACATTGTAATCAAAAGAAAACCCTAGGACAAAGGGAGACACAAACCCTTTAGGGCCTATGAGAAGTCAAAATACATGAACGGGGTAATACATGAATGGGTAAGAGGGTCATAGATACTGTAATCAAAATAAAAACAGTGTCATAACCACTGTCACCACTATAAAAACAAAGTCATAGACACTGTAATAAAAAGGAAAACCCTATAGATGATGTAACCAAAATAAAAACAGCTTTGTAGACACTGTCACCACTATTAAAAAAGGTTCATAGACACTGTAATCAAAGGAAAACCCTTGGAAAAGGGAAGCACAAACCCTAAAAGGGCTAATGAAAAGCCAAAAGAACATGTGATGTACGGTTTAGGGTTAAGTCCCTAAACCCTAAATCCTAAACCCTAAACCCTAAAATGTTAAGTACAGTACGTCGTTAAGAGATGATTGCTGTCACCAAATGGAAAACCCTAGGACAAGGTAATCACAAACCCTAAAGAGGGTAATGAGAAGCCAAAAGACATTAGGTGGACAGTTCTCCTTCAATATATGAATGGTAAGAGAGACGTAGACACTGTCACCACTATGAAAACAAGATAATAGCCACTGTCACCACTATAAAAACCGAGTCATAGACATTATCACCACTATGAAAAAAAGGTAATAGACATTGTAATCAAAGGAAACCCTATAGACGTTCTAACCAAAATAAAAACAGGGTCATACACACAGTCACCACTATGAAAAAAATGTCATAGACACTGTAATCAAAAGAAAACCCTAGGACGAGGGAAGTATAAACCTTATAGGGGCTAATGAGAAACCAAAATACATGTGGTGACAGTTCTCCTATAACATATGAATAGTTAAGAGGGTCATAGATGTTGTAAGCAAAATAAAAATAGAATCATAAACATTGTAACCACTATAAAAATACGGTCAAATACACTGTAATCAAAAGGAAAACCCTATAGACGATGTAACCAAAATAAAAACAGTTTTATAGACATTGTCTCCACTATGAAAAAAGGTTCATAGACACTGTAATCAAAGGAAAATCCTAGGAAAAGGGAAGCACAAACCCTAAAGGGGCCAATGAGAAGCCAAAAGAACATGTGATGTACAATATGGTTTAGGGTTTAGGGTTAAGTCTGGCCCTAAACCCTAAATCCTAAACCCTAAAATGTTAAGTACAGTACGTCGTTAAGAGATGATTGTTGTCACCAAATGGAAAACCCTAGGACAAGGTAAGCACAAACCCTAAAGGGGCTAATAAGAAGTCAAAAGACATTAGGTGGACAGTTCTCCTTCAATATATTAATGGGTAAGAGAGTCATATACACTGTCACCACTATGAAAATAAGGCAATAAACACTGTCACCACTATAAAAATCAGGTCATAGACACTGTCACCACTATGAAAAAAAGTTCATAGACACTGAAATCAAAGGAAACCCTATAGACGTTGTAACCAAAATAAAAATAGGATTATAGACACTGTCACCACTATGAAAAAAGGGTCAAAGACACTGTAATCACTATAAAAAACATACGGTGAGAACTGTTTTTTACGGAGTCACCACCCTTATTGTTGTCACCACCATAAAAAACACTCTAAAAACAAATAATGCAATTTACAAAGGATGTAATCCACTTTGCTTTCTCTCACCAATTCCCTCTCTCTCCTTATCTCTCCTCTTGACTGTGAAATTATGAATAGAGGATTACTTAAACATTCATCACAATCCTATCATTCAATAATGCAAATGGATAATTAAACTCCACCTCCATTTACCAGTTAGTGATATTTGGAGTAAGCAGGTTCTCAATTGTAATAGAAAAGAAACACAAAACTGCAATTTGCAATTCCAGATCTGAACTGGAAAAAATGAATAATAAATTGAAATTCCAGATCGATCAAGAGGAGACATCGCTAATCTCGCCGGCAGAACTCGCAACGCAGCACTGAAAACCCCAATCCCCCAAATCAGCCTCCCGTTCTCCACCGCAGCCGCCTCCAACGGTCGAGACTAGGCTCCCCTTCGCGGCGCACAAATGCGAGCCTCCCTCTCGCCTCGTGGAAACGACTCCCAAGGAGCTCGTCTCCTTCTTCCGCACGATGGATCTGATGCGCCGGATGGAGATCTCCTCCGATCTTCTCTACAAAGGATTGCAGCGATGTGGCTCCGAGGTTTCTGCCACCTCTACGACGGCTCCGAGGCCATCTCCGCCGACAGGGAAGCCTACATCACCAACAAGGATTGCGGCGAGGCGGCTCGCTGGACGGGTGTTCGGATGGAAGACGGAGGAAGACGGGGGCGGTGCAGTCCAGATTCTCGATCGAGCAAATTGTGGAAGGTGGAAGACGGCGCATTCCAGATCTGAATGAAAGAAAGGAAGAATGAAGGCAAGGGAACGGGTTGGGAAAAAATAAAATAGGGGTAAAAGGGGTATTATGAATTTTTTTTGGCCATTTACTAGCAAAGAAAAGCCTTTAGGACATTTAGTAATTGGTCCAAAGGCCGACCAAATTACTTCAAAAATCAACAATGATCTTATTTATACTTACAAAATGCACAAAAAGATATCAAAATTTAAGGACGGTGAGGAATATTGTAATTCAAAGTCAACTTTATGTACATTAAATTAATCTAAATAGGAATACAGTAAAAATTTGAAGCCATTGAACATTCTTTTAAATAAAAAATGGTTGTGAATGATTCTTTGAAAACGATAAATATTATTTTCTTAAAAAAAATTACGAATTTCATAATATGTTCACTAATTTTTTTTATTATTTTGGGGGAAAGTTCACTAATTTCTCTAAGTAATGGGTTTTGTATGTTTTTTTTAAAAGAGAAAGATAATAATTTTTTTTGAATGATTAAGAAAAATTAAAAGGTGCAAATTCCGGGAAAAGGGCCCCTTAATAAGTTAAAAATGAAAACAAAATAATTATATACTTAATATAGCACTAATATTTGCTCAAAAAAAAAATATAGCACTAATATAATTGTTTATGATTTTATGAAAGAAAAAGAAGAGCAAATTATGAAAAATAAAATCAGTAATGTTGTTGCTAGGAATCGAACGCAGGACAACGGCAAAGGGAGGAATTGGTTGGAGCGCAGCACGCCAGTAGACCACATCAAACATTATGTATCACTGGCAGGCTTTTTTCTATTTTACTAAAACTAAAACGTTATTGGGCCTTATAAAATTCGGGGGCCCTATTCAGCCGAACCACCTGAACCTCCCTTAGCACGGGCCTGACTGGGGGTGTGACTTATGAGGCATTCAAACCCGATACCTCGCGTTTGGAATCATTGGGCATGAGTTTTTGGGAACTACGAGCCATTCCACAGGAGGGCAGTAAGAATAAATCCTAATTTCATTCCTACATTCATACCAAAATTTTAACTGAACACCATCTATCAAATTCCATAACTATACCAAACCAACTACCTTAATATCAAGGTATGGGCCTCCCTTAGTTGACATAATTGTATTCACTCAAGGAAGGAAGTAATCAATGTTGCAAAACAACAACAACTACCTAGTATATCCCGCCAAAACAGGGTCTGGGGGTCAGGATGTACGCACTCATTCCCCGATCAAGTCGAGAGAGTGTTTCCAAAAGACCCTAAATAATAGAAAACTAGAATTATGGGCGAACAAGACTCATAAAAAGGAAGCTTAAACATAGACGAAGCAAGGGAAAGGTAGAAAGACGCAAGGGCAAAAGGACAGAACATAACAACACGAAACACTATATAATTTCATCAATGACGGGATTAGTTACATTCAATAACTACCAATGAGAACCGGACTTGGAGAGGATGTGATTAATATCAAAACTGAAGTACTTGATTTGTACACCGATAGGTTCAATTCATTGAAGTTGATATCTCAAATTTCAAGTTCTAAACTTGGCTACAATTGCCTAAAAGGTTGGAAACACCTGTTAATTCCTTTGCATTTATCACCCTGCCCTTGACTGAGCTCTTGGTGTGGATAATAAACAAGTATGGGCAAATAGGGCCTTCATACAACCTTTTAGTTTAGGCAACCATAGCCATATTTTAGAACTTGAAAAAAAAAAAACAGATGCAAAACCTGTATACAAATAAAGTGCTATATCCAAACTATCACAGATTGAAATTAATCAATTTTACAAATCTGCTCACCCCTGAACATTAAATTCACTAGCCGATTTTGAAATTCTAGCTTCAACTGGATTTCATCAACTGTACTAAATCTACTAAGGTGCAACACAGAAGGTTTTAAAGATTCACAATCACCATTAATAATCACAAACCTATCCTCATTAGACATAAATTTTACCAGGAACTAAAAAAGAAGCAATAAAATTGAAATAATGGACAACAATTTAGAAAGTAAAAATAAACACATTTGACAGAAATTTTACCAGGAATCTGGGCAGGGCAATCTCTAGTGGATCTTCTAGGGTTGAAATTCGAAGTGGAAGAGGAGAAATTGGACCAGCGTCACCAATTGAATGCAACCACTGGGAAATCAGGGGGTCGACAGAGAAGAGGAACTCAGAGCAGTGGAAGAGAGACAGGAGTAGAGGCCTCGGACAGAGAAGAGGAACCCATAGAAGAGAACTCAGTGGGTCAACAACAATTAGGATGTAAAGGCCTCGGATGGGGTCGTCGGCTGCCGGAAGGAGGCATAAGCCTTTGGGATAGTCGGAGAGAGAGGGTACAGACGGGGACGAAGGAAGAGTCAGACCATCGGAGAGTCGGAGAGAGAATACAGACCGAGCCGGCTAGTAGAACGATTTCGAGTAACAGCTCCAGAGATTTATGTCGCTTTTTTCACACTTTCCAATTTTACCCATATCCAAATATTATCCACAAATAAACAAGATTTAGGGCAACAGTACTCAGAACGACTGACTCAATCTGACCCGACCCGAAAAGGCGAAAACCCAACTCAACCCGACTCACCCGGACCCGATCGAAACTCGAAAATCTGGAGTCATTCGTAACCCGAATCCGAGACCGACCCGACCCGACTCGAAATAGACCCGAACATAGACAAACCCGACCCGACTCTAAACCCGACCCGACTTTGAACCCGACCCCGACTCTAATTATTATATCCACCCCTTATATACTTATAATTTTAGAAGCAATGTCTTTATAAAAATTTGCGCCACGTGTCCACTTTTCACCACAATTAGACATATGGAGATCACCTACAATTAGGGGTGATATTCGAGCCGAACGAGCCGAGCTTTACGTGTTCAAGCTTGGCTCGAACGGGAAACGAGCCGAGCCGAGCTCGAGCCCAAAAATTATTCGAGCTTATTTTGGCGCTCAAGCTCGGCTCACGAGCCCAGTGGTAAACTCGAGCTCGGCTTGTGAAGGCTCGAACAAGCCGAACGAACAAGCCTGAGCTCGTTCGAGCTCGTCAATTGAGCTCGTTCAGGCTCAGTTCGTAGCTGAATCCCTAAATGCAAAATTAAAGATCCAGTCGTACAATTAGGAGAAAACCCATAAACAACGCAGATGCAAATAAGTTCCATGGATGCAATCCATGAGCATCAAGGCTAGATCGAGGGAGTAAGTCATCACACTCTTATTTTTTTTAAGAAATCGAAACAAAAAACCCTCAAATACTAGATCCAACATTAAGTAATCTCAAGTCTTAACTTCTGATTTTATAGAAAATCGAAGCATTAAAAAATCCTCAAATACCACAATAGAGAAACAAGATTCAACCACTATGTAGTCCCAACTCTTAATTTCATACACAATCAAAGCATAATCGAAGCAAAAAGCAGAATCGAACCGGCCTGGTCGGGAATTCAACGCCAGGAAGAAACCCTAACGGATCTCGAACTGAAGGGCATGGGACTCGACTTCGTCACCGGCCTTCTTCAGATCCACCTCTGCCTCCTACGCTTGCTGCCGCTACTTCTAGATCTCGAGTTGGACGGCCTGCCCTTCTTCATATCCGTCTCCTTCTCCGACGCTTGCCGTCGCCGCCTCCGGATCTCGAACTTGAGGGTGTGGAAGATGTACGAAACTAGGGAGAAAGGGGAAGAGGGAGATGTACGAAACTTACCGGGCGCCAGAAACTTGCCACCGCCGGAGAAGGGAGAAAGGTGAAGAGGGAGGAAGCACTGCACTGGAATGAACTAGGGAAACCAGGAGGAAGAACGGCCACTGAACGCATATAACGCTAAAAGGAGGCAAGGCATCCCATATATAAACCCTAGGGGTAATTTAGGAAATTACCAAATTCGAGCTTCTAGGCTCGGCTCGAGCTCGGCTCGGGCTCGACACGAGCTTTAAAAACTGTTCAGGCTCGGCTTGTTGTACGGTTTCAAACGAGCCGAGCTTTCATGAGCCGAGCCCGAGCCGAGCTCGAGCTGTTCGGCTCAGATAACAGCCCTACCTACAATACAACACACCGTGTATCACTCGGTGTGTCACAAAATTAGTTTATATGAAAATTATTGTCAAAAAAATTCCAAAAATTATAAAATATTGTATTTTATAATTCTTACACATTTGTAAAAAAATATTTTGAAAAATCATAAAAATATTTTCCTAAAAAATACATATGTTTAAAAGTCACAAAATAACAACATTTTTGCAAAAAATAATAATTTTACTATGATTTTTCAAAATATTTTCTTACAAATGTATATGAATTATAAAATACAATATTGTTATAATTTTTTTTAAAAAATTTAACAATAATTTTCATATAAACTAATTTTGTGACACACCGATAGTGATACATAGTGTGTTGTAGGGGATCTTTACTGCAATTAGACACCGTGTGCTCTTCCTCTACACAGATACGTGCTTCACCACATTCTTTCCCCCAGTGTACTCCATCCGCTCTATACTCTCAAAACCCCCGCATCTCTCTTTGAAAGCCCTCTCATGGCCAGATCTGAAGCTCTGTCATCGCATCTGAAATTCTCCTCCTCTCGCAACTGTAAAATTTATTTCCTCCATTCCCCGATTTTCCCCTAATCGGTCCTCACCATGGATGCCGGCAAGCAGGAAGATTCTTCGACCACCGAATCCCAGTTTTCTCACGGCTACCAAGGTCGTCATTGCCCAGATTTGTTGCTCCACTGGCTGCAAACGCTGCAATCATTCTGTCCTCAATGCCCTAATCCTAATCTCCTCCTTGTTCCTCCAATCCATCGCGTGTTCGGCCGTCTCGTGCGTCTTCGTTTATGGCCATACCGAAGCTTGCCAATCCATCAAATTAGGTTTTTGTGTCCGACTACAGGCCTAAATCGAGAGACTTGATCATTAGTATGACGACTTTTGATCACTCTTCACCCTCCTCCTCCTCTACACGGGTCACCTGGTTCATCGCAGTGAACTGAAAATCCAGAGTGAGTGAGTCAATTCTTCGCTGGGCTCCGGATAACATCAAGGACCTTTGAGGAACTGAGATCTGCATTCTCCACGTTCACCGGCCCGACAAATTTATTCATACCGGTATGTTTCTTCTTCGACATCGAACTCATAATCAACAATCCATCTCAGATCGAATCCATCCTCGATAGCGCGTTTATGTCGAATTATGGTTGAGCCGTTCCTCAATTGACCACGAGATTCACAAAAGCCCTGACATACAGAACACAGAAATAGAGGATTAATTTATTCATGATTTGTATGTACAGGATTGGCGAAGCTCCCCATAGCATCTGCAAACAAATGCCAAATTAACTCCCACCGAGCAATTGAAAGGGAAAAGCTATCTGAAAAGCTGGATAAGTATCTTCAAATTTGTCAGCAGCGTCGAGTGCGGGCAAATTCTTCATCTTCTTCAATTTGTGCGTGTGTTAAGATTGGCACTGAACTATTGATGCTTTAATTTGCAGGTAAATGCAAGGAAACTGTATGTAGAAATGGACTCCGTAGAGGAAGGGATTGTCATTTGTCAAACTGTATGTAGAAATGGACTCCGTAGAGGAAGGAATCACCAGCAAAGAAAATTGCCTCATAAGGAAAAAAGAAAAGCTTCTCCTTTTTCAAAAAACCTTCTGGAATCAAAGGGCAAAAACAAAACATCTCAAGCTTTCAGACTCTAACACTGCGTATTTTCACCGTGTTGCTTCGGGTAGAAGACATAGAAAACAAATTCGTAACATTACCACCTCGACAGGAACACTAATAATGGGAGAGGAGAATGTAAGAAATGAAATAAAAAACGATTTTGAGAAAAGATTCAGAAACAAGCCTATAAATGACAGACTTTTAAATGAAATGATGAATCTAATTCATCCGTCAATCACTGCCGAGGAAAATGAATTTCTTATTCGACACCCTTCTAATTACGAAATAAAATCGGCTATTTTTAGCCTGGGTAAGAATAAATCTCCTGGTCCAGATGGATTTACCTCGGAATTCTATAAGAAATATTGGGATATTATTGGTGTGTCCATCATTAAAGCTGTCAAGGGTTTCTTCCATTCCGGGAAGATGCTAAAACAAATTAACCACACCTTTATATCACTTCTACCAAAGAGAGACAACCCCACCACTACTAACCACTACCGTCCAATCAGTTTATGCTCAAATTTATATAAAATCATATCTAAAATTCTGACAGAAAGAATAAAAAACATTATCGGAAAATTAATTCATCCTTTACAGGGGGCTTTTGTGTCAGACAGAGCCATTCAAGATAATGTGTTTATTGCACATGAAATCTTCCACTCCTTCCGGTTGCGCTCGGGCCGTGAAGGTTGGCTGGCAATAAAGTTAGATATGGAGAAAGCATATGACAGGGTTGATTGGAACTTCACGAGAAAGATCCTAGAAAAATTTGGATTCCACCATACGTTCATCTCTTGGATCATGGAGTGTGTTACAACCGTCTCGTTCTCAGTCCTAGTTAATAATGGACCTACAGATTTGTTCCTCCCCACTCGTGGTCTTCGGCAGGGGGATCCCCTATCTCCTTTTCTATTCATTTTGGGAGTAGAAATATTAGCCCGGAAACTATCAGCAGAAACAAATCTGGATCATAATCCAATTGGATTCACATTTGGAAGAAACGGCCCTAGGGTTCCTTTCTTGTCATTTGCTGACGACATAATCATTTTCACTAAAGGCAGTGTTGATGCAGGACAAAAAGTTAAATCCATAATTGACACTTATTGTAAAGTTTCGGGACAAAAGGTTAATTACCATAAATCAAGCTTCCAAGCCACTAAAGGTATTCCTAACTCGAGGATTTCGGAGCTTAGAAATTGTTTGGAAATAACAAGTGAAAATTCTTTGGAGAAATACCTTGGTTGTCCAATTATTAATGGCAGAGTTAACAAACACACATTTGAGGACATTATCTGTAAGACCAAAGAACAACTAAGCAAATGGCGTGCTAATGCGCTATCCCAACAGGGCCGAGCAGTCCTAATCAATACCAACCTTTCTGCTAAACCTCTGTACACAATGCAGAACTTCATGCTACCCGCCTCAATACACAGGGAACTTGATCAGATCAATAGGCAATTCTTCTGGAATAAAGATCTTCAACACCGGCCTCTTATCAGTTGGGATAGGATATGTAGACCAAAAAAGTGTGGAGGATTAGGGATCAGGAAATCTAAAGAGATGAATGAAGCTCTTCAAATGAAACTAATATGGAAAATTCTGGCTGAACCAGATAATGTTTGGGTCAGATTAATTAAATATAAGTACTTACGCTCTGCTAACATCTTGGAATACAAGAAAATCGGGAACTCCTCCTGGCAATGGGCCAAGCTCACTACCCTTATTGATAAGTTCAAAACGGGTCTTATTTGGTCTGTAGGAAATGGGAAGACAATCAAATTTTGGACGGATAACTGGATATGCACCTCCTCCATACAGTCTAGGGATGATTGCCCACAAATCGATAATTTAGAGGAAACCGTCAGTGACTACATCCTGGGAGGTAGATGGTGGAAGGAAAAACTACTCGATGTACTACCGGCTAGCATAGTGTAAGAAATCTTGGACATCCCCCTTCCCGTGTCTCCTTTTGAGGATCGCCTTTACTGGGGGCCGGATAGGGAGGGTTGGTTCACCACTTCAAGTGCATACAAATTGATTACAACCCAATCAACGCTACACTCAAACGACAATGCCTGGATATGGAAATTGGATGTCCCACCGAAGATTAAAAACTTTCTTTGGAAACTTTGCCAGAATGGTCTCCCAACTGCTTCCAGGTTAGCCCAGCGGGGGTCTTTTGTACCTCCCACATGTAGTGTGTGCAATTGTGTAGCCGAGGATGAGGTTCACTTGTTGTTTGAATGTGGGTATATGCGTTCCCTTCTAAATTTCCCTCCTCTCACAAAATCGACAATATCCAGTATGATTAATCTCTCGCGAGACATACGACCTATCCTTTTGGTCATTGGGAACAACCTCACCCCTTCTGCCAAGGCGGAGCTTGCTTTCGTTTGGTGGTCTGCGTGGTACGCTCGGAACCAACTTGTTTTTCAACAAGTTCCCTTCCCGCCTAAAGATACTCTACTTCACATTGTTCAAACCCATAGGGAAAATTGGGGTAGAACATCTCAGTTTTATGAGTGTCTAGATGAGGTCTCCCCCTCAAATACACAAAAAACAAACCACCCGAAGGACAAAAATAAGGTCGTAAAGTCTAAATGGCGTAAACCACCGATGGGCACTTTCAAACTAAATTTCGATGGCTCCACGCTTACAAACTCTGTAAGCTCGGCGGGTGCCGTTATCAGGGACCGGGAGGGCAGGCCAATTAGCATATGCTACAGTAAACTGGGGAAACAAAGCTCCTTAAAAGCGGAAGCCCTTGCCCTAAAACTGGGAATCCAAAATGCTATCCAATTCAGTATCGAAAAAATCCACATCGAAGGAGATTCTAGTATAATTATTAATCACTTACTTGAAACATTGAAATGTCCTTGGGAGATCGAACTGATTATCTCAGATGTTAAAAGCCTTTTATCGACTTTGAAAGAAGTGTTTTTCTTTCATATCGTACTCTTATAAAAACTAGACTTGGGTCATATTTGCACAACTTACGGTTATATTTGCACATCGTACTCTTATATTTGTACGACAAAATGTTAAAAAAAACTAGACTTGGGTTATATTTGCTTAACATACGGTTATATTTGCACATCGTACTCTTATATTTGCACGACAAAATAAAAATAAAAAATAAAAAAACTAGACTTGGGTCATATTTGCTCAACGTGATCTTATTTTTTCTCAACAATAGATTATTTTTGCACAGCTATTGAGACTTATGAAATTGTGCTCAACATGATCTTATTTTTGCTTATCAATAGACTATGATTGCACAAAATGAGGGATTGGTAGAAATTTGCTCAACATGATCTTATTTTTGCTCAACAATAGATTTTATTTGCACACCAATTATGACTCGTGAAATTGTGCTCAACATGATCTTATTTTTGCACAAATATTGAGACTTGTGAAATTGTGCTCAACATGATCTTATTTTTGCTCATCAATAGACTATGTTTGCACAACATGGGGGATTGGTGGAAATTTGCTTAACATGATCTTATTTTTGCTCAACAATAGATTATATTTGTACATCAATTGAGACTCGTGAAATTATGCTCAACATGTTCTTATTTTTGTTCAACAATAGATTATATTTGCACAACAATTGAGACTTGTGAAATTGTGCTCAACATGATCTTATTTTTTCTCAATATAATTTTATACTTTCTCAATAGATTATTGCACAACATGGTCTTATTTTTGCTCATCAATAGACTATGATTGCACAACATGGGAGATTGGTGGAAATTTGCTCAACATGATCTTATTTTTGCTCAACAATAGATTATATTTGCACAACAATTGAGATTTGTGAAATTGTGCTCAACATGATCTTATTTTTTCTCAATATTATTTTATAGTTCTCAATAGATTATTGCACACCATGATCTTATTTTTGATTATCAATATACTATAATTGCACAACATGGAGGATTGGTAGAAATTTGCTCAAAATGATCTTATTTTTGCTCAACAATAGATTATATTTGCACAACAATTGAGACTTGTGAAATCGTGTTCAACATGATCTTATTTTTTCTCAATATTATTTTATACTTTCTCAATAGATTATTGCACAATATGGTCTATTTTTGCTCATCAATAGACTATAACTGCACACCATGTGGGATTGGTGGAATTATGCTCAACATGTTCTTATTGTTGGTCAACAATAGATTATATTTGCTCGATATAATCTTTTACTTGCTCAATAGATTATTGCTTAACATGATATTATTTTTGCTCATCAATAGATTATACTTGCTCTATATGGGTGTGGGGGGTGAAACTTTGCTCACCTTAATGTTATATTTGCCCTATATAATCTTATATATGCTCATCTATATTTGCTTCACTCTACATTTGATCCTTCACGATAGTTTTAAGAGTTTCTCCATACGTGAGATCTTGAGATGACAATGTCTTGTTCAACCACTCTCGGTACTCGACAATTTTCCCTTTTACAGTCATCTTCGCATCTCCAATTAAGCTACAACTAGCAGACATAGAGGATTCACATGAATATTTATTACTCTATATTGTATTTGAGTTACCACCCCTCCCATTGTTTCCGATACCAAAACAAATTTTAAAAAGGTACATGCCTCCACGATAACTTAAGATTTCCAATACAAGCTCCAAAGTTACTAGAATACGCATAAAAACGATGTCAGCACTAAAAAATACGCATAAAAACGATGTCAGCACATATAAATTTTAATAAAAATGGTGTCAACACTAAAAAATCGCACTAATATATCTTATTATTGAACAATTATTACAAAATTTTGTAAATTACTAGAATTATATAAACTTTAGCCTATGCGGGATTCGAACCCACACATTTGCGCATAAGCACATCGCTCTACCATTGAGCTAAGAGGCTTTTAAAGCTCAATAATACTATACTAGAGAGAAATCGTAGAACATTAGAAAAAGTGCAAAAATAAGATATACTAGTGCTGACACCGTAATTAGGTGGGTCAGTAACAATGTTTTTCCCTATTAATTATTAGTAAGCACTAATATATAATAGTAATAGTAATAATAAACCCAAATAACCTATTTCTAATTATATCATGCAGAAAAAACTATTTCTAATTCAAACTTGCTGTGATGCACTTCTAACATCTAGCCACTTCGAAGCACATAATTAGTAACCTCAAGTTCTAACACACACTTGCACTGGCACAAACTAAGATTCTAAATAGCACTAGCACTAATATATAATAATAATAAACCTCAAGTTCTAATAATCACCTAATCAAAATCTATCAAAGCATGATCTAAGATTCTAAATAGAATACAATTTTCCAAAAATAAAAAAGATTGAAAGAAAAGACATTATGGATCTTAACAAACAGTATGCTGAAGCTTTATAGAAGATGCATGACTCAACTCTTAACATATATCATGCAGAAAATTGAGGTTACCAGAATCACTTACAGTTGGAATGAGATGGAGCTTGCAATATATGTACTGAAAAATGCAGTGGCGCTTGAGCAGATGGTGATTCAAGTTCCAATAGATGATGATAGACTAAGGGAGAAGGCAATGTCCCTGCAGCAGCTGCAAAAGATCACTAATCCAGCTGCAAAGTTGATCGTCATTTGACGCACGAGACCAGCTAATGCAATTAGCCATTCAGTGTGTTTAGTTTGATGATGAGGTCTCAACTATTTCAGTTCCTAGTTTGTAAGTTGAAATCACTTTTATTTATTTTTTTGGCTTGTGGTTAGGACACAGACTAAAGAAAATAAATGAGAGCAAATACAAACGTTGAAATCACTAGTTGTAAGTTGAAATCACTTAAAGTTCCTAGTTTGTAAGTTGAAATCACTTTTATTTATAAGTTGAAATCACTAGTTGTAAGTGATTTCAACTTACAAACTTGTAAGTGATTTCAACTTACAAACAGTACGTTGAGCACAAGCCCATGGAAAGGCCTTACACTTTTCCCTTTACCAGAATCATCTTCCTACTCTTAATATATACAATACATCAAACCAAATCCAAGTAAGCATCTAATTTCTCAATGCTGAACAAGTCAATGTTGGAAACTCTTAATTCAGAAACAAATTAAATCAATTCTCATCTAGAGAGAAGGACATAGAGACATACAGAGTGCAATGCAAGCGAGGAAGAGGATGACTCAACTCTCTTACACTTGTCTGAATAATGCCTTCTCGTTGTACTCTAGTCTATATGAGCAAATCAGATTTGGCGTTGTGCTGGCTCCATTCCTCTTCGGTTTCATCAATTGCCTGAGATGAGCATAAAATTGATTGGTATGGGTATATAGATATAGGATATGGGTATAGGATGCTCCATATCTATATCCCCTGTTTGGTATATCTGAACAAATTAGTATATAGATATCAATCCTATATCTCTATATACTGATTGTAGGGCTTTTTTTTTTAGTTTTGGATATCTGAAAAAATTGGGGATATAGGAAACGCTTTTCAAACAAGCCCATCGATTGAAAGAGAGCAAACGAGCAAAACAACCTCCCATCTCCATTGAAAGGGTTCTTCTCCTCCATTGAAGAGCTTCCTTCCTCCATTGAACAGCAAACGAGTGAAATTGGGGGATGTAGTGTTTGTTGGTAGTCTCGTTTTTCTGAATATGAGATTATTCCCTCCTCCATTGAAGGGGTTCTTCTTCTCCTCCATTGAAGGGGTTGCCTCCTCCATTGAACAGCAAACGAGTGAAATTGGGGGATGTAGTGTTTGTTGGTAGTCTCATTTTTCTTAATATGCGATTATCTCCTCCTCCATTGAACAGCAAACGAGCAAAATTGGGGTTTATAGGGTTTGCTGGTAGTGATTTTCAAATCTTCAAAGGTGTGATATTGTGTTTGTTGGTGTGATTTTGTTCAAAATCAGATTTATGAGTGAATTTTTTTTTGTGTTGCTATTGGTTTCTTATGCGTTAAAATTTTCTTCAACCTTTCTTCATCCAATTTTTGGTTCATTAGCTAAACAATTTCTCTTTAAAAAAAAAAAACTGGTCCATACCCTATATGATATCTATATACCCTTTCCAAACAAGAATATAAGATATTAGATATCAATCTCATATCCATACCCAATCCCCATATCTTGATATCTATATCTCATACCCATACCCTATATCCTATATCTATATACCCTTTCCAAACGGGCCCTAAATCTCATCTGACCTAAGACCGAAAAGGGAGGATGTTCATAGAAAGTCCGTACCTTCTTAAAATACAGCGGAGAAGGTAGAACCAGAGAGCAAACATCAAAGTATGAACAATGAGAGGGCGAACTAGAGGGAGAAGGCCAGATCGATCGCCATCGAGAGAGATCTGAGACATGGAGAATGGCGAACGCCGAGCGGACTCACAATCGCACACAAATCGGACCTCCATCGTCTGGTGCCGCTTCGCCGCGTCGCAATAGATCCAGAAGCACAACAGATCTAGCAAAAAGCACACAGATCGATTTTGCAATCGATTCCTCTCCCTCTTCGGTTCATCCTCTTATTCAATTCCTGCTCCTGAGTCGGATCTTCCACCTCCTCTTCTTCGATTACTCGATGGGAGCCGGATCTTCATGAGACGAGTGGCGGCAACCATGAGGAGAGAAGGAAGATGGAGGCGGCAGGAATCCTCCTGAGTCGGAACCGGGCGTGATTTCCTTCGATCGAATTGGTCCTGCTAATGCCTGAACCAGAAACGCAGAAAGCCACGAAAAAAGATCTGAGCAGAAAGAGGAGAAACACAACAGATCTGGCATGAGGGGAGAGGAACCGGACGGATTTGTCCATCTCCACCCAGATCTGAGCACAAGAACTCCGACAGAAGACTTGATCTGCCCACCTCCGACGTCAGAGACAGAAGAGATCGAGAGAGCGAGACAGGAGAAAGGTCCGGGGAGAGAGGGGAGAAAATTAGGACGGGAGAGAGCGTGTGAGGTTGTTTATATTGTGTACATTTCACCAATTTGTCCGAAAAGGTGGACAATTCACCAATTAGGACATTTTTGGTGGACATTTCACAAAATCCCCCTTATATTTATATGATGTTCATCTTCTTTTGCATTATTTTGAAAAGTCTTTTAAGTCACAATTTCATTTCACAAACACACGGTGGAGTCCCCGACTTTTCGATATCAAAAGTCGATGAATAACCGTGTATTTGACGATAATTTGCCCGTACACAAAAGTCAACGACCGTTGATAAGATCGATCATACAAAATCTTATACTATATATTTCGACTTGATTTTTGTTGTTTTGGATCCACGAGTGAAACCAAGTTGACGCCCAGCCACCACCATTGTACTCCCCCAACACCCAGGAGGCCTTCCGGCAAGCACCGACACAGCAGCTCACTCACCGGAAAAAGGCCCAAACATTGCCGGAAAGTTTGCAGCTAGAACATATGGTCAAGAAGTCAACTTTCGGCCTCCGTTTTAAACTAACAAATGAAATTTTAGTATTTTACCCATCAATAGGGTGTTATTCGAGCTGAGCTTGACATGTTCAAGCTTGGTTCATTTAACAAACGAGCTCGAGTCGAGCCGAGCCCAATTTCTAAACGAGCTTTCTTTTTTATTCAAGCTTGGCTTGTTTTAGTAAATGAACGAGCTCGAGCCGAGCCGAGCCCAATTTCTAAACGAGCTTTCTTTTTTGTTCAAGCTTGGCTTGTTTTAGTAAATAAACGAGCTCGAGCCGAGCTTTTTTCGAGTTCCAAATAGTTTTACTTGGTTATAACATATTAATTTAAAAAAAAATTAAAAAATTCCATAAAATTTCGAGTTCCAAATAGTTTTACTTGGTTATAACATATTAATTTAAAAAAAAATTAAAAAATTCCATAAAATTTGAGCTATTCGAATCTAAATCGAACGATCCAAGCTTTCAACCGAGCTTAAAATCATGTTCAAGCTCGACTTGTTTTGATAAGGGAACGAGCTCGAGTCGAGCTTTTTTCGAACTGATCCCAAGCTCTGTTCAACTCATATAATAGTCCTGCCCATCAACAACACTTCCTTTTCCGGTCCATCAAAGGTTTATTAATCTCACAATGGATCACTTCATACTCCAAAAAATGTACAACACAAGCTATATAGATCGAAATATAAATCCATATATCTTAGGTGAAGCCCATCTTTCATGTCTCCTCTCAACTCCAAAATTTGCTTCAAAACGCAGGATTAATTAAGAGATCAGGTGTTGATATATTATATATGAACCAAAAAGCAAAAATATCTTTAAAAAAAGCTGTATATGCATCTCACCTAACAACTCCTCACTCTAGTTAGTTGAGCAATCTAAACCTAGTTAACCCATCTCTTTCCACTTTGCATTCCTCCTATCTCTTATTTAGCTCCTTAGCTCTCTCTACTTCCTAGAGCCACCCCGCAACTGATCAATGGAAACCGAGAAGCTCAAGCTCGCCTTCCAATCCATTCTTCTCCTATTGCCACTTTCCCAAGTGGGTAAGTTCATCTAACACTCAACTACATTCTATGTTTATATGCTTCTTTAATCCTTAGTTTGTAGTGAGCTCTTGATCATATTCTACATCTTTTTTAACTCTCTCAAGGGGCTTATGATCCATTGGATCCGAATGGGAACATAACTATAAAGTGGGATGTCATTTCGTGGACACCGGATGGCTATGTCGTAAGTATATATACTACTCTCGAGTCTCGATCAAATATAATGCTCGCATTTCGCCCTACACAAACAATGTCAATATGCTATATGCTATGCAGGCAATGGTGGTAATGAGCAACTTCCAAATGTACCGAAACATAATGAACCCTGGATGGACCCTAGGGTGGTCATGGGCGAAAAAGGAGGTGATATGGTCGATGGTGGGGGCTCAGACCACCGAGCAAGGTGACTGCTCCAAGTTCAAGGGCAACATACCCCATTGCTGCATGAAGACACCCGTGGTTGTCGACTTGCTGCCTGGGGTCCCCTACAACCAGCAGATCGCCAACTGCTGCAAAGCCGGTGTGGTGTCTTCGTGGGGCCAGGACCCTTCTGGCTCTGTCTCTCAATTCCAGGTCAGTGTCGGCCAAGCCGGCAGCTCTAACAAAACCGTCAAGCTCCCTCAGAACTTCACTTTACTTGGTCCTGGCCTTGGATACACTTGTGGCCCTGCTAAGGTGGTGCCTTCCACAGTTTACCTCACTGCTGATCATAGGAGGAAAACCCAAGCCCTTAGTATGTTGAATCTCCTGTATTGTTACTTTGTTTTTCTATATTATATTCGATGTGAGATAGAGCAATAAATAGTCATTTTCTGACTGGGCAGTGACATGGAATGTGACTTGCACATACTCACAGTTCCTGGCCTCAAGGAACCCAACTTGTTGTGTTTCGTTCTCGTCCTTCTACAACGACACAATCGTTCCTTGCCCAGCATGCGCTTGTGGCTGTCACAACAAGGACAACTGTGTCATGTAAGCCTCTTAGACATAGTACCGATCATGAACAATATGATCGGATTTCATTGATCGAAACAAGATTGAACTTAATTTGCAGGAGCAACTCAAAGGCAGCGCATAAGGAAGGAATCAACACGCCAAGAAAGAACAACGCGCCATTGCTGCAATGCACGCGACACAATTGCCCCATCCGAGTCCATTGGCACGTCAAGCTCAACTACAAGGACTATTGGCGCGCGAAAATAGCCATCACTAACTTCAACTATAAGCTCAACTACACGCAGTGGACTCTCGTCGTCCAGCATCCAAATCTCAACAACGTCACTCAGGTCTTCAGCTTTAACTACAAGCCCCTTGTGCCTTACCAATCCGTCAGTAAGTATCCCAAATTCGCATACAAAACCAGCTATAAAGCAATAGGATTTATCAGACTAATCAATCAAGATACTTTCTTTTTGTGCAGATGACACAGGCATGTTCTACGGTACGAAATTCTACAATGATCTCTTGATGGAAGCTGGATCCTCGGGAAATGTACAGTCCGAAGTGCTACTCAAGAAAGATCAAAACACGTTTACCTTCAAGCAGGGATGGGCGTTTCCGCGAAAAGTGTACTTCAATGGAGACGAGTGCAGGCTCCCTCCGCCGGACACATACCCGTATTTGCCGAGTCACGCAACTGCACTTCCTGGGATTGATTCTGTAATGGCTTCTTTGTTGGTGATGCTGGTATTTTTCATCTAGAGTTTTTTGCCATGGATTGTTTTCATATAAAATTGAATGTAAAATTTTGAGTCCCTGCATATTGTTGTGAAAAGATTACACCTTTACACAATGCAAGAAACATCTGTCATGAATTTCCGATTTCCCCTCAAATCTGCAATCGATGTTTGAAATTGGGGACATAAAACACAACCCATAGGAGTAAAATCGTCCATTCACATTCAACCCTAATGTGGAATGGCGGCAGAAGTACAATTAATAAACCTGTAGGGAAAACTCGATCCTTCGTGCTTATTCGATTGGAAGTACAATTAATAAACCTGTAGGGAAAACTCGATCCTTCGTGCTTATTCGATTGGATGCTGAAAGGAGCGAACTTTTTGTGTTTGTGCGTGGGGGGTTGAAGTCAAAATTGAAGTTATTGGAAAAGGGGATTAGGTTTGTCTGTACTTACATCTCCAAGTTCAGGCGATGGGGACCAATAACAATGTGGAGCAGTTAGTGCTGGAAGGAGAGCTATACCGCCAGGTGAATGCGCTAATCGTCGCTCACCTCCGCGATAATAGCTTCAATCAGGCGGCCAACGCCGTTTCCATGGCGACGTTGACGCCGCTGGACGTCAAATTGCCTCCCAATCGATTGCTTGATCTCGTCGCCAAGGTTCGTTCCTATGTTCTGTTTCCGGTTAGTTCACCTATGTCTATGTAAACTCCTCTTTTTTAACTTCTGCCATTGTTATCCGGAACGAGTCTAAGATGTGAACAGGGCCTTGCAGCGGAGAAAGGTGAGCCAGCAACGTGAATGAATTATGATTTTGTGAAATCAAAGCTCAGTAGTCAGTATGATGTTTTGGCTTGAGATTGGAATGTGTCTACGGAGCATAAATTATGTTATGTAGGATCTTGATCTAAAAAGGAATTGAAATTTCGGGCTTGTGTTCTGATTGTTAGGTTTTGGCTGAATGTTAATTTTGGTTTCTTGAATTTTTCAAAGAATGTTGCTAGATATGCCAGGTTCTGAGGTTCAGCTCGTGTTTGACAAATGGAAGATTTTTTTAGTGGTTGGATATTTTTTAAGAGCTAGAGTTTATTTTGTGTATTATAGAGGTGTGGGAGTTGGAAGTTTTATTTTGAAAATAAACTTGTAAAAAATTTGTGTATCATAGAGGTGTGGGAGTTGGAAGTTTTATTTTGAAAATAAACTTGTAAAAAAGTTGATTGGTGTTTGGTTGATACGAGACTATGAGGTGTAGGATATGTATTTATGATGAAAATGACCAAAATGCCCTTAATTATTTACCTCACTTATCCTTGAATTGGTAAATAAAGAGCGGCCATTCGGGATTTGAACCGGGGACCTATTGGTACTACCCACAAGTCCTTTCCGGTGAGCCATTCCGAAATGGTTACCCCACTTATCCACCCTCATCCTCTTTGACGTTCAATTGCAAACTGACACACCCGGCAAACCCTAATTGAAGAATGGCGCTCGGTCTCGGTGTACACTGTACATGTAAGCTCTCCCTCAATCGTCGGTCTCGGTGTACACTGTATAGGTAAGCTCTCCCTCAATCGAATCTCTGCAAAGAGAACAACACCACTGAATCAAAAGAGCAGCAGAGCGTGAAAGATGAGCATGGGAGGAGGAGGAGTTTCGGCGGCCGAAATCGTGCAGATCTGGCGCTGACAGAGGCGGAGGAGGAAGATGAGGGCTCATCCACCACGACATCCGGCGTCGACATTCGCTCTCCCTTCCCCCGGAGCGGTGAATCAGGCGAGGGACGGGTGGTGACCAGCAGCGAAGAACGGCGAGAGCAGGATAAGGCGAGAGAATCTGATCAGCAGCGAGGAACGGAGATGGCGAGAGCGGGATAAGGCGATGACCGGATTTAAGAGAGGAAATCCGGTGATGAATCTGAGCAGCAGCGAGGAACGAAGACGAGAGACGGGTGGTGACCAGCAGCGAAGAACGAAGGATATTTAAGGGCAAAAATGAACAAATTTTAGAAACCTGATCAAATAACCTGCTGAAGCTTGCTCCCCCCCCCCCCCCCCCCCCCAAGCTTCAGAATTTGGTGAAAATAAACTCCAACTCAAACTCCAACACCTACATCTGAAGACGCTTCCAAACAACACGCTAAGAGTTGGGAAAAAAACACAAGCTTTGAAAACCTCTTATAACCTGCTATCAAACACCCCCTCAGTCCTGATGGAAAGTAATGTAGGTTGCAACATGGAGTGCAGACATCGTTACAAAAAATAAAGAAATTTGTCACGCTACTTAGCTTCGGCATGGGCTTACCGTACCAATTAGTACCCTTTTGCTACCGATGATAGCTTCGGCAAGGGCTGCCATGGCTATTGGGTCGCATTTGCCACCCCTGCTAGCAACGACAATGGTTCCCGTTGCTAATTTGTCCATAGAGCGGTGATATTGGTGACGCCAATAGAGTTCCCGTAGCTAACACGTATAATTTTTTTATTTAAAAAGAAAGAAAACAAAAAGAAAACCTAACCTTTGTATAGTCGTATGCCTCCTTGCTTGCTATCACTTTCAGATCTGGAAACCCTTCCTCGCTCTTCGCCTCTTCTGTTTGTCCATCTCTCTGAGACTCTGACCCTCATATCCATCCATGGCCACCCTTCTTCTCCTCTTTCCTCCCCTTCTCACATTTTTATTATACCCGACGCCGACAGGAGCTTCGATTCGATCCCCGTCAACCGGAGTTCGGCGTGAAGATGAAGGCCGACGGCCGGCCCTCTCGTCCTCTTGGATTGTCGCCGAATCCGAAGCCAAGCACTGCTCCTCGCCACTAGATCTAGAACGCCCTCCGTTCATGTCCTCACTCCTCTAATTCTCTCTCCGACCACACTTAAGGCTGAATCGGAGCTTCTCCGCCCTGATTCAGAGGAGTTAGGACTCCTTGTCGCTTGCCCGTCCTAGTATTATCGACTTCGTCTTCTGTGGTCGTCCAGATCTCCGTCCACCTTGTTGAACCGGAGCCAAAGAAGAAGAAGCAAATTCGACCTCTTCCCCCCTCGTCTCCCAAAAGTCGTCCTCCAAGCATGGATGAATGTGACCTCTTATAGTTGGCTAAGGATGTCTCTTTTGGCTGAGGAGTAAAGGGTTAAGGCCAAGCAAGACAAGCTTGCTAAGAAGAGAACTTCATCTTCTTTTTCCAAGGTATTCTCCTTTATTCATTTCCTATTCCATGTTTTGATAAGTTGTTTGCATTTGATTTTTTCCTAGATTAAAGCTTATTATTTTATATTTATTATCTGTAAATTGAAGGATTTTACATACATCAACAATTTGTTAAATGTTGATTTGAGTGCAAACCCTTCTATTGTAACTTGTAAGAATTAAGTGATTAGGAATATCTCTTTGGAAGAGGTGGCTTTGTTTTGTTTTGATTAGCAATCGGACTTTAGCAGTTAACGCGTCTCTTCATGCAGCCTGGCATTCAAAATGTCGCATACAAAATAGCCATTAAGTGATTAGGAATAGCTCATGGATTTCATGGCTTTGGTAGGGTTCCAAACAACTTCCAGTGGAAGAGCATTTGATCTTGTCAAATGATTTATGTGCTTAGGAAGTTTTCTCATCTGAAGATTTGACACTTGCTAATTTACTTTTCATTTGATTTACATATTGATTTCTAAATCTATAATAAATTTTCTTAATGGTCATGATTTGTTAATGGTAGGATTTTGAATGGGTGATCATGCACAAGTGATTAGTGTTAAGTGTTAGGCCATGTGGAAAAATCTCTTACTAAATTACTTTGATGGAGACCTTAAGTGCTACAAAGCCACATTATATTAGATGCTTGAAGCCAAACAATGTCTTGAAACCTGCCATTTTTTAGAATGTCAATGTCATTCAACAATTACAATGTGGTGTAAGTTGATCATTCTCCTTCACCTTGATTTGTCCTATATGTAATTAGATCATTATTTCATATATCCCCATAGAATATTAATATCAAGTGAACTTTACTCTCAAATTTGCCAATAATTTAGGGTGTTCTTGAGGCTATAAGGATCAGTTGTGCTGGATATCCAACTAGGAAGACGTTTTATGAATTTCTTCTTCGATTTGGTGTCCTGGCTCCAGAGGTGCTGGAAGCAAAGTGAGTTCATGTGTCTTTTCATTGATTTTGAGCTCATGGTCAATATGAATGCCTCTTTCATGTTTCTTCGACTCATGAAATACTGTTGAGTGAGTTCATTTTCCTTGTAGCTATGATGATAAAGTTGCATTCCAAAAGATTCTCGATAAAATGGGACTAAAAGGATATCAGGTGACGATTTCTTCTTCTTGGACTCTTACCTCTTTTTGTCTGGTTTTATACCCCTGTCTCATTCTTTTATGCAAATGGATAAATCAGCCTTCTAAGATCTTCAACTATCTTCTTTTGTTCATGTCCGAGTTGCACCTATTGCAATCTATGGATTTGTCATATGTGTTGCTTTCCAAGTTACTGAATTTTGGTTGTAGCCTTTTCTTTTTTCTAACAGATAGGTAGGACGAAAGTTTTCTTGAAAGCAGGCCAGATGGCTGAATTGGATGCAAGAAGGACAGAAGTTCTTGGAAATGCAGCTAGAATCATTCAAAGAAGGATTCGGACGTATAGGCTATATGGCTACTTATCGACATATTGTATATATTTATTGTATATAAATTATGTATTTTTGACATTTTATTTTGTATAATTAATGAAATTTTATTATATAGGTAAATTGTGGGTATTATTTAACTTTTTTTTTAAAAAAAATATTGGACTTTTTAGCCCGGGTCTAAAGAATTCGTGCTAAAAAACAGTGTTTTTTTTTAATTTTACCCCACACTTTAGCTACGACAGCTAGCCGTCGCTAATTTTCTTGCTACAACTATTTGTCGAAGCTACCAAATTTTGCCACCCTACAATTCGCCACCCCCCATTTGCCGTAGCTAAGCCGAAGCTAGATGTCTTTTGCTACCCCTTGAAGACCTTTTGTCACGGCTTTTGCTACGACTATTTGTCGAAGCTGCATGTCTATTAGAGCATCAACATCCTTGGAATCAAGTCAACCAACGAGGGTTCCTTAACTTCACTTTTTACTTTTCTCTCTCTTCCATATTATTTTAACAACTCATTACATTTTTACACTCACATCCCTAGAACCCACTAGGGTTCCTTAATTTTTTTTATTCATCCATCATAAAAGTTTATATTTTATAATAATAAAAATTCAAATGTACATAATTATATAATTAAGAGAGAATGACATAATATACCAAAACCGGGTGATATTTGCAAAACTAACCCCCCCTGAAAATATTGCAAAAATAGCAAAAGGGTTGAATAAATGGCAAAAAATAACAGGTTAGTGAAGGGGGGTAGAAGGTAAGGGTAAGGTCGGTTCTGGCCGGAATCCAAACCCACACCTCTCTCCTCCTTCCTCCTCCAATTGTCCGGTCCAAATCTGCGCCGGCTCCGTCTTCGATTCAACAACTATGCCATCTCAGAAAATATGCCTGCCAGTATAGCAGTACTTCTACCATATAGTTTTTCTCATGAACTTTCTACATTTTCCTCTTGCATCTATTTTGTCCAAGTGATAGTAATAACAAAATGCTTGCTCTTACAAGACATAATAATGCAACTTTATTCAAACTCCTTGCAAGGCAGAGCATTCAAACATTCATTCATGCAACTACATGATTTTTAAGTCATCTATATATAAGTTTCTTATTCGCCCCCAATTCGATATTTGGCACATTTATATCTGTTTAACCTACATCTCATAAGGAGAGTATGCAATTTGATTTTTTTTTTCACTTTAAGAATCATGAATCGTTTGCCTTAACCATTTACCCACAATCTTGATTACTAAAACATGCCAGACATTAGTTTACAAATGCCACAATCATGCGATTCGTTGCCTTCCCCATATTCCCCAATTCCAAATTCCCCCTGTTAATCACCATTTTCAATTGATTTCTATGCCATTGACACCTTCATTTTGAAGTTCATGTTCCCTCATATCCCTGAGTACACCCCAAAATCGGTCATACCACCACAGACTTAGGGTTTCAAGAACAACTACCCCGATCCCTCCCCAACCTGCTTACATATCAATGGTGCCACAATCTAAAAGGTTTTCGGCCATAGGAAGAGGGTTTGAACACTTACTTGATTTCGTTGTCAGATGCAGTCTTCTTCTTCTTCAAAATCGGTAGGTGCTCCTGCGATTTCCTCTTGCTCTTCGTCCTTCTCCAAACGCGAAAGCAGGGCTTCCCCGGCTTTCCTCCCGGCTTGTCTCCAAACTCACCGGCTTTCTTCTCGTCACCGAATATGGCGTCTTCTCCTCACCGGCTTGTCTTCTCCAAACCGCTCCCTCCCCTGTGCTCTGAAATCGCTTCAACTGGAATTAGGGGTTTTCGGGCAAGGCGGGTTAGTTGATGTGATAGGGTATTAATTAGGCTTACCTTCTACTCCCCTTAAGAAACCTGTTAGTTTGTGCAATTTTTTCATGCCATTTGCTATTTTTGCAATTTTTTAGGGGGGTGTTAGTTTTGCTAAAGCCACCCGGTTTTGGTATATCTGCTGCAATTCTATCTTGTTATTAATAAATTAAATAATTATATATTTGAGATTTTTTTTTTGCATAAATTAATAAAATTTGAATTCTCTTCCACAAATGTAGTGAAAATGAGATGCTCGAAAACTTCATTGCAATTCTGAAACATCGAAATACATAGCACTTGAAGTAAAGACAACAACATGCGAAAAGAAATACTACTCGACAAATGAAAACGATAAATGAAAACATACATGAAATTATGAAGTTTTAAACATTAGCATGTCCGAATTTTTGCCATATGTGTTCAACCAAATCTTCTTTTAGCTGATACTGGGTGCTCCTGTTTCGAAGTCGCATTCTATTGTGCAGATAATTCTCCATTGGGATAGGTCGGCCAGCAGAGTACAAAGCGTCATTATCATCAGCATGCTCAAATTGAGAGAAATCATAATTAAGACTATATGTTTCTCGTTCATCCTCCATTATCATGTTGTGCAAAATAATACATGCTCTCATTATCTTCCCAATAAAAGTAAGATCTCATGCAAAAGCTGGGTTATTGATTATGGCAAATCGAGCTTGTAATACTCCAAAAGCTCGTTCCACATCTTTGCGAGTCGCCTCTTGAAGTCGAACAAATAACTTAGCTTTATCCCCTTGCGGAAGAGTGATTGACGGTATGAAAGTTGCCCATGGTGCATAAATCACATGAGCTAGATAATAACTCGTGCTATACTCATGGCCATTAACAACAAAATTTACTGGTGGAGATAACCCTTGTAACACATCATCAAATACCGGGGAATGATCAAGAACTTTGATGTCATTACATGTACCTAGTGTTCCAAAAAATGCTTGCCAAATCCATAAATCGTAAGATGCCACCGCCTCTAACACACTAGTTGGTTTCCCTCCTTTTCTTGCGAACTGGCCTACCCAAGCCATAGGGAAAATTTTCTATTTCCAATGCGTAAAGTCGATGCTACTAATCATACCAGGAAATCCTCGCATCTCCCCTACATATAGTAAGTGTTGCATGTCTGATTCGGTTGGCCTTCGGAGGTACGTCTCACCAAATGCATAAATGATGCCCTTCACGAAGTTAGACAAGCACTGTCTGGTTGTACTTTGTCCAAGTCATAGATACTCATCAACAATATCTGCACCCACCCCGTAGGCCAACATTCGTAGGGCTGCAGTACATTTTTGTAAAGCTGAAAGGCCCATTCTACCTGTAGCATCCCACCTTTGTTAGAAATACTCCATCTCGTTTGATAATCGGGTGACAATGCGCAAGAATAATGATTTACGCATTCTGAACCGTCTCCTAAACATAGATGCTGGATACACTAATGGTGAATCTTTTGAGAAATAATCTTTGAATAGACGTTCATGAACCTTTTCATGATCCCTTTCTATATAAGCACGTCGACGTGGCTTGAAACTTTGCCCCTCATCTCTTGTTGATTGTTGGTTGGAATGAGACATCCATTCCAAAAGGGCTTGATCAATTTGGTTATCAAGCTCATCAGAGGATGAACCAGAACAAGGCTTAAGAAAATCAAACGACAGTTTGTGTGGCTCCATAGGGGTAAGATAGTGTTTGATGGTGAAGGTATGTTGTGAAATTGAAGAGCGGTGACTGTTTGATGTCTTCATTGTGTCAATATATATAGATCCTTGATATTTCAAATTTTATGATTTAAAAATTGAATTTCAGTTGTAATAATTCAAATGAAAGTCATCAACTTAAATTGAATATAAATACTATTATTTGCAGAGATTCCACTGCCAAAGGTAGATGAATTGACAAGACGTGGCATGTCAAATTGAATACGAATACATAATCAGGACTTGAAATGTGAACACGTAAAGGAAAGTAATCAAGCTCATTTTTTCTCCTTCCCCTGTTGTTTGCAGAGATTCCACTACCAAAGGTAGATGAATTGATAATACGTGGCCTATCAAATTGAATATGACTACATCATCATAACTTGAAATGTGAACACGCAAAGGATAGTAATCAAGCTCATTTTTCCCCCTTCCCCTGTTGTTTGCAGAGATTCCTCTCGAAATATGGGATGATGTGACAATACAAACTTTGGCTTGGAACTTCAAACCAAATACACATATTACAACATAAAAGAAACATTACATGTGAAGTACTCAACAACTTAAAATAACTTACAACGTAGATGAAACATTATATATAACTTGCAACATGAAAGAAACATAAAAGAAACATTACATATAACATGCGAAGATAGTCTTCACTTAGGCAACATAGATGAACGTAACATGTGAAACTATTCTTAAGTTTGACAACATCAAAGGCTATATGAATCACCCATTGCTCGGAAACAACTCGACAACTAGGAATTTCTTAATCATCTCTTCATCTGGGGTGAGCTCGGGTTTTTCCATCAAAATATACAACGTGTTCATGTTATTTGCACGCAAATAGTCACTTGCAATCTTCACTTGTTTGCCTATGCCATCAATCTTTGCCTTGATGCGTGCATCCCTTTTTTCCATGAGCATGTTGTAAACTTTACTGATTTCCTCTTAAAGATGGCAGGAGCTTCCAACCACTTTATTTCCTCTAGACACTGCGGCCTTTGCAGCCTTCTGTCCAATGGGTCGAGCTGGAGCACTTGTAGGGGTACCTGATCCATCACTTGTTGAGTAAGATCTATCTTCATTGGTCTTCGATCGTTTTGAGCTTCCTCTAACACTTTCCGGTGACGCCTTGTACAAACTTCTCCACTTTGGTTCATTCCTTAACTCACGCCAGCAATGCTCAAACACAAAGTCGTACCTCATGTCCTCATTGAAGATTTCATGTGCCTTTTTGAGCACAGCAACTTGACCTTGGCCACTGGATTGCAAATTTGAGGCTTGCTCATATGCTCCCACAAATTTTGAAACATCTGGGGATATTCTATGCCATCTCGATTTGCATGTTGAGGAAATCCTTTCAACAGCATCCCATTCGTGCATGTTGTAGTATTTCGCAACTCGCTTCCAAAATGTTGCAAGTGTGGAATTAGTGGTTACAATAGGATATGTGCTAACATTGATCCATGCACTAACCAACAACAATTCTTCGCCCTGAGACCACTTCACTCGTTCACCAGTGGAGGTTCTTACACCTCTACCATGGGTGGCTCTTCCTCCTCTTCCACGGGCCCTTCCTTAGGTGGATATTTGTCGACGAGTGGCATCACCCTCTTCGAGATTGGGTTATATGCTGTCAAGGCTTGGTATTTCTTCTGATGTGCCCCATCGGTGCATTTCGGATGTGCTACTAGTAGATCCTTGGGTATTGGGAGAATGAGATGTAAACACTAGAGAATGTGGATTTTGGTTAGCTTGGAAATGAGACGATAGATTCTAGTAACCTTGAAAGTTTGAAGGTGGTGGGACATTCATATTGGGTTGAAGAAATTGGTAATCTTGATAAGTTGTTGGATTTTCCAACAAATCAAGAAAATTCAAAGGAAATTGGATGTGAGTTTGAGGACGTTGTGGGTGATTGGGATCCATATGCTCAAGAATACAAAAGTTTTGTATGAGGGTAGAGAAATGAAGATGGTTGATGAATTTGCCCACCTCCTCTTTTTATAGGAAATATCTCCATTTTTATTTTTATTTTTTATTTTTTTTAAATCTATAAAATTATTGAAAATGGGCGAATAATTATATATATCTACAATTTACAGAAATTAAATTGTTTTTAACGTAATGATGGTGTCTATAGATTAAGAAAAATAAATTATGCATATCTACAATTTCCAAACTTAAAAAACAAAAAACAATTCAGCCTAACCATGGATTAAAGTTTGTGTGCAAATTATATTCCAAATAAGAGATGTACTATGTACATGTGTTTCCATAAAATAAAAAGAGACGTATATGTGGCAAATATATGCCATGAAAATGGAGTGGAATCGGACCCTTTCCACCTTTTTCATTTTATTTCATTTTTTTTATTGTGATCCCCTTTACAAGGTCTGTTTATATTGCAAATTTGGTGGGTGTTTAAGCATTTCCTACTACCACACCTGTCCCATCGTTTCTTATGCATATCCATCCATCTTTTGATATTTTATTATATTTTTGTACAGATTGAGGGTTTACAAGTCTCTCTTTCGCTTATGTTCTCTCATCAATACAAAGAAACAAAGTTAATGATAAATGCGGAGTATGTTGGTTTTGTCAGAGGAAGAACATGAAGAACAATAGAATGTTTGTAGAGGAAGATTGCCGCTTTTCTTCTTCTTGATTTAAAATGAAATCAATACATCACTTAAATAGAAAATTCTTAGGTTGTCAATATCTAACATCAAACCTATGAAAATGGGTAACCTCAAACTAATTTGCTTAATTGAATTCTTACACATTAATAATAGATTTGTCTTAATTATTTCTTCCTAAACTAAGACAATTTCATTCTTGCATGCACATGACGTTTGAATCATATTACAACACCCCCCTCCCCTTGATCCAAACTCTCGCATTCCAATCTTCTCTAAAAAGAATCGATGGTTTGATGAACTCAATGCTTTTGGTGAGCAGATCTGCATCTTGATCATTTGTTCCAAAAAACTTTAGAACAATTTCCTCCTTAGACACTCGCTCTCTAATGAAATGATGTTGCACATCAATGTGCTTGGTTTTGCCGTTCTGGCCTGAAATGATGGATTCTTGGTCATTGCAATTGTTGATTTGTTGTCACACCATAACTCAGTAGGTTCTTCTTGTGCACAACCCAAATCTCTTAGCAACTTCTTCCGCCATAATGCTTTTCTTACAGCTGATCCCACCGCAACATACTCTGGTTCAGAAGAAGATAATGTCATTGTATCCTGCTTCTTTGAGCTCTAGGTGATTACTTCTGAGCCAAGACAAAAGAGTGAGCCAAATGTGCTTTTCCCGTTATCAATGCATCCTACCCAGTCATTTTCAGTATGACCCTTCAGTTTGAAATCTTCCACTCTCTCATACTAGATTTCATGCTTGATTGTTCCTGCTACATATCTGAGTATTCTCTTTGCAGCTCCAAGGTGTTGCTTGGTTGGGCTATGTATGTATCTTGACACAACACTCACACAATAAGCAATGTCTGGTTGTGTATGCGTGAGGTAGTTTAAGCCTCCTACCAAGCTTCTGAATCTTTTCTCATCAGCTTTTTCTGTGCCATCTTCTCTCTGTTGCTTCTCATTGATGTTCATTGGCGTTTTTGCCACTTCACAACTTTCTATGCGAAACTTCTTCAGCAAATCTTTTGCATATTTTGCCTGACATACAAAGATGTCACTCTTGCTCTGCTTTACTTCCAAATCCAGAAAATATTGTAGAATTCCCAAGTCTGTCATATTAAATTCCTTCATCATGGAGAACATGAATTCATCTAGTAGTGCTTGTGAAGAGCTGAAGTAGATAATGTCATCAACATACAAACATACTACAATAAACTCTTGCAAACCTTTCTTCTTGACTTACAGAGTTGGCTCATTCTCACTTCTTTCAAACTCATTTTGAAGGAAGAATGCATCTACCTTGCTATACCATGCTCGATGAGCCTATTTCAAACCGTAGAAAGCCTTCTGCAACTTGTATACTTTGCTCTCTTTTCCATCTTTGAAAAGGCCTTGAGGTTGCTCAACATATACCTCCTGTTGTCGTTCTTCATTAAGAAATGTTGACTTGACATCAAGTTGAAACACAGGCAATTTCCATTGAGCAGCTAGTGCAAGCACAACTCTCACAGTTTCAAATCTTGCCACCGGTGAGAATGTCTCTTCAAAATCTATCCCTTCTCATTGAGCATACCCTTTAGCCATAATTCACGCCTTATAGGTTTGAATGCTTCCATCAGTGTTTGTACTTTGTTTTGAATACCCACTTTAAGCCAATCACATTCTTCCCTTGAGGAAGATCCATCAACTTCCAAGTCTCGTTCTTCTGAACGGACCTCGTCTCTTCTTCCATTAAGACTTTCCACTCACCCTTATCATTTGCCTCATTGAAGCACGTTGGGTCTGTAGCAATCAAAGCAAAGCCACAATTCTCATAAATATCTGCTAGAGATCTAAACCTTCTTGGTGGTGATTCACTTGAAGAGCTTGAAGGAGATAAGCTTTGGCTTGATGAATTGTGATGACTTGATGGCGTTGATGAAGGACTCGGAATTCGCTGGTTGTTTTCTATCACAACTGGCTCCCCCAATGAAATATCAAGAGTAATGATTTTCTGACTGCTTGTGCTAATCCCTCTTTCCTACCAGTTCCATAATGCATCTTCATTAAATACCACATTTTACTAATAATAATCTTTCCACTGAGAGGATTATATAGCCTATATGCTTTTGATTGAATTGCATATCCAATAAAAGCACACTTCTTAGACTTATCATCAAGTTTAGTTCTTAAATTAACCAAAGCATAAGCTATACAACCGAACACTCTCAAGTGACATACCAATGACTTCTTTCCTCTCCAAGCTTCTAGTGGATTCATATTTGTGACAACTTTTTTTGGAGAGATGTTGAGGATGTATACAACTGTAGCCACTACTTAACAGCAAAACTGATTTGGCATCCCTTTTGCATTGAGCATGCTTATTGTCATCTCCACAACTATTTTATTCTTTCTCTCTGAGACTCCATTTTTCTATGGAGTATATGGTGTTGTTAACTCCCTTCTTATTCCCTGTTTTTCACAAAATGCAGAGAATTCATGTGAAAGAAACTTGCCTCCTCGATCTGTTCAAGGCTTTCACAAAGTTGTCGAATTGCTCTCTACCACATCTTTGAATTTCTTAAAATTCTCAAAGGCTCCAGACTTAGCCTTCAAGAAATACACCCAACTCATTCTACTCTAATCATTTGTAATGAGTAGAAAGTACTTAATCCCTCCAAGTGATTCAGTTTGCATTGGACCACATAAGTCTGCTTCTACTCAAGACATTCACTTGCTCTCCAAGCTCTTCCACTTGGAAATGAACCCTTGGACTGCTTTCCATATAGGCATCCTTCACACAACTCAAGCTCACCAATTTTTGGCCAGCCTTGCACCATCTCTTTTGTGTTCAATGGATTTAGACTATACATATTTACGTGACCATAACGCAGATGCTACAACTTTGCATCCCATCTCCTCTAACTGCCAAAGCCTACTCATCTTGGAAGATAAGTTTAAAGGAAACATTTTATTTCTTATCATAGGAACTACTACTATTGTTTGGGCAAACCTATTTTCCTTAATGACACATGAAGTATCTTCAAACAAAAGCGAATAGCCAGTACCTTGTAATTGTCCAACACTTAACAAATTGTGAGCCAAACCAGGCACAAATTGCACATCGGAAAGCAATTTAACATCACCTCGCACAATTTTGATATCAATTGTACCTCTCCCATCGGATTGAAGCATCTTTTCATCATAAAGGAGAACTTTGCCCCTTTGCGACTCATCAAGTTCCTTGAACAAGGATCTAGAGCTGGCCATGTGATTGGAGCAACCGCTAACGAGATACCATATCCCGTTCGTGTCATCATGACCAATAGAAGAGAGAGCCATAAACAACCTGCTTTCATGTTCAACATTCTCGAAATAGTTTGTTGATTTTTGCTCACTCTCTGGCTTGCTCTAGCATTGCGCCTCCTTATGGCCATAATTCTTGCAGTAGTAGCACGGGATGTTTCTCTAACATTATCGAGAATCGCCATTCTGACCTCTACTTGAGTCATCATATTGGCCTCGACTTGATTATCTATATTGACCCCTCCCTGTGTTACCAAATGGCCTCTGCCTCGACCACCACCAAGACCTCGGCCTCGAAAGCTACCTCTACCTCTTCCTCTATTTCCTGAATTATCTGACCTACCTTTGTTGGAAGACTCTTCCTCAGCCTGAAAAGTCTTTTCTTCTTTCAGCTCACTTGACCTGCTAAGCCTATCTTCGTGAGTTTGCAAAGAACTCATCAGTTCTTCAAACTTATAAGTAGACAGATCCTTTGATTCTTTAATTGCAGTTGCAGCAACCACGTGACCAAATTTCTTAGTTAAGCTTCTCAAAACCTTTCTAACAACTGTCTCACAACTCAGATTCTCACCATAAGACTTCATGTGATTAGCAATTGTGGAAACTCTTGACAAGAAAACCTGCACAGATTCCTTCTCTTGCATATTTAGAGTTTCAAACTCACGACGCAAGGATTATAACTTAATAGTTATTAACTTCTTATCACCCATGTACACCTGCTAGAGAATTTCCCAAGCTTCGTGAGATGTAGTTGCGGCTGCAATTCGAGGAAAGATCTCATCATCTAGAGTTGATCGAATCATGAATAAGACCTTCGAATCCTTCTTCCAGTTGTTGATCAGGCTCTTTTGGTTAGTTATCTTCAAAACCCTTTTCTACCAATCCCCACAATTCTTGAGACTTCAATAATGTTGACATTTTAAAGCTTCAAATTAAAATGATAATTTACTCCTTTAAAAATTAACTGTTGAGAAGTACCAATGTTTTCCTAATCAATTGTTCTGCATTTTGAACAATTTAATGTTTTCTCTGAACCTGTGTTTCCCTTGTGTATAATCTCTCACTCTTTTCTCTCAATTCCTGGATATAAACCCGAAAAAATGTGTTTGATACACTACCAATTTGTTGGTTTTGTTAGAGGAAGAAGATGAAGAACAATAGAATGTTTGTAGAGAAAGATTGCTGTTTTTCTTCTTCTTGATTTAAAATGAAACCAATACATAAGTTAAATAGAAAATTCCTAGGCTATTAATATCTAACATCAAACCTATGAAAATGGGTAACCTCAAACTAATTTGCTTAATTGAATTCTTACACATTAATAATAGATTTGTCTTAATTATTTCTTCCTAAAATAAGACAATTTCATTCTTGCATACACATGACGTTTGAATCATTATTCAACAAAATATCATGCTCAACATTTCAGATTGTCGTCTGGGGTGCACTGACAACAACTGAAGACTCTGTGTTCCAACCATGTTGGGCCGCTCCATTCGATAGAGCATTCGCCAAATGAGGAAGCTTTCATGACTTGTGGAACTGACCGTTCTGTGCGCTTTTGGAAAAAGTTGAATCTTATGGGTTACAAAAATGACAAAAGTGTGTTATTTGAAGTGCACAAAACACACATCAAAACAACACAAAAGAACAAGAGCTTCACAGCTTTTTTAAACAAAAATCCACTTTCATTAGTTCTCTTAATTCTTTATGCTATCCGTAGGTACAAATGAAAAAATACCAATTTAAAGGGTTATTTTTTTAAAATATCAGTTTAAGGGGATTTAAAGTAAATAGGTGTATATAAAAGGTGGTTTTATGCAATTTGGCCCTCAAATTTTGCTATTTCAGATGATGGGCCATGGACACCTCATTTTGGGCTTGTTTTACAGAGTTTTGACTGTATCAAGAATTAGAAGCCCATGGCAAGAAGCAAGAACAGATTTTTTATGTTATCCAACCGCACACGGAACGGAAGCATAGCACGCTGCACGCCCCCCCTAAATCCCCAAACCAGCGAAGCAGATTATCTGAAACCTCGCAGCAGAACGAACACCAAAACCCTCTCTTTTCTCTGAAAACCAGCAGGGGATACCGAAACCAGAAATGGGAGGTGGAGGAAAGCAAGGTGGGATGGTGATGGTTGTTGAATCCCCCAAGGGTTTGATGCTCCCCCAGAACCCAATCGCCGAAATCCAGGTCAAGTTCAAGGAGCTTGAAACTGGTTTCAAAGGCTGGCTCGCCAAACAGTCCCTTCCTGTTGAAGCCGCCATTGTTACTATCACCAGCGCCGTCCAGGGTGCTGCTATTGGTGGCCTTATGGGTACTCTCACTACTGATTCTCCCACCTCCTTGCCTATTCCCCCACCCGGGGCCAATCCTGATGCCATCGCCTCTCTTAAACAAGCACAGGTACTTTTTTTGTTTTGTTTTGTTTTGTTTTTATTGTTCCCCCCTTTTTTCATCTCAGTTGCTTGTTTGGGATTTCAATTTCTGCGTAATTGTTTGGAATTTTGTTTTCCCGGGTTTAATTTGGATGTGGGTCTTGGGTGAATTTGGGATTTTAAGGTTTTGAGTACTTGGTGGAATCTGGCTGGTGGTGAATTTGGAGTTTTAGCTTAATCTGGTTTTGAATTGTTGAATTCGGTGAAAGTGTTTTCAGTGCTCTTGATTGTACAGTATAGATGATTCAAGGCCTTAATCTTAAATCTTATTAGTGTATGCATTTGTAAGTGTAATGATATGTGAAGTTAATGGGCTGTAGGCCTAAAATTAAAAGGAACTGATATTCATATTCACGTATTTGGAAAGGGCTATAATTTATCTAAGATAAGTTATGTGAAGGAGTGCTTTTTTTTACTTGTTATTGTTAGTACTGATGCTTGAGAATGGAATCTCTTTTCGTTTATCTTTGCCTCGCCATTTAGAGGAAAGCAAGGTTAACAAGATGTGACATTTCTGTTTGCTGTTCCATCTACGCGTTTATATTTGTGTCATTTGTTAATTACTTGGATTAGACATTTCATGTTTGAATTATGTTTCAGTGATGTTCTTATTTTGCAAATGCAGGCTCTGGCTGGAGGCCCTTTTATTCAAGCGCGCAACTTTGCGGTGATGACTGGTGTTAATGCTGGCATATCTTGTGTTATGAAAAGATTGAGAGGGAAGGAGGATGTGCAGACTAGGTAATATTTTCTCTATTTCCTCCAATCTGGTTTATTATTTTCTGCTTTCCTTGATCATCCCCACAGTTTCACAGAATTTGTCTACTTTTTTGTCTCATTAAATGACCTGACTTGGTAACAATCAGTCTGGTTTATTAAAATCTCCATGGTGAGGGTGTTATTCAAGTGTATTGACTCCTATTACAGTGTGCTGATTTGAGGAAAAGTTGATAGACTTGTTATTCATCAATTATTATAAGGCACTCCCTCTATCCTTACCAAATTACCAGCCTTCAAAATTGTACAAGTTGCATTTAAGAAATTGCAGGAGTTGGCGTACTATCTCAAGATAGTCCTGAAATTGGCATGAGAAACCATACCGAACAACATTTTGATCTGTGTAGTGAAAATTTATTATTCTTGTTAAAACAAGGGGTAAAATTTAGTAAAAAAAGATATATTTACATTCCCCGGTTGATTTTGATTTTACCTTTTTGCATCCATTTTGTTCACATGCTATTCACAATTTGAGATTTTTTTGCATGAATTTTCAGTATGGTTGCCGCATTTGGGTCTGGAGCCATGTTTTCCTTGGTGAGTGGGATGGGTGGTGGCCCAAACCCGGCAGCTAATGCTGTTACGTCTGGTCTTTTCTTTGCTCTTGTGCAAGGTGGCCTGTTCAAGGTAAGCATTTAAACCTAATGAGAGTGTTGCTAAATTCCTGCCCATCATTCTATTTCTGTCTCAGGACCCGTTTGGTATAAAATTTGGAAAGGTAAAGAGAAACGGGATGAATATAGTCTATTTGTAATTCAAGATTCATTGTTATAAATTTTGCTCATTACTCCCATCTCCCAATTTTTCATACAAAATTTGTTTTGTTTCCTTCCTTTCAATCATCTATTTGAGCAAGGGGGTAACCCTATCACCTATACTCCTCTAATCATTTCCCTTATTATCTTATTTGGAAAATTTACAGAAAACCACCCCTTAAATATGAGTATTTTCACTTAACCACCCCTTAAATTCAAAATTACAGAAAACCACCCTTAAAATGGGTTTTACTTACAATTCACCACCCCTTCATCTATTTTCATTAATTTATCATGAAATATATTATCTTTTAATATTTTAAACATAAATTTGATTATAAATATATTCAAAATTTTAATTTGATTATATTTTAGGGATAATTTTATTTTTTAAAAAACAATAATAAATATAGCCTACAATTTTTATCTTAATAATTATATTTAAGTTATATGATTAATTGATAACCTAATTTTTTAAAATTTAGGTAAATTTTAAGAAAAAAGTTACATATAACAAATAAAATGGATCAAACTTATATTTTAATTTGAAAATTATTAACTATTTATTATTATTTTTTAAAAATAAATAAAATGATCACTAAAATATAATCGAGCCCTTAAATTCAAATTTTGAATATATTTATTATCAAATTTGAGTTTAAAGATATTAAAATATAATATATTTAATGATAAATTAATGAAAATAGATGAAGGGGTGGTGAGTTGTAGGTAAAAACCATTTAAAGGGTGGTTTTCTGTAATTTTGAATTTAAGGGGTGGTTAAGTGAAAACACCTATATTTAAGGGGTGGTTTTCTGTAAATTTCCCTATCTTATTTTTCATGCAAAAATGAGCATTCCTCTCTTATTTAGACTCACAAAACTTCTCTACAATATATTTTTTCATACAAAATTTGTTTTTATTCCCTTTACCTTATAAAATCTTATACCAAACGAGCCCTTAAGGTTGATGAGTTAGACGGTAAGTTATAACTTCTTGGCTAGTCATTCACCTTCTAAATGAGCATGTTGAGATTATCAGTTCTGTTACACTTGAATTTTGGAGGAGCTAAGATAAAATCTTGAACAAAATTGTAAATAATTAAGAATACTCTCCTTGAAAATTTGTCAGAAATATTAGTTTCACTATGAAGCTCTGCACATTTTCCAATACATGAAGTAGTGCTAATTATAACTTATGTGTACCCAAAGAAGGGGTTTACACGATTATGTATATTCTACCCTTTTGAGTTTCAAAACAGGAGTAATTGGTGTAATAAAATTTGTTTTTCAATTTCCCCCATTAGCATCAAGGTGAATTTTTGTGCTATTCTTTGCTTTGTGAATTATTTCTTTATTTCTTTCTTTTTACACAAATTGTGCCTTTCTTTCTGGATCCTTGATTTTTAAAATTGTCCAAATTATAATTTTTCATGGGATAAATCACTTGTCTCATATCAACAACACTGATGGGAGTGATGGGGAAGTCATACAGCTTTCATTTTGTTTACCAAACCAAACTTTGATTTTTTTTTAAATAATTTGGTTAATTAAGTTTGCAATTATGAATGGCTAAATCAGTTTCACGTGCTTGTGCTGTGTGTATCCAGCTAGGGGAGAAATTTAATCAACCACCTACTGAAGATTTGTTCTACACAAAGACTAGAAGCCTGCTGAGTAACCTTGGCCTCCAGAATTACGAGAAGAACTTCAAAAAGGGCCTCTTGACCGACTCCACTTTGCCTTTGCTTACTGACAGGCAAGTAACGCAAATATAGTTATCCATACATTTTCCTGCTAAATGCTAATTAATCTTTTCCCTGATTGCACGCTTAGGGGACTATGTATAGATCCCCCACCCCAGTGCAGTATTTTTTGAAAGTATCGTGCACATCTCCCTTGGAGTAATTATGGAACCAAGAAAATTTTACATAGGCTTTGGTTCTTTCTATACTAATCGTGAACTGTGAAATCTGATACGAGCAAACACTTCTTTTGGAGTTCATCTTCCCCACTTCTTTTGCTATTCAACTCTTAACATGCATGCATAAGATGAATGCATAGACTAACATAAACCTGTTAAAGCAAACGCTTTAACAGGTCTAGCAGTTCCCTAGTTTAAGTTGGAAAGCATGATTTATGTTCATTCGGTTTCTTCTGTTAGTCAAATTTTCGTTTTTGTTTTTCATCCTTAATGAAACTAGTACTCGTCGCTGAATTTCAAGTCTAATCTCTGTTTCAGTGCTCTGAGAGATGTTAAAATCCCCCCTGGCCCTAGACTTCTCATTCTTGATCACATCCAAAGGTTTGATTTTATACTTTCCTCTCATCCTGAGTCCTCCTTTTGCTTACATTTAGTCGACTTACAACCCTCTATGCTGTCTTCAGGGATCCTGAGCTGAAGGGCAGGCGTTAAAGAGTCCCTTTCATGGTTTTAGATTAGCATATGAGGTCTTCAAGAGGTCGCCGATGAATGCTCATTGTCGAGAGGGTATTGAGAAGCCTGCAACTCTCGCAAGGAAGGAGTTCTATCCCGCCTTAGGCTTATTTTTGTTTCATTTTTAAGGTTAAAACCTTGTTTAGACAGGTGGTTTTTGTGGATCTTCTGTTGAAATTCTGATTTTGAAGTTGTTTATTATGTTCATTAATAAGGGGTTGAATAATTCATCAGTTGTTTACAAGCATCCTTTTTTAACACACAAATAACACCTTATCAGCATGCAGATCACTCAGTGCAAGTGAAGCTGTTCATAATCACAGATGGGTCTGGTTTGAGTCACGACTTTATCAGGTATGATTAAATTTGGTTGATGTCAATTTAGGGTTTTTTTTTAATAAGGAAATAATTCGAGAGATCAAGCTGATTTGATCCTTTGCCAACAAGTCGGGAGACTAGTGTCAAATTAAGTAAAATATAAAAGCATCATGGTTTATTAAAAGACATTTTAAATAATTAATCTATGTTTAATTTTCAAGCGTTCATAATTTTTTACTTGGGTATCATATTGAGACTTATAATATAGTATATCAAAACGAAGCTATCAAAGAGTAAAACAAATAGGTGACCTTTTAGATGAAAGGAGGGACAAATGCTCCCATTTGCCCCGCCTATTGTCTTTGAATACTTGGGCCGGTATTCGAGCCGAACGATCCAAGTATTGCTTGTTCATATGCAGTTCATGTAGGACATGTACGAGCTCGAGTCGAGCCTAAATTTTGACTCGAGCTTAAAAATATGCTCATATTTGGCTCGTTTAGGAAATGAACAAGCTCGAGACGGATTTTTTTCAAGTTTTAAGCACTTCTTCTTGCTCATTATACAATTACTTGAAGAAAATTTTAGAAATTTCATAAAATTCGAGCTATTTGAGCTTAATTTGAACGAGTCGAGCTTTGAAATGAGCTTAAAAATGTGCTCATACTTACCATGTTTAGAAAATGAGCGAGTTCGAGCTGAGTTTTTATCGAGCGAGTACGAGGCGAATTTGGCTGAGTATCACATAACTCCCCTATTGAATACCATATGCAATTTTTTTTTCCCTGTATCTATACATGTGCCTCTATTAGTCTATTCATTAGGTGAATGACTTTCATTGATGACTTGTCGGTGATGAAATCAAACCGCTCTTAGATATACAGACAAGTTTCTTCAATCTCATTTCGCTGACTCTATTCCAAATCTTTATCATAATAAGATTATGATTAAAATATATTAATGTATAAGAATATTTGTTTGGAATATGAATATTAATTTAAGCTAAAACAAATTTTCTGATACAAACCATTTGCTATGGGTTGCACTGGGCTTCCTTGCATTGTGTAGTTTTTATGTTTGATATCTTCTAAATTTCAAATTTAAAACATGGTTAAAATTGAAATTTTATAATCCTATATTTCTTTTGATGACATTTGAATATGTTATTTTATTTTGTTAATATGAGCCTTTTTCCTTTATAGCATCTTTTTTTTTTATACAAGGCGATGATTTAGGGTAGTTAACCATGGTTGACCCACCGCCAAAGAGCGTCCTGGCGGACGAAATCTTCGATATGAGCTGGAGGACGGTCTAGGAGCATTGTCGACGACAAAATCATATGCGCCAAACTATCTGCAACCCGATTCCCTTAGCGGAGAGTATGAGCGAAAGAGACACACAGAAAGGACCCGCAAATTCCAAGGGCATTTGAAAGCAACATCTCGACCTCCCACGGGCTCATCCACAATCCTTTCATAGCGTTGATAACTGTCAAACAGTCACCCTCCACTTCAAAATGGGAGAAACCCTGCTTCGAAGCTTTCTAAAGACCAGCCAAAAGACCAAAACATTTCGCTTGCAAGGTGGAGATCTTTCCATGGCATTGCGCCCCGCACTGCAAAACTGCACCCTGGTTGTCTCGAATGACACAACCAGACCCAGCAAGGCCAGAGACGATCTTAGCACCATCAAAATTTCGTTTCACGTAACCCTCTTTAGGCTTTTCCCATGATATCCTTTGTTTCCACTTTTCCTTTTTTGATTGGTCTTTAATCTAGAAGTAATCACTTCTTCTTCTTAATCATCAGTTTGCGCTTTTCTCCAACTTGTCTTATATTGTTTTTATATATTTAACCCATTCTTCTATGGTTCTGATGTCGTTGATGTTAAACGAAATTTCGTTTTTCATTGACCAAACTCCCTATAAGGAGAAGGCCAGATTCGATTTTCGCTTCGTAGAAAGTTTTGTGAAAACTTCAGAGATTATTTCTTTATAGGGTTTCCTATGTTTATCTATGTTTCAGATTATTCTTTCTATCTGTTTGTATATTCTTCCAAGAAAGATTAGTGATGTTTGACAATCTGTAAATAGATGTGTTGCATCTTCTTCCTTGTGGTCACAGAGTGGGTATTCCAAAGAAATATGCACTCCTTTATTTCGTAATCTCATCTTCGTGGGTGTTCCGCTTAGTAAATTTTTCCAAAGGAAAATTTTGATTTTTGGCGGGCAGTCAATATTCCGAATCCAGTCAAGTGGGTCCGCATTTGTTCTTCTAGCTTTCGTGATATGGTCTAGGGCGCTTGCGGTAGCAAACTAATCGTTTCTACTTGATCTCCAATATAATCGGTCTTCGATTTCGTTCATTGGTATGTGAATATTACGAACCCGCTCGACAATATCGTCTGGGAGAAATTCTTTTAATCTTTCTATGTTCCAGGTTCTGTTTGGCTTTATATATTCGTCCACTGATTCCTGTTCTACTATGTTAATCCTCCATGTTAATCCTTTTATTCATCTAGAATCTAATGGTTTTCTCGTTTCCAATTTGCCAGATTAATCATGCGCATAATTCTTCTTTAATTTCCATCAATTTTTCCCATTGCCATGAAGTGTTCTTTTTCCTGGTGTATTCCCATAGTTTTTTTCCCTTCAGGTACTTTTCTCTTATTATTTTTCACCCATTCATTATCCGGTTCTACAAGAATCTTCCATAGAAGCTTCATTTGCAAAGCTTTATGTCTTTTGGCTTATAATCCCAGTCCACCTTCATTTTTCGGTCTGCAAACTTATCACATCCTATTAGAGGTTTATATATTGGGTCCTTGTTCCAAAATAAACATCAGTTAATTCGATCGATTTCAGTATGCATACTTGCCAAGAACATGAAATTCTGCATAATATAGCTTGGTTTGGCCGCTAAATTCGCTTTGACTAGAATGACTCTTCCTGATGTAACGCGAAGAAATATCAACAATTCCGACACGCTTGTCTCAATGAAGGCCGATAAGAGAAATGGTAAACGTCAAGGGAAGACATATCAACTCGGTCGTGAAACGCCCGCGGACGAATCTGAGACTCTTCCGTAGTGGCCACGTGTCATACATGCATGCCACTCATGGGTCCGAATGTACCTGCCACGTGTAGGGACCCTTCGGACATCGAGAGAGAGGAGAGAGAGAGAGAGAGAGAGAGAGAGAGAGAGAGAGCCACTCTGCTAATAGATTATGAGATGCACAATTGGAATAGCCTAGTGTACTCCGCGGAACTTTGGTTATCATCTTCCGCGTCCCATTAATTAGAAAAGATTTCAAAAGGCCCTCATGAAGGGAGGTAACATCCAACCGCGAGTATCTTATGACGCTCTCCTCGCGGCACATGTATGCTTTTCAATGTCCTCATGGGTTGGGCAAGAACCCTCAAGGCGAGATCATGAAGCCTTCTTCATCTGCGACACTGCGGCACAAGTAAATCCACGTGGCCTTATGCCACGTGTTTCAGGTAAGCCCGTGGTGTGCACAAATGATCCCTCCCGATCAAAACCCGAGTCCCACTAAAAACGGGATTTCTAGGTGGGTTTTCGTCACTTCCTTGTTGGGTTAGTTCATTTGTCTTCCATTTTGTCAACTGGTTTTTTGTTTTCACTAGGACATCTTCAAACATATTCTTTTTCACTCATCCGTTTATAATTGGGCAACCAAGATATTTTTCTAGAGCGGCTTGGTTAGTAATTTGTAGACAGGGTTGGATTCTTTGTTTTTGGTCATTTGTGATCCCCTTTTGTCACTTGGAAAGCTGATTTTTGGAAGTTTACCTTTTGTTCGGATATCTCGCAATATTCATCTAGTATAGTTTTCACTGTCATGCACGCGTCCCGGGTCGCTTTGGCAAATATCATTATGTCATCTGCAAATGACAGAAAAGGGACACCGTTTTCGTTACTTGAAATCTCGAATCCAATATTGGTCACTTTGTCGCTGAAGTTTTCTTACGAGAACCTCAGCACCTATGATAAAAAAATAAGAGGAGATAGAGTCGCCTTGTCTCAGACTCTAGGTTCGATGTTTCAGTTGGTTCATCATATACTAATATGGAAAAATGAAACTGTTTGAAGGCATTCTTTAATCTAACCACAAAACTAGCGACGAAAATCCAAATTTTGCCATAACTGCGATCAATCCGTCTCTCCCTTTCCTAGACCGAAAGGAGTGGAAGATTTTATGTGCTATGAGTACATTGTCTTGTATAGCTCTGTCTGATATAAAGGCTCCTTGTAACGGGTGTATTATTTTTCATAGTACCGATTTCATTATATCCGCCAATATTTTCACAATGGCTTGTATATTGTCGAGCAGAGGCTAATTGATATATAGTTGTTCGTTGTTTTCGAGTTATCACATTTTGGGATCAAAGTAATAAATGTTTCGTTGATTTGTTTTAGCATTCTTCCTTAATGGAAGAACCCCTTAATTGCTTTTATGATAGAAGGGCCCACTATATCCTAATACTTTTGATAGAATTTTGCCGTCATTCCATGTGATCCTGAGGATTTGTCATTTTCCGTCGAAAAAAGGTAATTTTTACTTCTTTTTTCGTAAAAGGTCTTGTAAGGGTGTTGTTCTCCTCGTCTGTGACTTCTGGTTCTATTAAGTCTAAGTATTCTGCTAGTAATATGTAGTTTATTTGCTCTTTTTTATATCTTTTTTTGAAATCTTCTCGGATTTCTCGTCGGATGTATTCTTCCCCAAGATTTCTTGTTGAATGCTTTCTTCCCCTACAATCGTTGTTCCCTTTTGGGTGGTGATTTCTCTTATAATTTTACTGTTTGTACGTCATGTAGCCACTCTATGGTGTACCCCGAGTTTGTGTCAATTAATTTTAGGTGTTTTGTTTTCGTTTTTTGTCTCTAGTACACCTTATGAAACTGAAGAATTTTATTCTTTTTGTTGATCAATCGCATTTGTATAATAATATTGCCTCTTTGTTGCGTTTGGTTGCTGTTTTGTTGTAGGGTCATCAGTTTTTCTTCGATATCCTTCAATTGTCGGAAAATGTTTTCAAATATTTTTTGTTCTATTCTTTCGTTAGTCTTTTAAGTAATTTTTCATTACTTGAAACATATGGGAACCTATACAAGACAACTTTTACGCTTGTGCAACAGTATTTCTGTAGTTTTTCTTTGAGTCCACATTTTCTCAAACTTGAACGGCCTAACCTTTTTTCCCCACAGAGAATTAAACAATACTCCCTCCGTCTCGAAATTTATGTCATTTTAGGTCTTTAATCTTGTACTCCGTATCAAAATAGATGTCATTTTAGGTTTTTTATGTAGGAGATAATAATGATTTGTATCGATTTGTGTGTTGTTGGTTTTTTTATAAAGATTTTGATTAGTTAAAAAATATAGTGGGTATTAAAAAAAATAAAATTTATTAAAAAGTTAGTAGAATGATGATTTTTATTGAGGAGTGAGTGTTTTATTAAAACTTGTGTAAAATTCTAAAACGATTTAAATTTTGAAACGGAGGGACTATTTAGAGTATATGTTAAAATACTATGCAAACGATTTTTGTATGTTTATTTTTAAAAATGCCCTTTATAACAGCCCGTGAAATGCCCTTGAAAATATGACCCCTCTCAATTGTTTGAATTGTTTTACTTACTACGTACTGTATTGATTTGGCTTTTCCCATCAATGTGTCTTCGTTATATTCATGAAGCTATTTTATGTGAAACGGTTGATAATAATATATTATTTGGGTTGATAGATGGTTTTGTAAAATTTTATTATGATTTATGACCATATATTTAACAAAGGGTCCGAATTGTTTATATTTAATTATATGAAAGCAAACCGTACCATTAACAATTTACAGCACTGTTTTATTTATCTTTTCATGCCTTATTTGTTTACTTTATCAAATCTATATCTATATATAATCTTAATTTAGAAGACTTTGCTTACGTGTCAATCTTAGAGGAGTTTTAGGAATATTGACCAATTATATTTTTTTCCTTGATTTTTTTGTTTCTCCTTTTGTCTTTTTTCCATTAATTTTTTTTAATCCTCTTTTCTCTTTTATTCTTAACATATTTACTAACAATCTATATATAACCTTAATTTAGAAGACTTTGCTTACGTGTCAATCTTAGATGAGTTTTAGGAATATTGACCAATTATGTTTTTTTCCTTGATTTTTTTATTTCTCCTTTTCTCTTTTTTCCATTAATTTTTTTTAATCCTCCATTCTCTTTTATTCTTAACATATTTACTAACAATTGGGCTTAATTCAAAACATTGAATTCAATCTAATATAACCATTAGGCTTAACTCACATTTATATACTAACTATTGAGCTTAATTCAAAACATTGAATATAATTATTAGTTGTGACACATGACATTTAAATGCATGATTCAGATTTCAAAATTTCTAAAAAAGTTACAATGATATTGATATTATTATTACTGGGTGATTTAAAATATCTACACTTATGTATTATACTTTAGACGAGATATAAAAAAATTATTTCAGAATTATAAGATACATTTATGGTAAATTTTTTTTATCTTAACTTTTATTAGTATTTTATAATATATTTATATATATTATTAATGTTTTAGTTTTAAAAAACCGCGCCATGGCGCGGAAATTGTACTAGTTTACAATAAAGTTAGAGTGTCGATTTTCTTATTCAAAAAAGGTTTGTAAAATATAGTTTTAAGTTTTAACCCTTAATTTTTAAATTTTTGCTCTTGCTCCTCTACCTCTTTTTTGGAACAAATTCTTTTTGAAAATTCAAACCATATCATTTTTTTATATAAAAAAAAATCCAGGACAGTTGGAGTTGTTTGAGTCCCTTCAATGCTGTCAAGGGGCACTTTCTATTTGAAAATATTTTTTCTAAAAGCAATTCAATACGGAGTACTTTCTAGAGGAAATGGTAGTGAATATACCACTTTCAATGGGCCATTGCAAAAATAACTCCCCCGGCTTAAATAGCAAAAATGTCAAAATGACCCATGTAATTGCAAAACTAATCGGTAATTCAAACCTGTTGCAGCGGGTAACAAAGACGGTTGAAAATTGGAAAGAGAAAAGTGAAGAAAGCATACCTCACATCAACGTCTTCGGTCACAATCATAACTTCAAGAAACCCGTAGAAATTCAAAGGGGAAACCGCCATTGGAGGGAAAACCTGCTTGCTGTGACGCCGGAACTGAAGACGACGCCGGAACAGAGAGAGAGAGAGAGAGAGAGAGAGAGAGAGAGAGAGAGAGATGCTGCTTACTGTGACACCGGAACCCAGAGCGAGGGACGACCCGAGATTGGAGAAAGACAACCCCCTGGTGCCGATTCCGCCATTGAAGAGAGGTAAACCCCCGTACTATATCTTAAAGCTTTCTCCTTTAATGGTAGGTAGGGGGTTTCAAAGCGTGTAAAATCAATTTATGGTCGGTTGGAAGAATTGGGGGATTGGGTTTCGAAAAATGGCAACGGGAAACCCTAACTGGAAGTATGGTCGGCGATTTGGGGATAGGGGTGGAGAGTTGACATTGATGATAATTTAGGGATGAAATTGAAGGTCGAAAATTGGTAGAAGAGGTTAGACAACCCCAATGAAACAATGAAATTGGGGATGGGAAAACTCGTCAATGGCGAGCGGGGTCGTGCTTGTGGATAGGGGAAATGATTGAATGACTAGGTATAGGAAAATCTGGGTAGGGTTTGATTTGGGGAATTAAGGGAAGAGGCTGAGCGGGAGAATTTCCTTCATGTGTTATGCCCTGTCAAGAAAATGACGACCTTATTACGATGGGGAAGTTTGTGCTCTAATCTTACTTGGTTAACCGAAGGTGAATTGCCAATTTATGGAAATTCATGGAACAAACTCATGATAGACTTATTTAAGTTCATCATAATATATTGATTATGCCATCCTCTATAACTTTCTAATCACAGAGTTGAGATTGTTATATAGTTAAAAGAAGCTATAATTCCTTTTTCATTACATTGTGTCATACAAACTAGACTAGTGAACTTGTTTTGAGACCTATTTTAGACCCTAATTACTTGGCAAATGTACAAGTCCAACTTGATATCGCTTTGTGACCACTGTTTGATTGTTTATTTGTTTCAAGCTCTCTTTTTATTTTCTTCAAATTCTTCCCTGCTTTTTGGGTAAAGTGTATAAGTGCCCTGTTGACCCTTTGGAGTTGATTTTAATGTTTCTGTCCCATAGCAGCATCTAGATGTTTGTGTAAGGATTGCAGATTGGTCAAAGAATATGCACTTATCTTGTCTTAAGAAGTACATGTATTTGACAAAAGTTAAGATGTCATCAAATTTGATATTGTGTTGCACACATGTTGACTGATGCTTCCTGTTTTTTTATGTGGAATATTTTGAGCAGTTCTATCATACATTTCGGCTAGTAGATAGCATGAAAGGACAGTAAACCTTTAGAAGCCCGTTTATTATTGGAACACTTTGATTGGATCTCATATTGCAGACATTTTGTGGTGTTGTCAATTTTGTGGTGTTTGAAATTCGTAACTCTCGTTTGTTGAATAACAAAAACAGAGATCTTGAAACCAATGTTGTGGCGTTGTCAATTGTAGATGGTTTTTCAAAGCACTCTTGTGGTGTTGTCAGTTGTTGATGGTTTTTCCAAGCAATTGTGTGGTGTTGTCAAATGCAAAATGTTAAAACGTTTGGCAGGAAAAATACTTTGACCGGCTATGCATTTGTAAGTATTGGCTAGGATTATTGCTGAAATGGGTGTTATCTGAATGACAGATTAAGGACAATGGCAAAAGGCAAAGGAAAAAAGGTGTCGACCCCTTTGAGCAAGAAGGTATAAGCTGTAATATCTTATGAGCCAGCAGATTAGGGGCGTTATTTTTTTGTGTTTGTGATGTGAACATCGGTACTCTCTTATTATATTTGTGCAGGCGACTCTTGCCCTTCCTCCGTCGAAGTATTTTAGAGGGAGGTCCAACCAGTTCTCCAAGATGGGTGTACTGACGGGCATGGATGATGGGCTATCTGCAGCTGATTGGCAGATGCTGAAGGATAGCAGGCTCGACGGCATTATAAAGATCGGAGCCAATGTGCCCTACTGCTCAGCCCTAATCCATTACTTTCTAGAGAGGCAACTCAAGACCCTCAAGAAATGTGAGACATGGTATGAGATCCAGGGGCGACTCCTCCGGTTCTCCATCAAGGAATTTTGCCTGGTCACCGGCCTCAAATGTGGTGCAAGGAATCGGGCATTTGAGGCGGAAGATCACAAAGGCGCAATCCGAAGCTTCTTTGGAAGGGAAAGGGTCAAGGTGTCCGACCTTCCCGTCATGTGGGAGGTCGCAAAGGCGAAAGAGAGAAGTGAGCGGAAGAGGTTGAAGCTTGCACTCCTGATCATTGTAGAGTGCATCCTGCTGCCAGGGGACGTGGGCAGGGGAGTGAAAGGGTGGGTGGTCGCCCTCGTTCAAGACCTCGACTGATTCTTCGACTACTCGTGGGGTAAGGTATGTTACGAAGCCACACACGAGAGTCTTGATGGGGCACTGGTCAGAAAGGTGGAGCAGGGAGTGAAAGGTGGGAATGAGAGGTCCGACTACTCGCTCAATGGATTCCCATTAGCGTTCCAGGTACGAGTTCGAACTTAATGCTATTTAATACTTGGCTAGATTTGTTGTTTGTATGTCTGGGCCAATTCTGAGTATGGCCAAGGTTTTCTCTAAACTGGCTAGTAAAATTTCGATATTCTGGCCGTGTAGATTTGGATCTATGAAGCGGTGCCGGGTGTGGACAACCACTTTGTCAACAGGAGTCGGGGGTTATCTTTCCCCGATGCGTTAGGTGGAGCATAACGGAGGCGCACCTCCCCTATGAGAGGGTGAAGACGATGCTGGACATAGAGAATGAGGATGGGATCAAGTGCGACGATGCTCAGACGACCCTTGTGCCCGAAGCGGCTGAGCGGGAGAGTTTCCTCGGTGCTGGGTACCCCCACAAGGAACCCGATGCCTTTTTTGACAACGTAGCCAAGTCCTACGAGGAATCACTCCCACCTATCGGCATTCCGGCAAAAGAAACAGCACCTTCCCCCAGCCATGAAGCCCCTGAGGATGCAACGATTATCACGATGCTCCAAGAGCTACCGACGCGGTTGGCGGGCCTCGAGAAAGCAGTGGAAGAAATCAAGAGCCACGTCACGGACGTAAAAAATGTCGGACCAGAGTCAGATAAAAAGCAAGAGGTTAGTCATGCCGTGAGGCCTTATTCACACCTTAGTCAAACATCTGAAAGTGGCTATGATTAGTAAGTTAATGGCTAGTTCACCTGCGAACTTGGCAGGAGAATGTCTTCATGGAGGTTGACAACGACAAGGAGGAGGATAATGGGACAGAAAACTCCGATCCATCTCCCACAACACAGGGCATTGGTCTTGCGTCGGGGGTCCCCTCCTTTCGGAAAAGCTTTGTCCAACATCTTTTCAACATCCTCGGTCGACATCCCCGGAGCTTTTGTCCTCAAAACCCACCGTTCGGCCTCGTACTTCTCATCATCGGATGATATACAACCCATTGATGAAGTTTCCTCAATCGACTCCAATTTTATTACTCCGATGTTTCCATATTCCTCCTCCGACGAGCTCGCCAAGTCGAAGGAAACAACACTCCCTTTATGCCTACCCACATATATATTATCCTCCTCATCACTACTCATACATACGATCTGTTTCCCCCCGTCCACGTCCAGCAGTTTACCTCTCGTCTCCGGAGTGACGGTTGTTGGTTCTGCCCTAGCTGTCTGGATGACCTTGCCAGTAGTGAAATTGTCCTTGCCAGATGAAGTATTTTCCTTGCCAGATGAAGTATTTTCCTTGCCATCAATAGTGTTATCCGAGCCGTTATCCGAATTCAGAAGAAGATGCGAGTTGGACCCATCAACTGTCATATCAACCAAACCACCCTCTTCCACCACGAGTGTTCTGTTGTCTACGCCTGGTGATTTGCTGCGTTGTTCCATGTTCCCAACCATGGAGCGACTTCCATGTTGGCTTTGAACTGCTACCTTCAACTCAAGGACCTCATTCTCCAAAGAACCTTTGTTCACTACAAATCATGCACATTAGATATCAAACACGAGAATAGGAAGAAAAAAACGAAAAACAGGGATAACAACATAAACACACCAAACAAACCGTCATTTGAGGGATCGCTTGCAGTTATACTGTCCATTTCAGCAACATCCCCTGCCTCGACCTCGTCAGATGATTTGTTCTCTGCCATTCAACAAAAAATCGAAGAGAAATGTCAGATAAAACTGCAAAAAACGATATAACACTATAAACACACAAAACAAACCCCCATTTGAAGGATCGCATGCAGTTTTACTATCGATTGCAGCAACATCAACTGCCTCGATCTCGTCGGAGCCTTTGTTCTCTGCCATTCAACAAAAATAGAAGAGAAATGTCGGATTCAACTTCAAAAACGGTATAACACTATAAACACACAAAACACACCCCCATTTGAAGGATCGCTTGCAATTTTACTGTCGATTGCAGCAACAGCAACTCCCTCGATATCGTCGGAGCCTTTGTTCTCTGTCATTCAACAAAAATCGAAGAGAAACGTCAGATTCAACTGTAAAACCGCCTGAAGAAGTTGGAGAGAGAGAGAGAGAGAAGCGTATTCAAGAAGCCAGACGAAAGAAAAAGTGAGGAGAGAGTGTCGTACAACATGTATGTATATATATGGAAGGGCAATTTTGTCCATAAAATTTTACGTGGACATAACCCCAATTTGCCACACTTGGTGGACATTCCGTTAATTTGGGAGAAAATTTGCGCCTTCATTTATTCATCTTTTACCAATTGGGTTAATTGTATTCATTACCTATTTTTTACATTTCTAACTTATTTTAAAAAAAAATTACATAATAGAGGCCAGTCGCTACGGAGAAAGAGGTGGCTGGCCCCCCACGCCGCTCCATGCGGCTGCAACTGCTGCAATATATTTAAACAAATATATTTATTTATAATATATATACATATAAAAAATATCACTTTTTGATTATTTTTATTTTTCTTCTAAAAATAACTATTTAAATTATAAATTTAAGATTTGTTCTAATATATTTTAACAAAAAATTATTTCTCATAGATATATATACAAAAAAAAAATTGCTCAAAAATCTTTTAGCCCCGCCAGAAAAATTCATAGTTCCGACACTAGCTAGTAATATTTTCATACAAAAGTAAAGCATATGGCATCAAATCATTAGGTTTTATCTTACTTTTGGAAAATATATGAATACATAAATTGTTGTTCGAATATAAATAACGTGTTCGCTCTATACACCCCAAATCATGCACGTCCTTAAGGACGTGTATGGTTTAAAGGGGTTAATTATCTTTTTTTTAAATGTTAATTAGTCACAAGGCTTGCACGTCCTTAAGGACGTACATTTTTTACCTTTGAATTTGCGGTGTATCTATCAACTCCCATAAATAATATGGATTGTGAAGATGCCCTTTGAATTTAGAATATAAAAGGTTTCCTATATATATATATATATATATATATATATATATATATATATATATGGAGTGGTTCTAGAGTGCACACCCCTTAGGGTGTGCATTGTGCACAAATATTATTCGGTGAAACGTGAAACATTATTCGGTGAAATTTTAAGCATTATTCGGTGAAATGTGAAACATTCTACCGAACACTGTTATGTTTTTTTTCCGTTCAGTTCAGATGAAAACGTCCCAATTTCACTGAATAATTTATAACATTCTACCGAATAATGTTTAGTTTTTTTATTTATCCATTTCAAATAAAAGAAACCTCAATTCCCTAAACAATAGTTACAATTTATATGGAATGACTCAAATTTCACCAAATAATGTTTCACATTCCCCTAAACAATACTCACATTTCACCGAATAATGCTTCAAATTTCACTGAATAATGTTTCACATTTCACCGAATAATATTTTGTGCACAATGCACATCCTAAGCCATGTGCACAAGTTATACATTCTATATATATATATATACATATATATACATATATATACATATATATATACACATATACATATATATATACATATATATATACACATATACATATATATATACACATATACATATATATATACACATATACATATATATATACACATATACATATATATATACATATACATATATATATACACATATACATATATATATACACATATACATATATATATACATATACATATATATATACACATATACATATATATATACATATACATATATATATATACATATATATATATACATATATATATATATATATATATATATATATATATATATATATATATATATATATATATATATATATATATATATATATATATATATATATATATATATATATATATATATATATATATATATATATATATATATATATATATAGGGATGCGCTCCGGTGAAAACCAAAATTGCGGTAGAAACCCGTGAGGACCGGCTTTTTAGCTCGGTTCACTTGCTTTATAGACCGGTTATGAATAGAACCGACCTATAAAGTCATAAATTTTAGCCCGGTTTTGAATAAAATCGAGCTATAAAGTCACTATATAATTTTAAAACATTAGTTTTTTAGCACGATTTTTCGGTTTGACCGAACTATAAAGTCATGAATTATTTTAAAATTGGAGTTTTTAGCACGGTTTTTAGGTTGAACCGAGTTGTAAAGTCACCGTGTGATTGAGGTTTTTAGCACGGGTTTCAAAAAAACCGAGATATAAAATAGTCCTCACGGGTTTTTACCACAATTTGAGGTTTTTACCGGAATCAATCCCTATATATATGTATATATATATATATATAAAAGGTGACGAAATATAGTCCATAAATACAACTTTAGATGTGAATGGGGGAGTGAGATTCCCACTCAGCAAAACATGTGTATCAACTATCAAGTAATCGAATGACTTAACCGCATCTAGATGTGAGCGGGGTGAAAATTTGTACTCCTTTGATCGGATTTATTGGATGTATAAAGGTGCGAAATTTGATTAACAATATTTGATATTTTAGAAATAATAATTGTACGTTTTTTACTTTTGTACTAATGTTAATATAATTTGTATTTTTTAGTTTAATCAATTACATTTGTGCATAATAAATGTGATGAGGAAGTAAAAATTACTTTATCGGGAAAGTGACATTTATTAATCTATGTGTATTTCTCTAAAACAATAAACAAATCTGATCAAAGGAGTATTATTTAATCACTTTTAAGATATATTATTCTTTATTTTAATGAATCAAATCAAAAAACGATATTTTAATTCAAATCGGCGTTGTTTTTTTTTTTTTTTTAATTGGGTAAGAATTCGGATGCGAAATATCACTATCCGATAGCACCCTTACGGATGAGGTCAGCAAGACTTGGATCAGTATATATGGTAGGGTTAGCGGCAACATGGGCAAGGTGTGCTACCTTATCTGCCACGCAGTTACCATCACGAAGAATGTGAGAAAACGAGACTTCGTTAAACCCTGTAAGAAGCGAACTAATGTCTGATATGATAAGTTCGATTTCCCAACATTTGACACTCTTTAGTTGATGATTATGAGGGAGTCACCTTCGATAATAATATTTTTAATATTCAGTTCTATTGCTTTTAAATCGGCGTTGTTTGTATGGTTACATATAAAGCGATCGATATTATTTTTGTCAAAACACACCTCACCCACACGAAGGATTAGTTGAGAGAGCCATATCCATTATTTTAAAAAGTTCTTCATTTACAGTGAAGTTTACAATATCTTAATCAAACCAAACCATTCAAATTTAATAGTTTAGATTTAAAATGTATTTCCAATCTCAACCCTTGTTATTGAGATAACAACATCCCGAAAAAGTTGGAGAATCAATCGCCATTTTGTGCTCAATAATTCAGGAAAATTGGTGGTCGATCGATGTCAAATTGAAGAAGATGAAGGATGAAATTCAGTAAAACACAACGATATCATTTATATATAGATATGAGGTTGTTTCTTACAGTACCGCCGGATCAATTTACATCTGATACAATCATGATCAAAAAAGGAGATCGAGAACAAGTACAACCGAACCGTCAAATCCGGATCCAGCATGACTCAATCAAAGTTCCAAACACTCCAATTCGTACAGATTACAGACACGGATCGATCGATCGAACAAATTGACCACAGGAATTGAACAAAGCAACTTCCTTTATCCAATCAATCGCTATACGCTGGCGAGAGAATTCGAGGAAGAGGACTGCACGAGCCTCTGCGCCTGCGAGAGCTGCTCAACGAGCGCCAAAATCCGCGTCTGGAACGAACGCGCCTGGTCGACCGCCTCGGCCTCCAGATCGCCGAGCTGCGCGCAGAGCATCTCCTCGGCGTCCTCCGCCACTTTTACCCTCTGCCACGCCTTCCGGAGCTCCTCCCTCATCCGCTCCTCCCTCAGTTTGCTCTCCTGTAGTTCCCTCTCCAACTCCTCGTTCCGCCGCTTGAGCGCCGCGCCGTCTCCATCGCCGTCCAGCCGGGGCTGGTGGAAGCGGCTGGTCGATTGCGGGGAGACTACACCGGCCGGGGCCATGTGATTGATAGCTCGATCGGAGCGCGGAAAATGGAGATTGGGGATTGGGTGGTGGGGAAAAGTAGTTGTGTGGTGTTTGTGAAAGCACGAATGGCAACTAAGCCGACGCCTGGGTTTTATAGGCGGGTTTAGATGGTATTATGTTAGAAAATGTGTCCAGGTTCAATGAATCTCTTCACAGGCTTACATGAATAATATTTTTGGTTTTATTTCATATTTTAAATTAAACTAATTTGCTGACTTTTCACAATTCAAGGGAAAATTTCCTCAAAACAACTTTAAGACAATACAAATGGAGTCATCAATGTCATCACTAGCTAGTTTTTTTTACAAGGTAATATTTCGGGCTTGATCATCCGCGGATAAACCAGAACCCGAGAGCGTCCTGACAGACGAGAGCAACAATCTCCTTAGGAGCGTAGTACACAAAGACGTCGTGAAACCGATGTGAGCCATCCGATCAGCCACACGGTTTCCTTCCCTGTAGATATGCTTGAAAGTGACCCCATTAAATGATCTACATAACTCGAGTGAATCCGAAATAAGCATCTCGACTTCCCAAGGGACCTTTTCCGTATCGTTGACAATGTTGATAGCTGACAAAAAGTCACCCTTCACCTCCAGGAGCGAGCAACCAAGTCTAATGGCTTCCCAAAGTCACGAAGCATTTGGCAATATCACTAGCCGGTGAATGGAGTTTAGTGGGTAATTGATAGGGTAAAAAATGAAAAAAAAAATCGACTTCTTACTTTCACAATTTGAAAGCATCCATATTTATCAATGCTATAGATAAGTTAATTAAGGCATTTTTTTTAGAATGTGATTGTAATTCCGATTGTTATTAATTTCACCTCTTACATCAAAATTTTCGTTTAATTATTCATATGGATGATATAGAATAGTCATTTAAAAACATCATAAAATTCTCACATGAGGAAAAAACACACAACACAAATTACAAATTGCTTGTAAGCAATTATATTGGCTTTGTTTCGTCATAACACATAGTTGATGCGATAGTTAAAGTTCACTAGATAACTAAAATTGATGGATTGAATGTGTACAACATAAGGTAAATTAAAATATTATTTTTTACTTAATAGGTTAAAAGATGTTTGATAATTTTAGGAGAGCAACTGATACAAATTAGCTGATAAAAAATGAGAAAAAGACTATCTATATTTATGAATATAAAAAAAGAGAAGCTCCAACTAGCTTTGAATGGATAATGGTTGAAAATCTAATTTTAAAAGCCAAATCAACTATGAGGGAATTGTAGTAAGTAACCCACTATCCGAAAATCTTTGCACACCTAACCCTCATTACCGTTCCCTTAAACAATTGCACTAACTAACCCAGGTAAACAACCGGTTAACCGGTGGAGAGAGAGAGGAAGTTCGATGACAAAGGTTATTTGCACCACGGTTCGACCTCCTCGATCTTGCTTTCTTTCGGTGTAGTGGTGATGGATGAGGCTTAATGGCCGATTTTCGTGGTCGATTTCATGAAAGAAGGCTAGAATTTCATATTGTATTTTAGGGTTTTTTGTTCTTCGTGAATAGTGAACCCTAGATCTGAAATTCGAAGGTTTTGTTGTTCGAATCGGTTAAGAATGACGATGGATTGGAGATCCTCATCCTCAAATATGCAAAAACCTTCAAGATATTTGAGCATTTTTGTTCGATTTTTGTGGGTTGCGATGAAAGGAGAGGTTGAAGTTGATTCACATATGAACGTAGCTGGGCTCGGTGTTGATGGTGAAGTGGTTAGGGTGATGCATCTGCACATGCGGTGCTGCTCTGGTTGGTGAGTGAGCCTTCGATGCGCCTTGCTTCAATATGAAAGAGGAGTCTAGTGAATCGCCTTATTTCATCGCTCTCACCTAGAGGGATTGAAGATCTTACGACAACTATGTACAAACTGAATTGCTACAACTTTGCTATCTTTCATGTCTGAATAAATAGGTGACATGTTGATCTGTATAGGTGTCATGTAGTAAGTGAAATTGTTGGAATGAACACAACACCATGTTTTTTGTGTGTTTAGAAATTATAGCTTTAAGTCAATGGTTGAGATATTTCGAGACAGTAATTTTGGTTGTCATTTCAAAGGTCCATCTGGAATTGAGATGATTCGAAGGTATTTTTATCCTGTGAGTTGATTTCTAATTTGAACCTTTCATTGGTGCAACACTGAATTTAGATGCTCTTGGGCAGTTCCTGTCATGTTAATTATGATGGTCTTCATAGTTTCATTCTCCAATAGTTGGTTGTGCCAATTGAGAAATGCTCAGCTTTATGTGTTGTTATATAATTTTACTGGGAAGGACATTCTCCTTCAATTCGATTTCTGTGGCTATATTGTAGGTTGAGGAGGATGTCTTTTGCTTATGGAATCTGACTTCTTTTTAATGCAGTTCAAGTTACTCCAATGTTTCACATATTACTCTTACGCGTGTTATGCTGAAATTATTGGCAATGGTGATGACTCATGAACCAATAACAGACTTTCTAGAAAATTTTTAACATGGCATATTCTAAAATTAAAACAGATCTAATTCTACTTCTTGTTTAATGTTCCATGCCACCTGTACAACTAATGATTGCTAAGCAACTTCAAATTTTACATTCTTTCATGATTTTCAATAAAAATATGCACTTCATTGTGACTTCCCTTTACTAGACAATTTCATGCTATATCTCTAATGAATCTAATTTTGCATCGTTGAGTTCAATAAAGATTCCATGACACTAATAAAAAAATTTCAATGGGGGTGATAAAAATAAACTTCGGATAAAAACAGGATGCATATCGATGAATAATAAATCCAAAGTAACCATGCATGAGCAATTCGGAAAATATGCACAAATAATGTCAAATATAATCAAATATGCATAAAGTAAACCCTTCCCCCACCCCATACTTAAAGTTTACAGTGTCCTTGCTGCAGAAGTGGTTGATCTCGAGTACAGTTGAAGCCTTCAGGGTGGTTTTTCCTCGACCACAGGCTCAATTTCTCATTGTGGGTGGTCGACGTCGAGTAGGTTACTCGACGTTGAGTACTTCTGCAACTTTTCATACCTGCATGCCTTTGTTAGACAGATAATATCCACAATAGGAAAACCTAAAAATAACGTTTCAAAACGAAAACCAAAAGCAAACGTGTCTAAAAATCTAAAAATTGATTGGTTTGCTACAAGCTCTAGACTTTATAGTCGCTAGGCCAACTTCTTCCGTTTAAGCTCAAGGTGGCATCTGTAGTGCCCATGTGGCTTGGGCTTCGAACAAGACTCCATTCTTATCCATCAGCTATAGTCATCCGGAATGGATCTTGTGCACCGTGAAAGGTCCCAACTTTTTGTGATTGAATTCATTCGGGAAGCAATGATTCTTGGATTTGGAGACTTAGACCTTATCTCCTACTTCATTATACTCCTTTGGATCGTCATTGGTAACCCTGCATAAGTGCACATACCAAGGCAAACCTCTCCCATGTATAGATAAATCTTGTATGGAAATAGGGGAAGAGATGTCGTTACCTCGGCTTACCTTTGTTGAATCTACATTTGAGACTTCTGAATATACTCGACATCGAGTAAAACTACTCGACGTCGAGTACATCTGTGCGTCTGGTGGCTTGCTCGTCGAGGAAGGAGAGGTCGAGTGCACATGTGTTTGGTTGACGTCGAGTACTTCTCTAGCTCGGGTGGGTTACTCGATGATGGTGTAGTTGATGGAGGCTTTTGAATCTGGTTGACGTCGACTAGAGTACTCGACGTCGAGTACTTCTGGTCGACATCGACCCCATACTTAAGCCCTGGCATAAATTCTAAATAAAAGTTAGTCGACGTCGATTTACCTTGGTCGATGTCGAGTAGATCTCCGGGATCCTCGTTCAGAATTTCCATTATCTCCTCCACCTGGGCTTCCATTGCCCTCTTTTCCAGTTCCTCGTGAGTCATATTTCTTACCTTTGGCTCCCCGCAAGTGATGTACCTGGCCGAGATTGATTTGACCTCTTCCATAGGACCGGTATGCCTTTCAGTTTTATTAAAAGAATACTCAATTACCTCATTGTTGATGTTGAAAGTGAGTAATCCCTTCGTTACGCTTATGTTGGAATCCACCGTCGCTAAGAAAGGTCTCCCTAGAATTGGACAAGCAGGGTCCTCTGCCATATCAATCACTAAGAAATCAGTAGGGACAAAGAACTTACCTACCTGTACCGGCACATCGTCCACCATGCCTGTTGAGATGACTACAGTGTTGTTTGCCCTATAGAGTCGGGTATCCACAGGCTCTAAAGCACCTATCTTGACTTTGGACCAGATTGATAAAGGCGAGATACTAACACTGGCTCCTAAGTCGCATGAAGCATTAAACTTATATTGACCAAATCCAATAGTTATAGAAAACTTACCTGGATCTGTCCTTTTCTATGGTAGGTCCATCTTGTTGCACTCCTCTGCGATCTCAGCCATAGATCGCTTTTTGCTTAAGATCTCTTTGAGGAACTTTACGTATGACGGCATCTCATGAAGAGCTTTTGTGAAAGGAATGGTGACATTGAGCCTCTGAAGCATCTTCACGAACCGCTAAAACTTCTTCTTTGCTGGGTCCTTCAAAGATTTGGTTGGGAATGACAACGTTTTCTTTTTCGGAGGTGCAGGAGTGTGGTCGACATTGTCAGAAGGTTGGTCAACATTGATCGGAGGTTAGTCGATGACGGAGGGAAAACCTATCGTTGATCCGCCAAAGAAAACTCAAACCTATAGCAAGTATAGCAATAAGCAAGAGGTCGATCCACAGGGAAAGTTATAATTCTAGTTTGATTCAAGTGTCAATCAAAGTAACCAGTTTGGGGGGTTTTTGTGTGTGAAGGTTTCGCCTTTTATCAAAGCGAAGTAAATAAAGCAAAGTAAAGGAATTTGTTTTAGACAATTTGGAGAAGCAATTCTACCTACAATTTTCCACTTTATTGGATTGAAGCGATCCTTGTAACTTCTTCTCGTCCTATTAAGTTTCCTATGAATGCCCTTGTCCCGACTTAATATAGTTACTAGTCCAACCAGTCCTAACAACCCTTATCAATCAAACAGTCCCTAAAGAAGGATTTAACCCAATTGATAGCTTTAAGTTCAGAGATTAGCCAAGGTATTTGCAATCCCTAAAGAGGGATTTAACAATACATTCAACTTCCTACTCATTCAATTAGTTCAACCAGCCCTAAAGGAACAAGTTTGCCACTTAGGTTAAGGTTCACAACCAGGAATCTACAAAACCTTAGCAATTGAATTGATTCTAACTAGTTGCGCGGGCTAGATAGAATAAAACAATAGACAATCAAGCACAAAGAAGTTGAAGCATTCAAATATAGGAAACAAGGAATGAGAATTAGAAACTCACAATCAATCCAAATAAAGCTTCAAATTGCAGGCAGAATAGATGAGTTTAGTTCCTCATGGAAGACATCGCTCAAAATCTCTAAAGTGTCTGATGAATGAATAGAATAGAAGTCATGGAAAAATAACTAAAAGTGGCCTTAAATATCATCTAAAGTCGGCCACAAAACAACTAAGAATAAAAACTAGGGTTTCATTAAACGAAACGCAGCGTATATGCGCTGACGGCAGATGCGGCGGCCGCCGCATGTATGCTGCGGCCGCAGCATCAGCATTTCCTTGCAGCCCTGCTGCATCGGCCCTGGTGGTGGGCGCTGCACACCATGCTGCGGCCGGTGCATCGGTCTTTCGCGGAAAATCCGTCTCGAATTTGCTCTTCTTCTCAACAGGAAAGTTGTAGCTCTCTGAAAGAGCTTTCCAACAAATGGTCATAATAGTCAATCGGACAACCGAGGCCAACAGAAAGTGCAAAACAAGTTCAGCATGTCTGGCGACAACTTCTGCAGACTTGTTCTTCGTTTATCCTCGCTTCTTCTTCTCAGGACCTCTTGAGATCTTCATGTAAGCTTCTTCGATCAACTAGATATTCTCATCCAATGCGTTATCAACTCATGTCTCCTCCTCGGATCCACCATTACCTGAAATAATCAACAAAAGCGTGTAGATTCCGACTCCGACAACATAGAGAACTAATATGCAAATCGTGCTTAATTCATCAATGAAATGCATCTTAACTAAGCTAAATGCAACCTATTATGCCTACCTAAATGCATGCTATCAGTCGACGTTGAGTACAGTGGTCGATTTTTGGGTGGGCTCCGCGTTCTGGTCGACATCGATCACAGGGTCTTCGATATCGACCAGATTCTGGTTGACGTCGACTGGACTAGTCGATGACGAGTAGTCTTCTGTAGCTTTCTCCGTGTTTTGCTCGGGCGTTTGCGTCTGACGCCCGCTCCTTACGTTCATGGCAGCTACCTGTCCTACAGATTTATTCTTAGGGTTTGGTTTAGAAGAGCCAATTGACCTATTTGGGTCTCCATAGTTTATCGCCAGATGTCAAAACCCCAAGTCTAGAGTTGACATCGTGCAGCTGAGTGTGGATTGAATTGATAGGCTGTTTGCTTTCTGTATGATTCCTCCGCATTTCCTCAAGAATAAGCTGCATGTCATCTTTCTTACCTTCTCTGTCAGGGTGACCAAGAGCTCTGTAGGGCGGGGGGTCTCTTTGATACTGGGGTTGGCGGTAATGGCTCCAATTTTGTTGCTGATGCTGTCCTGAGTAGTTCCCCCCTGCATAGCGCGCCTCTTCGTGGGTTTCAGCTACAAGTATTTGGTCGGCATGTGGGCACGCATTAGTGTTGTGCCTCACATACCCACATTCCAAACAAGGTTTATCTTTAGACAAGAATTTAACTTGCTTGGTGAGACGGCGTACCTGGTCATTGTGGAATTGTTCCCTGACGTCCGGATCAATTTCCTTTGGTGGCTCATATAAGAGCATAGATGGGGTAGACCTTTGATACCTTTCAGTTGAGGCCGCAGAAGTCCCATATGTGTTATCATAATTAGCCAGCGTTTCAAAGGTTTCCCAATGACGTCGTGGGGTGTACTCGAGATACCTATAGGCAGTGTAGTTGTTGATCCGGTCCTTTGGTGGTGCATCCAGACAATTGAAGATGATTTCCTGGATCACGTAGGGTGGTTGTCCATGTGTAGGACATGATTTTAGCAGCCTTTTATAGCGCTCCCAGACTTGTGCTAATGTCTCCCCTGGCTTTTGTATGAAAGTCATGATTTGTTGTCTGAGCGCAGCTGTTTTGGCAAGAGGAAAGAACTTGTTAAGAAACAAGTCTTGTAGTTCGTTCCATGTGCGAATTGATTGTGAAGGCAAACCCTCGAGCCACTGTGAACCTAATCTTGCAAAAGACCAACGAAATGCCTTTAGTTTCGGATATTCTAGATTAGCACCATCTGCAATAGCTTCACATAAATCTAGAAAAGTAGTAATATGCTCTAAAAGACACTCATTGGGTTTCCCTTGAAATTGATTCCTTCTAATTTCAGTAATGAAAGATGGACGAATTTCAAAGTTGACGCGTGGGAGAACGATTGGCGATTCTAGAACTTCCAGAGTAGGGTGCAGGTACTCCTTTGCGTTTACAGGTACATGCTGAAATTGCTTTTCGAGCTCTCGTTGGGCATTGACTTCGCGATCCACCCTTACTTCCCACCTTTGTTGATTCTGTTGATATTTCTCCTCTCGCTGGGCGTAGTATGCTTCTCTGGTGGTGAATTCCTCAATCCGTCTGCGGAGTTGCTCAAGCTCCTATGCTGGTGTGAGCTGAACATCATTCTCGTTAGTCGTTCACATCCTCCTTAGCCTTTGCCGAAGGTGGAAAAAACGTCCTGGCTCGAAAATTGGGTCAATAGGTGTGCGATCAGTTCTTCGCATGCACCTGTAAAACAAAAACAAAAATAAAAGAGTAAAAAGGAACTAAAAAGGGCGCGATTGATTGCTTCCCCGGCAACGGCGCCAAAATTTGTTAGGAGGAAAAGCAAGTATGAAATAAATATCAAATATAAATTCCAAATCGACTCCCTGAACAACGCAAATAAAATTACAAGACTTCCTCCGTTGTAGTGGAAGGGAATCAGGATCGTGTCCACGAGCAAGCGTGTCAGTACTCGCTTTTTCAGCTCCGTCCTAAATCCTGTCGAAATCGACCAGAAGGCTCCTCGACGTCGAGTAGGGTACTCGATATTGACTAGACCTTTCGACTGGATCTAGAGCTGCACAACCGAAAATGAAGAAAACAAGCAATGTCGAGTACAGAAGTACTCGACGTCGACCAGAGTGCTCGAGATCGACTCATCAGTAGTCGAGATCGAGTGCACTATGCAGATAAAAATCGTAACTTGCTGTAGAAATAAAGACAGAAACAACACGAAATTGGTGGGATTTAATTCAATAAACTAAAAGCTTCCAAAATCGGGGTTTCAAAGCCAAAACGATAACCATATAAGAATCATGCTAAAGGTATAAAAGATCATGTCTTTCATCAAATAACCGTCGTTATTAACAAATAGGAAGATAGAGGCGTTCGCATAAACCCTAATTGTTACTAACCCTTTTCACATAGATAATCCAAGTTTGCATTAAGATCACATTCGCTTCAATAACACAAATAAGGATCACCTTCGACTGTCGCAGAAGAATCTTGCAATTAGGGATAGAAGATGAAATCGCATTAAAAGTTGTACCTTTATCGCATTACCTTACATGGCTACCGTCGGGCTCACCTCGAGCCTAGAAGTTGGGTGAGTACTCACTTTTCATCATCAAAACAGACATCAATAACATAAAGAAACTAAATTGCATTAAATCAAAACAAAGCTTACAAACGATCGAAGCCAAATCCGCTCTCGCAAACCACCACCTCTCTCAGCCAAAGCTCTCAAAAGAAATCTCTACTCGCTATCTATGGGTAAACGCAATTGCTTGTGGCTTGGATTCTCCTAAAACTCAGCCCCTAGGGCTTTATTTATAGTATTCAATCCTCGCTATCGAAGGAAAGAATAAGCTATCTATATCTAAAACTATCTATCTAAAGACTTTATGATAAAACTTGGATAAATAAAACAAATAAATCCTTAAGGGAAATAGGGAAAATATCTAAAGTGGATAGATGTCTTCAACTCTTGATATATCTTCACTCGAATTGATAGAACTCCATGTGCCTTGGCCTGCAAGTAATTTACAAACTCGGATCTTCACTCGATTTTGACTCAGAATGGCGCTGGGAAGTACTCGACATCAATAAGAGTAGTCGAAGTCGAGTAGGATTCGTATTCTTCTCGCTCTCCTCGGATTCGGACTCGAGCTTGACTAGAATTTGGACGCTTGACGAGTACTCAACATCGAGTAAGGTACTCGACCTCTGGTTTGGTGTAGTCGACCTTGAGCTCTCCCATGGTTTTCTCCTTTCTCCGAATTGCTGTAAAATGCCTCGATTTCTGCGAAATTAAACAGAGCCTAGTGTAGGCTCCATAATTTGGCAAATAAACATAAACTACATAGATTATGTATAATTCTCACCCAACGATATGAAATGCATGCAGAAATTGATATAAAAGTTAATGTAAAACATGGCGAATTAGGCTCATAACACTTCCCTTGTTTTGCGGGTCCGCTTTTCCCGGAGAAGGATGCACTGGCCGATGATCCCTGATACATGGCGACCCGTCGAAGGCTGCGAAGAGAGGGAACGACGAGGAGAGGAGCAAGCGTGAGAAGAAGCTTCGGGCACAGCTTGAGCCCATGACCATCGATCAGGTAACCTGTTTCTCACTTTCTTTGATAAAGTGAGAAACACGTTACCTGATCGATGGTCATTTTCACAACCTAGGTCGCGTGGATGCCTTTTGGCATAGACATGGATTTTGCAGGTCAGTTTCGCTCCTCCACCTATCGAGGCACCATCAGATTCGGTGGCGTCTTTGAGATGTACATGCCAGATAGGGTGCTCCGACAGTTTGACCGCGTGCAGAAGATCCCATTGAACGTCGTCACTGCCACCTTGGTGCAACGACCGTTTCGCCTGTAGAAGCATTACATCGTGAACTTCGGTCTGCAACATCATCGTTGGACATCACAGGACCCTGACAGATTCTACCCTGTCACGGGTCACCGGAGGACGGACGAAAGTTGTTAGCGAGGCGTCTAAGCTAACTACCTCGCTTGGTTCCAGTCCCAGAGTCGAGGTCATATGTTGCCCACGACAATTGTACGAGATGATGATCCACCGGATGCGCCTACGCACACAAACAACGTCATCGGACCAGATGAGGTTGTTGCGCACCAGGCTTGGGTCGACGAAATGACCCAGAGTATTCAGGCATTGGTCGAAGATCCCCAGCTAGACCAGATGTACGAGCATATCATGAGCTACATTAGATCTTTTCAGTAGATACAATATATTTTGTTTGTTTATGACATACAGTTCGTATTTGGTGGGTATATACTTTATTTGTGTAGTTCGTGTTGCTTGCATTATTGTTTTGGATGGTTTCTACCTATTGACAACAACAAACAATCACATGCAAACGCTTCACTTCATAGATAACGATTAGATAACGCATCAAGACTACTAATACAAACAAATACACTACGGATAACAACCTAATTTTTTTTTACAATCGACCAGACTCTACTTGATTCATCTTCGAAATGAGTTCAATCTTTAACTCGTTGAATGCAAAGCTTCGGACCTCCATATTTGCTTCCCTCAAAAGTATCCCTCCTTGTTGAGCTACGTAAACGTGGTCATGTCTGCTTAAATCGGGGAAGAATTACCGAATACGTTGAAGGAGAAGGTCTCCAACCCTCCACTCATACGCTCCAGGAATGCCACGATGAAAACAATTGCAGTACACACACCCGATATGCAAGGGTGCGAAAATGGGATTCTCATTTTCACACTCGACCCGAAAGTGCGCACAAAGATGAATGCCACTGTATTCTGGACTGCGGCAAGCACAGTCGAACTCCTCCGGGGGCATTGGGTACCGAACCCATTTGATTACAAAATCAATGTGGGGGGTTGATCTGCGATGTTCAGTTGTAACTGGCTCCATGAAAGGAATGAAAATGTGGAATTGTTGTGTTGCATTTTCAAATGCGGTCCTCATCCCCTTTTATAGGAGTTGCTGACTCACTGAGCATACAACGTCCAAATTGACGTTGCTAAGCCCCACGGAGCCTGCTGGGGTGCTAGGCTACAACGTCGGATTTCTTTTCCCTTGGGCAAATACACCACTGCATGCAACGTCGGATCTGACGAAGTATTTGCGATGTATATATATAGACAACGCGGAAATTTATAGTTAGTTTTGTTATCAAAAACCACTCTTGGTATATTCTTTTAAAAAACCAAAAGATATATTTGATATTATCATTTTATATACCCTCTATCCTGACGTCCTCTGATATTTTATTCCCCCGCGCTTCGAAAACTAAATTATACAGTATACTTATACCCTGGACTCCTGGAGTATCAAAATTTGGATTAATGCATTGAATTTGATCATAAACAAAAATCCTCTGTATACAAAATATTCGATCCCTTGCTGTACAGAGTACAGACCCATACCTCTTTCTATACTGTCATTAATGTTGCTCCATTAGTTATATATTTTCCCTTCTTTTATTAAATTTGTTTTTTTGATGAAAATGTTTTTTTTTTTAAATTCAAATTTAAAATTCAGTTTAGGGATAATGCACATACGGAAGTAATTACGTAAGGTGATATCAACTGCAATTAAATGGCTTACCTCCCCCTGTTTTTGTTTTGTTTTGAGGTAAGCAACTTCCCTTATTTATTTTTATCTTATCATATCTTTAATCTCTTCTTTATTCTCTCTTTCACACATTAAGTCATGTTGAATGTTCAGGATCAATATGTGGGTATATAATGTTATAAATTCGAGTGTGTTTGGTTAATAAAATTACTTTAATCTGTTCTTCTCTCTGACTAAACTTGATAAAGTAAGTAGGAGCTAGCGGATCCTCTTCATATGGCGGGGATGTTAAGTAATCCCTAATTTTTTTTCATATGTATATACAGTGTTATTTTTATCAATATTATATTCATGAGCATTAATCTCATTTTTGTTTAAAACAAACAAAATAAGAGGTTTATTTGAGTAGGGTTTGGAGAAAAAAATTGCATATCTAATTAAGATATTAATATTATACATCTTTATATTTACATATAAATAAAAGGTTTATTGATGTGTTGATGTTAAAAAAAAACTCATTTGTGATATGTCTCATTTTCCAATAATGCAAAAAGAGTGATTTTTCAGTAACAACTTCTATATATTTTTTATGTGAAAGGAAAAAATTTGAAAGGTGTCGGGCTTTGCTGACCCAGCATCCAATAACGCCCTTACGAACGAGAGTAGTTAGCTTTGGGTGAGCAACAAGTGAAGCACCGTCTATCGAAAATTGAAGATGCACCACTTTGTCCGCCACCTGGTTGACGGTAACAACTTATACGACATAAGATATTTGTTTAAATGATTAATTATAGGGACATTTGCACAAGTAGACCAAATTAAAATGTTGTTTGCAAAAGTGTACAGGAATCGGGAGATTTGCAAGAGTAGACCGATTGGCAATGTTGAATAAAATACACTGCAAACAGGTGACCAGGTTGCAATTGAAACAAACACGTGGGATAGCGCAAAAGTTAGAGAAAGGACAAAGAAGAGAGAGAAAGATGGGCCCATTTAATGAGGGGTACTATTGTAGGCTTAGTGACGTTGTAAGCTGAGTGAGATGAAGGTGAACAGTGTGAGGGGGAGAGAGAAATAAAGTTACCTACCACATAAGCGCCAAAATAGGGAAAGGGAGAGGCACGCTGGTTGGCTACACATATATAATGCTTAATTTGTAGTCATTTCCACCGTTATTTGTAACGGCCCGGAATTATGATTTCCGGGTTACGTTTTAAGGGATGAAACCCCTTGTTCGGATCTTGCAATCCAGGTACGGGTCGAGGTTTCAAACTCATTTTTATGGTCAATAATAAAGAGGGATTTCGAACCCTGAAAATATCGTAGGGTCGTTGGGTACCCTTAACCTGTCCTAGGGACTAACTCGCGAAATTCATTTCAAACGTAAGCAAGACGGAAGCAAAATTAAGATACAAAGCGCCACGGCAGAGCCGGGTCAAAACCAAAACATAAGTGGATGATTACCGTTTATAATGAGTTAGAGATTTAGCCAGGTTCTTCGATTTGCAAAAAGGGAACCCCGTCATATAGACATCGAGCAATCAAAATCTGCAGAAAATACCTTAAAAAAAACGGGGAAAGGAGTCAGATCGAGCCACTCATGCGGGACCGGCAGTCCTCGCTGAGGCCACATAGTATGTGCTATACCTAATAAAGATGCTCTAATGCAGTACGAAAGTCAAACACACTAGCATGCTCCTAGTTATAATAATGTGTAAAAATACTGTAAAGGGCCCAACACAATGCCAAGTGGCATATCCCTCTCCTACCTCCACCCCCTTCCGATAGGGCGGAGACTGGCCAGCTCGTGAATGCATTCCATCATAATCGGGCGGCACGCATGCCTAACCCGCTCCACAATAAAGCCCGCAGGCATCTTATAATATAAGGAAGTTCATGACTCGATTGACTCAGGACGGGACCCGATGGGACTAGGTCGTCCTATAACCCTAGCAAAGACTCTAGGACTATCACAGATAACGGCCGTTCTGTTTCAAACGCATAAAGTAAGCAGATGCTCATTCAATTAGTGCAACCTAAACAGGATACTACATGGCATGCTTTTATGCATATGCAACACCTAACATAAGATGCAACAACAGGCATGAATGTCCAACCTGAGTAAGCCCCCTAGGGAACTTACCTGAAGATGCAGAACAGCAGGATAATACAAGCAAGGGCAATCCAAAAGCAATACACACCTATCATCAAGCCATTTCCATAAGCCACCGGACCAACATTCATACGCACGAAATCCAAGTTCTCAACATACTCAAAACAAGCCGATAGTGAAACCGTTTTCCAAAACCTTTCCGATACGATCAACATCATCCAAAATCATTTCATTTCCAATCAAACCCATCGATAACTCTTACTAGCAATATTTCCAAACTCATTTCTCGAAGTTTTCCAAACTCTTAAATATCAAGTTAAGTCAACTCATATTCAAAATATTTTCTCAAATCAATATTATAATGATAATTCCGGCATCCCGGTTTCAAAGCCACGAATCCTTTTTAAATAGTTATCAACAACAGATATCTAAAATAATTCCTCAAGTAAATCCATTTTTCACAACCCTATTTATAATTCAAAATCAACAAATCATTTCGAAATCCCTAAAACCGTATATTAAAACATTACAACATACATATTCCAAATAATAACGTTTTTAATATAACTTTTATAATATATAATAAATATCTGAAAATATCATATCTCATAACAAAACAATATAGTAGTAATACTAACAACAACTAACAGTTAAAATGGTATACATATAATATGAACATATAAATATAACAACTTACATATAATAACAACAACAATGAATGACCCATAAGCCCGAAAGAAACAGCCCAATCCCAATCTGAAGGAGGAATTGAATGGAGGCCCAGATCCAGCCCAATCCGAACAGAGAAAGAAAAGGAGGAGAAGACCCGGATCCGGCCTAGAATGAAGAAAGAAGGGAATGGATCCCTGCCCAATGAAATCTGAAGGAAGAAGGAATAGGCCCAACTCTCAAACCCGGATCCACCAATTCTGAAGCCCAAACCCGGCCCACTCTCCCAGTTACACAATCTGAAGGGAAAGAAAATTAAAAGAAAAGAAAAGGGCCCACAGTTCATCTCTCCCAAACCAAGAAACAAGCTCAGCCGTCGACGGAAGAACAACGAAGGGGAAGAAGAACTCAGGCCTCCGGCGGCCCTCGTTCCGACCCCAGGCCACTCCCATCTGACTGGAACGACATTCCTACCTTACCCGACCCAAAAGAATTCAACAGCGAGTAAAGGGGAAAGGAGGGAGAGAGCTCACCGAGATCCGAATCTTCGCCGGAAATCTTTGTCGGACTAGATTCAGCTTCGCCGGAGGGAAATCAGCGCCGGAAATGGCCTAGGTCGAAGGGAAACGTTATAAAGGTGGACCTTTATGGATAGATTGGATGAAAAACGAGAGGAAACGTCCTCACCGACCATGGAGACGAGAATCAGGAGAGGTGGGTGCGACGCGGCTCGGCCTTGCTACGCCGGAGTCCCGGGGCGCCTCCTGATCTCCTGCGACTTCCTAGATGCTACTGCTACTGATATGGAAGGAAAGACGCGGTTGCTGCGGGTTTCTCGGAATCGGAGAGAAATGGACTCGGCGGCTTTGGGGGAGGAACAGAGGAGGATTCGTGGCGGCTCCGGCGACCTCCTGGGTGGCCGACGTTGACGGCGGAGCAGCTGCTGGTGTGGCTCACTGGCGGATGCTGAACGGAGGTGGTGGCTCAGAGGCGGAAGGCGAGGTGATGATGGTGGTGATTTGGATCTCTGAACTTGTGCAGGAGATGAAACGGACAGAAAGAGTGGGGCTTTTGGGGATGATTTTCGGAGTTCTGCAGAGGACTAAATGGGAAAGCAGGGAAGGGCTCCTTTGTGGGGTTTTTGTCTTACTGAAATTGAAGAAATGGAAGAGGGAGGCGTGCTATGAAATCAGAGGCAACAGGGGAAGAAGACAAAGAACATTGTTGCTTCTGCTGGGCAATTCGATCATTCGGTCAGGAGGAGAAATGGACAAGTAAGTGGTCTCAAAACTCCAAACGTCAAATACCCGGAATATAAATCTGAAACCCGCTCATTCGACCTTATCCCGACTCAACTCAAATATATATATATATATATATTTTATTTTCAATTCCGAATTTAATAAGAACTCCAAACGTTTTATTTTATTTTTTTCTTGCATATGGAAGCGATATAAAGCATATTTTAAATTTTCAACTAAATAATGCCGGAACTCGTTTTAAATTATTTAGAATAAAACCAATAGCTCAAGGACGGAAATTGCAAACCTCCCAAATCTTACGAATCGAACTAATTAAAATCACTACTTTAATAATTTAATATTCTAAAATTTCCGGGTCTTTACATTATTGAAGCTTGGTGTCGGGAGGACATATCTGGGTAGCCATCATTATTGAAGAAAAGTACCAAGCGAACAAGGGATACAGTGTGTGTGTGTGTGTGTGTGCATATCCTGAAACTTGCAGAGATTTATATCCACACCTGCCATCAGTTGTAAATTTTCCTGCCAGGACTAGAGATTCTCAAACAATTTTCGGTGGCGATTCCAAATGATGGATAAGTGCACATGTACCTTTGTTGTTGATTTGTGATCATTCCTACAATTTTCTTATTTAACAGTTGATAAGTTCCCTTCAGATGTAATGAAACAGGGGATAGGGTTTGTGTGAGGTCGTATTAAGAGGATGGTGGTCCTACGATGGAAATGGTCGATTTTTAATGGTGCGAAGAAGTGTAAAGCTATGGTTGTGAATGAACAAATTAGATACAAATCATTGAAGCAGCTGATAATTGAGAAGTACGATGTGCAGGTGGCTCACTCGTTATATGACATTGAGCTCACATATATACCCCTTGTGAAGGGCCGATCCACTCCTCATGTGGTTGAGGATGAAGATGACCTGCATGCCTTCAAATTCTTCAAGGTTGTGTTCTGAGCTTGGCCCTTGAAACTTCATGTGTCCTTGCACACCAAATGAGGGAGTGAATCGTGTATCTCACATGGATCACCGAGTTAATTGAAGACTCTATCGGTTTAGATGTATCGACCCCCCCCACACACACACACAGAGATGTACAAGTAAGCGAGCCACCGATCACACAAGACGACCTCGATAAGTGGGAGATCCCATTGATCGACTTGAACATGATTCATGTGGCAGCTGACGATGGAATATGTGGCAAGGGAGATAACAAAGGTGGCATGAGGGAAATTGAAGATGGCAAGGAAAAAACTGAAGGCGGCAAGATAGACATTTTTCCAAACACGAAAGGAGTGCAACATGATAGTGAGAAGACACGGAAGGCCAATTTCATCAAACTCGGGAAGCAAGTTATCACAGTAGCAACGAGAATGAAGAAATCCTAAAAAATATATGCTCCATCAACCTAGGAAGCTCCTCCAATGAGGCGGATAACATTGGGATGACCATTAAAGTGGAGGACGGGGAGATCGATGACGAGGACCTCATTCTCATTGGATTACGAGGTGGAGGCAGTTGTACAGGATATTGCGTAGAGAAACACAAGAGCCCAAGGACACCTTGTTACGATGGAGCAAGTGGAGAAGGAGATAGTACGCACTACGGCCCAACCAATTGACCCTTGCCACACGATGTTGGAGCTCTAAGAGGGGCCAATGTTCAAAATCAAGGAAGAGATCCAAACTAGTATGAGGTGGGAGGTGCTGGCTAGATGCTTCGAGATGATGGTGAAGCGCTCGACGAAGTCCATGTATGTGGTGTTATGCCCCGCACCGAAATGCACTTGGATGTTTCGGGCATCCAAATACATGAAGACGAGCCTATCGATGATCCTAAAGGTCGTGGACTACCACACCTACGAGGTCAATGTCATGAGCAACTACCACCGACAAACCACATTGAAGTTGATGGGTGAGCTGACAAGGTATGCTGAGATGGCAATCCCTGACACACACTTTTTTCATGCCGCTAAAGTTATTATATCATGGCATAATCACTGTGTACACTTGTCTTTCTTGCCTTTATCATAGAAAATATTATCGTGTGAAGTTATTCACCTTTTCTTATTTCAGTTTGATTGGTATGCGAAAGGAGTTGGTTCCGGTGCAGATCCAAGCCCTCGTGAAGTCTGAGTTGGGTGTATAGTACAACTACTGGAAGGCGCGGAGGGCTAACTCTTCCATTCGTGTTGCATTATATGGCATAGACGAGGAGAGTTACCACTTGATATACTCATTTCTCTACATGGTTGAGCATGCAAACCCAGGAACATTTACCACAATTGAACGAGATGCAAACAACCAATTCAAGTACGTCTTCGTGAGCCTCAGGGTTTAGAGGGAAGCCATCCCACATCTGCGCAAGGTATGGCCCTTGCCACCTTCTAATTTTTTTCCTGTCAGATTCTATTTTATTCCATCCACCAAGTTATATATTTCATGCCACCCATTGTTAGAGGCATGACATATGCCAATCGGTGGCATTTAAGACTAGTGTTTGTTTCATGCCACGCTTTAATTATTATCCTGCCATCATATGTTTAATTTCCATCCATCAAGTTATATATTCCATGCCATCCATTGTCATAGGCATAGCCTCTGCCAATCGGTATGTGGCATGGCCTCGTGTTTGTTTCATATGTTTAATTTTCATCCACTAAGTTATATATTTCATGCCACCCATTGTCATAGGCATGTCCTTTGCTAATCGGTGGCATGCAATTTATTATATATTTCTTGTCATGCCACCCTTTATTTACTATCCATCCAAGTCATTATATATTTCTCGCCACCTGTGTAAAATATCCTACTACAACTCATACTTGCCTCGTTGTCCTGCTAGGTGATATCGGTTGATGACAGCTTCTTGAAGGGGAAATTATGTGGGATCTTACTATTTTCCACTGCACATGACGCTGATCATTGCATTTACCCTATAACATTTACAACCGTCAACGAGGAAAACAACATATCGTGGGCATTTTTTTTTCGACATATGTTGTGCGTTATCCCGAACACCTCATGTGGGTATCCGACCATCTGTAGAGCATCGAAGGGAATCTATGGCAATTACGTATTCGTGACATATTGTTATTGTGCCTGACACTTAATCGAAAACGTGAGGTACAAACACAAGGTTGGGACCTTGCAGCACCTCTTCTTCAAGATGGCGAAGGCGTACACTATCATGGAGTTCACATCCCTGTTCGAGGACTTATCCACCCAGGCCCCGACTGCGGGTGAGTACCTGAAGAAGGTGGGGTTTACCAATTGGGAGAGGGCATTCTTATGTGTAAACTGGTACAACTCTAACACAACAAACAACTCGGAGCACCTCAATGCAGTATTCCGGTGACGTGACCCTCTTTTAAACACAAGAGAACGTCCGCGGAAGTGGACCAGCGATCAGAGTACTCTTTCATTCGTGGCTAGATCAGGTATAATTTAGCCAAACAGAAACATAGGTCTATGGACCGGTCATCACTGGCTATGCCGATCGCGGCAGGATATGACCCATATTACCTGTCGTTCAATCCTATGGGATACGACTACCCTGGGTGGTTGTATCATCCTTACTACTAGGCACCGTATTGAAATATGGGACCTTATTACCAGCTTGTCTGCAGACCTTTTCCACCACTGTATGGACCTATGTATGGGGGAGGTCCAATGCGTGGGCACCCGGAGCCACTACATTATCAATTTATCCCAAACGGAATTACTCTGCAAGCAAAAAAATTAAGAACAAATGATAATCCTCCTAGCAACCACCAGAGGGGGGTAGTGTCCATTGATGTATCCTTTTCCACACGGACCAGTTCCACGCACATGAGAATTGACCCAGATGAAGGCTTTATACCATCCACTTTCACAGTTGAGGTATGTAAAGCACCCGTACCGAAGAAATGGAGGGATACAAGGTTGATGAAGTTTGACGGCACAACAGACCTGGATGATCACTTGTTCCACTTCATGAATCTATGTGGATCAACAAATATAATGATGCTATGATGTGCTGAACTTTTCCATCTGCCCTGACAAAGATTGCTTTCACTTGGTTCACCAACTTGCCGAGGAACTCGATCAGAAGTTTTGCTCAACTAAGCCAAGTTTTCAAGTCCCATCTCGGGAGTGTGTGCTCTATAAAGAAGACAATGCTTGACTATTGCATCCAATTTATAATTAATTGTAGTGTACATACATAGAGAAAATTGATCTAATACTCATTTTGTTTGGTTTGGCTATGGCGCGGGAAAATGCATCATGGTGGTACAAGCCGGAATGCATAATAAATGAGCTGAACATAAACTCGGTGACAACCACACCTTGCGTATAAAGAAAGGGTGTGGGAAGAGTCGTTGGGACAGTTCCTTGCTCGGTTCACTAGTGTTGTAATTCAAATCCACAATTTTAATTAGCAATCTGCCACCATAATCCTGATGGGGAATTTAGCAGAAGACGACTTCAAAACATATATTTTCCGACAATAGCAACAATCATATGACAAGCTCGAGGATCTGGTGTATCGACATATTCATGCTGAAGAGGCGGCTGCCTCCAGCTCTTGGGCTAATACAAATTAATCATTTTAAGGGAAGTTAGCAGACAAGTTCAAGAGAGACAAATGAAGTCACAAGAATCAGGAGCCCCCGGCCAAAAGACATTTGCACCCCTCCCGGGAAGAAAAGGTACATAGGAATCACTAGCATAATGCCCGAAAGCAGTATTACCGAGAAGAAGGTCACCACCAAAGGGACAAGCCTCGAAGCCCCAACTCGCATCCCCGACAGTGAGATTAGGGACCGACTGGATACTTGTGGTTGAACCAGTTCCAATACCTCGAGCGAGAACATGATTATCCAAGGAAAAAAACCACAGGATAATCCTCGTGGGGTTCCTGAAAAGGGAAAAAAAGGGACGCGGTCGAGAGGGGGGGGGGCGCAGGAAGGATCAAGTCCCACAAGCTCAAACTTCGATGAATCGGGCCCCTCAAAACCCCCAACCGGCTAAATGACCTATACTAGCACCAATCTCCAATGTAGAAGAGTGGCAACCGTCTACTCTTTCTAGCTTGAGAAATTTCGCGGCTCTTCATACATAAATAGTGTTTAGTGCCGCAGATGCAAGGGAAGTGTGAATGCCACATTCGAATCCCCTGGTGATGCACACACAGATCATGACAAAGACAGTGAAGATAGTTTTCATTGACACGAGATCATCAATGGATATCCTGTTCTAGGAATCATTTCAGAAGCTTGGCATATCTACAACAACTCTAAAGCCTTATGTAGGAAAATTGGTTTCATTTTCAAGGGATGAAGTCGGGGTTGCGGGAACCATCGAGTTGTCAATACTCAGTAGTGCTAGAAACAACCGTGTTAAGGCACTTGGAAAGCATAACTTTTACCGTGGTATGTCTCCTAGCCGTGTATAATGTCATCTTAGGGAGAGTCACATACAAGAGGAATTGGGGAAGTGCGTGGACAGTGGTCAGAGAGCAAAAATTGTTACCTTACCTCGGCGAGAAAGAGGAAAGAAGTGTTTTGCATCAGTGAGTCTGCCACAAGTCTTGTTGAGAAGGAAGATGAGGGAGGCTCCGTGGAATCTTTTGTAGAAGACAGCTAGCCTCAGTTGGATGAGGTTGAACTAGAAGTTCGACCCCATGCCTGGTAGGTTCTGACCGCGGACGAGAAAACAACCTACAAAGTACAAACCTTTCGCCACCCCGAACAATGTTATATATCTCGGGCAGGCGTTGGATGATCACGAAAGAAATCGGGTGATGGATGTCATAACTAGATCAAATGATGTATTTGCATGGTCTCCCGGGGATCTTTGGGGTGCGCCCGCTACACTGGAAATGCATATACTGAGGATTAGCATTGGGCTCGACCAGTTGCACAAAAAAAAAATGGCTCCTGAGAAAGCCAGATCGGCTAGAGAAGAAACAGAGAAATCACTCAGCGTAGGCTTCATTGAAGAAGTACAAGATTCAGCATGGTTGTCTAATGTCGTTTTAGTAAAAAAAAACTCTAACGATAAGTGGATGATATGTGTAGACTTCTCAGATTTAAACAAGACTTGTCCCATGGATAACTATCCTTTTCCCTCGATTGATGAGCTCGGATCCTTTAGCTAAGAAGGCTATCACGTTTATCACTAATAAGGGAATCTATTGTTACCGAGTAATGCCTTTTGGGTTAAGGAACGATGGGACAACATTTCAAAGGACTGTAGATCGAATATTTCGCAGACAACTTGGCCAAAATGTTTTAGTCTACGTGGATGATGTGTTAGTAAGGAGCCGAAGGAAAGAGGATTACGTGACCAATTTGTTTTTGCAGCCCGCAAACTTTACCCATATTTCCAAGGACATCCAATCGAAGCTCTAATAGACTTATCGGTGCGATAGATTCTCCATTCGCCATGCTTGTTAGGAAGAATGGTTAAATGGGTCGTGGAATTATCTGAGTTTGATATCTCGTACCAGCCACGGAAGGCCCAACTCGCTCAGGTGTTGGCTGACTTTGTAGTAGAGACCAACTTTGAGGTCAACCTCCGCGATGATGAGGTTGAGTAGATCATCCACATCGACGGGGCTCTCAATGATGACGGATGTGGGGCAGGAGTAGCCATTACTCCGCCACGTGGGGATATCCTGAGCTTCGCGCATCACCTGGATTTCCAAGCTATAAATAACGATGTCGAGTATGAAGCATTAAGGACCGGCATGGAGTTGGTTTTGATTGGCGACGCAAGACAAGTAAAGGCATTCACTGATTTAGAAATTTCCGCACGCCAAGTTGAGGGCGTGTATGAAACTAAAACCAGTTTGCTTCCAGACTATCTTCGAAAAGTGGGGGCCCTCAGGCGCGTGTTTGCACGGTTTACTTTAGTAGCAGTTCTGAGAATGGAAAACGAACACGCAAATGCTCTGGACAAAATAAGAGTTGGGATGCCTTCAGAAGTAGGGGACAAGGTTGTCTTATGAAAAGCGTCTGCAAAGGAGAATCTTGAATGATGTCTAATAGGTAACTTTGGAAGAAGATAGTGACTAGAGATTTGCCATTGTCAGGTACTTGAGTGTGGGGGTCACAACAGAGGACAGGGCGGAGGCGAAGTGAGTTATTATGCAGCGTGCCCGATTCACTATCTGCGGAGGAAAGTTTTACAAAAGGGGCTTCTATATGCCTGACTCGCCTTGTGTTTCGAGTAAAGAGGAGCTTCAGATTGTTGAGGAACTACAAGTGGAGTTTGTGCCCGTCATTAGGGATGTAGGGCTCTAGTTGCTAAGATCACACGATTGAGATATTATTGGCCAACCAAGAAAACTGCCATCAAAGGCTTTATCATCAATTGCGATGCATGCCAGCAGCATAGCAACTTGGGTCACCGACCAACAACAGAGATGAAGGGCATCCATGGACCTTATCCGTTTGCAATCTGAGTGATGGATATCCTGGGCCCATTCCTGATCGCACCTGGACAACTGAAGTTTGTATTTGTGATTGTTAACTATTTCACCAAGTGGGTCAAGGCTGAGCCTATGGGCACTATAACAGCGAAAAAGGTGAGAAAGTTCTTATAGAAGTACCTGGTGTGCCGTTTCAGTGTGCCAAAGGCAATAATCACTGACAATGGACCCCAGTACGACTGTGGGGGTAATTAGAGATTTTTATGCTAGCCTAAATATCAAGTCCTACTTCTCATCAATGGCTCATCCTCAAACCAACGGACAGATTCAGATTTCCACGGAAGTTAAATGGGAGCGAGAGACGAGATTGTGTTTGAATTGTTGTCCAATTTGAAAGAAATGTGATTGTTCTTTTGCTCTATTGTTTGCACAGATTCAGATTTTGAAGAGCATGATAATGGTTGCGGTTAATGGTTGCGGTTTGGATGATTTTCCAGAGGCTTCTGTGGCAATCTTTGAATCATCTCCTGGTAAAATAATTTCAATTTATGGGGATTTTGTAACTTATCTTTCTGCACCTGCATTTGTAACTATGTGCACCTAATTTCAATGATTAATTGCATGCAACTTCATTTTCAATTTGAATCTGGTTATACATTTTGTAATTGTTGCCTGTTGGATTTAATGTTCTGATCCACTTTAGCATTGGAGCATGCTTGCTGATAAGTGTGGGGGTCGAGGGAGTCCCACACTACTGATTTTGCTAAGTGATTTTGTAGGGTTGTTTCTTTTTTTTTTGTGAGTATGCAATTTGTCTCCAATTTATTTTAGTGCTGACATCGTTATATATGTATGCTTGAGTCCTTAAAAATTGGTTTGTGTTTTGGTGTTGATATCGTTTTTATGTGTATTTTTATGTGCTGACATCGTTTTTATGCGTATTTTTTAGTGCTGACGTCGTTTTTATGCGTATTTTTAGTGCTGACATCGTTTTTAGTTGGATATTATATATGTAGGTATATATGTGTATGCTTGAGTCCTTAAAAATTGGTTTGTTTTTTAGTGCTGACATCGTTTTTATGCGTATTTTTTAGTGCTGACATCATTTTTATGCATATTTTTATGTAGGTATATATTTGTTAACATCGTTTTTGCAATATAAGAGATGGAGGAGGAATGACGTCAGCATCGTCAACGTCGGCAAATTTGGCGTATCCGGTGTTGGCGTCAGCAAACTACGTTTGAGAAGACTGAGAAGATGATTAGGATTTCAATAGCTTCAATGTTTTCTATAATGAATTTGTTTTAATTGCTCACCGATATTCTTTGTTTCTCACTACCAAAAATAAAATAAAGGCAAAATTGGATATAGATATATATATATATATATATATATATATATATATATATATATATATATATATATATATATATATATATATATATATATATATACCCATAAAAACTTCATTAATTGGGTATATACCCATCAAAACTTCAAAATTGGTTATATACCCCTTAAATCATTTATCATATATTTAATTTATACTATTGAATGTAAAAATTATTAAAAAACTAATTATTTAAATATCAAAATTAGTTAACTTTCAAATAATTATAAAAATGAGACATTGATTTCAATTTCTCTCAAACTAAGTAACTTTTTTTTTAATTTGATGTGATTTTACATTAAAAAAATATGTATTTTATTTCTTTACTATGGTTTATGGTCATTTTTATAACTTAATTATTTTGAACTTATACATGAAACTTGATATTCAAACTAAAATCATTGGATAAAAATATAATTATAATTACGTTGAAGTTTAACTTTTATATTAAAATTTTAATTATATTTTCTATCCAATAATTGGAAAGTGATAGATTTTCTAATTATTTGAAAATTATTTAAGTTTAGTATTTAATTAAATTTTAATGTAATTTTCACTCAATAATATTAGATCAAATATATTATGGACAATCAAACAAATTTTAAATGATTTGATGGGTATATAAACAATTTTGAAGTTTTGATGGGCATATACCCAATTGATAAAATTTTCATGGATATATACCCAATTGCGCCTAAAATGGCCATAGAATATTCCTTTGTTTCTTTTTTTTTTAGTAGAACATTCCTTTGTTTCTTTGCTTTCCCTCTTTTATATTTTATATAAAATTTCTAATGTTATTTGATTTGTGAAATCCAAATAATTGGTAATGACTTAATACGTCAAATATACTGATATCCGATGTCATCACTGTCGGCGTCAGTATCCTCGTAGATGGCGTCAGCAATGTTGATGTCAGCATTTTTGACGTTGGTGCCAGCATCCTCGTAAACAGCGTCAGCAATGCTGACGTCACCATTTCCGACATCGACGTCAGCACTGACGCGCGAAAAAAAAAATCGCTGACGCGGAGGGGGGCACACGAGGCGGGCACAAGGGATGGACAGTTTGCAAAATTTTCCCATAATGTGGATAGTTAGCTAATTTGCCCATGTTTTATGGACACTTTGCAAACTGTCCCTTAATATAATTTGAATTAAATCTTAAGTTTCAGATAAAAACCATCGAAAAAGAAGCAATTGGACGGGGGTTTATTTGCAGATTGACGTGTAAGCAGTTAGTTTTAACTGGACACCCAGAGCAAAACGACATGACACATATTGGAATCGACTGGACAAGAGTTATCGGACAAAAAAATTCACCATCGACTTCAGATATAAAAGGGGTAAATTTGCTTCGGATAGATTTTAGGGAGACAACTCTCACATAACCTTTATCGAACGCAAACTTGCCCATTTTCTATCTGAAGTCGATGGTGAATATGTTTATCCGATAACTCTTGTCCAGTCGATTCCAATATGTATCATGTCATTTGCTTTAGGTGTCCAGTTAAAACTAACTGCTTATACGTCAACCTGCAAATAAACCCTCACCCAAGTGCTTCTTCTTCGATGGTTTTTATCTGAAACTTAAGATTTAATTCAAATTATATTAATGTCTTCTCACTGTCACTCTTCCATCTCTCTCTGTCCTATCCTCACTAATCTCTCTCTGCTCTGCAACTTTACTTTTCTTTTTCACTCCTCTCTCTCTCTCATGTCCTTTCTCTCTTCTGTCCTCTGCAGACTTTCTATTGCTTCCCTCCCCCCCCCCCCCTCTGATTTGTCCAGGTCTAGCTGCGGTCAGTGGAAGGCCAAACACCCTCACTTACCTGCTACCAGGGGAACCTTTTATCCCCATATTCGATTTGGCCCAATTTAAAACCAGATTGAGATAACCTTGCAAAGAAACCGAATTTTTGGGTTACTTTGTGCATTTCCCTCTAATTAAAATTGTTACTTCGTATAAGTGTTAAAATACAAGTAAAATCATTTTTTTTAAATCAAGGTTTTTTTTTTATCAAACACGACATTTAATTTGGACCTCTAGCAATGTTCCAAAAAACGCTTGGCGGGTGCTTGGCGGTAGGGTAGGATCAAGGGTCTAGGCGGGGTGTAGGCAGGATCTAGGCGGATTTCATGGCGGAGCTTTGCTGTTTAGACGGGTTTTGACGTCCTTGGCGGTGGGACGAGTTCAAGGGTTTAGGCGGGGTCTAGGCGGGTCTTGAAAGGTTTTTTAGAACAGTGACCTCTAGTAGCCCTACCACATTAAAAACTCAAACAAATTATCGAACAAAAAAATAAAATAAAAAGTTAGAGGGTAGAGAACAAACAAAAAAACCCTGGGTCTACTCAAATATCATATCATGGATTTGTAATGGATTTGAGAAAGCTCAACCATCAATCGGTATGCTTTCGTTTTCAATATTAAAATTAAGCTTGCTCAATGTTTTTAGCAAAATTGGTCTACAGATAATAGAACTCAAAATTTATACTCCATCATTTTAATAATTTCGACAATTTCATTATTATTTAAGTTGATAAAACAAATCAAATCTAAACATTATCCAAAAAAAAAAAGTCACATACACATAATAATCTTCTTTTTCTAAACCAATGGCACTTAGAGAGAAGTACTACACTAACAAGTAACAATGTATATTATTTGATTTTTCGGAAGTGATATTTACAACAGTGGCAGATCTAATATTTTAAATCTAGGTGAGCGAAAAAATATTTTCTTGAGAGACAAGAAAATTTTGTCAGGCTAAAATATAATTCATATATATGTGTGTGAATATTAAGAATCCAAAACAATATTTAAACTATGATTTATCAATTGCAAGATTTACATTTTAAAGTGTTCTAAAAGATGCTAGGCGGTGGGTGGCCGTCTAGCGCCTAGGCGGTTAGACGGGTGTTTAGGCGGTGCCTAGGCGGACTTAGACTAAACTTGATTATTTCCCTATATTTCAATAGATAGAACATGCAATAATTTATATAATGTAGTAATATGTATAATATCACTCATAAACCCAAATTTGGTGTGCTTATCTAACGCTAAAGTCGATAAATGTAAAAGCGCTCATCCGGCTGATAACTTTAAACCTCCTAAAATCTGAAACCATAGGCTTGAATCAAAAGTAAATGCATCCCGACTTGGGGGATAAAAAAAACTATAAGCTAACTAATCACTCTCCTAGAAACTAAATCTAAATAATCACCCACCTAGGCGGGACTAGGCGGGGACAATACGACACCTGGGCGGGATTAGGCGGCTCTTAGGTAAAAATCCGCCTAGGCGTAAAAATTCATAGATGCCTTGCCGCCTAGCGCCTAGGCGGCGCCTGGGCGCGATTTTTAGAACAGTGATTTTATAATGAAAATAGTATTTAACCAAAAGAGAGGGATGTAATGACACACCAAAAATTGAAAGCATAAGAGTATATAGAACCAAAATTGACAATTTAGTTATTTATGTTCAATTGAACTATTGGAAATTAGATTAACACAACTCTTAATTAAGCAATTAAACATGTAATACAACACTCAAAACCCGAGTTCTTACAAATTACCATACAATTCAAAACCCTAATTATCAAATTTAATAATTAATGTAATCATTGTTAAAAAAAAAATATGTATAGCTAATGAATAGAAATATACCTTATTGGTCGGTGAAGATAGTAAACTAGTGACATGCATAAGGAGATTGAAATAAAAGATTCGAAGGCTCTAATCTCTAATGGAGATTATAACGTAATGAGTGGACAAAAGCTATAAATGGTCGATTAATTTTATTTACGGAATTTTCGCCTGGTGCCCCTGAGGTAAGGGTAAATTCGCCGGGTGTACAAAAGATTGGGATAATTCGCCAAATGCCCCTGAGGTTTGGTTTTTTTTCGCGAAATACCCCTCCGTTAAATGGGTTGGCATTTTCGTTAAAAAAGTAAAAGAAAATAAAAGAAAAGAAAGAAATACAGAGAGAAGAGAGAAGAGCAAAGAGCGATTCAGAGAAGGATCGAGAGAGCAAGAAGAGGATCGAGAGAGAGCAAGAAAGAGCAAGAAGAGGATCGAGAGAGAGCAAGAAGAGCGTCGAGAAAGCCATTGCACCACCTCCCAGCTCTACCACCTCCCAGGCTCTCTCTCTACGAAGCTTAGACTACGAAGGTGATTGGAGAACTCGACGAAATCGACAAGGGCATCAGCAATTACAATTGAAAAGCAGATATGAGCGATATTTGCTCGTCTATGGCTGATTCACAAGGTTCGGGAAGTAGTGGCAATCCAATGGTAAGTTTGTTAGAAATTAGGGTTTTCGATTACTAGAATTTTTGGGGGAAATCTTTATAAACAGTAGTTTTTTGCTTAAATTGTCAAAGGTGAGGATGAAAGGAGGCATAAATTCATGTTTATTCATGAGAAAGTGGAATGCTGCAGCAAAGGATTCTAGACTGATTATATGTGAATGTGGATTTGAGTGTCAATATTTCACTTCCATGACAGATGGAAATCCAGGAAGAAGATTTCTAAGATGTAAGAATTACAAGGTATGTAATCTGTTTTTTGATGTTCCATTCTTGATTTTTTTTTCTGTTATGACAGATGGAGTTGAGAATGAGATATGTAATCTGTTTTTGTTGCAAGGTATATGTAACCTGTTTTGTTTATTACAATGCAGTCAGGAGGTTGTCGAGTGTGGGAATGGTTTGACCCTCCATTATGTGCTCCGGCAAGGCAATTAATCCCGATGTTAAGAGATGAGATAATTCAAGTGAAGAATGCATTAGATGTGAAAGAGGATATCATTCAAGCATATAGGAGTGAGATCCGAAGGCTTCAAGATGATAAAGAGATGAAATTGAGCGGTGGCATTCACATATGGAGGATTATCTTTGTTGTTGTGGCACTTTCATTTGTATTGAAATTTTTCTTTTTTTAGTCTGAGACTGATTTAAGTAAATTGTCCTGTGTAAACTGTTATTGAAGATATTGCACTAGGTTGTAAGCATATGTTTAAATTGAAGTAAATGAAAGTTATCATTCAAAAGTGTTATTTTCTTTGCTGTCAATTTTTTGCATTATTCTTGCTTTGGTACTTGTTGCTGATTTTGATACTTGTATGGGTCTGTTTTGATCTGTTTGGGTCTGTTTTGATAGTTGTTGCTGTTTTTAGGGCTGTCAGGACAACAAAACAGCAATAAGAACAATACTTGGATGCTGATTTTTTGGGTTTGTTTTGAATTACTTGGTTCCTGATTTTTTTTACTGTCTGGACAGCAAAAACAGCCACATTAGCTGCTGAATATATGCCTCTGTACTGAATTAGCATATGCATATAATAGTTAGCTAGTTGAATATATGCCTCTGCTGAATATATAGCTACTGAATATATGCCTCTACTGAATATATGCCTCTGTAACTTGGTTCCTGGTGTTGGGTTATGCATATGCATATAATAGTTAGCTAGTTATATGTTAAGTAATATATGCCTCTGTACGGGAATTGAAGAAATGAAGCAAAGAAGAAATTGATGAGCAACCCAAAAAATTGATGATGCATGCCAATAAACATAAATCAAATCCATGATACTGGTTTGTACCAAAACAGAAATTGATGCGTAAAGTGGCCTTGCCTAACTGTTTTGTACCAAAAAAATGCCCCTAGCCATGCTACTACCGCCCAACAGTTTTGTACCAAAAAAATGCATTACAAAACAGACTTATAATGCCTAAGCTACTGACTTTCAGGCAACCATGGGGCTGAGGACATAACACCCGTGTCTTGGGCAATTGATGAGCTTGTTTTCCTCCCCTTTTGTCGACGCTCTACTCGGATGCCTTGTTCCCTAAGCTCTCTTGCTGTTGGTCCACCCTTGCAAGTCTTCCTGTTATGCCCGAACGCCTTGCATCTTCCACAAGCCACGATGCGAGACCTCTTTCCCGGCTCTTGTTGACCTTCTTGCCTCCTCCGAGTTCTTGGAGGTCTTCCGACTCCTCTTTTCATGCTTGGTGGACTGATTTTAGGAAGATCAAATGCAGGCCATTGTTCCTCATCCATAACCGCCTTGTAGGCCATTGTTTCTCTTCTTCTTGCCGAAGTAGGAGGAACTCTCCTATTAGACGTAGGTAGACTACCATGACTTGACCTTTGGGGAGCTACTAGTTGCCTTTTAGAATCAAACAAACCTCGTGCCATGTCTAGATTCTTAGAAGGGGAATCATCAGTTCCTATGGCCAAATTAATTAACTTCTTCTCAGAAAATAAATGGAACATGTTCACAACATCGCTATTAGTTTCTAGTTGAAAACTTTGCCCATTATGCGCATACCATAGAGTTGGATGGTCAGGAAGAAACATTTTGATTTTCTCAGCCCCCTCTAACAGTTCAACAAATAAATCTAGAATGTTGCACTTATCAGGATCATCAACCTCTATTTCCACATATTCTCGATGGATATAGCGAAGTCTCAATAATATCTTCTCTTCCATTCTACAAAAGTTTCAAGATGTTTTCAATTTTCAATGAATTGATTTCAACACTTACTAGGATAACTAAACAACCCCTAAATCCCTAAACCCTAAAATGAAGTAATGAAACAAATTAAAGCACTTGTAATGTTCAGCTTATCAATAACACTGATGACAGTACATAAGATTCAATCTGAGCAATACAACGAACCCTAAACTAAAGATAGAACTTGTCCATTTTGTTCATTTATATCTCAGAAAACAAATATTTAACTTGTATAAATCCCCAAAACTCATGGGGCCTTAAATCCTCAAACCCTACATCTCATAACTGAAAAGGGAGTTGAAATCAAAAAGATATCACAAAATTAGATACCTTTTCATCCATAAAACCAACAAACAAACCCCATTTCGAAGATTCTCACATGAGAATCCTCCAAATATTCCAAATCAAAAAACCTAAATCCTCACATTGTATATCGTTAAATCGAAATTAAGAGAAGACACTTACCTCTCAACAGCAATTATTGGCGTCGACCGCCTTCTCTTTACTAGCGCTTGGCAATCTCAGGCAATGGCTTTGGCTCCAAGCTCCATGAGTTCTCTCTCTCCCATGGGTCGATGAAGTTCCTCCTCGCAGAGTCGCAGTAACCAACGAAGGGGGTGATAACCTTTCTTTCTTTTTATTTAACGGAGTTATAACCTTTTTTTTAACCCATTTAACGGAGGGGTATTTCGCGAAAAAAAACCAAACCTCAGGGGCATTTGGCGAAATATCCCAATCTTTTGTACACCCGGCAAATTTACCCTTACCTCAGGGGCACCAGGCGAAAATTCCGTTTTATTTATTTATTTCTATAAAAAAAATTAAAAACAATACCGTTACTGTCAAGATGAATGTAAATTTTGTTTGGGTTGATTTTTAAATCGGTAAAAAAAAAATTAAGTCAAATAATATCTTTTTGGGCTTAGATCGAGGTGCCCTTAGTTTTTTCATAATTTTAGACCACCAATTTTTTTTATTCTAGCCTAGCCTATAACTTTCTACTCAACAGTGGCTGGGTTTGCCACCACCAACATCCGCCTCTGAATCATACTCCCTCGGTTCACAAAAACTTATCGTTTTAGCCTCGGACACAATTTTTCATGAATTTCTTAAACACCCAAATTACCCCTAGTTAGCTCTTCTCATTGGTGTAATTGTGAGTAGACATGGCCACGGGTCCAACCCGCCGGGTCGAGAACCCGAGGGACAGGACCCGAACCCTAACCCAAAAATGTCACGGGTTGACGGGTCGGGTTGACCCATTGAGCCGCCGAGTCGACCCGTTAACCCAACATGTCACATTATTTTTAAAAAGAAATCATTTTTTTAAAAGTTAACTATTATAAATAAATAAATAAATGATATGTGAAGATAAAATCTTCACAACACATTTTATCACTTTGACATGAAAATTTGGGAAAATTTTATATGTACATACCAATTCTTTCATCAACAATAATTTCAATGTGGGATGTAAGAGGAAAAAATATGAGAATATTTTTTTTTTTGTCAAACTTCATTTCCAATGTAGGAAATGTAGGAAACAAGTGAAGTGGGAGAAATAGGATAGTGGGATACATATATATACCCTCATGACTTCTCATTCTAACTCCATATTTTCAATGTGAGAGGAAGTCTTTGTCTCACATTGAAAATGAGGGGATGGAATAAAGACTTCCAACTCTATAAAAGGAGAAGAATGAGGGTTTATTTATTCCACATTGCCATTGCATATTAGATTATGTAATATTATGAATTACCCTAAGAATAATTTACATAATAATTAAAATTTTATTTTATTAAAAATAAATTTTTCAAAAAAAAATATTTTGAAATGGCGGGTTGACCCACCGGGTCATGGGTTATCTTTTCCCCAACTCTTACCCTCAACCGGCCGAGCCAACCCTTCGACCCTTGGACCCTGACCCGACGGGTCATCAACCCGTGACCATGTCTAATTGTGAGTATGTACTTGGTTTCACATAATTACTCATCTCAAAATAAAGTACAATTATTACAAGACTAAATTTGGAGCCAAAATTTAAATTTGCTAAGACAAATTCAAAATAAGTAAGGGTAATTTGGAAAATAATTTGGTATAATGTCTAAAACGACATGTTTTTTTGAACAAAATTGAAACTCTAAAACAATAAGTTTTTGCGAATGGATGGAATATTTTTCAATACACCACATAAAAGGCTTACCATTTTGAATGTCATCAAATTGGCTTATTAGTAAAAAGGGATGTGCAAGTTGGGAAGATTTGCTATCAGGCTAACGTTGTCGTCGATCCCTTGATCAATGGGTCTTGTATAACTTTAACTCTAAATAATCACTGTGTCGCCAATTCCCTTGATTAAAAAGTGAATTTTTTAAAAATTGGAATAGTTAAGGAGACTTCACCACTTCACACACGATTTCTCATATATTATACGGAGTATATAATAATAAAAATAGATATAATAAGCATTAGTAGGGATTCTCCCAAAACGAAAAACTGAGTGAAAGTGGTTGGAAATGATATAAAATGGTTAGAAAAATCCAATAATAAAAATAAAGATAGGAAATGATGGGGCATTCGACATGCCACAGAAACCGTATTCGTCCGCAGTGATGTAAGTGGGGGCACATAAGAAAGGGCCCCCAAACCCACATTTCGTGGCCCATATATGTTTAAGCTTTTAATCCCCTGGTTCTCATGTCCCCAATAAGATTTCGATACGTATGAAAGGCCAAAGCAAAATAAATTGTATAAAATCGGAATTTTCACCGAATGCCCTAAAATTAAAGTTCATTAAATTAATGTGGTGTATGAAAATTAAGGGCTCCAACAACACAAAGTAAACTAAATGAAAATAAATTTTGTATAAGAAAATATATATAGATAAGAGAATAATGGTATTTTTTATGTAAAAATTAAGATGAGATTGGTAATGATTAGGGGAGTATATGAGATATGGTTACCCCTGCTCAAATTAGTAATTGAAATAAGGAGGAACAAAACCAATTTTGTAGAAAAGTTGGGAGGAGATGATAATGATTAAATTTTTTAACAATGTATCTTAAACTATAATTGGACTACATTCGTTTCCTTTTCCTTTACCTTTCAAAATTTTCACCCAAACGAGCCCTTAATATATTGTACAAGATATCCCTAAATTTTTCTTTTTTTTTTGCTAAATGCCTATGAGGTTTTCATTTCTTTCACCAAATGCCCCTATGTTGAATTTGTTAACATTTTGAATTAAAATATTTTCGAATTAATCCATTTGGTTAAAAAATGAAAACTAATAATATTAGATATTATCTAATATTATTAACTTTATTAAAATATTTTTGAAGGAAACTGCATATGGTACCCTTCAATTCAAGTATAACTTATTTCATGAGGTGTACAAATTTTTTATTTATTTCGCGTGGCACCCCTGAGGTTTGTAAATATTTTGTCTCGTGCCCCTTTGTTAAATTTGAGCCAAAAACATCAACTTTTGTTAAGATAAAAGGGGGAGGGGGGGATTTCGTTAGGTGTCCCTGTTTTTCACAATTCCGCTTGGTGTCCCATTTTTTTTTTGTCCCGATGATGGTACCGTTGAGTTTTGTCAAAAGTTCACTCATGCCCAAAACTCATATTTTCTTGTTTTTCATAACTAAAACCACCCTTTATTATTCCTTTCTTCACAACCCCCCCCCCCCCCCCCCCACCCACTTTACTTTAAACATTTTAAAAAAATTACCTATTATTTGATTAAATTCAACATAAAAAAAAGAGATAAAACCACCTTTATTTTTAAAATTTTACAAAATCACATATTATTCTAAAAAATTTATCGCAAAATCACCCTTGTTTCCAAAAAAACTAGATCAAAATCACTATAGTTTTTAAAATTGTACAAAAGATCTATTATTTTTCAATACTTTGCAAAAACAAAAAAACTCTCATTATTTGCCACAATAATATTTAGCACCTATTATTTTCCAAAACAATATTTAACATATAGCTTACTAACTTTAAACATTTGTAAATGTGATTGATCAATTTAATCGAATTCTCTATTAAAATTTTATTGAAAAAGAAAAGTAAAATTTATTTATTTCATTTTCTTCTCTTGTAAAAGAAATATATATAAAAAAATTAAGTATTCTTATCTTATTAGGTTTTATTTATTCCAAAAAAAGAAATGAATAACGCCTTCTTTTATTATATAAGAAGTGGTTTTTTTACAAACTATGAAAACTATATAACGGATCTTTTCGGTGATGTTAAAAAGTAAAAACACAAAAAAATTGGAAACAATGGGTGATTTTTGCTAAAACTTTGGCAATAATGTGTGATTTTGTTAATTTTAAAAAATAAAGGTGGTTTTTTCACTTTTATGTTGAATTTAGTTAAATAATAGGTAGTTTTGTTCAATATTAAAAGTAAATGGGGCTTTTTTTTATGAAAATATGAAAAATAAGGGTGGTTTTAATTATTAAAAAGGAAAAAGTATGAATTTTGGGCATGAGCCAAACTTTTGACAAAACTCTGAGGTAACATCCAAACAAAAAAAAAAGTATGGGACACCCACCGGAATTACCAAAAACTCAAGGGCACTAAACGGAATTTTCCTAAAAAATTAACGCTGCGGCTATATGCACCCCAAATCATGCACGTCCTTAAGGACGTGCATGATTAAAAGGGGTTAATTTTATTTTTTTAAATATTAATCAGACACAAGGCTTGCACGTCCTTAAGGACGTGCAATTTTAACCTTGTGATTTGTGATGTATCTAGCAACACCCAAAATTAATTAAAAGACTAACCAACAGAGGCGATTAACGAGAGAGAGGTCGATCGGTGGATGCCAGTTTTCGACGTCGGAGGACTCGTTGGTACATACACGGAGAGGGAGGAGGTGGGCAATTACGAGCTTTTGACTACCACGAGGGTTAGTTCTCAGTACCTATCTGAAGTTGTTTTGATTTGGAGTTGATTTGGAGATTTGAGGATTTAGGGATTTGGGGATTTAGAGATTCTAGGTTGGTGTATCTCACTAATGTTTTCAACCTTCGCAATTATGAATTGAATATAAAACAAAGTTGAGACTTGAGAGACTAGTATAATGTCCTAATCTCGCCCATACGAAAGAGAAGAACACGTAATTAAAAGGTTAATAAACTTGGATAATTTGTGCTATATTTTTAGATTTCTTTAATTTTGCTTGATTTTTGCCAATTTTGCTCAATTCTAATACGAGGTGGGCTGATTCCATTAGATTTTTCAATTTTGACGAAGATAAGAATGAAAATAGCAATGTGTGACAGTGCGAATATACATTGGTTTCAATGTTGCTTTCTCAGTTATTATGGCACTGATAATTTCTTTGCAATTTAAGAAGTGTGTTGACGATGAATAAAAATGGTTTATTACTTAGTTCTTACTTTTGGGTAGTGATTAGTTCTTAGGGATTATATAAGTTGCTTTATTTGTTTTTACCACATTGTAAGTCTATTAGCTCAAGAGATAGAGCGATGTGTGTATGCGCAAGATGCAGGTTAAAATTCAGCATAGGCTAATCTCAAATTAAATTTAACTTATACCCCTATTTTGATTTATATTGAAGGTTACCAACAATCACCTGTAAAAAATATGCAACCAAAATAGCCCAACTGAATTTGATTTTCACAACCTGGAGCTCTTTTGTGATGTCTATTTGTTTCAAGGGCGGTTGTGTACATAAACACATGCTGTGAGTGCAAGGCCACATTGCATTTATCCTTTTTTGTTGTGTGCTGAATTATGTTGTTTATTTGACAACTACCTATCCTATATCCCTTTGGCACACATCTATGAGTAAGCAAGCCAAATTGCACGTGTACACTGGTGTTACTATTGATTTAGTTTCCATCAAGGGATGTTATTTCATCTATTATCTTGCTGAAAAACAATTGGTGTGTTGTTGCTGAATATTAATTTATGGCTTAGTTTACAACTGCCTTTTTATTATCATTTCCTCACTTTTAGCTTAGTTGATATGAGTATTTACATGATCTCAATAATGTCATTTGATAATAATTCATTAACTTGGGTTGATATTCTTCCTCTTAAGGATAAACAAGTGATAAAATCATTTATGTAGAACCCTTCTCCTATGATTCATGTATGTATATCTCTTTCTTCTTTCACTTAAAAGGTGGCTTTATGCTAGGAAAAAAAAATTTAGAACATATTTGGGATTCGAACTCACATCATTGTGTCGAAGCACATTACTCTACCGATTGAGCTAATAGGTTAAAGAAATAGAAATGCAATCATAAGAACACACTATAAGTACCATATGTCTTAAGACCCACAATAGAAAATTACTGGGTGAAAAGGTTCTCAGCTGATGGGTAGAAGAGATAATCTTAAATCTTTAATTCAGGCATACTGTCAACTCATGCACCCATTTTACCGTACACCGGTACATGGCATAACAAAATGACAAATGAAAAAATCATTTTCAAGCAATAGAAGCATAAGAAACTAATCCATAAACATTATAGCTATGGTAGTTGTGGTGTCTAACTTTAGACAATGAATTTAATAGATAGCTTTGGGTACATTGAATTGATATATATCCTCTAAATCAATTTAGATTATTTGCTAGGGTGGTTTTTGACATCTACGCCATCGATCATAATCATCATCAATTTCATCAGGTTTTTCACACCGACCATTAATAAACCAACTTTCTTCTTAGCGCCAAGGGCCATCCTAATAGTACTACTCCAACTATGAAAATTAGAATAGTTAAACTGACTTGTAACAAGCATCATACTAGGGTGATCGGAATTGGAGAGAGAACAGATCCGCATGATTTCCTTCTGAAGATGAACGATTCCCGCACTCAAACACCTTATCCTCAGTTTCAACAAACACCGCTTCATCGCCTTGCTCCATAGCTACAGAAAAGCTCTGAATCGTCCTCGCAAGTCGCAACACAGAAAACAAACAGCATACAAGCAGATCTTCGCTAAATGAAGAGATCAACCAGGAAACGAACAACACACCACCAGATCTAACCTCCGTAGTTAGATGATGGCTCTGATACCATAACAAGAATCGAAAACTATACGATTTCGCACCAGTTAAGCATAACTAATGTAGATCTTGATGCAATAACACCAAATCACTCATACGAACTCAGAGCTTTAGGGAAACATTTTCTCTGTATTTCAACCAGGAAATGAAAAGTACTTTACAAGAAGCTAACAACCTCTATTTATACTACTGCTACTAACTTCCTAATACTGACTCGGTTAACAACCAATATTACCACCCCTTGCCTGTACATAATATTACCAAAATGCTACACTACAATATACTCTATAAGATCACTACCTCTAAAGGATTAGAAATTACCTTGAAAAAATCTTTTTGTCGACGTTGAAAATCCACTACACCCTTATCGAATCCTTTATTCTCTCATGAAAACTCGACTTCAATTTGATTCTCGTCTTCATCGTTGAATCATGCTTTAGATATATACTTATATAGGGATTTTGGCCATAGATAGAGCAGTGTAACGACCCGAGATTAGAGATCTCGAGTTACGTTTCGAAGGATATAATCCTCTGTTAGGATCTTGCGCACCAAGTACAGGTTGAAGGTTTGAAAAACGAATATTAGTAGTTAAAGTGAGATTCCGCACCCAAATTCGTAAGGTCTGTTAGAGACCCGGGGTAAAACCTCTGTACATGTCCTAAGACTAAGTCGTGAAAACCATTTGACAATTCAAACTCAAGCATAATTCTAAAACGATACATAGTGGTGCCACGAAAAAGCTGGGTCAAAACATAATCCAGGTAGTAAATCCAAAAACCACAAGAGTTGGTGAAGTCAGAGTCTCAAGGCTCTCTCTCTTCACCATGCAAAATCCCACGCTCAAAGAGTCAAACATCAGCATCAATCACACATATAACATATACCTAAAAAAATAAAGTAGGCAAGGGGTCAGATTGAGGCCCGCACTTGGCTGGTCCCCACATATAAGCACACACATACGCTATACCTAATATCATGCTTCTAATGCAGGACATGAATATTAACACACAACATGCTCATAGTTTATACGTGCAGAATATTAAATAGGGCCCTAGCTAACACAAAATGCCAAAATGGCATGTCCCTCTCTTACCACCGGCCCCTTCCCAATAGGGCGGAGGTTGGTCAGTTCATGAATGCATTCCATTCCATTAATATTGTATCAAGCCGATTAGCCCAACCCGAAAGCATGCTCAACATAATAATCATATTTACCATCATATTCATCGTCGTATTGTTCATAGTCATCATGCTCATAATATATGTAAAGGTGGTGCCATATGACTCGAATGACTTAGAACGAGAACCGATGGGACCAGGCCATCCTATGACCCTAGAAAAGACTCTAGTTCCTTCATAGATAACGGTCGTTCTGTTTACAAACACATACAGAATAAGAATGCTTATTCGTTAATGCAATCCTAGCATGATAATACATGACATGCTATTATGATATGCAACGTACACCTAGTACATCATGCACATATAAGTAGGCAAGTGTCTGATCAATTTGAGTAAGCTCCGAAGAGACTTACCTGGCTAGCAGAGAAGCGAAAGAAGAACCCGACACAGAACAGCACAATCTGAGAGTATCACCTAGATACATATTTAAAGAATACAATGAGTCTACTTCTATAGCTACTCTAAACACATATATCACACACTCATACAGACAGATAAATAAACAAGTAAACAAGCTTGCATCAACCATACTTTCAATTCATCATGATCAATCATCCCTCATTTCATACAATATTCAACATGATCCGTCAATTCATTAGCTTAAGATAATTTCCAAATCATACTTAGCCAATTTCGCATGCTATCATTTTATACTCGTACTTAACATATAAATATACATCATCATCATCATAAGTAACTAACATTTAACCTTTTATAGTAAATCACCACAATCATGCGATTAGTCACACATATCATATCATCATGCTAGTTAGTCATTGAACAAATCATATTCCCAAGTTAGTTCCAAAACCATTTCAGAATCCGAATCAACTAGTTAGAAATTCCGACCTTGGAAAATGCTCGTCAAATTCCTTTTTCGATTTAAATTCGATAATACATTTTAATCTCCAAGTCTCGTAATATTATATTTTTTAACCACCATAATATTATATCTTAAATCTCAAAAATAATATTTTATATTTTAAATCTCAAACAATATTTTATAATATTTTAAATACCATTTATTAAACACTTTCATAAAATATTTCCAAATCCTTTAAAAATCTCAACCATTTTATTTAATAAAAATCAGCACTTTTAAAATCAACAAAACCGACCCCTTTATTTAGTAAAATACCAAACCGAGCTCACTTGTTTGGAAAACCCCAATCGAATCCAATTTTAACAAATTAGTTTTTCCTTTTTAAAGCACAAATCTCGGCCCAAAGAAAATTAGGCCCAAATGACCATCTCGCTCTCCCATTTCCCTAATCTGCTCGAAAGCAGAAATTAAAAAAAAAAAAGGGCCCAGCTAAGGTGAGGTGGCGGGTGATGTGGCCGATTAGGTGGCACGGGGGCCCACAACCAAAGGAGATGGGATAGATGTAATGTTCACCTCCTTCCTCACTTGCTTCTGCGTTTGAAAAAAAACCGAAGGAGGAGAATGGTTTGGCCGGCGGCAACCTGGACTCCGACCACCCAATCCCGACGGTACCGACCCACACACACAGGAAGGAAGGGAAAGAAGCTTCCCGAGGGGTTCCAAAATCGTCGGGCTTTGATTCGACTCGCCGGAGATACTTCGAGCTCGTCGAAGGACTGTTCTTCAAGCGAGAAGGCATGGGAGAGATGTGGGAGATTAAATGAGGGAGTTTTGGGTTGATAAGAGATGCAAGAAGGGAGAACGAATCGGAAACGAACCTTTTCTAGGTGAAACGTAAAACAGGGGCGCGAAGGAGGACGGTGGCAGCGTCGACTGCTCCTCGCGGCTTCGGCTGATGCTGGTGGCTTCTAGGAGGTTTCGAGGGAGCCTCTGCTTCTGGTGGCTCGAGGTGGGAGGAGGAAAGCAAGGTGGGTGGGGCTTGGGTTTCTCCTCGCAGCAAAAACAGGGGTAAAGGGATTGGGGGCTATGGTGGTGGCGCTCTGGTGACCGGGGGAGGGGTGACGACGGTGTGGTGGTGAGAGGCTGATGTGGTGGCGAAAGGGTGGTGGAAGAGTGGTGATGGAGGTGGTCCATTTGGCAGTGACCTGTTCGATTTGCTCAACACCTCTCCGGGATCTCCAGTTCTCCAACGTGGCCATATCTTGAAGGTTTCCAAGGGTTGCTTCCCCCTCATACATACCATGGTCGTCGCCGGAATTCTCGAGCAGTGGATAACTGTAAAGATCGGTCGTGACTTTTGGAAATAATGGACTTATCGGGTCTCACACACGTCTCAATTAGAGGAATTTGTTTTTCAGCCCAGCTAGAACATGCCCATTCCCAGCCCAAGAGGAATCCGATCTCCAGTAGTACGTACATCGACTATACCTTCTTCCACTGCGGACGATTGAGGATCCCTGAGAACAATCGTTCTACGCTGTCATCAATGGTCGCGCGATTGATGGGGGCTCGATCGAGGACGCGCGTGCACCATCTTCAACCAAAAGATTGCCGAAGTCTGGTTGATCGAGAAGAGAAGGAAGATGCGCTGGAGGTGTGCGATGATGGTCTACGTCTGGTCAAGATCGATGATAATTGAGGGTGTTCGGTCCGTGAATCGATCAGGCACGTAGCCACTGCAGCCATGGATGAGTATTGCTTGAAGGCAGGGCGGATACAAACGGGGGCATGTGGAGGCACGTGCCCCCACCCTCATCCGACGAACCTGTATATATAATCTCCTCGTCGATAGCTTCGTTTTGATATATAATACGCCTTAATCCGATATCCGAGTTAAAAGTTATGAATGTTTGAAAATTGAAGGTATATTAATCACTTTAATCTTATTTTAATAATCTTCAATGCTTTTATATGCTATTTAGATTGACATTTAAATACTATAATTTATCTCAAGAGTTTCAAAACAAGATGTTATATTACTCATTTCGAAAATTAGGTAAGAAGTTACGAAAGTTAAAATGAAGGGAAATACCAGTTTTTTTATTTTGCAAGATATCGGTAATGCACATTTCTAAAAAGATGATCGAAGTAAGAATTCACAAAGTTTTTAACTTAATTGGTATATCATCACATTAAGTATTTTTTAGTGTTACCAGTTGCAACAACTATAGTGGAAATAACTTTCTCTGTCTATGGGTGTTATCAAGACATATTTGTACAACAAGATGATGGAAGACTTTCTCTCTTAGATTTTGGTCTGCTTTGTCGAAAAAGATGTCTTCAAGCGGATAGATAGTGAAGTTATACTTCAACATTTTCAGGGTATTAAACCCCGTAAAATGGATTTACTCCATTTGTCGTCAAGTTCACCTATTTCGGTAAATAATTATAATTAACAACTCTTTGTACTATATATTAAATTCTTTTATTTTTATCGTTATTTTGTAGTATTGAAAACGTTATGTGTTGTATAAGTTTGCATTTTTCATTGTCATTTTTCACCATTGTGCCAGTGTGCCCCCACCCTCATCGAGTTCTGGGTCCGCCACTGCTTGAAGGCGAAGTGGCCCACCACGGAGGTGGCTGCCTTTGAGGCTGATAGGGTTGCTGCGGGTGGATCCGACTATCCGAACGGCGCCCCGCCAGTACAAACGACCCTGGTAGGTGCGTAGGAGGTCACATGTTGGGATCCCCCATGAAGAAGTAACCTCTGAGGTTAGCAACGACGGTTTGGTGCATGGTTGCTTTGCAGCATCACCATGGAAGGTATTTTTATACTTTGCCTTGATTATTTAAGGTATCTTGACTTAATTATCCGATGGCCGACAATGCTTTGATTTATTCAAATCAGGACATTCCTTGGCCTTTTCCGGTGGAATTGGAAGTCAATGAAAATTGTGATGACTCTAATTAGTGGAATAAGAACTAATATGTGTGGTATTAGTTTATTAATGTCATGACCTTACTAAATATATGGCTACTAGCTAGGATTTATGAGAAAGAAATAAGTGCATAAATACATCCTAGTTTCAATTTCGAACCACTTGATTTATGAATTGGGTGATTGCAAATTGGTGAAAATGTGCTATCATGATGATTTTGTATAACCCAAGTTTAACTTGTGTGGTTCATTTCATGATGCGACGTATGCGGAGTGGCACTGGGATGTTGGTAGCAAAATCATTTGCTACGGTTGCTAGAGGCAGGAGTTAAAGAAGCTCAGAATGGTGATGAACCAGTCGAGTCTTCACTTTGGTCATACAAAGGATCTTCTTCTACCGAGAACAATCGTGTCGGCCTATTTTGTGAGTAAAGTTTGATGAGCAATTCTTGCTTGACTTATTAGCTTTAACTACACGAAAATGCCTATATGTTGATTGATCTCATGTGCATTTGCGTGATAAAATGATGATCATGATATGACTTTTGGTTTGTCTTAAAAGAGGTGGATGATTCCACCTCCGAGCTTCTGAATTTGATTGATGGTTATGCGAGAAACTGATTTGGTTTTTGGAGGATTTTGACGAAATCTTGATTGGAAAGGATTTGACTCGTTTTGGTGTAAAATTGCTTGATTAAACGTTGGATTTGAAGTTTTTGACCGGTTTTGAAAGGAAATATCTGGGATTTAAAAGAATAAACGGTATTGAGAATTTTGAACGATTTCGATGTCAATCTTCCATTGCAATCCCTTGTGAAACTTTTCAAACCCGGACTTATATTATAACGCCTCACGAAGTGGATACAAGCATTTTATAGGGGCGCATATAGAATGCTTGCTAAGACCTAGTAAGGGCGCTATATTTGCTTTCGAGTTATGATATAACCGAAAGGTCAAGGTAAGAGTGTGGTAGGGGCCCATATCGCATACTTGCTACGACCATTTGAGAATATTATGATCACGTCATGGGTACTGTGAGGACCTCATATGAGCCCCTATGAGATGCTTACATGATCAATGACATGATCCTTGGACTCACCAATTTAAAACTTCATCCCCTTGTTTTAGAGTGATTTTAGTCTCGGGGACGAGACTTGTTTTTAGAGATGGATGATGTAAAGACCGGGAAATTTTATAATATTAAATTATTAAAATAGTGATTTATAATCATTTCGACTTTTAAGATTCGGAAGGTTTGGAAATTTTTCGTCCTCGAGTTGTCGGACTATTTAAAATCTCTTAAAATGTGCCGGCATGATTTTAACGGATTTTCTGACGGATTTCAATTTCGCTACTTTGACTTGAAATTTTTAAAAATATGAGGAAAATTTTTATCGGATTTGGAAATTTAAAACTTTATTTTTGATCGAGTCGGGAAGGTCAGAGAGCGGGTTTCGAGATATTTACTCGGGTATTCAAAATATCTCTTTTGGTTTTGAGTGGTTGATTTCAAATTGGTGTGTCTTGAGGGACCATCCTTAGTTGTATTTCCTTTTATTTCTTCTTTTCCTCTCTCTCCCAAAGAATCGTTGGGGAGCAGATCCCTCCCTTACCATTGTGCAATTCACAGCTCCCTTTTGTCCTCTTATTCAATTCCCCCCTATAAGACCAGTAGACCACTCTTTTGTCCTCATATTTTCTTTCATCCATTCCATCTAAAACCCATTTGAGGAAGCTTTCCTCCCCTCTTTTCATTTCTGCAGAAGAACCCACCACCTAATTCCCCCTCTTCCTCGTTCAATTCCTGCAAAACCAGTGAGACCCCAAACCTCCAATTTTCGAGAGCAATCACCACCACCGGACTACCACCTTCCTTCTCGTCGGTCGTCGTCCAGCATCCGCCGAGACCGCCACCCCCCTCCTCTTCGCCGAGCCTTTGCGCCTCCTCCTGGTCGTTCCCGAGCACACCCACTCTTCTCCTCCGCCATCCGCGACGAAGACCGAGCCGGAGCCACCAGCCCAGGCGCGCCCAGGAGCCCCGAGCGCAGCTCTCCCCCTGTTTTCGTTTCCGATTGGGCCATTCCGACGCCATTCCGCCTCCGACGAGCTTGAGGAACTCCCTCCGAGCAGCGCCGGCGAATCTCGAAACCTCCCTCGGTAATCTCTCTCTTCCGCAGCCCTCCTTACTCACGTTTTGTAAATCTTTGCTTGGGTTTGGATCGGAATTGGATGTCGGTCAGGTTGAGCGAGTCTCGGGTCGGGAACAATGGTCGTCGGAGGCCTGGTTCCTTTCTCCTTCTTTCGATTTCAGTCGTCCTTGAAGGAGCTCTGTTCGATTGTTGAAGAAGGCAGGCTCCAGATTTTCCTTTCTTTTCATTTGGCGGGTCGTGGGCCTATTTTCTGGTCATGGGCTCGGGTCGGGTTTGTCATCCGGGTTATATCATTTTTTTCATGGGTATTCAGATTGGGAAAGGTTGGATCCGGTTTGGGTTTCCTCTGGGCGGGTCTCTCATCCTTTCTTTTGGGCTGGTTCCGGATCCAGATTCATGTGAGAGTTGGGCCTTTTGGGTGTGAATTATGAGGTTAATTTTTTTTGGAGTGTTATGTTATTTATATATGAATATGTTATGATTTTATATTGTTATTGGTAATTATTATTATTAATATGTTGATCTGAGATTTGTGAAATTTTATATAATAAAAGTGTCATATGTTAGGCATATTATAAGTTGCGAACATGTTATTTTATATGTGTTAGGAAAAGTTAAAGTGTTTTTATTAATGTAAATCCATAGAGTTGGTTTATTAAAAATGGGATGTTTTAAGGTTTTATTTGTTTAAATATTGTTGATTTTGATCTATAAATAAGGTTGTGAAGATGGATTTACTTTAGAAACATTGTCTCAAGTTACTTGAGACATTAAAGTCAAGGTTTTGGAAATAAAATGCCGGAATCATTTATATAATATGATTTTGAGAATTTGTTAAGGATTTAAATGATAAATGTCGGAATTTGGCCAAATACGATTGAGAAATTGTTTTGGATATGAGTTGACTTAACTTGAGATTTAAGACTTTGGAAAACTTTGGGAAATGAGTTTGGAAATATTGTTGGTAAGATTTATCGATGGGTTGATTGGAAATGAAATGGTTTTACTATCGGTTGGTTTTGAGCATGTTGAGAATGTGGAGTTCGTGTGTATGAATGATGGACTGGTAGCTTATGAAAATAGCTTGATGATAGGTGTGTATTGCTTTTGGATTGCTTTGGACTTGCATTTGGGCCATTGCTTGCGCTATTTTGCTGTTCTGCATCTTCAGGTAAGTTCCCTAGGGGGCTTACTCAGGTTGGACATTCATGCCTGTTGTTGCATTTTATGTTAGGTGTTGCATATGCATAAAAGCATGCCATGTAGTATCCTGTTTAGGTTGCACTAATTGAATGAGCATTTGCTTACTTATTGCGTTTGAAACAGAACGGCCGTTATCTGTGATAGTCCTAGAGTCTTTGCTAGGGTCATAGGGTAGCCCAGCCTCATCGGGTACCCTGAGTCAATCAAGTCATGAACTTCCTTATATTATGAGATGCCTGCGGGCTTTATTGTGGAGCGGGTTAGGCATGCGTGCCGCCCGATTATGATGAAATGCATTCACGAGCTGGCCAGTCTCCGCCCTATCGGAAGGGGGTGGAGGTAGGAGAGGGATATGCCATTTGGCATTGTCTTGGGCCCTTTACAGTATTTCTGCACATTATTATGAACTAGGAGCATGCTAGTGTGTTTGACTTCCGTACTGCATTAGAGCATCTTTATTAGGTATAGCACATACTATGTGGCCTCAGCGAGGACTGCCGGTCCCGCATGAGTGGCTCGATCTGACTCCTTTCCCCGTTCTTCTTTTAAAGGTATTTCTGCAGATTTGAGTCCTCGATGTCTATATGACGGGGTTTCCTTTTGGCGAATCGAAGAATCTGGCTAATATCCTAATTTAGTAAAATGGTAATTACACACTCATGATTTGGTTTGACCGGTTCTGCCGTGACACTTTGTATCCTAACTTTGTTTCCGCTTTACTTTCATTTGAACTGAATTTCGCGGCATAGTCTTAGGACAGGTTAAGGGTACCCAATGGCCCTTCGAGGTTTTTAGGGTTTGAAATCCCTTTTTCTGCTAATCTTAAATGAGTTTGAAACCTCAACCCGTATCTGGATTGCAAGATCCGAACAAGGGGTTTCATCCCTTGAAACGTAACCCGGGAATTATAATTCTGGGCCGTTACATATGAGAAATGTGGGGGTGTTTGACTAAAGTGGTTGTACTTCCCTTTACGTGAGATGATGTAGGATCTAATATGGTTGATTGTGTATATACTTGTTGGTTATGATGAGAACAATTGCGTTGCTTATGTGCTTGGATGATATAAATACGTGTGAATATCATGATGCTGAGTTTTTTTTTTTGCGATGTTTACTTTTAAGTAAAAATATAATAGTATTCATGCCTATGTGCTTATGTCTGCATCTCTGTCTTTACTTGATTCAAATGCTGCACCTGAACCTACTAAGTCTAGGAGGAGTAAAAGACATATAGTTGAAACTAGCTGATGTGAGTTTAAGTTTGAGACTACTCTTTTAGATGAACTCGTTGATGTGATTGAAAGTGATGTACCTCTTATTTATGTTCTTAAGTTAGAAAATGATTTTAGAACACATAAAGAGGTTATGAGTTCAACTTATGCTAGTTTCTTTCAAAAGATGTTATAGACAGTAAAGTGGAATCTATTATGTGTATCCCTACTTGGGAACTAGTTGACTTGCCTAGAGATGTCAAAACCATTAAGTGTAAATGGATCTCTAAAAAGAATTTTAAAACTGATGGTTCTATCATAAAGTTTAAGGCAAGACTAGTGGTTAAAGGAATCACACAAAATATGAAATTGATTTCTTTAATACATATTCTCTAATGATTAAGATTGTCATTTATATTTATTATTTGCTATAGCATCTAATTATAAATTGGCAGTGCATCAATGGATGTTAAACTGTATTTTAAATGACGATCTAGAGAAAGAGATATGTGGAACAGCCTACAGGCATGTGGGTCCAAGAAAAGAGAATTTTGTTCACTTAAGAAATCAATATACGGTTTTAACCAAGCATATTAGAAATGCTCTGAACTGTGTTGAAGTTTTTGGTTTTGTGTATATAATGCATGTTTTTTTATACCAAGATGTTGATAAATGAAACTAAAAAATTGTTTCCTCTCGCTTTGAAATGAAAGATATGGGTGAAGTTGATGTGTTTGTAAGTGTTAAAGAAACTAGAAAAATGAAATTGCTTCATTCCATTATGTAGAGAAATGTCGAGAAGGTTTGATAACTTTATCGTTGTGCCAGTATAATCGAACATTCTAATTTTGATGATGTTATAGCTTCACTAGTGGTTTTGTTTTGACATTATATGGTAGTGCTATATCGTGAAAATCATCAAAATTGTCATGTTTTGCTAGATCGACTATGAAATGTGATGTCATAGCTCTAGATTTAGCTGGACAAGATATTGAGTGGTTGAGAATGTTTCTGGCTTACTTACCTTTGTGGGGGCATGAAGCTCTATCTAATTCTCTACATTGTGACTCACGTTTTTTTTTTGTGTATCTAGTAGCAGCACATAAACCGGCAAGAAGAGACACACGCAGATTTGACATGAAGCTATGAGATAGCTAATTGCGAATGGTGTCATCTATTTGGAGGATGTGAGGTCCAAGAGGAACCTGATGATTTGTTGACAAAAGGATGGAATAGTAGACTAGCTAGTCCTTGATTTGTCTAAGAGAATGAGACTCAAACCCATATGAGGAGAAATACACCACGTCTCATTCCCATGACAGGTGTATAGAGAAAGGTTGAGTCAAGTACTCTTAATGAGTCCATAGCCCAGAGTTGGGTGGTCCTATATATTGAGAAGGGCTTGATGGATTCACCGAATATGGAAGAGGATGAGCATAACGCTCTTAATGGTTCCATAGCCCTAATAAGGGTGGTCTGTGTGAGATGGACTTGATGGAGTTGCCTACGAGAGTGTGAAGGGGTTGGTCACCTTCTATGGAAGACTAGGGTGGTCTTTCTAGAGCACTCTTCAACACCCAAGGCATGAGATGACCACATACATATTTGAGGATCTTATCGTGGAATCGCCAGGATCGTGGTGAAGGTATGTGCTGTTGAGGTCAACATGCGAGTCCGAAAGTTCAAGATTCGTTCACTTCTATGACAAGCGGGGCACTCAGCTTCACTATGTGTTGGTTCAAAACTTGTTCACCAACATTTAAGTATCTTCTCCATAAAACCAGCTCAGAACGTTGTTTTCAAAGTTGTTTTAGAAAACCTATTTCCTCGCATTTGTGGGCGATGGTTGGGAATAATGCTTAAATAAAGGTTTTATAAAAGGGTTTTATTTTCTCCATTCTTATCCAAGTTAAAAAGAAAAAGAGGAAAAAAGTTTTTTTAAACTATTTTTTGAGGATTTTCCCAACTAAGCAGGTTGGTGGGAGAGTGGGGGTTTAACACACGTTCTAAAACAAGTTTTTAGGGTTTTAAGAAGTAACGTGTGTTTCCCATCTCTTCTTCTTCCTCTCTGAGAAAAGTTCTGAGTTCCTAGAATGATTCAAACTTCCTTTGGCGAGTGCACGCGATCGGAGGTGTTGTGTAACATTGGGGGGGGGGCGATTCCTGAAGCCGACTTGCACCGTGATCGGGGTGAAATCGCTTCTAAGGCCGTGAGTTCGGATATATACCACGCCACAACAATTCATGTTTTCAGATGAGTTTTCTACTTTGATTTTCAATGAGTTTGATCAATTTTAGAAATCAATTGATGGTTTTTACTAACAGGAGCAACGAGCAAGGAAGATGAAAGGGGAGCTCTCCTCTCGGCAATTCTCAAAGGGGAGAGGGGTGTTTGAAATTGAAAAATGAAATGTGGAGAATAGGGGAAAGGGTTATGTGCAACTGGTGCATTGCCGAATTCAGGAGGGGGGGAATGCAGTGTTGTGTGTTTTTCAAAGGATGGGGAATCAAAGAAGGGTGGAGGGAATGAGAGGATATGATTTTACCCAAACTAGAAGGAGGTGGGGTGGAGGTTGAAATTGGATAAGAATGGGCGAAAAAAGACGGAATTTGTGGTCCCGAAATCGAAAATTTGAATTCTCGACGATTGGTTTTACGAATCCCGCTCTCTTGGTTAATTAGATTTTTTAAACCAAATAGGATATCGTCGTCCGAAGAAATATTCAAATCTCGAGGTGAAAGACGAAATCGATCTTCAAAAGTTTAAAATTGGGTCGGAATTCGCTTTAAGAGTTTCGAGTTCAATTTATTAAATTGAGGACGAGTTTTCCTCAAAATATTCGAATTTAATCCATTTTTTAATTTCTTTTATCCGAAAATCAAAATTTAAAAATTCGAGCCTTTACAAGCAGGCCCGGCCCAGAAGCAAGGACAGACTGGGTGATGATAGAGTATATTTTAGTTATGTTTTAAGAATAGATTTGCATATTAATTTAGAGCATCTTTACATATTTTATAGCTTAATTTGTATTATTTGGTTTTCGGAGTCTACACTAGTGTTTTTATATATTTCAGGTATTTTTAAACTCGATCGTATGAATGTAAAAGATTGATGCGGAATTATTATACAAATAGGAAGCAAGATGGGCCGGCTACGTGTTGGGCTAGCAACGGCATTCAAATAAAGAAAGGAGAAGGCTGGACTTTGTTATTGCTCCCGGTTTTTATCAATGCAAGTCAGGGCTACTTTGGTGTTGAGAGATGGACTGCCACGTTGTTCCACTTTCCTATTTAATTAAGTACGGAGTAATATAGATAGATAAGGAGAGATAGATTTTATATAATATTTAAATTACGATAGATAGAATTAGATTATAGAACATATACTATATATGCTTTCATACGGCATAAGGGGAGATTGTGACGGCCGTGACCACTCTTAACCCTAATTACTTTGTTTTATTTTTATGGAGACTTAAACTCTCCCGTTTTATCTGCAATTTGAAGTTTTGTTTGGTTTGATTGTGAGTTTCTAATTCTTGTTCCTTATTTCCTATATTGAATGTTTCAACTTCTTTGCGCTTGAATGTTTGATTGTTTTATTCTAGCTTGTCTGATCAACTTGGTAGAATCAATTCAATTGCTAGGGTTTTGTAGATTCCTGATTGTGAACCTTAACCCAAGTGGCAAACTTATCCCTTTAGGGCTGATTGAACTAATTGGATGGGTAGGAAGTTGGATGTGTTGTTAAATCCCTCTTTAGGGACTGCAAATACCTTGGCTAATCTCTGAACTTAAAGCTATCAATTGGGTTAAATCCTTCTTTAGGGACTGTTCGATTGATAAGGGTTTCTAGGACTGATTGGACTAGTAACTATATTAGGCCGGGACAAGGGCATTCATAGGAATCATAAAAGGACAAGAGGAAGTTACAATATCAATTCAACCAAATAAAGTGGATAGTTGTAGGTAGATCGATCTTCTCTAAATTGCTTTGCATTAATTTGTTTATAGTTTATTTTATTTTCTTTCTTATTTTCACCACCCAAAACCCCCCGTTTCATATTAATTGGTAAATAAACTTAACTTAGGAATAACTTGGTTCTCTGTGGGATCGACTCGTGCTTACCACACTACAATAGTTAGGTAGGTTCGAAATTATTTTGATACGGTTTACGCGACTAAAAACCGTCTGTCAGGTGACGACCCAAGACCCAAATAATTATGGGGCCCAATAGTAAAAGAAGTTATATACATTTATCTTATACAATATTTAAGTTAGGCCCAAATATCCTTTTTTTTTTTTGATAAGGAAAAAATTCGGGTGGTGGTTAGCCTACCCGAGAGCATCCCGAAGGATGAGATTACGAAGATCTGAAAAAATACAAACACATAATACATTAAATGAAACCCCCAGAACAAAACCGGAAAATGCCCAAATATCCTTTTAATCAGTAGAGATCCTCTACTTCACATGGTGCTCCCCTCCCTACACCACTAAAATGTTTTTAACATTTCTTTTATCTAAAAAAAATTATAAAAAATATATTTATCTTACTAACATCTATATATATATATTTATAAAATTTTATTTTCAAAAATCATGTTTTAAAATTTTAAAAAATTAAAAAGGTAATATTTAACAAAATACAATTTTTAAAATTTTTAAAACCTGATTTTTGAAAATATAATTTTATAAATATATATAAATAGATGTTAGTAAGATAAATATATTTTTTATAATTTTTTTTAGATAAAAGAAATGTTAAAAACATTTTAGTGATGTAGGGAGGGGAGCACCTTTTAACCCATTTTCTATATAGAATGAAAAAACTAAAAAGAACATATGAGCCCATATTGAGAAGATAGGCCCACATTTCGTTTCTACCATTAGACTCGCAATTGTTTTTTTTTTTTTTTGATTAGGTAATAATTTTGATATATGACTACCCAAGGGCATCTTTACGGATGAGATCCTGAAGATCTTGATTTGCTGTTAACTGTAACTCAAAGGCAGAGTGGCCAAGGTGTGTAACCTTGTCAGCTAATCTGTTGTCAGCGCGGGTATATGAGAGAAGTGGACCTCTCCCATATCATTTAAGAGGATCTGCACATCGGACAGAGTCATTTCAATCTCCCACTGACATCTTATGTTGTTCTGCATGTAGTCAATAATGATCTTTGAGTCCCCCTCGATAATGATGTACGTTTTATATATTTAGTTTTTTGGCTTCTATAATGCCCAATTTTAGAGCAGCAGCTTCAGCTCTTAAGGGAGAAAGACGCCCTAATCTTTGATATGATATTTGAATTGCCTTTCCATGCCAGTCCCGGATGATAGCACCAGCAGAACTTCTACCATCGAGGAGAGCGGATCCATCGAAGTTTAATTTAAACTTCCCCATTAGTGGTTTCGACCACTTCTTCTGCTTATTATGGTGTTTTTTGTGTTTCTGGCCTACCTTGTCACCCATGTGAGGAGTTGCAACATGATCCACCGGCTCTTCAAAATGACAGGCACGATGCCATAATTCTAATTGTCTGACACAGAACGCCTCAATACTGGTCTCCGATGGGGATGGTAGGTTTCGGAAGACAGACCCATTCCTGAAATACCAAATACCCCACCAAGTTGTAGCAATATGCTGAATTTTCTTTTTAGACAGTTTTTGTATCCATTGTAGCACCCTTCCCATCTCTCTGTTGTCATTTATAAGTTTTTGGAGATTACACATCTCTGTATTGGTTAAATACTTTCGAATAAGGTTGGGGAAACACTCAATAAGTACACGGATGTCATCCTCACTACAATCTTGACATTTGTCACAGATGGATGGTACAAAGACCCCTTGCGAGGCGATCGAGTCTGGCTTTTGTAGGTAGTCTGGCTTGACTGATTTTCCACATAAAGTTTTTGATTTTGGGTGGAATGTTTAGTTTCCATATCCATGAAAAATCTAAGCTTTTATAGGATTCGTTGTTTGTAATAAACTTGTATGCGGAGGATGTAGTAAACCAACCTTTTTTATCCGGCCACCAGTAAATCCTATCTTCCATTGCTGAAACAGGTAGTGGAATGACTAATATTTGTTCCACAATCGACTCTGTAGTATGTAACGGAGCTTCTCCTTGCACCACTTCCCATTGTGGATATACTCACAGACCTTCTCATTCTCATCATATTGTGTAGGACACTCTTCCCACTTACATATAGCTACTTCTGACACCCAGTTGTCAGTCCAAAATTTGACCGATGCTCCATTTTCGATGGACCAGATGAGGCCGGATTTAAATTGTTTAAGTAGACTTGATAATTTCGACCATTGCCAATACATGTTTCCTGCTTTCTTATATTGTAGAATGTGGGCATCTTTTAGATACTTATGGGTAATTATTTTGACACAAATATTGCCTGACTCGCAATTGCATTGTGTATAAGCCAGTGTTTTATTGTAGAAATGAAATGAATTTTTAGTAATTTCAATGTGTTATTGATGGATTTTTGTCTAATAATAAATTAAAATTTAAATTCTTAAGGCCCAATACAACAATAGACCTTGGAATCACCAGACTCATTATGGAAGGTGACAATTATTAATAGCTTCAACGACATTTGGAAGCCTCGAGAGATTCTAAAATGATTGTCTCTGACACACTGCTCTCCCTTGGCCATTTCCAATCCACTCGGATTCGTCATGTTTATAAGGAAGCCAACCGAGCTGTTGATCGCCTTTTGCATCTCGACTCTAAAATCTCTAGTCCTGTGCCTCCTGATGATTCTTTGCTTCTTAATTTCATCCATTTGGATGCTCTTGGTATCTGGGGCTCTTACCTCGATACCAAATTATTTCCGGTTTAAAAAGAAATTATTAGGGGCAAAAATTTTATTTGTCCCTAACCTCTATAAAAGTAGGACCAGCTTTGGATGAGATGTAGGACTAGGGCAGTTGATATAAGTTCATCTCAAAATTTTGGCATTACATAATACATTCCCAAATTCCAATAACCCAATTTAAACCAATTGCCGTCTAAAAACTTTTCAGGTAGGAGTCATGTCAAAACACAATCCGACCTGAATGTCCGAAAATTTTGATCCGATTTTTTTTTTTCCAACCCGAATCCGAAAATCCAGAAATTTTTCGGGTAATATGGGTTTCGACCCGGTGACCCGATTAACCCGGTAATTTTGACCCGATAGACCCGTTGACCCGATTGACCCAGTTGATTTATAATTATATAGGATTAATTTTTTTTAGAGATTCCAATTTATTACGTTTTATAATTACAATCACTTTATCTTTCATTTTCAAATCAACTTTTATATTTATTTGTATTGTGTAATACTCCATCCAATCGATAGTATTTGATATTTTATTTTTCAACACATTTTTTTAAGAAGATAAAAATTATAAAAAATATTAAAAAAAATTTATTCTTATTAATAATTGCATAAAATTATTTTTATAAAATTATTTAAAAATTTGATATTTTATATATTATTACATTTTATTAAAAATTATAATTTTTAATAAAATGTAATAATATATAAAATATCAAATTTTTAATAAAATTAATTTTAAAAAATTATTTAAAATTTTGATATTTATATATTATTACACTTTAATAAAAATTATGAGAAATAATAAAAATCAAATATTTTAGATCAGATATAGTATATAACTACAAGCACTAGAACTTATGAACAACGTCTTTAATCTTAGAATTTTCAAATTATCGCAAAATTATTAAATTATGATATTTTTAATTTTAAAAAAGAAAAAATTGACAAATTCAAAATGACTCAAAATCCAATCAAATCCTGATTCGAGTCAACCTAAAAATACCATTAATCCGTTTTATCCGAAACCAGAAGTGATCCGATCCAAATCCAATTCAAATGACCCATTTAACCGGTTTAGTACACCCAATTTTTTCTTCAATCAACACCTCCGCCCCGAGTAAGGATCTCCTACAACACTCCATACACCCTTGTGTGTGACACAATATTATTTGTGATATTTTTTAATGATAAAAAAAATTAAAAAAATTATATTTACATTGTACATGTCAAATAACATATATTTGTATAACTTTTTAATATAAAATAATATTTAAAAAAATATTAAAATTAGAAGAGTTATTAAGTTAGAATATTAATTATAATAATTATTAAAATATTATTTTGTAAGAAAAAATATGCAAACATATATAATGTAAATATAATTTTTATAATTTTTTTTATCATTAAAAAATATCATAAATAATATTGTGTCACACACAAGGTTGTATGGGGTGTTGTAGGAGATCCTTACTCCTCCGCCCCCGTCACATAAAAAAAGGGAACACCTCCGTCCCCTCTCTCTATCCCACGCGTGTCTCCAATGGATTTCCCCTGTTGCCCAATCTGCAACCTCCCAGTTCCCGCCCCTGAACTCCAAAGGTTTTCTCCTTTCTCTCCCTCTTTTTCTCGCGATTGGAACGCTTACCATGCCAGGGGGGAGGGGATCTCAGTAATCTATCGATGTTGAACGTTTGCTTGATTGTTATTGGTTGTCATAAGAAACCCTTTCTTCTGTATTTTATTGATTCGATTGAGCTTCGATTTTGTGTTTTCAATTAACAAGGCACGTAAATCGACATTTGGATGAGGATCAGCTCTCTACGGATTTGGAACTCGCCAAGCAATTAGCTCTTGCTGCTTCTCCCAGCCCTATCAGACCCGTCGGTACCGATAATCTCTACCTTTCATTTTTTTTCGCTCTCTGATAAAGGCCTGTTCTATGTTTATTGATGAAGATTCTAGGTTGTAAGTTCAACCTCCTTAAATTTCAAAACTTGTTTGTTTGTGTCCGTTGAGTTGCCATTTGTCAACATTAGTTGAAATTGGGGAGAATGGAATCAGGTTGAAATTTCCATAATCTGATCCTGATTCTTATTCAGCATTTCCTTGTATCAGCTGTGCTCACTTTGTGTTGTTATTAGAAGGTGAGATAAAATAATTTAATTTGAGGATACTTTATGATGATATGACAGAGGGATAATTATCACTCAGATGCGCATTTTGAGTATGATCCGAGACTATATGACTATGATTATGATCCTGCACCCACATCCATTCCTTCTAGCAGTACCACTACCAGCAGGTTTGAGGGAAACAAGGACACTGTTGAAGCACGAGGCATTGAGGAACAAGTCTGCATAGCAGTAGGATTACAGTGCAGAACATCCTTCCATAAGATTGAAGGTGGATTGATGGCTTTACTCAAGAAATGTTTGGAATCAGAAACTCAATACTCAAAATGCATGTTGTCCGGATATGTTGATCATTTTCAGAGCTCTATGTCTGAGGATGCAGGTTGGGGTTGTGGGTGGCGTAACATCCAGATGGCTACCTCTCACCTTCTTATGCATAGACCAGATGCCAAGGAGGTTCTCTTTGGGGGTTGTGGTTATGTGCCGGACATTGCATCACTTCAGAGATGGATGGAAGTTGCTTGGGGGAAAGGTTTTGATGTTGTTGGATCAAGTTATTTTGGTGGGAGAATTTACGGCAAAAACAGTTGGATTGGGACAACTGAATGTGCTGGATTATTTCGTTCTTTTGGTCTTAGGGCAAGGGTGGTAGATTTTGATGGCAAGGGAATTGCCAAGAATGCACGGCAAGCATATGGGCCAATGGATAAATTTGTCACTCGGAGATTGAATAATGCAGATAACCGTCACAAGTGTGATGATGGCTTAGCAAAGGAGAGTGTAGGATATCAGGTTCTTGTTGATTGGGTGTGGAACTATTTTTCTGACAATAATCCTAGTCACTGTGTTAAACAGCGTGTTTGTGTTACCAATAAGATGTAAGTGACGATGGGCAGACTTAATATTATGCAAATGATAGACTTTCATGTTGTTATTATAACACATTTAACATATTTTTTTCTCTTTTTTTTAAATTGTCTAATTTGTTTTCCATTGATCTTCAATGTATAGGCCCCTATACTTCCAGCATGATGGACATTCAAGAACCATCGTGGGGATCCAAGTCAAGCATCAGAAGAATGGTGTCAAACAATATAACCTGCTCATCTTAGACCCGGGACATGTACTCCTCTTAATCTGTACTGTTCATGACAGCTTATATTTTATTCTTGGTTTCTATTACGAAGACAGCTTATTGCTTTTAGCTTCAATCTTTAACTAGGTTGCTCCCGCAGTAGAAATATCCTCAGGTTTTGCCTTTGGTTCTTCACTTTCTAAGTATACCCACAATTCACAGCCTGATGCTTGCAACACTTAAAACTGTTAATTTTTTCATGAAAAGCTACTTAAAGCTAAAATCATGCTTGAATAATTTCCTGAAGCCTCAGTTCTTAAGAGAGCTATGATTTAAACTAAGAAAAACCTTTGTTTGGATTGAACCATCCCTCAATTTTCATTGGATTACCTCCTTTGCCTAGGGGTGACAACTGTTATGTTCCTTAGCTATTACTGAATTTGGTAAAAACATTCATTTGCTTGAATAAACCTCCTTCATAGCTAGAATGATTTTGTCGAAAAACACGTATGCGTAACTGGATGAAGTGCTTGTGGATTCTGAAACTTGATCATGGATTTGTGCAAACTGCTGTGAATGTGAAAGTTGCATCTATATATCTGTATCAGTGTTTGAAACTTGACAACACCTTATGACCTCGGTGCAACTCCATTCTACAATTAATGACATGTCTTCTCCATTCTTGCAGAAAACAATAGAGCTTGAAAAATCATTGAAGTCAAATGCTGGGTGGCAGCCGCTGATAAAAAGAGGAATTCACACACTCAAGAAGCCTCAATACCAGGTCTTATCACAATCCAGAGAAGTGATACTGTATATGCCACTCTCTCTTCATATTTGCTGATATAGATCCTATATTTCCCCTCCTCAGTTGTGCTATGTTGACTCTGGGATTGCTCGTGGGATGGAGTTGGAGCAGCTGAAGACCATACATAGTGTTCTTAATGAAGTTTAGATTATGGTACATCAAGGCATCTCCCTGGTTTCCCTGATGGTAGTTATACTGGTTGTCACCTGAGCGAGAACAGTCTCCAAGGGCAAGAGGGCAAGAGGTCTGCGAAAAGTGCAGTTGCGGATAGTTCTAGGCCACTCAGGCTCTCTGTCTATTAAGTCTCAAGGTTCTAATGTTGTGACTTGTGAGTGTACTAGCAGCACATTTGACATACTGGGAATATGGAAATCTTTGGATTGTCTGAAAGGTTTGATTAAGAAATCAAGCTTAACCTTGGCCGAGGATGTAACAAATTATGTCATCTTTTAGTCTTACTAGTGTACTGCCCGTGCCTTGAAGGCACGGAATTTTGATCCATTTCAATTTGAAAATTATTCTATATATCTGTTTAATACTATATTAATATATATTTTTTACAACAAAATATGTATAAAGTATTTTTTAAAATTTTTATAAATTAGTTGCAAAGAGATACAATTATGGTAAATTAGTTGCAAAGGATTAATAAAACTCAAACAAACCACCTAATATACTTTGAAATACATATATAATTATTATTATTAGGATAAAACTAAAAAAAGAAAATATAAGTTGTCATATAATTATGGTTAATAATTTTTTTAATAAAGTATATATTTTTTCATACAAATGTTTTGTATTAAAAATTTTTAAGATATCATAAATTATAATATATTATAAATGAAATATGTATGAGATAGTGAGGTAAAGAGTGGGTAATTATACAAAAGAAATAAAATAATATATAAGAAATCATATCGATACACATGTAGTATATATTCATTTTATTCTTATTTCATAAACCAAATTATCAAACTATATTAATAAACGTTAATCCAGATTTCCTTCCTCAATCCAAAAACAAATACAGTATATTTAAAATAGGAAATAAATATATTTAAATTTGGAAACAGATATTTTAAAATTTCAACAATAATATTGACCAATAAGAAAATACCATTTGAATAAAAAAATTCAACTTTAATTGTGGGCGTGACACGTCAGCAAAATGCTAGTAGAATTAGTAATATTAATCGATGGATATTTATGATCCCTACCTAATTCAGGATGTCATCCCTGGGCGGCTGGGCCTGAAAAAGGGTGCAAAAAATCGAGCACGAACACCTTCAACAAAAATAACTATACATTATTTCAACAAAATCTATATATGTATAAATCTATATCGATCTATATACACACACAAACAAAGACCATGATTCCACATGTATGTTTCCAATCAATTTGACTTGTGCCGTATTTTGGTATAATTTGACCCTACTTTTAGTCGTGTCAAATTGACATCTTTTATATACCAAAAAACAAAAAACACATCTTTTGGTCACATCATTTCAGGTCCAGCCTAAGGCGATCATTTTCCTAATATCTCAAAGAGTCCATAATTTTTACCGAAAAAAAAATCCTTGTTGCTTTGTATTTGGGCTTGTGAGTGTTAATGCATGTGGCCCAATTTTGGTTTAACCGGATCCCTGTTCTAAAAATCACATATTCACAATTATTTACGTTTATATATTCTTTTCGTTTTCTGCCAATATATATGTTTGTACTTTTCTAAATTATAGCCTTTCTTTAGCCAATTGTTATCTTTGTATAATTGTGTAAATAATCAAATTGAAATTTTTTTAAAATTATTTATAAATTAAATTTTATTTATAATTATTTATATATCATTGTATTAAAATATGATAAATGTAACTAATTAATTATATGCTTTTTTATTTTCGTGTTCACTTTGTTATTCTTGAAAGTAGTAGAGGGCCCATTTTAAAATTTCGCCTCGGGTATTGAAAATCTCAGGTCCGGCCATTGCCTTCGCTTGGCCCCTTTTGAGGCGGTGGAGCCTCCTAATTTGTCTTCGTTTGAGGGAAATCGATCCACTTGGAGGGTTATGTTGACCGTTTCAACGACACTTATTAGGATGGGAGGGGGCCTGGTGTGGCCTGTCGCCTGTTGTCACTTCCGTCGTTGGCGTGGCTGGCTTTTCTCTCTAGTGCTCCGTCTGGTAGTCTTGTCTCGATTTTGTGTTACCTATTTGCTATTTTATTTTTTATACTGAGTATTGTCCTCCTATATGGGATATCTCTTATGAATATCACTCTATCAATTATCGATTTAGGTCACCAACTACTACTCTTCTTTGGTTTCTTATGGCTCGTATATGGGTATTTTCCTTACCGCTGGCTTTGTAGTCACTAGTCAGTCATAGACTTAAAGTGCATCAACTGAGCTCTCCACATTTGATCTATCAATCATTAAGTCCAATGTTGGATACCTTTTAAACTCTCAAACTGATATTCTACAAACGGTTACACATCCAAAACAGTTTTTCATGAATATATGCTATTGGAATTGCCAAGGGATTAAACGAAGGAATTTCTGGACGGATACATAACTTTTCTATCGTAATAATTACATAAACGTTTTAGCACTTTTGGAAACAAACTCAAACAAACCTCCTCCTGACCATTTATGGCAAAAGTGTGGTTTTAGTAATATTGCTTTCGACCCATCTATCGATTTTTCTTGTGGAATTTGTCTTCTGTGGAAGGATGTTCCAGCCTCGGAAGGTGTAATTTCGCTCGTTTATACTCCTGATCAAAATTTTCAAAAGATTCATTTTGGGATTCCATTTTGCAGTATACAACGCAGATCATGATTCCATTCTGCATTTCGGGAGACCTTAATGAGATTCTTGTCCCCGAAGACAAGCTTGGTGGTATTCCACCAGCACAGTCACGAACTCACGATCCCGGAGGCTCATACCGTCAGAAAGGACCTTTTACTTCATGATGTTCCTACACATGGGGGTGCTTATACATGACAGAAAAAGAAAACGGGCTTCCCGAATAACAGTTTAGCTAAACTTGACCGTTTGCTTGCTCAAAATGAGATGATATCAACATACGATGGCCTTAGGGACATAATCCACCCTTTCACCACTTCTGATCACGCTCCCATTTCAATCAATCTTCGACCCACATTGCATGCTACTAAGCGTCCTTTCCGTTTTGAGTTAGCTTGGACAACCAAACCGGAATTTAAAAACTTAGTTAAGCAAGCTTGGAGACTAAATCCGTTGGGTTCTAATATGTTCAAACTGGTGAAGCGCACTAGCTACTTAAATCTCTAGCCAAGAAATGGCATAAGCATACATTCAATAACATCCACAAACAGATTTTCCAAACAGATGAAGAGCTACTGCTTTGTAATATATCATTTGGGGTTTTTAGGAAGTGGCCATGTCCAATTAGGCAGAGGACAGATGAAATTTAAATTTTAATACCTTTTCTTAATTGATGTGTGTTTGTAATTGCAGGCACACCATCATCTGCCTCCAGAAACACCAAATCCATGCCTTGTAATCCATTAATTAAGATAGGCATACAACAATTGACAACCGCTGGTAACTTTCTTGATGTTACATACACATACATAACTTAAGGGTGAAGAGTATGTGCTTTTGAGTATGAATTGTTTTTCTTTAATTAGTGTTTCCCGCTTTTAAAATTGTATAGTAAACAATGATATGCCAAAATTGATTTCGGTTTGCAATTTAAAACTCCAACTTATTCCCATTGAGAGTTGAGGGAGGGATTCTGGGACATGCCTTTCTGTTGGGAAAATGTATATGAATCTGGTATTATCACGAGTATGAAGTCAGTTAGGCCTCAACCCTAAACCCTAAACGGTACGGTTGAGGGATTATGGAACATTCTTGCATTGTTCATGATGATCTCAATCTTATGAACAATCAAAGTGTTGGATTTTCTCAGGGTGTATCCGTAGCTTTATTTCCCTTTTATAACAGTAGCAATTTCCTTGTCATCGACCCTCAATCATGTCTGTCTACTGTTTCATTTATTTGATTATATGTCAAACGGATCAAAAAGGTTTAATTATACATCACTTTGAAGATGATCGTGGGAGACGTGTGTGGTCCTGTAAACCTAAATTTTAAAGGTTTCATTTATTTGATTGTATCCGTGCCTGTGCAGGTTGCAGGTCCTAAGCATCTCCTCTCCATCTTCTATATCAATAGTTGCATTATGCGTCCAATCCAATCTCTTAAGTTATAAGAATCCGGGGATGTGAATGATAAACTTGAAAAATTGATAAGAGGGGCCTCAGGGGAGAGGCTTATTAAACCTCTTTTCCCAACATTTTCTCCAAATGATTCCTCTATTTTAATCAATATCCTAAATTTTAAAGAGGGAAATTGTGTGAATGAATTTTTTTAACAAAATTTGAAAGAAAATTCTATATATGTACACTTTACAGTAGAATCCATCTTCTTTTCCATTTAGAGGAAGGGCTAATAAACATCTTTTCGCCTTGAAACATCCTCTACGGCTCTACCCCTTCCCTGGGTGGAGAAAGAATGTACAATCTCTTTCACTAATGTGAAATTTTGCTTTTCTTCACTATTGCAATCCACAAACTTGAATCCAATTAGCAGATACTCAACAAAGTATATACAGTATATCGTTATTTTAAGATGAGTGTTTAATTTGTGAACTAGAAGGCAAGTGGTGGTCTCGTTCAGTGTATTAGGTTTCATTGTTCCAATACAGAACAATATAACATATAGGACGCCAAAACTGACGATACCAGCAGAGGCTACGGCCATCAAAACTGTATGATTAATACAGTACCAATAGTCTATAAAGGCCACAAACATAACAAACTCAAAATTGCATAATCTAAATTGCCGCCCAAGATGAAAAAATCCAGCACAGAAATACTCCAATTTTGCAGGTAATATAAACGCTAAAAATAGAAACCGAGCACAAAGTTGCGCAAAAGGGTGAAGGGCAGGAAGACAAGTCGGAATCCCTTGGGGGAGGTAATTTTTTTCACTTTTTGTCTTCCTTCTCAGCCTCAGCAGCCCTCTTCTGCCTAGCACCCAAGTGCCTCTTGTTCGTCCTTTCCAACCTAAGCTTGTCATAGGCCTTGAATGATTTCATCTCTTCAGTGACCTTCACGAGCTCAACAGTTGGCTTCTCAAGGTGAATTGGCATGTAATCACCTTGGACTTGCGTTGCGTTAGCCAGCTCTTCAGGTGAAGAGTCACCACCCTACAGCAAATACAGTGAAGATCTCAGTGCATTGACATTAAAACATGAAACCTTTCAGTGATACTCGAATCACTCTGAATTTCCTTTCGTAATTCTAACTACAGAACATGTGCAAATTACCTTGATCTTCTTGGCACGTCTCGGGAAAATGACCAACTTGGCCTTGTAGGTCTTGAGCCTCTGGACATTGGTTTGAAGACCCTCAAGAGAGTGGTTCCTGCGCCTGTGGTCAACAGAAATGCCAATGGTTGGGGCAACCTTCCTGTTGATTCCAGCCGCCTGAACACGCAGGTTACATTCGGTTTACAATGGCATACAATAAAAAAAATTGAAATGAGTGGCAGACAATAGAGAGATATTAGCAGGTGGCAATAAATAATAATGTAATATATTCTATCCTATCACCTGTGTTACGAAACAATTTCTAACATATCATTTACGAGGTTGGAATTACACATTCTCAAATCAAACTCCAAATCAGACAATTCCTAACATAGGATAGAAGTTGCAATTTAACTAATCAATCTCACTATATAACAAACCTTGAGCTCCTCAAGAGAAAATCCCTTCCCAGCTCTAACTTTCATGTTATACTTCAGGGTCTGTCCATGAACAATGGGACGAAGAGGGCCAGCTGTTGGGCGAGGGAAAATCTTCACAGCTTTCTTTTGCCTAGCTGAAAATTGATTTCAACAGATACATGTTTAGCATTTCAATCCAAAACAATGAACAGCAAAATAATGAAATACAGTGAACCCAGTCCCAAAGGAGAAATGCTCACCCTGGCGTCTCCTGGTCTTACGGGCTGGCTGATTAAACCAGGTTTTCACATAGTTTTGCCAGTGCTTCTTAAAGTGGCCGTTAGGGATAACATTGTTGTGCTTCACCATGGCTTACCTACAATCCAAGATAAATGCGGTGTTTACACACTAAATCCATCCTAAAGATGATAACCATCAAATCACGATTTGCTCGATTCACAAAACCAAACATCTCAAAAACACAACATCATCCAAGCATATTCACAATACATAATCTCTGGATAACCACAACTACGAGACGCTTAAATCAGCACACTCTGAAAACTGAGAAATGGAGTACAAATTACGTTCTTTGAAGAGAGCTAAGTCAAATATAAAACATTCCTAGACGAATACTAACTTCAAACGAACACCAAATATCGACCAATGCAAACAATCGTTTAGGATCCAGGAAACCAAGGATGCAGCTGAACCAAGAGCAAAGCACAATCTCCAAAAATAAACTACGACGAAACCAAGGGAGAAAAAACGCGATTTGAAATATACAAATCAAATCAAATCAAATCTAAACAAGCAGCAATTCAATCTAGCGTAGAAAGCAGGACGAGGTAGATAGGTCACAGTGGTTTACCTGTGCGGAGAGACGCCGAACACTTCCAACAGAGATGGGAAGGAGCAATTAAAATGAAGTGCTGAAGGTTGAATATCTCATCCGGATTAGGGTTTGATACGATGTGCCTTTATTCCGGATTTTATTATTGGGCCGATGGGTTGGGCCTTGGGCCCAAATATATCCTTTCATAAAAAGTCGAGTTACCGTTTTGCCCTTTTATAATTACTTGATTGCCATCACGATGCAACATCACTCCCTGGACTCTTTGCTTCTCCGCTCACTGGCCACCTTATCTCTCCGGCTTGTCGCCTTCGGCCTTCGTTTTGTTGGCGTTGCTGGCAGCGCAACTGCGCTCTGATGCTTCCGATCACTGCTTTAAATTCGGGGACCCAGTTAAGTTGGCCCCTCCAGCAATCCAAGGTACGCTTGATTTTGATTTTTTTTTTTTACCCTGAGTGCTTGGTTTGGACTGGGAGATGCGATATTAGGTGCTTAATTGGCTGATTCAAGTTAAGAAAGTTAGGTTCGGTAATCGGATGCGAGATTGCTTCAGTTTTGAGTTTGTACATGCAATTCGGGCTCGAGTTGATTTCTTGCTGTATGAATCGTTGATTGATTGAGCAAATTGATATGATTTGTGGAAGATTTGATTCTTTACGCTAGTTCTCTTCGCAGATTCAGCTACGCTAATAACAACATAAATAAGGATCATTCGTTAAGACATTCACTTGATATGTAATGCCATTTGTGTATTCTTTTGTGCTTTTCCTTTATATTAGTTACCAACTACTCTTTCTAGCATTTGGTGCATGAACATTTTACAAACGTAGGTGCTGAAACATGACTTAATTTTTAACCGCAGATGATAATCATTATATGAGTGCAATTCTAGCCGCAAAACTTCAAGAAGCAATAGGATTTGGCATCTTGACCAAGATAAACATAACAAGGATGCAAGTTGAAGGGAAGGTGTGTAATTACCTATCCCATTTGTAACGGAAATTTAATTTAGTATCTCCTGTGCTACGTGACCTATTAGACATAGTATGTTGATGCATCTAAATTCTATGTTCTCTATTTGGCGAATCCATATAAGTGATAAACATTATGTTTGTACAAATGGAGCAAGGTTTTATTCAGAACAACTTTCCATTTTTCTCTCATGGCTTTCAAAAGTATCAAACCACTTCTCCTTGCAACACCCCTATCCTTTCTTTCACTATTTATTTTTTTATTTTTATTTTTTTTAAACCTCAGTGTGATGCTTGCCTGGTTTTCTTTTTTCATGCAAATTCAACAAATATTTTGACATGCATTCTGGATAAATATTTTTTTGCATGTATGAACTAGGGAGAAAGGACAATATCTGCTATATATATTCGGTCATTATGTAGATACTGTGAATTTCTATTCTAATAAAACCTTTGATTGATCTCTCATACCAAAGATGATGGGGGGAAAAGCAATAGAGGCTGTGAGAGTCTTTGTAGAAGAGACTAGAATTAATGATTCTATATCAGCCGACGACATTCTTGTTGAAAGAGTGGCGATGCCCCATGACATGTTCCCCACAAGTGAACTGATGCTAGGTGCTAGACTTGCTTATTTCAGTTTTTAAAGGCTCAAATATTCTGCTTATCTTACACATATTTATATTTTTGATAGCTTACTTCAGTAGATAGGCTGATTGCTTTATACCATTTAAGCTAAGTCCGGTACGATTGTATCACACTACCAACAAAAGCTTTTGTTTTTTGCTGGAAGTTAGAGTTCTGGGGGACATCTTCATGGTTTTCTATTTTCAAAAAATAGACAGTGTTTGTCTAGTCACAAAGTATATACACTGGAAGCGAGCAATAAGATCTGTTGCAACCATGGATGCAACTGGAGCTACTTCAGGATACATGATTGTTTAACATGATTTGAATAAAGGGTCCATTTGTTCTAGTTTCTCTTTTGCAGTTTACTGATATGGTTACATGTGAACTGTGATTGCTTTTACTTTGTGTTTGTGTGGCCTACTAGTTTCTTTGTTTGCAGTTTAATGATATGGTTCTGTTTCTGCAAACTTCTGAACTGACTTTTATTTATCTTGCTCAGTTTGTGTTGCTTGCTTTGCATGTTGTGGTTCTAACCTTCTGATTCCACACAGAACTCCTATCTGCAACTTCTGATACATGCTGCTCTATTGTCCGATTTGTTCTACTTCCATTCATGCTTGTTTTAAGTCAAAGTTTAGGTTATATTCTTCCTATTCAGCTCTTGTTATAATCTCTTGATGTTCAGCTCATGTTTAATCTCTTGATGTTCAGCTTATATTCTTCCATTTCAGTCCTATTATAAATAATGAGCTTTTGTTTATGAAATAGATGTGAAACTCAAATTTGATGAAGATTAGTGATGGACATATGAAAGTTGTTCATCTTGATCATGATTTTCTCGAAGCATTGGACTTTATTGATTCTGAATAGAGCAATCTCCTTATATGATTCGATAATTCAAGCATTGGACTTTATTGATTCTGAAAAGAGCTTTTTCATTTGTAATATGCTATAAAATTGATTAACTGTTGGTTTGTCCCATTTTAGATAACAATCTGATTCCTTTTTTAGTCATGTTCATTTCATGCAATTATCAATTAATTGATTAATTGTATTGAAATTGCAATTAATTGCTATGAAATTAATTGGTCATTTCAATTCAAAAAAACATTTGAGTTTTAGTAATTGAAATAGCAATTAATTGGGTTTGCCCACCCCTAGACTTGTAGGGCTTCAGATCTGAATCTGAGATTGGAGATAGTGGTTGGGCTTTTACAGTTTGCATGTTTCTGGAATTAAGTTCATGGAATTCCAGTTGCATTTATGGAATTCAGTTTACAGATCATAGCGTATTTATATGATTCAGTTTGCATATGAAACTTGCTAACATGCTCGCTAATCATCTATGGAATTCAGTTTTTTATTGTTATTTTTAATGATACGTTTATTATTAAATCCATTAATATGCTCCTCGTTCACATATTCTTAAAATAGGAAATTAATAGGATGCATTTTGTTTGGAAGGAGTAGCTTACCTGTAGTGGCCTTGTGGTTGACGTTGGTACACGGCGATGAGCATTCAAAGTCGGGTGACTCATTAAGGTTAGCGTTTGATTTGATTGCTCCGGCAATGGAGCTCCAACCCTTTATTTCTCCCAAATATGTGTGTCTGACTCCTCGCAATCATCCCAATTCTCTCTTCCTCTCATACCCACCCAAAATTCTCAATAATCTGAACGATACCACTTTTATCAATTGTCTGTCTTACCCATTGCATCGTCATGCCATCCATCAATCTTCCGGTGCGGAGAGAGGTGGGAGCTTTACCGATCCCACCAACACTCTGTTTGGGGATCACCCATTTGGTAAGGAGATACCGTCTGAGCTTTACAGTATTGTTATTGGAAATCTGTGTAAGAAAGGTTATGTAGAGAAGGCGATGATATTTGTGTCTGAAATGGAATCAGTTGGGTTTAGGCCAACCCTAGTGTGCTACACTGCCTTGATTGAAGCTTTAGGGAATGTAGGTAGAACTCTAGAAGCAGAAATGGTGTTCCAAGAGATGATTTATTTTGGGGTGAGACCCCATCTTACTGTTTTCAATGCTTTGCTGAAGGGGTTCTTGAAAAAGGGGCTTTTGAAACTAGCTAATAGGGTTTTAAAGATGATGGATGATTTTGGGGTTGATAGAAGTCAAGAAATCTTTGAGACCCTTCTGGATTATTATGTGAATGCTGGTAGGTTGAGTGATACTTGGTTTATTATTGGTCAGATGAAGAAAAGGGGTTATGCATTGAGCTCTTTTGTTTATAGTCGTGTGATCGGGCTTTACCGAGATAACGGGATGTGGAAGAAGGCAATGGGTGTTGTGGAGGAGATGAGGAACTTGGGAGTACCCATGGATAGGCAGATTTATAATAGCATAATTGATACATTTGGTAAGTATGGCCAGCTAGAGGACGCCTTGGAAGTGTTCGATAAAATGAAGAAGGAAGGTGTGAAGCCGGATATAGGGACATGGAATTCGTTGATCAGGTGGCACTGTGTGTGTGGAGATGTCAATAAGGCACTGGACCTGTTTGGAGAGATGCAAGAGGAAGGGATGTATCCTGACCCGAAAATATTTATTACCATGATTAGTAGGTTGGCGGAGCGAGGGAAGTGGGATTTACTGAAACAAAGCTTTGAGAGAATGAAGTTTAAAGGCCATGAAACCAGTGGTGCAGTATATGCCGTTTTGGTTGATATTTACGGACAGTATGGGAGATTTCATAATGCAGAAGATAGCATATCCGCTTTGAAGGCCGAAGGTGTTCCTATGCTTCCTCATATATTCTGTGTACTTGCAAATGCATATGCTCATCAGGTAGATATCGTCCGTCTCCTTCTTAGTCAGTTGCTATTTCTGATGCGCCTGCTACCTGGAAAATGTTATTTTGTATATGACTATATCTATTTCCTTGTACTCATGTCTGAAGAATAAGATTTCTACTTTTTTTTTTTACAAGAGTGAAAATTTAATCATTTGAGTTATTAGTATAGTAGTAAATGGAGGAAATCGTTTTTTAACCTTCCTCATCCACTTTGTAATTAGAGGAACCCCTTGTGCGGTGAATTCTAGGGTTGAGTGAACGATGATGCTATGGTCATACTGTACTTACCTCTAGAGTTACAGGCATACCAGTTCAGAAATTGTTTATTATTTGACTGTGATGACAATTTTTTATCTGTGAAAATGAGGTAAATTTGCAAAATTCCTTGGAAGAAATCAAAGTTGTGAACGCACTTGTCTATTAGAATGATGTGTCACACAGAATAAATTTACTAGACATAGTTTGAACGTGTTCTTGTCCAGGGATTATGTGAGCAGACAGTTAAGGTTCTTAAGATCATGGAAGAGGAAGGCATAGAACCGAATCTTATTATGCTTAATGTCTTAATCAACGCATTTGGTATTGCTGGGAGACAGGAGGAGGCGCTATCTATCTATCACCACATTATTGAGACTGTTAAGTCTTCGAAATTCATCTCTTCTTGGTTGGCTCTGCTTTGCCATAGTGAGAGATCTTAATAACAAATGCTTACTCTCTTTGTATGTAGGGTATTAGTCCCGATGTCATTACTTACACCACTGTAATGAAGGCGTTCATGAGAGCAAAGAAGTTTAGTCAGGTGTTGTTTAAATCTTTCTTAGAATAACACCAAATTTTCTTTTATTGATTATTTTCTCCCCTTTTCACCTTTAAGATTTCACAAAGTTTTATGCTTTTTGATGTTAGATTCCAGAACTATATCAGGAAATGGAATCTGCTGGATGTTCTCCTGATAGGAAGGCCAGAGAGATGCTACAAGCTGCACTAATGGCCCTGAGCAGAGATTCTAATCTAATAATCTGAATTGAAGGTATGCACATAGTTAATCAATTGGTGGAACATGTCCTATAAAAGCTGTGAGGCTGTGATTCATAACTTGATTTTGCAGCTCTTAATTAACTCCCCATAACCAATATTGAAACTTTGTAAGCATCGATTTAGTTAAACCAAACAGCTTTGATAGTGAAATTAAAGGAAAGATAATGACAAAGATTTGAAACTCTTATAAATATTTTACATAACAAATGGAATGAAGAACTGGAGAAAGAACAACACATTTGACAAGTCCAATTCCTTGTTAATCATAAAAGCATCCATTTATCCTACAAACACAACTCATATATAGACTCGGACAATTTTACAGGCTTATTGTATTCATCTGTTGTTGCCTCTGAAGGGTGCCGAGGCTTATCCAGATTCTCCATATCTTGGAAGAAGGCTTTTTCCTCCAACACCGACTCTGATCCTCCGCCAGTGGTTGCAGCTCCACTGTGAGGGATGGCCTCACCAGCCAGTCCGAAAACCCCCATGTGAGAGTATGGATCCCAGTACTCAGATTTTTGATGGACTATATCATCTGGCACCACAGCCGGACAGGCATGCTCATCTACCTTCTTACCATACAAAGATGCATGCACGTTCCTGCTACAACTGAACCATCAGAATCAGTTTTAAATCTGGATACATCATATGCTCATCCATCTGCATTTACCTGTCCCCATCCCTTGATGTTCATATAATTTGTACAGTTAGTTTCAGACAGTATATACAGAACCCTTAAGTGCACGGTCTTGTATGTATTAGTACTTGTCTAGTCAGAAAATTATCAGTTGTTTTTACAACTACTTCAATTAACTAATGTGTGTGTAGACCAAGAGATGCATCTTCCCCAGGAAATTCAACACGAGTAGATTACTCGAGAGAATTCAGAAAGGGACACATAACCTACCGACTCCCAGTGAATTTGCAATTTGCAGTTACCAACAAGATTGCAAAAGCAATGTTGAAAAAAAGGCATGAAATCCACAGGTTTAGGGAGCTTGTACTCCCAGGTAATCAATAGATAATTACAACTAAGTTCCCGTTTAGATTGAACACTAACTTTAATTTTAGGGTGTGTTTGGATTCCATTGCATTTTAATTATAATGCAATTATTTTACCTCGTTTTATGTGAGAGTTTGCTTGTAAAATAAAAATCGAGGAAAACCGTAATTTAACCAAATAATCACATAAATCAAGATAAAATAATTGTATTATAATTAATACATCGTGGAATCCAAAAAGATCATAATTTAAACACCTTTAAAATTGTGTTAACCAAACGCCGCCTTATCAGTTTGCATTATAAACACAATGCATTTGGAATCCAAACACACCCTTAATACCAATGAAAGCAAGTATAAGATTATATAAAGTAAACAAAATGGAAATAAATTTCATATTAGAAAATATTTTGTATAGAAGTTCTATATACCCGATAGCCATTTTATATTACTAGAAAAAAATTTGCATTATAAACATAATGCATTTGGAAGTTCTACTATGCTACTCTACTCGCCTTCCCTTCCCACCATGCACGCACGCACGCCCACACAACTGCAACTTAAAACATCTCCGCGCCGAAATCCGAACATATCTTTCTTTTAAATGGGTTTTATTTAGGGTCCGTTTGGTATAAAATTTGAAAAGGTAAACGAAAATGAAATGAATCTAATCTATTTATAATTCAAGATACATTATTAGAAATTTTAAGCATTACATTATCTCTCTCAATTTTTCATACAAAATTTGTTTTGTTTTCCTCTTTTCAATTACCCATTTAAACAAGGGTAATCATATCCTCTATACTTCTCTAATTATTACCCTTCTTATCTTATTTTTCATAACAAGGGTAATCATATCTCCTATACTCCTCACTACAACAGAAAGGGTTATTAGCGACCAAAGTTTTAGTGACAAATTATTATTCCTCGATAAATGTTGTATTTACGACGAACATAACCACTCCTCATAAATTTGGATGAGAACATTAGCGAGGAACCTATATTCCTTGCTACAAATGACAATCAACAACAATTTTTTTGGTTCATCACTAATTGTTGTCATGCTGTAGTCGTCTAAAGTGTAAGAGCAATCGCGACAAATTTAAAGTTTTTATTGAGGAATATTTTCAACGCAAAAAATACATTTATCGAGGAAAGTTCAATTTTGTCGTTAAATATTTGGTGGGAATTATGCAAACTCTGCCAAATTTACTAGCGATAAATATTTGAATGTCTCGCTGAAATTATGTGTTTCTAGAGAAAATAATTTGTCGCAAAAAATATCAATTAGTGAGGACATTCCATTTCGTCGTTATTTGTTTGTGTTAAAATTGAGAAAATGTCTCAAATTCAATTGTGAGAAAAGTGTAAATTCCTCGCCAATAGTTTATATTTTACGAGGAACATTTTTCTCCTTATAATAACCATATACAACAAGGAATAACAATTTCTTCACTAATGGTATGGAGAAAACTTTGGCACAAGTGCATAACTGTAAGACGATAAAAGTATATTTTCATCGCAAAAGTACATGTTTGACGATGAATGATTTCATGTTGAAAAACTATTTGCTGATCGAGAAAGTATTAATTTCATCGCGAAAGTACAGTTTGATTTTTTTGTCCTAACATTGCCATATATGTTAATATTTTCTGGATGTGTTGGCATTTGATAGGTTTTTGAGCATTTGTTGTTTTTGTTTTGGCATATCAAATCAGCCAATTGTCTATTACTTTGCGCAAGCAATTTCAATTAAATACAGATTTGCCTATGCAGGATTCGAACCTGCATCTTTGTGCATGAGCACGTCGCTCTGCCATTTGAGCTAATAGGCTTACAAATTTGACAAAACAAACTTCGGTATTTCAACCACAAAACATTGAAACAAAGATAATTTCTCCTCAAAAATTGTGTGCTCAACTTCAGATCAGTCACAAGGCTCTTTTTGCTGCCTAGGGCTGCAATCAACCTCAACCTCCTGCTGTCCGTGCACTTCATTCTCATCTGTCATGATATTTAAACCATTTTATCCAACAAACACAAGCCAGCAGCAATGGCCTCGAAAATTACTTACCCAAGTCCACCATAAAAATTGTAATGCTTATATATATACTCTGCATCTAGATTCATGTGAATCTGTAGATCTGTAAATCTGTAATCCTATAAATCTGAAATCTGTAAGTCTGTTATATGTAAATCTGTAATTCTGTAAATAAAACCCAAACCAAGTTTCAGTTGCTGGACCATTTCGAACATTACTGCGGGTAACAAAGAGCAAATTCAGGTACTGTGATAATGAAATTGAAATTTGTATGGTTAATATCCTATGAATTTCTTATTCTGCCTACATACTCCTCCCCTTCTTCAAATGCAGCAAATCTGCTGTCTGTAACTCTGTAATATTCATAGAAATTACTGTGATTTGCCATTAAAATTTCATGCTAATCTGTTGCTTAATGTTGTAATATTCAAGGCTGTTATCGAAGCTGGTTTAATTGCCCCTCTTGTGAATCTTCTCCAAACTGCCGAGTTTGAAATCAAGAAAGAGGTCGCATGGGCAATATCTAATGCTACTTCTGGCGGTACTCCTGATCAAATCAAGTACGGGCTCTTTTCTTTCAGATCTTTCCATGTCATGGCTTTTCTCAACTGCACAATCACACTAGACTTTTCTATGTCGCAGGTTCTTGGTTAGACAGGGATACATAAAACCTCTATGTGACCTCCTTGTATGCTCTGATCCGAGGATAATGACCGTCTGTATGGAAGGATTGGAGAATATTTTGAAAGTTGGTGAGGCCGAGAAAAGTCTGGTTAACACTGGGGATGTAAATTATTACGCTCAGTTGGTTGATGAAGCAGATGGGCTAGAGAAGATTGAAAGTCTTCAAGGCCACGACAACAATGAGATATATGAGAAGGCTGTGAAGATTCTGGAGTCGTACTGGTTAGAAGAAGAGGAAGAGGGCCAAGAGACGGTTCCCGCTGGTGATGGCTCTCAACCCGGGTTCAACTTTGGGGGAAGTCAGGTTTCAGTTCCATCCGGAGGATTTCTATGTAATTTTCTTCTTCTGTGTCGAATGTAGCAAAGTGGTGAGGATTTCTATGTTGTGGAATTTTATTGTATAAACTATAAATTGCCATTGTCATTTCCTCATTTGTCATCAATTTACTTGTGAAATTACTGAAACAGCTTAGAAGAATTTGGTGAATCTGTTTGTGTTTTTGTTTTGGATAAAACTTGGAGATTGTTACAAAACAAATTCTTAACTTATTTTATTAACATAAAATTCAATAGCTCTACATTCGAAGTGGGTATTATATGGATTCTTAAGAGAGATCTTTGTATTTACAAATGATTACATCAGTATAATAATTTTATTGTTTTTTGTTTATCATTGCTAGTTAAAAATCTGTAAACTTGGGTGAATTACAAACAGGTTCACAATTGGATTTCAAAAGAGTGTTTAGAGACAACTTGCCTATCTGTACATTTTGGCTAGTTTTTCACCTCTTGACGAGCCCTTGAAAAGTAATTTGCTATAAAGTGTTCCAGAGACTTGCGAATGGTCAAACAATTTGTTAATAGGGAAAAGAAAAGTTTCCACATTTCATGTGAACTGTCCTCAACTAGTACTTGCTACACTACACCTCTTGATTAGTGTGGCTGGTTGATGGAATTAAATTAATGCTAGGGGTTAGCATTTTCTATCAGTGCAACAAGATTGCCTCAGTAGCAGCTTTGTTACATTGCTAACCATTTACTATATGAAAGGTTAGTTGCAGCCTGTTTGATTAGGCAGAGCCTTGGGTGTACTAAGTTTCAGTTTTTATCATAGAGGAGAAAAATCCCTTTGGCAAATGAGAAGCTGAAATTCATTTTAAAAAGAGATGAATAGTTCTAAACGAATTGAGTCATTTGAGTGTGCTCGGTCCATTTCTCACTGATTATCATGTTTTGCTCAAAAGTCAGAATAGGCTGATCTTTCTACTTTCGAGCTATTTTGAGTGCGCTTAAATTGACTAGATTAGACACGATAGGAAGCCCTTTGAACACAATGTTGCCCTCTTTTCTGTCTACTTTATCTAATTCCTTACTGCCTTATCCCAATTCAATTTCATTAACATTGGGTTTGCAGTTTTCTTTGTCTAATTTATGAAAATGTGTTGTTTGGCAACAACACTTTGTTCATATAATCTTTTTAGGAGCACATATTATTCATTTTAAGTTTCTTATTGGCACACATTATTCATTCAGCCCAATTCAACCAATACATAATCATGGGTGGTAAGATCAAATTGAACTGTTGAGAATATGTATATATTTCGAATATCATGAACAAACACGATTATTCTGCAATTCAGATCAGGCCAACAACAATCAATCAACCAACATATTAAAAAGAACAATGAATTCAGCAACAATTTGATGGGAAGACGAGGGGAAGGGTTCACACCTGCATATACCTCTCTGGATTTGAACTCGAGGCCGGTTGTGATAGCGAATCAAGCATGGCTGCTCATGGCCGACGCCAGAGAAGGAGGAGATGCGAAGTCCGAGGTGCTGCTGTCGGCGGCGGAGAGAGGCGATGATATGGGCAGGTGATTAGGGTTAAGGTGAGGGTGAAGGGGAAGAGATCTGAGAGCGAGGTAGAGGGAAGAGTGAAGGAGGCGAGTGGAGTGGTTTTGCCGGTGTATGTAGAGTCGCCGGTGGTGGTGGGCTGCTGCAGGCCGGAGCTTCCGGCGGTGGGACTGCCGAGTGTGGGGAGAAACGAGAGATGGAGAATAGAAGGAAGGGAGCCTGGAATTTTTATTTTTTTTGGGAGAAAAGTACGAGTGCAGATCACCTATTCCCATATACGTTGCAACCCCTGTTGCATTCATCTAATTGGTCCAGTTGGATTTTAATTAATTAATTAATTAATCAATTCAATTAAAACCTAAAACCGAATTAAAAATACTCCGTATGATTTACTTTTATTTTTTATACAGAACCATTTTTTTTTGTTCTCATGCACGCTCTAACCTTCTCTTTTCTTTTGAGTGCAGATCTCTCCAAACAGGTTGTGCCCCAACCTTCTAATCTCCATGGATCTACATGTGCTTCTCAAAAAAAAATCCATGGACCTACCGGTCCCCTCATAATTGCTAGTTATTTTTTATTTATTTATTTTTGGTAAGGATACTAATTATTTTTTATGCAAAGACTAATTTTGAATAAAAAATTATGGTTGAGTCCTCTGTTAATTAACAAGGAGAAAACAAGTTTTGCTTTTGTCTATAATGCAATGAGCTAGGTTGTGGTTGGGTATGTGATATATAGCCTATATATATGCTTAGTATAAGATGTGTATTGACGCATAAAAACAGTGCAGCAACCATAAATAGTCTTATTTGATTGCAAAATGCAACCACCAAAATGACAGTAGTAAGAGGATGGAAAACAAAGTGCAGCAATCTTCTAAATCTTGTTACTGCTATGTTTCAACCAAAAAAAAAATTTATTCCTGCTATGCAAATTACACCCAGTTGGGCACTCTTTGTGAAGACCATCATAAAAAAGAGCTGCTACGTACAATGACTCTTACTTCGGACAACTTCAAAAATCTTCGGGAGCTAAGTTCAAGTTGTTGCTATGGCTTTGTAGATATCCATAATTGCCTCCAAAAACTGGGCCATAATCTCCCTCCTGGCTAGCGTATCCCATGGTTGATGGAGAAGGGCCGTATGTCGGCACCGCTGCAGGATATAATGAATTATAAACTTGATTACCAGAACCCTGCCCAGTACAAGGAAAATTGTATCGATCAGTATATATAGAATGACAACCTTTCTCATCTGTTTTCACATATTATAAATATCTAAATACATATATTCACAAGGAGATGAAAGCTCATCCTGGACAAATTACCATGCATTGTATTACTACCTGTATTAGCTGCTGAGCTACTTGGACTTGTGAGCTGGTACCATTGATCTCAATAGTCATTTCACCAAAAACACCCCTTGGTTCCTGAATGGTGACAGTAGCCCCACTAACACGACGGATGTAGCTAATATTTGACCCATTTGTTCCAATCACAGCATCAACAAGCAATAATGGAATTTGAATGTGTTGTGTAACCTACATTGAAAATTTTGATTATAGAAAATTGCAAAAAAAAAAATAATAATAATAAGAAATAATGGGCATGGTGATCAATTATACCTGTGGCTCTGCAGATATGTTATTCTTAGATCTTCTATTTTTGTTTGTTGCTTTTTCTAGTGCACTTTGGGGTCTTTTGCTCGATCGATTTCTAGATTTCGGCTTTACCCCTCTTATTGTTTTTATTATACTGTTGGGATTCACATGAACATGACTAGGGTCACCTCCCTCCACATGACCATCTTTCATGGTGGGTTGCATGGGCCTGCATTTGGAGCTTAAATCAAGCTCACTTAGCAACTTAGTAAGACCCTCTTTTACAAGGGTGTATCCATCTTCAAATTCCGCAGCTCTTGTGACCAACCGAGTAGATAGACGACATAGATCTCTATAACACCATCCCATTCTTGCTTTAGGGTCCAAATCAGAATTCAAGCTCTCACCATGAACTCTATCACTTCCGTTTTTAGCATTGTTTGTCCATCTCTTCAAAATATACTTGCTGGGAACTTTTGTAATACCTTTTGAGGAGAAAACCTTCAGTATATGACTGCACAATAAGCCGGCAAACTCAAACTTCCTACAACTGCAATGTACAATTTCTTCTGTTTCATCAAAAGACACAATATAACTATAATGCTTCTTGTTAGGTGTAACCTTGTACTCCACAAGGGCTCCTACCTCACGGGAAACTTCAAGATGACAATCATAAGCTTTCCCTACTTCTCTCTCAAATAACTTAAAAACCTCCGGTGTATATATACTTGCCGCACACTCCAAAATTTCTATGGAAACAGATAGCACAACTTTACTCTGTCCAGCCTTAAAATCTGCAAGCATCTCATTATAACGACGATCATAGAGTAACCGCTGAAAGTTCTCAAAGAATCTTCTCAGATCATGCTTATAACTTACATATTGCTTTATCAATTTATTCATGCTTTCACTTCGTTGCGTCGTCGTCATGTCTGCACAAAATGTATCTCGCCCATAAACCAATGCCCACTTTTGTCTGATATTGAACATTTTGTCTAGCCATTCATTGTCTCGAAGTCCATACTTATCAAGCATTGAATTCCAAGCATCCAGGAAGTCTTCCTCATGCTCATAGTCATATATACAATTGCTGAAATCTCTTGCAAAATCTTTATATGCCGTGAAAACACTACTAAGATGAACTGCCGCATTTTGAAAGATATGCCAAATGCAAAGTCGATGACAAGTCTCTGGCCACTGAATAAGAAGTGCAGCTGACATTGCAGCATCCTGATCTGTCAGCATTGTCTTCGGTAGTCTTCCACCCATTGCCTTTGAGAATGTGTCAAACAACCACACAAATGAAGCTGACGTCTCATCATATAATAATGCTGCACCAAAAACAATGGTTTGCCTATGATGATTCAGTCCAACAAATAAAGCAATTGGTCGACCATCCTTATGCTTTCGATATGTAGTATCAAAGCAAACAACATCACCAAAATCTTCATAGTCAGCGATCATTCTTGCATCAGCCCAAAAGATATTAGTTATCAGATCATCTTCATCCACTTGGATCGCATAAAAGAAACTAGGATCTTCTACTTTCATTGTCTGCAAATACTCTAGAACTCCACCCGTATCACCGACCTTAATTTGAGAGTTGCGCTTGGTGCGCAAATAGTTTCTATAGTCTACTTGAGCAAATCCAAGATTCTCACGACCTCCTGCTTGCCTGGCCATGAACTCATAGGCATTTTTTGGAGCGATGCCTGAAATATCAGCCATGTCGACTTCTGATGCTTGAGAGCTTGACACTTTTCGATGTGATCTAAATAGGTGAGCCTTACTTGGACTTGCCAAGTTGTGGTCATGCTTAGCAATGAAGTTGACAACACGATACTTCCCAGTTTGGCGGCAATTAATCTTTAACATGGCCAAGCAATCAAATCTTGTCTCTGGACGATGAGATTTGTAATAAGCATCTCGTTTATCAAGTCCATACCTACTCTTGGAATAATCTCCTTAGGTATATTAGAATGTAGTGGTTCCACCAATTCATCTTCGCAAGCTTCGGACAAATTTTCTTCTTGCTCAAATTCTAGTCGACGACGTGGTTGTATTTCTTGAATAGTAGTGTCCATAACCTTGTAAACAAAAAAAAAAAAACAGTAGATATATTACGATGATAGAACGTGCTTGATATAAACTACTATATTACTTTCATCACAAAATTGAAACATGAAATCAAGCAAAACAAGTAAGGTCACACATCAAACTAGGGTACGTATGTACCACAACCAAATTTAAAAATAAAATCTCACAAAGTAGAAACGTGCTTGATATAAACTAGGGTATGTACCACAAGCAAACAAGTTAAACGCTAGCTACTTCGTGTATGCGATTCTTCATCAACACAAAGTACTAGTATATATACCACAAACTATAAATGAACTTACAATGGTCTCGGATGGGTGGAAAGAACAAGATTCTACTGATTGAAGTTGCAGTTCGTACAAAATTGGGTTGGGTAAGCAATACGGTGACGGTAGGGTTGGAACTGATTGAAGTAAATCATACGGAGTATTTTTAATTCGGTTTTAGGTTTTAATTGAATTGATTAATTAATTAATTAATTAAAATCCAACTGGACCAATTAGATGAATGCAACAGGGGTTGCAACGTATATGGGAATAGGTGATCTGCACTCGAAAAGTACACGAGCTGACGAGCGTGTGTTTTAATTTTAATTAATTTAACTAATTTATTCATTCTTTTCTAACAATAAATAAAAATCTACATCTATCTATATTACATACTAGTTTTTTTTACGGTTTTTTAATAAATTATATTTCACAATAAAACATTGAGTTATATGGGGGAATTTTAAATGATCGACGAATATAATTTATTTTAATTTCGTTACTTGTTTACAAAGTTTATAAAATATTCATAATTTCTAAAAAAAAAATACACATTACTCCTTCCGTTTTCAAATAAGTAACTTTTTTACTATTTATGCACGTATTTTAAGATGATAAAGTTAATATAAAATATTAATGATAAATTAAATGATCGATATAGGATCGTTAGGATCGGTTTGAGATTGTTAATTAGGTTGGTGTATGATCTTATATATGATCGTAAGATCTTATATAGTGATGAATTAAAGGTATAATTTGGGCTTAATAGTGAAACCATGCATAAGATAACCCTAAATCTCATTCTCTTCATATACCGTGGTTATATATGTATGATAACCGAAGAATTATATGACTTGTCTCTTTTGTTTATTATTAGACTCGTTTTAATTTTTAAATCAAAGTATTTGCCTGGTATGGTTTATTTTTATTATTTTATATATTTTATTTTATTTACACGAACTTTTACAATCCTGTTATCTGATCCTAGGGTCCTGCCTCAATCCATTCATAAAGTCTCGATCCTACAAACCTTGATAGGTTAAAATCAAGTTTCTATTGGTATATATATACTGGTTCAGTACCCGCACAGTGTGCGATTTTTTTATAATTTAAATTAATTTAGTATAAATACCCGTTCAAAGAGTTAATTAATTTATTTCAACATTGTGAATTGTTACACAACTTTAATAAAATTACCATTGATTCTCATTAATATATTGAAAGTATTATCAAACTTTTATATAATTATTATCAAAATCTTACAAAATTGGGTAAAATCTTTCCAAATTATATCCATGTCTAAAAACTTATGAAAACTATTATCTTAAAATTGATTAAGGTGGAGATATTTTTTTTTATTGTTTATTACTATTAAGATAAGGAGAAGATGTCATATGTTACATACGACTTATCATTTTTTATATATATTATATATATCTTATAAAATTGGTTACATATGTTACATAGGTAAAATCTTATCTTATATAATAGGTAAAATCTTATGTTCTATAGTATTTAAAAATCATTAATATCTTCTAAGCATATATCCATATCTAATCAAATTGGGTCAAATTTTATCTTATACATATATAGATATGCCGATTAAATAGAGTTAAAATATGATTGTATCCATGTAATGATAGCTAGGTAAAATCTTATCTTATACAATAGTATTTAAAAATAGTTAATATCTTCTAAAAATATATCCATATCGAGTGACAAAAATTTAACATAGATCTTCGAGACCATTTTGTCACATACGTCAAGAGGTGGTATTCTTACATGCAATTTTATCATTTACTACGGGAAACAGATGGAGAAACATTAAGGATCAGAGTTGATTTGCTTCTCTGGCTATACCAATCATCACTACAAAGGCGACGTTTACCGGTTCATCCCTACGAGGGTACGATTTATCTACTTTAGGAGATATGTCTATTCATCTACTTTGATCTGGAGATGAAAAATAAAAATATAATATATACAAATAAAATAAATAAAATAAAAAGATAATCATTAAAGCATCACTACATGGATGCAAATATTTGGTTCATCGCTTGAGAGATGAAATTAATCGGTCTATCTCAAATATTCAACTTGTTCATTCACCTACTTCGGGAGATGAAGAATGAAAATGCATAAAAATAAAATAAATAAAACTAATAAAAAATAATTATCATCTCTACGGGGACATGGTTTGTCTATTCGTCTACTTCGAGAAATGGGTACATTAATCTACTTCGATAGATGAAATTGATTTATCTATCAGATAAATTTATATTTTTATTCATCTACTTACACTTCGGGGTTGATATAATTTATGTATACTTATACACATCATCCTCAGGGGATGCATTTATCTATTTCACGAGCTAAATTCAATCGCTTCAGGGATGATATATACAACTCTAAAAGTTTGGGTCTCGTTTTGTAATTATCAGAAACGTGTAAACTAGTCCGCAATTTTTGAAATTCTGGGGCTGGTTTTGTAATTTATCCCAAATCTGCAATTGTTCTGAAAGCTTCGTCTCCTTCCTTTTGAATTCGCAGAGGCGGATCTTGGTCCCTTAGCGATTCTGTTCAAGTCCGGGCTCGGTGTCATTGCTACAAGGGATACTGGCCGCCGTCCTAGTTCCGACTAGGCCGATGTTTGAACTCGGGGCTTGCGTGGAGGTCGGCGGCGTCACCCACGGTAGCAGAACTAGATCGCCCCGTCGCGGTGGCGGTTCTCTTCTCCTGGGTTCACCACCGGCCGATCCCGGCATCGAGGACCTGTGGAGGCGGAACTCGATGCAACTTCAATAACCTTGCACAGCTTGAAACTCATTATGCTGAAACCCTTTGTGGAGTTGGCAATATCTGAATCGGGACGAGATCAAAAGACCTCTAACCTCCCCCGTTGAGCACACGTAAACAAAATACTCCCCCTCCGTTTCAAAATAAAAGTCGTTTGATTTTTTTACACATATTTTTATGAGGTAAAAATTATATAAAATATTATTTTTTTAACGAATTTGTTTCTATAAGTTTATACTTATGACTACTAAATATGAAATTATTAAAAAAAATTGATAAAAAAATAATATTTTATAGTGTTTTTATCTCCTTAAAAAAACGTACAGAAAAAGACAAACGACTTTTATTTTGAAACGGAGGGAGTAAAAGATAAAACGCAAACAAAGATGGATTACTTGAAACAAGATCACCAAACAATTGGAAAAAGCAGTAAACATTCCGTAGAAATTCGAAGCACCAAATATACCGATCAGAGAAGGAACGACATCGAAAACAAAACAAACAAACACATAATAATATCAAGGATTGAAATATCAATTGCTAGAGCAAACATGTAGAAGATCGAAGACCAACGAAATCTATCGTGCTGATAACGTAAGGGAGATTTCTCATTCATGGGTGTTCTCTCAAGTGAGGTTACAACCCTTATATAGGCAATATATGTAGGAGTTATAGGAGGTGAAACATCCACTAATAATGGTTTTATAACACAGACGACCTCTTAACAAAGTATATACAGTATATCGTTATTTTAAACAAGATGAGTGTTTAATTTGGGAACCAAGGTAGAAGTAGAAGGTAAGTGGTGGTCTCGTTCAGTATATTGGGTTTCATTGCTCCAATACAGAGCAATAGAACATATAGGACGCCAAAACTGACGATACCAGCAGCAATCAAAACTGTGTGATTAATACAGTACCAATAGTCTTTAAAGGCCACAAACATAACAAACTCAATTGCATAATCTAAATTGCCGCCCAAGATGAAAAAATCCAGCACAGAAATACTCCAATTTCGCAGGTAATATAAACGCTAAAACTAGAAACCGAGCACAAAGTTGCGCAAAAGGGTGAATGGCAGGACGACAAGTCAGAATCCCTTGGGGGAGGTAATTTTTTTCACTTTTTGTCTTCCTTCTCAGCCTCAGCAGCCCTCTTCTGCCTAGCACCCAAGTGCCTCTTGTTCGTCCTCTCCAACCTAAGCTTGTCATAGGCCTTGAATGATTTCATCTCTTCAGTGACCTTCACGAGCTCAACAGTTGGCTTCTCAAGGTGAATTGGCAAGTAATCACCTTGGACTTGAGTTGCGTTAGCCAGTTCTTCAGGTGAAGAGTCACCACCCTACAGCAAATACAGTGAAGATCTCAGTGCATTGACATTAAAACATCAAACCTTTCAGTGATACTCGAATCACTCTGAATTTCCTTCCGTAATTCCAAATACAGAACATGTACAAATTACCTTGATCTTCTTGGCACGTCTCGGGAAAATGACCAACTTGGCCTTGTAGGTCTTGAGCCTCTGGACATTGGTTTGAAGACCCTCAAGAGAGTGGTTCCTGCGCCTGTGGTCAACAGAAATGCCAATGGTTGGGGCAACCTTCCTGTTGATTCCAGCCGCCTGAACACACAGGTTACATTCGGTTTACAATGGCATACAATAAAACAAGTTGAACTGAGTGGCAGATAATAGAGAGATATTACCAGGTGGCAATAAATAATAATGTAATATATTCTATCCTATCACCTGTGTTACAAAACAATTTCTAACATATCATTTACGAGGTTGGAATTACACATTCTCAAATCAAACTCCAAATCAGACAATTACTAACATAGGATAGAAGTTGCAATTTAACTAATCAATCTCACTATATAACAATTAACAAACCTTGAGCTCCTCAAGAGAAAATCCCTTCCCAGCTCTAACTTTCATGTTATACTTCAGGGTCTGTCCATGAACAATGGGACGAAGAGGGCCAGCTGTTGGGCGAGGGAAAATCTTCACAGCTTTCTTTTGCCTAGCTGAAAATTGATTTCAACAGATACATGTTTAGCATTTCAATCCAAAACAATGAATATCAAAATAATGAAATACAGTGAACCCAGTCCCAAAGGAGAAATGCTCACCCTGGCGTCTCCTGGTCTTACGGGCTGGCTGATTAAACCAGGTTTTCACATAGTTTTGCCAGTGCTTCTTAAAGTGGCCGTTAGGGATAACATTGTTGTGCTTCACCATGGCTTACCTACAATCCAAAATAAATGCGGTGTTTACACACTAAATCCATCATAAAGATGATAACCATCAAAAAACGATTTGCTAGATTCACAAAACCAAACATCTCAAAAACACAACATCATCCAAGCATATTCACAATACATAATCTCTGGATCATGATTCGGACCTTTCAAATTTTCAAACACAACTACGAGACCCTTAAATCAGCACACTCTGAAAACTGAGAAATGGAGTACAAATTACGTTCTTTGAAGAGAGCTAAGTCAAATATAAAACATTCCTATACGAATACTAACTTCAAACGAACACCAAATATCGACCAATGCAAACAATCGTTTAGGATCCACCAAACCAAGGATGCAACTGAACCAAGAGCAAAGCACAATCTCCACAAAAAAACTACAACGAAACGAAGGGAGTAATCAAATCAAATCTAAACAAGCAGCAATTCAATCTAGCGGAGAAAACAGTGCGAGGTAGATAGGTTACGGAGGTTTACCTGTGCGGAGAGACGGCGAACACTTCCAACAGAGATGGGAAGGAGCAAATAAAATGAAGTGCTGAAGGTTGAATATCTCATCCGGATTAGGGTTTGAGGCGATGTGCCTCTATTCCGAGTTTTGTTATTGGGCTGATGGGTTGGGCCGCTGATGGGTTGGGCCCAAATGTATCCTTTCATAAACATTCGAGTTACCGTTTTGCCCTTTTATAATTACTTGATTGCCATCACGATGCATCCACCAGTCACTGGACTCGTCGCTTCTCCGCTCCCTGGCCACCTTATCTCTCCGGCTTGTCGCCTTCGGCCTTCGTTTTTTTTCCTTCTGAGTGCTTGGTTTGGGTGGGAGATGTGTGATATTAGGTGCTTAATTGGCTGATTCAAGTTAAGAAAGTAAGGTTCGGAAATCGGATGCGAGATTGCTTCAGTTTTGAGTTTGTACGTGCAATTCGGGCTCGAGTTGATTTCTTGCTGTATGAATAGTTGATTGATTGAGCAAATTGATATGATTTGTGAAAGATTTGATTCTTTACGCGAGCTCTCTTCGCAGATTCAGCTACCCTAATAATAACATAAATAAGGATCATTCGTTAAGACACTGACTTGATATGTGATGCCATTTGTGTATTCTTTTGCGCTTTTCCTTTACATTAGTTACCAACTACTCTTTCTAGCATTTGGTGCATGAACATTTTACAAATGAAGGTGCTGAAGCATGATTAATTATTTACCGCAGATGATAATCATTATATGAGTGCAATTCTAGCCGCAAAACTTCAAGAGGCAATAGGATTTGGAATCTTGACCAAGATAAACATAACAAGTATGCAAGTTGAAGGGAAGATGTGTAACCTATCCCATTTGTGACGGAAATTTAATTTAGTATCTCCTGTGCTACGTGACCTATTATACATAGTACGTTGATGCATCTAAATTCTATGTTCTCTATTTGGCGAATCCATGTAAGTGATAAACATTATGTTTGTACAAATGGAGCAAGGCTTTATTCAGAATAACTTTCCATTTTTCTCTCATGGCTTTCAAAAGTATCAAACCACTTTTCCTTGCCACACCCTTTCCTTTCTTTCACTATTTATTTATTTATTTTGTTTTTTAAACCTCAGTGTGTTGCTTGCCGGGTTTTCTTTTTCATGCAAATTCAACAAATATTTTGACATGTATTCAGGATAAATATTTTTTTGCATGTATGAACTAGGGAGAAAGGACACTATCTGGTATATATATTGGGTCATTATGTAGATACTGTGAATTTCTATTCTAATAAAACCTTTGATTGATCTCTCATACCAAAGATGATGGGTGAAAAGGCAATAGAGGCTGTGAGAGTCTGTGTAGAAGAGACTAGAATTAATGATTCTATTTCTATTTGAGCTGACAACATTCTTGTTGAAAGAGTGGCAATGCTCCATGACATGTTCCCAACAAGTGAACTGATGGCAGGTGCTAGACTTGCTTATTTCAGTTTTTAAAGGCTCAAATATTCTGCTTATCTTACACCTATTTATATTTTTAGATAGCTTACTTCTGTAGATAGGCTGATTGCTTTATACCTTATAAGCTAAATCCTGTACAATTGTATCACACTACCAACAAAAGCATTTGTTTTTGCTGGAAGTTTGAGTTCTGGGAGACACCTTCATGTTTGCAAAATAGACATTGTTTTTATAGTCACAAAATATATACACTAGAAGCGAGCAATAAGATCTCTTGCAACCATGGATGCAACTGGAGCTACTTCAGGATACATGATTGTTTAACATGATTTGAATAAAGGGTCCATTTGTTCTAGTTTCTCGTTTGCAGTTTACTGATATACATGTGAACTGTGGTTGCTTTTACTTTGTGTTTGCTTGGCCTACTAGTTTCTTGTTTGCAGTTTACTGATATGGTTCTGTTTCTGCAAACTTCTGAACTGACTTTTATGTATCTTGCTCAGTTGTGATGCTTGTTGTGCATGTTATGGTTCCAAACTTCTGGTTCCACACAGAACTCCTATCTGCAACTTCTGATACATGCTGCTCTATTGTCCGATTTTTTCTACTTCCATTCATGCTTGTTTTTAAGTCAAAGTTTAGGTTATATTCTTCCATTTCAGCTCATGTTATAATCTCTTGATGTTCAGCTCATGTTTAATCTCTTGATGCTCAGCTTATATTCTTCCATTTCAGTCCTATTATAAATAATGAGCTTTTGTTTATGAAATAGATGTGAAACTCAAATTTGATAAAGATTAGTGATGAACATCTGAAAGTTGTTCAACTTGATCATGATTTTCTCGAAGCATTGGACTTTATTGATTCTGAAAAGAGCTTTTTCATTTGTAAAATGCTATCAAATTGATTAACTGTTGGTTTCTCCCATTTTAGTTAATAGTCTGATTCCTTTTTTAGTCATGCTCATTTCATGCAATTATCAATTAATTGATTAATTGTATTGAAATTGCAATTAATTGCAAAGAAATTAATTGGTCATTTCAATTCAACAAAAATATTGAATTTTAGTAATTGAAATAACAATTAATTAATTGGGTTTGCCCACCCCTAGGCTTTAGCAGGGCTTCAGATCTGAATCTGAGATTGGAGATAGAGGTTGGGCTTTTACAGTTTGCATGTTTCTGGAATTAAGTTCATGGAATTCCAGTTGCATTTATGGAATTCAGTTTACAGATCATAGCGTATTTATATGATTCAGTTTGCATGTGAAACTTGCTAATATGCTTGCTAATCATCTGTGGAATTCAGTTTTTTTATTGTTATTTTAAATGATATGTTCATTATTAAATCCATTAATATGCTCCTCAGTCCTCGTTCACATATTCTTAAAATAGGTAATTAATAGGATGCATTTTGTTGGGAAGGAGTAGCCTACCTGTAGTGGCCTTGTGGTTGACCTTGGTACATGGCGATGTGCATTCAAAGTCGGGCGACTCATTAAGGTTAGCGTTTGATTTGATTACTCCGGCAATGGAGCTCCAACCCTTTATTTCTCCCAAATATGTTTGTCTGACTCCTCGCAATCATCCCAATTCTCTCTTCCGCTCATACTCACCCAAAATTCTCAATAATCTGAACGATACTGCCTTTATCAATTGCCTGTCTTACCCATTGCATCATCATGTCATCCATCAATCTTCCGGTGTGGAGAGAGGTGGGAGCTTTACCGATCCCGCCAACACTCCGTTTGGGGATCACCCATTTGGTAAGGAGATACCGTCTGAGCTTTACAGTATTGTTATTGGAAATCTGTGTAAGAAAGGTTATATAGAGAAGGCGATGAAATTGCTGTCTGAAATGGAATCAGTTGGGTTTAGGCCAACCCTAGTGTGCTACACTGCCTTGATTGAAGCTTTAGGGAATGTAGGTAGAACTCTAGAAGCAGAAATGGTGTTCCAAGAGATGATTTATTTTGGGGTGAGACCCCATCTTACTGTTTTCAATGCTTTGCTGAAGGGGTTCTTGAAAAAGGGGCTTTTGAAACTAGCTAAGAAATCTTCGAGACCCTTTTGGATTATTATGTGAATGCTGGTAGGTTGAGTCAGTGTTTAAAATAGCGCTGCTATAGCGCGCTATAGCAATTTCTGACCCTCCCACCGCCTGCGATGACAAAGGCGGCCCTTGGGTGGAATAGCAACCCAAAAGCGCCTGAGGCGCAACTATGGCACAAGGCGCGCTAGCGCCTTGTATTGCTTTTCCATATTTTGTATAGATTTTGATTTCTCTGAAGTTTATCCTTTCCATTTTTTTAATTATAAAATCTTTTCATATCTTTGTAGTTTTGGAAAATATATTTTAACAAAATTTTGCAGATTTTATGTTCTGTTTTGATTCAATAAATATGATCATCCTCCTCAATTCCTCTACACGTCTACCCACACCTTCCAATATACTTCTCTCCATTCTCTATCCTTCTCCCCTTCTGGAGCTGTTGTGTCTTCTCTGTTGCTGTGTCTTCGCTGATGCTGAGTTGTTTTTGGGCTCTTCTTCAGCATACTTTGCTGCCATTCAACAAGAACTCATATAATCTTTGATGCTATTATATACTTCATCACTGCAGATTCATACTAAGAAGAGAAATAGACTTGATCAACAAAGATTGAACGATTTGGTTTATGTGAAATACAACCGGACCTTACTTAGGAGGTATGAGATGCGTGACACCATTGACCCAATTAGCTTGATGAACATTGATGAATCCAATGAATGGCTGACGGGAATGTCAGAACAAGGTGCTGAAAATGAATTGGTGTATGAGAATGAAGATCTTACTTGGGGGCTGAAAATGAATTGGTGTATGAGAATGAAGATCTTACTTGGGGGCATGTTGCTAGTGCTTCGGGGGTGAATGAACAAAGATTTAATCTATGGTCAAGCAGAGTTCAAAAGGTAGGCCAAGGTGTAGCAGGCAGTAGTAGCAGCTCACAGACTCAGCAGCTAAGATCACAAGAAGAAGAAGAGGAGGAGGACGATGAAGGATACAAGTCCGCTAATGAAGATGATGGGGACTTCGTTCCTTGTCCCAACATTGAGGAAGAAGATGATGAAGATGGCCTTGACGACTTCGTTTGACCCACTTCCTAACCATCCACCATTCCATCCCATTCCAACTGAAGTCTTTCTTTTCTCTAATCTTTTATGTTTTAGACTTGCATTTAGTATATATGATGCTTTGGTAGGTTGAGTGATACTTGGTTTATTATTGGTCAGATGAAGAAAAGGGGTTATGCATTGAGCTCTTTTGTTTATAGTCGTGTGATCATGCTTTACCGAGATAATGGGATGTGGAAGAAGGCAATGGGTGTTGTGGAGGAGATGAGGAACTTGGGAGTACCCATGGATAGGCAGATTTATAATAGCATAATTGATACATTTGGTAAGTATGGCCAGCTAGAGGACGCCTTAGAAGTGTTCGATAAAATGCAGAAGGAAGGTGTGAAGCCGGATATAGCGACATGGAATTCGTTGATCAGGTGGCACTGTGTGTGTGGAGATGTCAATAAGGCACTGGACCTGTTTGGAGAGATGCAAGAGGAAGGAATGTATCCTGACCCGAAGATATTTATTACCATGATTAGTAGGTTGGGGGAGCGAGGGAAGTGGGATTTACTGAGACAAAGCTTTGAGAGAATGAAGTTTAAAGGCCATGAAACCAGTGGTGCAATATATGCCGTTTTGGTTGATATTTACGGACAGTATGGGAGATTTCATGATGCAGAAGATAGCATATCCGCTTTGAAGGCCGAAGGTGTTCCTATGCTTCCTCATATATTCTGTGTACTTGCAAATGCATATGCTCATCAGGTAGATATTGTCCATCTCCTTCTTAGTCAGTTGTGCTATTTCTGATGCGCCTGCTACCTGGAAAATCTTACTCTGTATATGACTATATCTATTTCCTTGTGTACTCGTGTCTGAAGAATAAGATTTCTACGTTTTTTTTATACAAGAGTGAAAATTTCATCATTTGGCTTATTATTATAGTAGTAATGAAGGAGGAAATCGTTTTTTTTTTAACCTTCCTCATCCACTTTGTAATTAGAGGAACCCCTTGTACGGTGAATTCTAGGGTTGAGTGAACGATGATGCTATGGTCATACTGTACTTACCTCTAGAGTTACAGGCATGCCAGTTCAGAAATTGTTTATTATTTGACTGTGATAACAATTTTTTATCTGTGAAAATGAGGTAAATTTGCAACATTCCTTGGAAGAAATCAAAGTTGTGAACGCCCTTGTCTATTAGAATGATGTGTCACACTGAATAAATTTACTAGACATAATTTTGAACGTGTTCTTGTCCAGGGATTATGTGAGCAGACAGTTAAGGTTCTTAAGATCATGGAAGAGGAAGGCATAGAACCGAATCTTATTATGCTTAATGTCTTAATCAATGCATTTGGTATTGCTGGGAGACACGAGGAGGCGCTATCTATCTATCACCACATTATTGAGACTGTTAAGTCTTCGAAATTCGTCTCTGCTTGGTTGGCTCTGCTTTGCCATAGTGAGAGATCTTAATAACAAATGCTTACTCTCTTTGTATGTAGGGTATTAGTCCCGATGTCATTACTTACACAACTGTAATGAAGGCGTTCATGAGAGCAAAGAAGTTTAGTCAGGTCTTGTTTAAATCTTTCTTAGAATAACACCAAATTTTCTTTTCTTGATTATTTTCTCCCTTTTTCACCTTTAAGATTTTACAAAGTTTTATGCTTTTTGATGTTAGATTCCGGAACTATATCAGGAAATGGAATCTGCTGGATGTTCTCCTGATAGGAAGGCCAGAGAGATGCTACAAGCTGCACTAATGGCCCTGAGCAGAGATTCTCATCTAATAATCTGAATTGAAGGTATGCACATAGTTAATCAATTGGTGGAACATGTCCTATAAAAAGATTAAAAACTGTGAGGCTGTGATTCATAACTAAGATTTTGCAGCTCTTAATTAACTCCCCATAACCAATATTGAAACTTTGTAAGCATCGATTTAGTTAAACCAAACAGCTTTGATAGTGAAAGTTAAGGAAAGATAATGAGAAAGATTTGAAACACTTGTAAATATTTTACATAACAAATGGAATGAAGAACTGGAGAAAGAACAACACATTTGACAAGTCCAATTCCATGTTAATCATAAAGGCATCCATTTATCCTACAAACACAACTCATATATAGACTCAGACAATTTTACAGGCTTATTGTAGTCATCTATTGTTGTTGCCTCTCAATGGTGCTGAGGCTTATCCAGATTCTCCATACCTTGGAAGAAGGCTTTTTCCTCCAACACCGACTCTGATCCTCCACCAGTGCTTGCAGCTCCACTGTGAGGGATGGCCTCAGCAGCCAGTTCGAAAACCCCCAGGTGAGGGTTGGCACCACAGCCGGACAGGCATGCTCATCTACCTTCTTATCATACAAAGATGCACGCACGTTCCTGCTACAACTGAACCATCAGAATCAGTTTTAAATCTGGATACATCATATGCTCATCCATCTGCATTTACCTGTCCCCTTCCCTTGATGTTCATATAATTTGTACAGTTAGTTTCAGACAGTATATACAGAACCCTTAATTGGACGGTCTTGTATGTATTAGTACTCATGTCTAGTCAGAAAATTACCAGTTGTTTTTACAAGTACTTCAATTAACTAATGTGTGTCTAGTATGACCAAGAGATGCATCTTCCCCAGGAAATTCAACACGAGTAGATTACTCGAGAGGGTTCAGAAAGGGACACAAAACCTACCGACTCACAGTGAATTTGCAATTTGCAGTTACTAACAAGATTGCAAAAGCAATGTTGAAAAAAAGGCATGAAATCCACAGGTTTAGGGAACTTGTACTCCCAGGTAATCAATAGATAATTACAACTAAGTTCCCTTTTAGATTGAACACTAACTTAATATCGAATAATCACCTAATACCACCGAATAATCCGAAGTTACTTTTAATCTTAGCTGTTGATCTTTTTAGTTCAGTGACTTAGATTTGTTAACATGATACACTACATACGATCTATTCTCTATGTATATATTAGTAATATTTTGGGTACAATTAACTTACTTTTAATCTCAACCGTTGATCCGTTTTGTTTGGACATGTAAGGTGTAATGGCAACGTTCTGGCACATTCAGTGGCTAGACTTATCCCACCGAATGGTGTCGTTGATCATGTATTTTTCAATCCTTTTTCCAAAAGTCTGATTGAGCTTGCAGAGATTGATCTCATTTAATAATATGTGCCACTTTTGACTAAAAAAAAACTTATTTTTATTCAAATGTGATAGGATTTTCTTTTGAATTATTTCGAGGTCGGTTATGTTTTGAGTTGGATGTTTTTTAGATTTAGGATTCATATCTATTTTTGGGTCAGATTTTCAGGTTTGAGTCGTGTTGGATCTTGATTATTCTATCATGAATGTCAAGTATGGAGTTGCAGGTCTTAACTAACTCCCGAAATTCAATTAAGCTTTGCAATAACTAAGCACCCACTTTTTAGTTCAATCAATTCAAACAGCTTTCAGGGTGAAAGTTGAGGAAATTAATTAAGATAGCGAGAGATCTGAAACTCACATAAATATATTTGACACACCAAAATACAGGATTGCGCTTACACTGGAATCAACAACTAAAGACGTACAGAACAACACACCATGATCGAGAAGTTCAAACCCCACAAAAACTACTCACTATTACATCTGATTTTCAAATTTCACAAGTCCAATTCCTTATTTAATAAAATGATAAAGGCATCCATCCATTTATTTTACAAAACAACCATCATAATTCATAGATATATAAACTCTCAACGTACTATCAAGGGTGGTGAGGCTTATCCAGGTTCTCTATACCTCGGAAGAAGGCTTTTTGGTCCAACACCGACTCTGATCCTCCAGCGGCGGTGGCAGCTGCACCGCGTGGGGTGGCCTCAGCAGCCGGTCCGAAGATCCCAGTGTGAGGATTGGGAGCCCAGTACTCGGAGTTTTGCTGGACTATATCATCGGGCACCACAGCCGGACAGACATGCTCCTCTACGTTCTTATCATACACAGACGTGTGCACGTTCCTGCTATAACCACTGGGATCATCAATCATCATATATGCATATTACATATATCAGATTCAATTTTTAATAATTAATACATCATATAGTATATGTCATATTAAATCATAATATATAACTTGAATTGTGTACTTTAATTAGAAAATTACAAGTTGTTGTTATACTAATTAATGGGGGGGTATGGTACGTAGGGTATGACCAGAGATCCAACTTCCCCAGGAAATTCAAAACCAGTAGATTACTTAGAGTGAGTTGAGAAAGGGACAAATAACCTACCCCCAATGAATTTGCTTTACTATAGTACTACTATAAAAGTTGGTGATCAAGCAACTCCATATATATGTATATGTATATTATATATGCCTCAACATTTGGAGCCATTTGCAAAAGCTATATTGAAAAAGGGCATGAAATCCAATTATACCCATTTGAAAGGAGAGATATATTTTCACAATGCACAACATATAGTTATATAATATCATACCATATATACACACACTAACTTTATCTATTACCACAAACCCATTGTTGATTGAATTGACTCTAGCTTGTTTTACTTTTTTACTTTTTGACTCTCGGTTAGGTAAGATCGAATTAGTCCATCTCTTTAGGAAAGACCAATATATGCTTAAGTATTAGGATGCATGACTAAAAAACTGGGGTGAGTATCAGCAAATTACATGTCAATTGCTACTTTATAAAGTATTACTTTGAAAGTATGATTTCATTCGCATTTGGTATTTTGAAAACAACACAAAGTAACAAGGGTTAATATCTCGTAACGATACTTACGGTGTAATCATGTCTTATAAGAATTAAGAAGGCGACTTATGGTGGAAATCGGCCTCTGCTTTTCTTTGGTGGAATTAGTTATTGTTATTAAGTAAATGGAATGTAATAATGGAATAGATTATTGTTAGAGATGTGAATGAAACCAAAAAGTAGCCCACATTGGAAAGTTGAACATAACAAGCTCTAGTATATGAGTCGATGAATTACTCCTTCTATTGGCAATTAGTTTTTGGTTTTAGAATGGAACCTCACTCGGCTTGTGTGCTAGGTTACTAGCGCCTGTGCACATGACCCCCAGTCATCGGTTTGAGTCGATAAATTGATACACATAAGACATTGATTATTGTGCTAGGTTCGATATGTCAACGAAATTTGGTACTTCTATCAGGGAAAATAAAGGCTTCATGCGGACTCGAGATGGAGAAGTTGCTAGTTAAAAAATACTAAATTATTTGATCAAATTTGGTAGGATCCGGTTGAATCGCCCATTTAAAAGACCCCCAATTAAAAATCTGGTAGGTGATCGATATACCTACCTCGGTTGAAAGAAAACTTCACATGGATGGTAGCAAGAAATCATACATCCAGAAATGAAGAGCGCGAAAAACAAGAGGCAATTGAACAAAGTACTGGTTTCCAGATTCCGATAATCTAAACAAGAAACAGAACCAGTGGTACTAGTGAAAATGAAAAGTAATCATATCCAATCAGATGAAGCAAGCCCCCCATTTTGGTACGACTCAGCTGTGAAACAAATGAAAAGATCGAAGAGGAGGATACCTGGAAGCGGAAAGAGGAGCGGGGTCGCGAGTGCGGACCTGGTTGACGAACCGCTTCGGGAAGCTGGCAACTCCTCTGATAGCGCTCGAGTTGGCAGCCATACAAATTAACCAACAAAGTGATCGAGAGAGGGATCAGAGAGAGATTGAAGTTGAAAGGAGGAGGGATTACAACGTACTTAAAAGTATGTTAGTTGGGACTCCTCCCTCCCGCCCCTGCCCTTCTTATAAAGTAGAAGAAAGGGAAGTAGGTGGACCTTAAGGACCCGAAACACAGTCAGTGAAGAGAGGAAGGAGGAGTGGGGCCCACCCGAGTAGTCCTCCCCGTACGGTTGGGTTGGGGAGTGGAGTTTCCTCTCACCGCCCATCCTTCCCAACTCCCAACCCACGGAAAATTTACAGAAAATCACCCCTTAAATAGGGGTGTTTTCACTTAACCACCTCTTAAATTCAAATTTATAGAAAATCACCCTTTAAATGGTTTTTATTTACAACTCACCAACCCTTCATCTATTTTCATTAATTTATCATTATATATATATATATATATATATATATATATATATATATATATATTTTTTTTAATATTTTTAAACTTAAATTTGATTAAAAATATATTCAAAATTTTAATTTAAGGGCTCGATTATATTTTATGGATAATTTTATTTATTTTTAAAAAGCAATAATAAATATAGCCTACAATTATTATTTTAATAATTATATTTCAGTTATATGATTAATTGATAACCTAATTTTTTAAAGTTTAGGTAAATTTAAAGAAAAAAGTTACATATAACAAATAAAATGGATCAAACTTATATTTTAAGTTGAAAATTATTAAATATTTATTATTATTTAAAAAAATAAAATAAAATAATCACTAAAATATAATCGAGCCCTTAAATTCAAACTTTGAATATAATTATAATCAAATTTGAGTTTAAAGATATTAAAATATAATATATTTAATGATAAATTAATGAAAATAGCTGAAGAGGTGGTGAGTTGTAAGTAAAAACCATTTATAGGGTGGTTTTCTGTAATTTTGAATTTAAGGGGTGGTTAAGTGAAAACACTCATATTTAAGGGGTAGTTTTCTATAAATTTCCCTTTTTTTTAAAATAGGTAAGAATTCTTTCGAGGCTGGTAACTTAATAGGCCAACGAATGAGCACACATATTATCCGTCAACATACAACACGCGTAAAAAATCAAATCAATACAGATGAAAGAAAAACTCAAACAACTCATAAATTTTTTTTTATAGTACGCAAATAATAGAATGTCATGACAACACATGATTCATTATTGATCATCCTTAAGAATGATGTTAATAAGGTCCCCATGCAAGGGGAGAGTTGACAAATTACAAATCTCTCTAGTCTTAGTAATATAATCAGCTACTGCATTTGACTCTATGAAGCAATGCCAAAATTCAATTTTTTAAAACATCTTTTCAGCAAATTGATCTTCTCAATGGTTCTGTAGATTTCCCATTCGACCTTTGAGTGGTCATTTATCACATTTACAACTTTGAGATTGTCACATTCAATGATCACCTTTGTTAGTCATTTGTCAATGGCTTGTTGCACTCCTAAGCAAAAGGCATCCGCTTCGGTCTGAAGAATAGATCTTTTTCTTCCATTCTAGTGGAATATGTCGATCATCTGACCCGAACTGTCCCTAATGATGCCCTCGGTATGACACTCATTAGGGGCCTTAACTGAGCCATCTATAGTTGAATTCGTTGCCTCGGATTCAGCACATTGCGACGATTTTGTTTCGCAGATTCCCGTTGACTCCGACCTCGGAATTGAGTCAACTCAGTCTTGTTGCGAAGCTGACTCGACGATCTTTCCAACGGTGGGTCACATGCTGCCAGACCCTTCCGAAAAGACCTCCGAATCTACGCTACAAGTGGACTGCAGTGCTGCACCAAATGTGGTAGTTGCTTCTGACGACAACGATGAGGACACTAGGGACACTTCTCTTGAGTTAGCTATTGTCCCTCTTGAGAATGTTCCTAATGTTGAGACTTCTGAAGTTCATAGGGTTATTGAGCCTAATGATATTGTTCCTCTTGATTGCTCAATGTTCCCTATGACAGGTGTTGTTTTTGAGGTTCCTTTGCCTCAAATTCTGCTGGCGCCATCTCAAGTTGATGCTCAGAGAAGTTACTTTCTGAGTGCTGCTCCTTCCCCAATGCTCTTCAATGACTCGATTCGAGGACGAATCGAAGCTAAGAAGGGGAGAATGATGCAGATCAAGATGGCCTTCTGTGGTTCAAACAATGATCTTGATCCAGGCGAGCTCTCAAGAACGATTCAAAGGAGCAAGGTGAGCTAATGTTCAAGTTTGAGTTCGTTCTTAATGGGTTGACAGCATATCGACGTCTCAGTAAAATGGGTCGTTCGGAGTCCATATTTATCGGATGAGGTCGTACCATACCTTGTTGGAACGAGGACGAAAAGATATACAACTTTGCTGTTGAAGGTTTCTCCAGAATCGACCTCGAGAATGGCCGAAATTCATCATCTTTGCAGCTGTCCCTGTTTGGACGAATTTCTAGATAATTATTTAATTATTTTCGAATTTATTTAATTAAATTAGATTTAATTATTTTATGAATTTAGGAAAATAATGTGGAAATAATTATATCTTTTCTAGATATAATTTTTGCCCACCAAGTTGTTAATTTTCTATCCTTAGTTAGATTTACTTATCTTAGGAAAGATTTACATATCTTTAGATTATTTGATTTATCTTTAGTTACCAAAACTCTATCTTTTGCACAAGATAGAATTGGTATGTCTCTATTTAAACTCTTGTATTTCATTCAATAAAATTAGATTGGAATTATAATTGAGGAACCCTTTTAAGGATTAAAAGGTTCCCTCGATTCCCAATCCAAAAGCCTTCGCAATCAATTTATGTTCTTGCTCATCCGATACCAAACAAAGATCTAAACACAATCCCAAACCACGGGACATAGGAGAAACCCATCCTGAGAAACCGTCGCTGGATCAGAGAAGCTGTCGCTGAGTCTGTCTAGAATCGTCGCCACTGTCCGGGCCGCCCCGCGGCTTCCTTGGCCGCCCCGCGGCCATCCCAGCGCCGTCGCTGCTACTGCACTAGTTCTGTCGCTGTTTAACTTTTCACCTTAGTTTTTATTTGTTTGTTTTCCTTTCTTTCGCAATAGTTCGAACCCTTTTATTGTAACTACTTGTAAATATCAAGGATATCAAGAATATTGCAAGATCGGGCAATCAATAGTTTGGGGTTCTTGATCCTGAACCCACAGGCGAAGGATCGGGGATTCCAAAAGTATCATTAATGGATTTACAATCTTTGATGATTCACAAATTAAAGGTCTTTGTGAAAATGATCTTTTAAGTTAAGAAGTTTCCCAAATTGTCAAGGTGTATTGTTCCTAGTTCTTTTCATGATTAATTCTGAGTGAAAATATTTCTCCTCGATTGTTTTAACCTAAATATTATCGTGATCCATATAGATTTTCCAAAGAAGTCCAAAAACCAACACATAGGTGTACGTAGTCTATCCCACGTAGTTTAAAAAGTACTAGTATAATACTCGCGCCATGACGCGATTTTTTAAACTAAATTCTTGATAATATAAAAAATAATATTATAAAATATTAATAAAAGTTAAGATAAAATTCATTAAAATCTTTAACATAAATGTATCTTATAAATATATCTAAAAATTATTTTTAAAAAAATCTCATGTGAAAGTATAATACATAAATATGGATATTTAAATCACTTAGTAAAAATAATAATATCATTAGAACTTTGTTTAAATGTGATGTGGTATAACCAATATCTAAAATGATATTGGTTATGCCATATCATCAGAAAGGCTTATATATTAAGTAGTATATATAGATCATATATTTATAATATATAAATATTTACATGTATATATATATATATATATATATATATATATATATATATATATATATATATATATATATATATATATATATATAATATAAATATTAATTAAGCATTAGATTATATTAAATTCAATGTTCTGAATTAAGCCTAACTAGTATAGTTCCCGCGCCATGGCGCGATTTTTAAAAAATAAAATTTTAATAATAAAATAAATTAATATTATATAATTAAACTTATAAAAACAATCTCATAAGAGTAAGATATAATAAGTTCAATCAAGATGGAGTCCATTGTGATAGTAAATGAAGATTTGCAAATAGACATAGATTTATATTAATTTAATATTTTGAATTAAACCCATTGATTATTTTCAAGATGAAAGTCAATTGGAAAATTTCTAAAAAGGGGGAAAAAGAAAGAAAAATGATTAGTTGAAAATCAGAGAATTAAGGTGGATGTGACACGTATGTGCAAACTCTTCTGTTTTAAGAGTTTATATAGATATATAGATATATAGATATAGATATATAGATAGATTGATTATTTTCAAGATGAAAGTCAACTGGAAAAATTCTAAAAAAGGGGGAAAAGAAAGAAAAATGATTAGTTGAAAATAAGAGAATTAAGGTGGATGTGACACGTAGGCGCAAACTCTTCTGTTTTAAGAGTTTATATAGATATAGATATAGATAGTTAGTAAATGTATTAAAAATAAAAATAAAAAGAAATGTGATTGGTTTAAAGGGAAGAAGAAGAAAACTTAAAGGAAAAAAATAGATTGATTTAAAGAGAGAAAAAAAAAGGGTAGGGATATCATATACGCTAAAACTCTTTTGTTTTAAGAATATATATAGTAAATGTGATAAAAATAAAAGAAAAAAAGTAATTGGTTTGAAAAGATAAAAGAAGGAGGAAAAAAATGTAATTTGAGTTAAGCTCAGTAGCTATATTAAATTGAATTCAATGTTTTGAATTAAACCCAATAATTAACAAAAATGTTGAAAATAAAAGATAAAGGGAATAATAAAAATAATAATTAAATGTAGGAAGTCAGAGAGAGGAAAAAATAAAAAGTAGAAAATAGGGAATTGGTTGAATTAACTAAAATCAAGAAAAATATGACATTTCATCGAAGTTTTCTAATTTAAGGTATTATATAGATATAAATCCCATAACTGTAAAATTCTAAAATGGAATTATTTCATTTCTTTTAAAGAGGAAATGAGGTGATATTTTTACATTTAATATTGCTTGACAAAGACCAGTGGAATCCAACTCGATAGTTATTTTATTGCAGTATTTCAAAAATCTTTCCACGATGATAAAGCTTTGAAAATCTATACATACATACATAAATATATATGATTGGCATAACACCATTTATTTCCCACGTTCCTTTAAATATTGATTACAAAAATTCAAATAGAACATTGCTTTAAATGGCAAATAATTGATCGGGAAAAGCCATTAATATAATATGATGTAAGATATATGCTCCAATGCTGTTGTTAATCAATTAATTTCCAATCTAAATTTTTTTAGCTCAAACTTGGACCTCTCATCCCAATCAATCCATTACTAGTACGTTACTTATTCGATCTATCCGGCCTATATATATTCTAAGAACATGAGATACAAAAAAAAATTGATTGAAAAATATTCCTTAAAATTAAATTATTTTAACTTATCTTAAAATTATTTTCCTAGAGGAAATAATAGTGTTTTGTTTTTCTAAATTAATAAACGGTCCAGTTCCATGCAGCCCATAAAATATTCAATACAAAATTATACAATAGCTAGTTCCTATAAAAAAAGAGGAATGAGAAATGAGAACCACAACCTTTTTCCATCTATCTATCAATATATATAATGGATTTTTAAGAGTATAAGTTAAACATTTACTTAACTTGTTTTAAAAAATATTCAATACTTAATTATATCCATTTTTTTTAGACAATCACTAAATTAATCCATTTATATAAAAGATGGGGAGAGGGGAAAGGATTAGAGTTAAGTTTGTTGCCAAATACCAAAATTAACAGAAACTTCATAGAAATTTCTCCACGTTGGTTCAACCTTAAGCAAGCTCCATATATATGTTGATTCTATTTCTCATCAATCGATCCAACGCAAAATTCATCATCGTTAATTTTGTTGAAGTAACGTGATATTAGCGACCTAATCATCCTAACAAAATTTAGAATCCATTTTCATCCAAAATGACACAATCATAACCTTAGAGCATGTGCATTGGTAGTTCCTTAACCAAAAAATGTAGAAACCTATTATTATTATATTACATTTGTTAAAATAGTATAAGAAATGATTTGATGGGTTGTTTAGTAAGAAACCTTTAAACACCATACTTGATGGGGTTTGCATGGATATGGAGCCAATGAAATTGTATGTGTGGGCCCATTGGAGAGAGAAGGGAAGAAAAAGATAGAAGTGTGATGGGGTCCATTTTATTTTAAATTAATTGATTTGTTAATAAATTGGGTTGTATGGATGTGGGTAAAAATTTGAGTTGGGTTTTTAAAGAAGAGAATTGAAAAAAAGTGGGGTTAAGGAACCTTAGTGGGTTCAAGGGATGCGGATGCTCTTAACACTCTTCCGAAATAAAGAACCTAAAATTCTTTTTTTTTTTAAAAAAAAAATTGTTTGAAAAAAATAATATACAACGAAAATAGATGTCTGTCGCCAGGATGATATATAAGCGACGAGAAATGAACTGTTCGTCGCCGGAATTGTAGTTTAATTTTATTCAAGCGACAATATATTGTGGCGACCACTACAAAACTCTGTCGCCCAAAATGATTTCCAGTGATGAACAAATGATATGCCCATCACCTCATAGTTTTCTCTTAATGGGGTACTTGGCCCTTTAACAGGCGACGACCTAATCTATGTCCATCGCCAGGATGATATCTAAGAGCACCCACAACGGTCACTGTCTTCACTTTAAAAAAAAAGAAAAATAAATTGTTTTCAGAATATGTCAGGGAAATAATTGCAAGAGTGTTTTAATTTAAGAGGAAAGTTTCTTTTTCCAAAAAAAATACTCTGACTTAAGACACTCATTTTTTACTTTTTCTGATTATTTTTTTAATTTTCTTTTTTTTTTATTTTAGGTTAAGAAACTTTATGAGTGTTGGGGTTGTGGATGCTCTAAGCGACTACAAATGAATGATCCATCGCTAAGATGTAAAACTAGCTAGATAAAAGTAATGCCCAATTATCAAGGATATCCACCACTACATGGTCTTGCGGTGTATCTTTAGGATCCTATCAATGTCCAACATCTAATGATCAGGTGGATGGTCGGGTGCGATGTTGTTAAAGGCGGCTGGGTCCGATGGAGTCAAGACGCTGGAGGGAGGTCGTGTGTGCGGGCCCACATACGGGAGACACGAACAACATATAAACCCAATGAGGTTTCATGTCAAAATCAATTGGCAATGAGAGGAGTAGTCATTCAACAAGTTGCACTTGCCACATGCGCTTAAATGAGAACCAATGCTCGCTACATGTCAACAAGGCCAGCAACCCCACTATTCGAACATGGCTCTGATACCATGTTAAAATCGGCTGGGCCCGGTGGAGTCAAGACGCTGGAGGGAGGTCGTGTTTGTGGGCCCACATACAGGAGACACGAATAACACATAAACTCAACGGGGTTCCATCTCAAAACCAATTGGCAATGAGAGGAGTAGCCCTTCAACTTTATATGTTGTTCAAACATTCTCTATATTACCGATATGGGACAACCACATTCCAATAGATGCAGACCTCCCAATTGCCAATCAAATTGCAAGCAATAGAGGAATCGATTTCGAGTATCACTTGTGATAACTCCCTCCCTTGATGAAAATTGGAATAAATGTTTCAAAGGCTTTGACAGGATGTTTGTGTCAAAGGCCTTGGAGCGTTAACAGTTGATGAAATACAAAACCTATCTTATTTGTCCGAATATTATTTTATCTTATTATATACTTCCGTTATATTATATATATATATGCATGCCTAACCTTTTTCAGGAAGTATTTTCGAGATTATATCTTTCCTTTGGTGCATATGAGGAAATCCTATTCAAAACGGATCATGGCTTCGAAGTGTCCATATATAGAAGATTGAAGATCAAGCCTGTTTCATAGAGCCGTTGGTGAAGATCCTCAGGCACCATTCCACTCTTATATAAAGGAAAGAAAGAAGAAGAAAGAGATACACAAGTGCTACACGAGCTTTCATTCATTCAAGCGAGATCTGTCTTCCAAGTGTCTCTCTACTAAGCGCTCTAGAGTTTGTCGTTTATTTCAAAGCCTTTGAGAGTCACTGTGAGCTTATAGGATATATTCATTTATAGTGTTACTCGAGAGTTTATAACTCGGGAAGTTGCACTAGGCTATTGATTTGTGAGAGTAAGAGGATTGTACTAGATAGCTGAGAGAGGTGGGGCTCTTCTAGATTGGTCTAGGACTCCAAGGGAACGTGAGTTGACTAGATTGCAATTGTATAGGAGAGAGGCTTCTCGGTGAGATATTAGGATCCTAAGCTAAGCGAATCAATAAAGCCTTTGAATCCTAGGGTTGTGGAAGAACCCTAGGCGGGGACGTAGGCCAAGTTGTGCTGAACCTCGTAAACAATTACTCGTGTTCTTTACTTATTTGCTTTACCTTATTTCCGCACTTGGTTCGATTGTCTAACTTTGTGATTCAGGTTAATCTCAAAGGTTTTGGTACGAGCTCCAAAAGTTTTGAGACTTTCTGCGAAAAACGGGCATACTCTATTCAACCCCCCTTCTAGAGTATTTCTTTATTACATTGTTTTATATTATCGAACCTTCAATTGGTATCAGAGCTTTACTCACTGTTTTTTATCTAACAATCTTGTGAGTTTTCGATCATGTCTGGTGAAGCAAGCGGAGGATTTGCACAGGGAAGGTCCACAAGCAGACCGCCACTCTTTGTAGGAAACAACTTTGTCCACCGGAGATCTTTGATGAAGATGTTTATCATAGACCAAGATCTAGAGCTTTGGAACATTATAGAGAATGGTCTGAAGATTCCAGAGAAAGATGGACCAAATGATACAAAAGTTGCAAAGAAGGAGTCTGAATACAACCAAGCAGATCTTTAAACCATCTCCAAAAACTACAGGGCTATTAACTTACTTTATTGTGGTCTTAGCACTGATGAGTTTAACCGTATTTCATCTTGTAGGTCAGCTAAAGAGATTTGGGACAAGTTGGTCGTCACCTATGAAGGAACAAGCCAAGTGAAAGAAACCAAGATCAGCATCTTTCTTCGAAAGTATGAGCTCTCACTAGTACAAATCTACTAATTAAGAGCGGTTTTTTATAGGGAAGGACAGCGCTTATTGGAGTGATGTTAACTAAAGCGCTGTTAGTACTTGTAAGAGCGGAAATTAAAAAACGCTGTTAAAAGGACACGGACAGCGGTTATTTGTAAAAACCGCTGTCTTGCCTCTTTTTTTTTTTTTTAATTTTAAAAGAAGACAGCGCTTTTGACATAATAACCGCTGTCTAATTTTTTTTATAATTGAAATCACAGCGGTTATACTAATAACCGCTGTCTATCTATATATATATATTTTTTTCGTAGATAATTAATATATTAATCCAATAATACATCCCTGTTAATAATAAGAACAATTGACCATTCCAGATTTCCAGCTATTCAAATGTACATATGAACCCAAAAATACCATTTTCATACACAGAGAATACCAAATACTTGAATTATCATAACAATGTCTAAAATATTTAATTCCTGCATCATATATAATGAAAATGAAATGTCTAATCTATTTAGGTACGAAAAAGTATTTCCAGGATAATCAAAATAATTCCTAGATAGTCAAAATGATTCCCATCTACCATACACACGAGTCGTTTCCTGCTATTGGTAGTCGAATCATACCTAAATATCCACATTCAGTCTAAGAAACGGTTCCAGAAACTCAATCCATTCTTCCTTTACTTCATTGATTAGATCTTGTGTAAATGAGGAACCTGAACCTAGAAAGTACTGCAGAAGAGTTTGTTAAACCAAAATCAGTTAGTTTATTCATGCATTTAATATTATATATATATATATATAGAAGAGTACTAAACATTTAGACATACCGCTTTGGGGATAAAGTCGGCAACTTGTTGAATGATGTCTCGCATGTACCGACATATATAAAACCCACATTGCTCATCATTTGGTTGAAGAGGACACTAGTTAGAAAAAAAAAAGAGTTGATCATCGTGTTAGATATCCTTTCATAATTATATACATACAACGAAAATAAATCCATGAACGCAATTTATATTAATACATAAGGGACGGGACACAATCTACAAACTTTATACTCCGTATATAACACTAAAGTCAATGTGAAAATATTTTCCATCTAAACTACTATGCCTAGGCAGTAGGCATTGATTACCTTATTTTATAAGATGTTACAAGATATGCTAAATAAATATTCCATTAAACATAATAAAATTTGAAAATTTCAGATATTTTTACAAGAAATAATAATATTTATTATAAACAGAAATATGATAAAGATTAAAAATCAATTTTTTACATTATTATACTAGGTTTATATGATTAATAATTATAATCGTAGATTCGCAAACTTATACGGTAAAATACAACGAAGTAGACCTTCTTCCTATTACGCTAAACTGATCCACTATTTCACGATAAGAAATTATACAGTAAAATACAAGAAATTATATAATGCTAACCTTGATTTTTTTCCAGCAAGGTTTTGGTGGTCGTTCAGTTTTCCCAATTTTATGAAAATCACGCAATGCACTGCATATGAGATTTCAAGGGTTATAAATAAGACTAAAGGTAGTAGCTAGAACCAATATATAGATAATCAAATGATGGCATAATTAAGTGAAAGTAAATACTTGCGCTTCACATAAATTCTTAAAATCATCTCGAATTTCCTCTTGTAATGGATCTAGCCAATATATTACACTCAATCTTGGATTTATCATGGCTAGCATCCAATGTCTCCTACAAAATAAAATAAAATTCCATCAATGACATATATAAAAGCATGTATCCTACACATAACTAATTTAATTTACCTACCCTCCATTGTATGGGGCAAGCCAAAGACGCTGAGTGAGTTGTGCCTGACACATAGAAGTGGCCATATATCTTGGTCGTGGATCTACACTTCCTTCCTTAGGTGTAAACCTATAAGCCAAACGTGTTGGGCAAAGAAAAGAGTGTAGGCTTGGCTTGTACTTCTCGAATAGCAACCTAGCATTATACAATTGACAAAAAAAATATTTATTTGAATTAAGGATAAAAAAGTGTATGCTTACTATCACGTACATATTCTATACATTTATACTTACTTTATATAGAAGCTAACATGGATGGCCTCAATCTCTCCACATGCTAACCACAAGTTGAGATCCTCTTTATCGATTGGGATTTTATGTGTATGATGCACAATATCTTTTTCCATATTGATCTCAATTAGAAAGTCATTTCCCGTGGATGCTAACTTCATACATCTAGCAAGTGCAGTAGACTTTTGACGTTTATTATGGTTGTTCTTGTCAACTTGCAACGGCAACGACTTAGGCATAGAGGTACTACTGCCTTTTGACCTTTGGATAGACTTCTATATTGCAGAGTACTTTAATTCAGTAAATTGAATATAGAAATAGTAATATAAAAAAAATAATGCATGCTTGCATAATATAATATTAACTTTACCGGTTCAAGGATAACTAAATCCTTTGGCCATCCGATGAAACCTCCCAATGCTTCTGACAAACATGGAACTTCTTTGGTTGGTAACGGCAATTGCCCATTCTCGTCAACAATTGTGTGTATTGTAACCTTTAACACACCAGAGTCCAATTTTTTCCCATGAAGCACTGTAATGCAACCACCAAGAGGGATAAATGCACGTCCCTTAGCCACTTCATTTGATAGAGTTGGGCTAAATAATCTGCAGCTTCTAATCTCCTCCTATAACGAGTAACAAACATGACATGAATTCAGACTTATAATATAAATATATATAACATATTAAAGACATGATGCATGGTAATAATAGTTATATAAAAGTCATACGTACCCTTGGTTCAACGGGTGAAGGAGAATTTCCTATCGAGAGACTAACATCTACATTTGGAGAGTTTGACAATTGTTGTTCTGGCGAATGAGCTTCTATTGCAACAGCCTTTGGTTGCAAATAAGCTTCATTTTCAGGAGCCTTTGGTTGCAAATGAGCTTTGGTTACAGTAGCTTTGGTGACAACAGCCTTTTTTGACGAATTAGCTACTGTTACAGCAACTGTTTTTCGTGAATGATGCTCTGTTACAGCAGCCTTCTGAGCTTTGGTTACAGCAGCCTTCTGAGCTTCGGTTACAGCAGCCTTCTGAGCTTCGGTTACATTAGCTTTGGTGACAGCATCCTTTTTTGACGAATTAGCTACTGTTACAGCAGCTGTTTTTCGTGAATGAGGTTCTGTTACAGCAGCTTTCTGAGCTTCTATTACAGCAGCCTTCTGAGCTTCGGTTACAACAGCCTTCTGAGCTTCGGTTACAGCAGCCTTCTGTAACTCTGAAACTATTTTTCTCAGCTCTGCCACTTCATCCCTGAGTAAGGTTACTTCTTGTTGAGAAGTTGCGGATCTAGGCTTTGTTACACCAAAGTAACCCTTCTTAGTTACTCCAAATCCTGCCCCCCTGATCCGACCAGGATGATCATCCTTCTCAAATGCAACTGATAAAATATCTTGTCCTCTATGAAGTTTGATAATGCCTTGAGATTCTTGTTCTACACATAAATCCTACCGCAAAAATACATTTAGAACAATTTTTTTAAGATATACTCTATTATATAACGTGGAAGTATGCATGAATGCAAATTATGTACTTACAATTTTTCTTGCCATCCTAGCCGTTTCTGCATCACAATATTCTCCATTTGAATCCCTTCTTGCGACTTTCCATAATTCATGTCTATCAACCGCAGACGTGTCAGGATCTAGTTGTTGTTGCGTGAGCTAAAACCAAATAAAAAAAAGCATTAAGATTTTCTGGAAAAAAAGTAGATATAGATTGCTGAAAATATTTTTCACGTTAAATTTGTTAAGTTCATTACCAATTCAAATTCCAGTCGTGCATACCCCATGCTTGCATACCTATACGGGTACTTGTTTTGCTTTGCACGCTCTGTATTAGCACGACTTTTATCCTAAACAATAGACAATCTATTAAAATTTTATCTTAGTAAATGCAAAATATTAGTATTAATATCGACATCACCTGAAATTTCTTAGTAACTCATTTTTGTACAAATTCCTTCCATGCATCCAAATCGATATATTGATACTCTTCGGGAGGCTCTGCACGAATTTGATTTTCTTTCTTGTCATATATCAACTTTCCTAGGAAGGTTTTAAAATTTCTCCACTTGTTACCGGCACTTTTAAGAATCAATTTTCGAGTCATTCTTTCTGGAATGTCAAAGTATTTATGAAAAAAAAACAAATCCATATATAAAGGCTAGTTACAATCATCCAAATTATTTGTTAAGATTAAAAGTTAATTAGAAAAATTAAGAGCGGTAATCACCTGAATGGTATTATAAATATCATTCTTTATCTGCATGGGGACAGCCGGCCACCTTTCGTATGCAATGGAAACAAATCGGCGAGCTTGATAACCAAGATAACTCTCCATAAGAGATGAATTTCTACAAGTTCCTTTTCCCTTTGCATTACACTTCACGCTGATTTTTTTTTCTCCATCGCAGCTCAACTTTCTGACTCTAGATACAAGACGAGCTCCTCTAACACGTGACTTTGTAGGACAATCACCACTTGGTGAGACAATAGGATCTTCAGAATTGTCATCATCTACGGATTCATTATCCGTATCTTTGCCTCCTGTATCACGAGGAGACCCAACCATTTTCCTTCAAGGAAAAAGTGAATTTCAATTAATTTCAAGAGAAATAAAACAGACTTAAGCTACTGTACGTTGAGCCTTAAAAATTAGAAGAAACAAAACTTTAAAGAGTAATAGCACAGACACTAACTCAGCCCACCAACAAAGTCATTGAATCATACTTGGCCAAATTAATATTCTAAAGATATTTAATAAAGCTTAAAGTCCATGTGGAGCCATTTGTCATCATCTAAGCATAGCTTCTAGAATCTTATATGTGGAATCTGTAGTGGGCTTAGCAAATGCAAGATCGATAATGGGCTTGCATTTTATAATGGGTAATATTCTATCAATAACGAACATTCAATCAATTTTATTTTAATTTGTCGGAGGGACATTGAATCAATTAAACATAATAATATAAAACCTTGACATGTAAGCCTGTGCAGAGTAGAAGGTGCAGGCAATAACTGCTATTTGGCAAGAAAAGCCAGAACGTATAACATTCACAAAATAACAAACCCCAGACAAAGATAAACAAGATGTTGCATGTGAGGAATATATACTAATTAAGACAATAAAAAACCATATACATGAAGATCTTGTAAGGAAAGGATAGATCTTGTTAATTATTACCTTAATTTTGTCTCTTTCTTTTAGAACTTTTTCTACCTTTTGGTAGTGAATTATCGTTCAATATCTCTATCCCTTCTGTATGGTCTGGTCGTATGTATATCTCATCTTCATTAACGTTGGTATCCAAGGAAGGCATGGTTACTGAAGTTCGAATCAATTCACTGTCTCTATCTGTGTAGTCAGATTGGTATCCCTCTTTAGTGGATACAACAATTGACCATTTAGAATCGGAAGGGTCGGGAACAAAAAACACTTGCTTCGCTTGAGATGCCAAAATGAAGGGTTCAGTTGTATGACCCAACCTGTTCATATCAACTAGAGTGAAGCCTAACTCATCAACGCGCACACCATGGGTAACATCAACCCACTTACAACAAAAAACAGGCACCGTGAAGTCAATATAGTTCAGCTCCCATATTTGCTCAATAAATCCATAGTATGCCAAATCTGCATGAATCGGGTTTTTGTCTTTGGCACTCGCTATATGCATTGATTGAGCAACCACCATGACACCACTATTCTGTGTGGTGCTGTTATCATCATGCAATTTGGTTGCAAAAGTATAATCATTAATCTCATATGACGTGAAAGATGCTGCATCAAACAAGGGCCCTCTTGACAACCAATTCAGCGTATCTGACACCAAATCGGGAGAATCTGTACATTGTTCTAGTATTCGCGTCTTGAACCACTGAACAAATGAACGATTGTGTTCATTTTGAATCCATGTGTCATTCTTACGAGTAGGATTTGTCCTTCGTAAAAATGACTTATGCTCTTGTACATATGGCTCGACTTCATCGTTGTTCTGGAGGACATATAAATGTGCTTGATTGACAACTTCTGCGCTTATTCCTTCAATGCGAAAACCAGCTGTACCCCGTCCTTCTGTTAAATCTTCATTCACCTTAGGAAGGCCTATAGCTGCAGTGTGTGATAAATACCCCGTACAGAACTCTACGGCTTCTTCAACAATATATCCTTCAACTATACAACCTTCTGGCCGAAATCTATTCTTTACGTAGCCTTTAAGTACTTTCATGTATCTCTCAAATGGATACATCCATCTCAAGTAAACGGGTCCACACAATTTGATCTCTCTTACAAGATGGACCATTAAGTGAACCATAATTACAAAAAAGGATGGAGGAAAATACATTTCTAGCTGACACAGAGTAAGACAAATGCCCATTTGCAAAGACGCCAATTCATCGGGATCAATGACCTTACTGCAAATTTTTTTGAAAAAGAAACAAAGTCTAGTAATTGTCGTACGAACATGATTTGGTAGAATGCCACGCATAGCAATCGGCAAAAATTCTTGCATCACAATGTGGCAATCATGAGATTTCATTCCCTGAAGCTTTGACTCTTTTAAATTGACAAGACTTTGAACATTTGCAGAAAATCCAGAAGGAACCTTAACTCCACTAAAGAATTCACAAAACTGCTTCTTTTCCTTTTTGGAGAGAGTATAACACGCTGGTGGAAGATAGGTACGTTTCCCTTTCTCTACAGCCGCCAACTCTGGTCTAATTTTCATACGAACCATGTCCTTCCTAGCTTTGAGGCCATCTTTGGTCTTTCCTGGAACATTAAGTAAGGTTCCCAGCAGACTATCGCAAACATTTTTCTCAATATGCATTACATCTAAGCAGTGTTTGACATATAAGTGCTCCTAATACGGAAGACTGAAAAAGATTGACCGCTTCTTCCAACCTGTTGTAGGAGGTTTATCACCTTTTTTCCCAAGTACCAAGTTAAACTCCCTTACCTTATCTAGAATTTGTTGACCAGTTAAAGGTATTGGAGCACTTCATATCTCTGATTTACCGTTGAAGGCCTTTCTCAACTTACGATACTGATGGTTTGTGGGCAAAAACCGACGATGACCAAGATAAACTGCCTTGCCACTATGAAATAACCATTCAGAATCAGTGTCATCCTCACAAATTGGGCATGCATGATAACCCTTAGTAGTATACCCAGATAAATTTCCATATGCTGGAAAATCATTTATCGTGCAAAACAACATCGCCCTTAAAGAAAAAGTTTCTCCACCATATGCATCTAGAACATCTACCCCGCTTTTCCACATAAGAAGGAGATCATCTATTAGAGGTGCCAAATAAACATCAATGTCATTTCCTGGCTGTTTCGGTCCTGAGATCAACAAAGATAGCATCATATACTTTCGCTTCATGCATAACCATGGAGGAAGGTTATAAATTACAAGCAAAACAGGCCAAGTACTATGACTGGTTGATTGATTAGAATGTGGATTCATTCCATCGGTTGACAATGCAAGACGCAAGTTTCTTGAATCGGAACCAAATTCGGGGAATCGATTGTCAATATGAATCCACTGCGGAGAATCTGACGGATGCCTTAATTTACCATCTGGGTTGCTCTCTTCTTTATGCCATCTTAAAAGCTTCGCTTCTTCTACACTCCCAAATAGACGTCTAAATCGAGGTATGATAGGAAAATACCATACCACCTTCGCAGGAACACGCTTTCTCTTATACCGTGGTAGAAGACAATTAGGATTTGGACAATGGTCAAGTGCATCAAATTCCTTTCGATATAATATGCAATCATTAGGACAAGCATGAATTCTCTCATATTCCATACCTAATGAGCAAAGACTTCTCTTGGCCCTATACATAGAATCAGGGAGAACATTATCATCCGGCAACATTTCTTTCAAAAGTTGAAGCAAGGCCGTGAAACTCTTGTCAGACCACCCATGGGTTGCTTTCAAGTTGTACAACTTCAATATAGTTGACAATTTGGTGAACTTGGTACATGATGGATAAAGAGGTTCTTGAGCATCACTTAGTATATTTTCAAACATATCACTCCTATCATGGAAGTCTAGTGCGACGGCTTGGGCCATTTCTTCAAGTTGATCAGTTTCATAGTCATGTGCATTAGACATTCCATCACCACTACTAGATATGTGCTCTTCTTCACCATGAAATGCCCAACAAGTGTATGTTTGATCAATTCCATTTTCAAACAAATCACCTTTCACATCTTTAATACTCTTTTGATTGGTATTGAAGCATTTTGTGCAAGGACAAAAAATTTTGCTATGATTTTTAGCATTACGAGCTGCAAACGTAATGAACTCGTCAACTCCTTTCTCATACTCTTTGGTCAAACGATTAGCAGACATCCATTTTCGATCCATAAGAGATGTCCTAAAAACAATTAATTTTAGTGATATGGAAATTTATTGTGAATACCATCAACTATTATTCTATTCATACCCAAAACACTTTCATCAAAGCAACGATACACTCATTTGTGGTCCTATAATATTGATTACTATACTCTATCTACCACATATAACTAATGCAAGGATATGAAAGGATTTTTTATTTTTTATTTTTATTTTTATTTTTTTTATAGATATGAAAGGATTATAATCTTATTAATTTATGAAACTTATAAATTGTTTTTTTAATGTTTTAACTTTTAAATTTTAATGTCTACTGTCTATAGTCTATACTACACTACAGGCTACAGCTTAAATTCAGTTCAAAGTGCATATATCAGTTCTGTTTACTTAAGAATCTGTCTACTGTTTTTTTTAGAATCTGCTGAGTTCTGTTTTTTTTTAGAAATTCAGTTCTGTTTATTTAAGAATCTGATTGAGTTCTGTTATTTTAGAAATTCAATTTTGTACTTTATTTTACAATTCAGAATCTACATTTTAGGTCATTTGCATCAAAAATTGAGTTCTGTTTTTGTTTTTAGAAATTGAGTTCTGTTTTTACAAAAATTGAGTTATGTTCTATAATTCAGATTTTAGGTTGTTCTGTAATTCAGATTTTAGAAGAGTGTTACAATTTAAAATCTGATTTTAGGCTGTTCTGTAATTCAGATTTTAGAATCTGATTTTAGGCTGTTTTGTAATTTAGGCCGTGTTTGGCAACGGGATGGGGGTAGGTGGATGGGGATGGAATTTTGGGGATGAAAGGGATGGGGATGGAATTTCGGGGCGGACGGGGTGGAATTTTTAATCCAGTTTAATCCCGTTCGTGTTTGGTTTTGGTTTAAAGTTTACGAGATGGATCACACTGACAAAGACAAATTTGCCCCCACTAATTGACATAAAAGGATAAAATTACCCCTAAAAAGACCCCTCAACTTCAACCCCATCTTCACTTTTCACTTGCCATTAGCACGAAAGGAGATTGGGATATCGGCGGCGGCGACTCCCACCCCGCCGACCTCCTCCACCTCCGCCACCTCCCTCCTTCCCACAACCGCCAATCTCCTCAGCAGCAACTCCAAATCGACCAGCCCCTGCCGTCCGATCTCCTCACCTCGTCATGCTCCCTCACCCTCCCCTCCCACTCCTTCGCCCACACCGTCGGCGACCCTCCCGTCACCGCCTCCTACTCCCCGCCGCCGAACTGCCCCGATCCCTCCGCCTGGTCCCACCTCGTCCTCCACATGGACGCCGATTGCCAGGGGGAGCAATCGAACGCCTCTCTCTCCATGATGCTTGAGAATGTCGTCAACGACGTCTTCACCGGCGTTTTCCATGTGAATCTCACTCTGTTGGTTTACACGGAATCGACCGGTGAGGCTCCGACTCCCGGGAGCTGGTTTACGAAATTAGGGTTTGGATTGGAGGATTTGGAGGAGAGTGACCGGAATCGATTGGATTGGGTCGAAAGAGGGAAGGGGAAGGGGCAAAAGCAATTTGACATCGATGGTGCTGCTGCACGAGGGACGGTGGTGAAGCTGTAGACGGTCGGTTGCGGAAGTTGGTGGGTGGTTTTCGGCACTTACATTAGCTGGTGAAGGGGCTGGTGTGGTGGCCGGCGACAGGAGGAAGGTGGTGGAGGTGGGTGATGGTTGGTGGTGGCGGCTAACATGAAAAACAATTAAGGAAATGGGGGGTTTTGGGTTTGAGGGCAAATTTGGGCACCCCCACCTTCCCATCCTCTCAATCCTCCTTCGACCAGGTGGACTCCGTACCCCTTCCCATCCCCCGCATCCCCTGCTTCCCATCCTCCTCCATCCCCGCGCACCCCTTGCCAAACACGCCGGCGCGCGCCCCGAGAACCCATCCCCACCCGCGGCATCCCCTCCCATCCCCTAACAAACACGCCCTTAGTTCTAGGCTGTTCTGTAATTTAGATTTTGCAAAAAAGAAATCAGTTCTAGGCTGTTATGTAATTTAGATTTTAGAATCTGATTTTTTTTTACATTTTAGAAATTCAGTTCAGTTCTAAAGAAGTGGCGGTGGATGAAATTCAGTTCTGATTTTAGAATCTGTTTTTTTTTTTACACAAAGTCTATAGCAAGTCTCCTCAAAAATAAATATTAATCCCAAAAACGAAGAGAGTCTAGCTACTCACAAAAAGAAAGGTGTGAGGAAATATAAATGTAAGAAGTCACCATAATCAAAATGAACAGAGTCTAGCTAATCACAAAAAGAAATGTTTGAGGAAATATAAATCTAAGGCAAAGGAAGATGAATTATCTAATGGAAATATAAATGAAGAGAGTCTAGCTACTCACAAAAAGAAATGTTTGAGGAAATATAAATCTAAGGCAGAGGCATATGAATGATCTAATGGAAATACCATATGTTATTTCCATTATATAATTTTTCTTCCATTAGATAATCTAAAAGGTAATCTAGAAGTTACACTACTGCTGAGCACTCGATGCCTGGACTAAGGCAGAGGCAGATGAATTAGAGTCATAGACACTGGAACGGCCATTGGCTTTGACTTCCAAAATGCATTCGAACAGCCCTAAAAACACAGTACTAGTTTAGAGATCAAACGAAATCTGATCAGACGAAACCATACTGCACCAATCGCAGCAGTACCAGTTTCTGACGCACCAGAAATCGCAATCAGATCAAAAATCGCAAAACGCAGCCCAGAAATAAATCTAAAAAACGCAGCCCATAAATCAAAATCAGAAATCGAAGGGCAGCCTAGACAATCAGATCGCATATGAGAAGAAGCAATAGCAGGAAATCAGAAATCGCATATAGTAAATCAGACTAAAAGAAGACAAGAACTCAATCAAAACAGAGAGGAAATCACACCTATCAACAACAATGGCGGTCGGAAGTAGGGCGCGCTGTTGGTGGCCGAAGCGGCGCCGAGGACTGATTGTGCTTGGTAGGTGCTTGTCGACGGTGAGGGCGGTCGGAAATCACACCTATCAACAACAATGGCGGTCAGAAGTAGGGCATGCTGTTGGTGGCCGAAGCGGCGCCGAGGACTGATTGTGCTTGGTAGGTGATTGTCGACGGTGAGGGCGGTCGGAAGTAGGGCTGGTCGACGATGATGGCGGTCGGAAGTCAGCAATGCACTGCTGGCCGACGGCTTAGTTGCAGGGAGACGTTCGGAAGTTAGGGCTTTTGGAAATCAGGGAGACGATCGATCGGAAGTTAGGGATTTGGAATTGTATCGATAGTATTTTGGAAATCAGGAACTATTTTTTTCCTAAAACAAAGTTATTTACATGATTTTTCTTTTATTCGACTTAATTTCCTTGTAAATTTTTTACGAGATAGAGGGAAAGAAATTCGATCATGTTTGCGCGGGTTTTTCAATCACTTATTAGATAGCGCTTTTTAACAAAAACGCTAAGAGAGGTTTAATTTAACAGCGCTTTTTAATAAAAACGCTAATAGAAATTTAACTTAACAGCGCTTTTTATATATAACCGCTATGCTTCTAAAAATATTTTTAAAAAAAAATAAACTTAAATACATTCTCAGCGTTTATCTATAAAAAGCGCTTTCCTTCCCACAAATTAATAGCGGTTTAAAACAAGCGCTTTTAAATTTCCGCTATTAATCTATCATTTTGTACTAGTGTCTTCAAGATGAAGTCTGATGAGTCAATCAAGGCCATGTTCACACGATTCACAGAAATCACCAACAACCTTGACTCTCTCGGCAAGAGCTTTACCAACGTTGAGAAAGTGAGGAAGATACTGAGGTGCCTTCCAAAGGAGAAATGGGGTCCAAAAGTAACAGCTATAGAAGAAGCCCGGGACCTCACCACTCTACCCCTTGATGACCTTCTTGGGAAGCTGATCACACATGAGATGATTCTTAATGAAGACGATGGAGAACTTCCAGCTAGCACCAAGAACTTGGCACTCAAGTCTAAGAAGGATGAGCCCAAAGATGTGTCTGATTCTGAAGATGAGGATGATGATGAGGATGATCCCTTTGATCTCATTACAAGGGGTCTTTCTCGAATCCTCAAGATGAAGAAGCAATTCAACAACAAAGATGGATCAGAGTCTTCTAAATTTCGAGGTAAGTCTCAATACAACAAATATGACAAGAAGACTAAACCTTTGTCTTGTTTTGAATGTGGTGAAATAGATCATCTTGTGAAAGACTGCCCTCAAAAGACGAAGAGCCAGTCCAAGAAGAGTGATAGATGGAAAACGAAAGCCATGGTGGCAACTTGGAGTGATTCTGACTCGGACTCCGATGATGAAAAGGCCAACCTTTGTCTCATGGCCACAGGAGATGAATCTCATGATGAGCAACTCGAGGTAACTGTAAGAAAGCTCATGGCAAGTCCAAAAGAGGTACTATCGGAATTCATTTCTAATATGATTGCCAATGAAGAGAAACTTATTGCCCAAACTAACACTCTTATCAAGAAAACCGTGGACCAGGAAAGAACTATTGAGGAACTGTCTATGCGGGTCAAAAGTCTTGAAACTTCTTATTCAGGTCTTGACATTAAAGTCAAGACTCTTGACTCAGAGAAATCTGAACTCAAGCAAGATCTCTCGTCTCTGAGAAGTGAACATCATGACTTAGAGAACGAGAAGATCTCCCTGAATAATAAGATTCAAGACCAACAGACAGCCCTCATAAGTTTTACCAAGTCCAAGGGCACTCTTGATAGGATGTTGGGTGAGCAACAAAGTTCTCTAAACAGAAGTGGTATTGGTTACAACCCGAGGTTTTTAAAGAAGCAACACATTACCACTTTTGTAAAGGCAAAAGGAAGCAGAACCTCTCCTATATGTCACCATTGTGCTAGAAAGGGACATGTAAAAGAGACCTGCCCCTATAGAAGAAAGGATCCTCATATTATTCGCAATACATTTCCTATTCACTTGAGAAAAGAACGGATAACGCAATTTTGGGTCCCCAAAGGCACTATTTTACCAAATATGGTTTATCCCAATAAAGGATCTAAATTTGCTCACTGGTCTAGCCACAAAGGTTGATTTTTGTTTTGCAGGAGATCACCAAGGTGAAGGAGCAAAAATGGATTATTGATAGTGGATGCTCGAGGCATATGAGTGGGAAGAGTTCTCTCTTTCATGATCTAAAGGAGCAATCCACAGGAACAATCACTCTTGGTGACAAAGGAAAGTGTGACATCGTTGGTATTGGTAGTGTTGGGAGTGATCCTAACCACTGTATTAAAAATGTTTATCTTGTTGATGGTTTGAAGTATAATCTGCTTAGTGTCTCTCAATTATGTGATAGTGGTAACAATGTCAGATTTAACAAGAAAAGATGTATAGTGTGCAGAGATGATACAGGTGAAGTTATATTGACTGCATACCGTTACAACAATATATACGCCGTAAATGCTGATCAAGTGGCACAAGGAAGCTTAACCTGTCTAAAGGCTTTGACGGACGATCCAAAGCTCTGGCACAGGAGACTCGGTCATGTGAGTCCACATACACTACAGAAGCTTGTGTCCAAAGGGCTTGTAAGAGGGCTACCTGAGATGGACTTCAAAGGTATTGACATGTGCAATGCATGCACACGAGGTAAACAAACACGTAGCTCTTTCAAACCCAAAAAGGTTGTAAGTTCTTCTAGACCCCTTGAACTTTTACATATGGATTTATGTGGTCCTATGCGAGTCAAATCTCCCAATGGTAAAAAGCACATGCTAGTTGTTGTTGATGATTTTTCAAGATATACTTGGGTTGCTTTTTTAAAAGAAAAATCAGAGGCCTTATTTGAGTTTTCAAAACTTTGTAAGGAGTTGTAAACTTTAAGAAATGAGCCCATAGTGTCTATTCGGAGTGATCATGGTAGGGAGTTTGATCAACTTCAATTTGATTTGTTTTGTGCTAAATATGGCATCTCCCATAACTTTTCTGCTCCTAGGACACCTCAACAAAACGGGGTTGTGGAAAGCAAGAACCGCACCTTAGAGGATATGGCCAAGACTATGCTTTTAGAAAATGCATTACCTAAAACCTATTGGGCTGAAGCTGTTAACACAGCTAACTACATTTTAAATCGTTGTCTTATTCGTTCTATCTTAAAGAAAACTCCTTATGAACTTTTCAAAGGCCGCAAACCACTTATATCTTATTTTAAACCCTTTGGCTGTACTTGTTTTGTTCATAACAATGGAAAAGATAACCTTGGGAAATTTGATGCGCGTAGTGATGAAGGTATATTTCTTGGCTATTCCACGAGTAGCAAAGCTTATAGAATCTTCAATAAAAGGACCCAGGTAGTTGAAGAAAGTATACATGTTATTTTTGATGAATGCAATGACGGTGCTTTGAGTGAAAGTATTGCAGATATAGATCTTAACATCCATGAAGAGAACGAGGAAGGTGATGATGCTGCTACCAAGAATACAGAGAAGAAGAACATGCAGGAACCGATTCTCAACACTGAAGAATTGGCCCAAGGTGTTGAAGATTCGTCCAAAGCCCTTGGTGTCCAATCCAACAGTGTTGAGACGTCAGAAACTGCTGTAATTGAACCTAACAGAACCACGGAGTCAGATATACCACAAGTCAATCCTACTGGTGTGACGAATCAAGGAGCTGAGACTAGCAAAAGAAAATTCAAATACTCCTCATCACACTCCTTAAAGGATATCATCTCTGACCCTACTTCTAGTGTTCAAACTCGTTCTATACTTAAAGATCTTTGTGCTTTTCACGCGTTTGTTTCTCTTATTGAGCCAAAGAAGGTAGATGAGGCACTTCAGGAGCCAGACTGGATCATTGCTATGCAAAGTGAGCTTAACGAATTTGAAAGGAACAAAGTCTGGACCTTGAAGCCTAGGCCAAAGCATCAATCAGTCATTGGCACTCGATGGGTATTTTGAAACAAGCTAGACGAGAATGGTAAGGTTGTGAGGAACAAGGCAAGGCTTGTTGCTCAAGGCTACAATCAAGAGGAAGGCATTGACTACGAGGAGACCTTTGCTCCCGTAGCCAGGCTTGAAGCCATTCGCATTTTATTAGCATTTGCATCTTTTATGAGCATAAAGTTATATCAAATGGATGTCAAGTGTGCTTTTCTTAATGGTTTCTTAGAGGAAGAAGTTTATGTGGCTCAACCCCCAGGTTTTGAAAGCTCAGAATTTCCCAATCATGTTTATAAACTTGACAAAGCGCTTTATGGTTTGAAACAAGCCCCAAGAGCTTGGTATGAGCGCTTGTCAAAATATCTTTTAGAAAATGATTTTAAAAGGGGGTTGATCGACAAGACTCTTTTTATCAAGACCAAAGGAAAGGACATTTTGGTTATTCAAATATTATTTGGTGCTACTAACACATCTTTGTGCAAGGAATTTTCTGACATCATGTGCAGTGAATTTGAGATGAGCTTGATGGGTGAACTCAACTTCTTTTTGGGATTACAAGTTCATCAATCCAAGAAAGGGATCTTTGTCAACCAAAGCAAGTACACTAAGGATCTCTTGAAGAAGTTCAAGATGGATCAATCCAAGGCAGCCAAGACTCCCATGAGCTCAACATTGTCTCTAGATCAAGACAAGACTGGAACAAGTGTCAATCAAAAGGAGTATCGAGAAATGATTGGATCTGTATTATATCTCACGGCTAGTAGACCTGACATCATGTTTAGTGTTTGCATGTGTGCTAGGTTTCAAGCTGATCCAAAAGAATCTCACCTCGTGGCTGTGAAGAGGATCTTTCGATATCTCAATGGCACTAAGGAGCTTGGACTATGGTACCCAAAACAAAAGGATTTCACTTTAATTGGATATTCTGATGCAGATTTTGCAGGCTATAAGGTGGATAGGAAGAGCACATCAGGATGTTGCCAATTCTTAGGAGCATCTTTGATTAGTTGGCACTCAAAGAAGCAAAACTCAGTTGCTCTATCCACTGCAGAAGCCGAATACATTGCAGCTGGAGCCTGTTGCTCCCAAATCCTTTGGATAGCTCAACAAATGCGAGATCTTGGCATTAATCTCAAAGGTATTCCAATTAAGTGTGACAATACAAGTGCCATCTCCATCACTAAGAATCCTGTTCAGCATTCAAGAACCAAGCATATTGATGTAAGACATCATTTCATTAGAGATCATGTTGAAAAAGGTGATTATCAATGGGCTGACATTTTTACTAAGCCTTTGGCAGAGGACAGGTTCACCTTCATAAGACGAGAGATTGGGATGCTTAACAAGGATGCACTTTCGTAGGGGGAGCTTTCCCTTTACGAAAGATAAATTCTACTTAGTGTCAAGACCATTGAGAACTATGTCAAGGTGTGTGAACTAAATGGTGGAGTACATATATCGGATCATATATTTTTGGTTAATATCTTTTTAGATATTTAATCAATTATATTTTTATTGAATTTCAAAATTGCCTATTTCTGTGTTTTCCTTAACCGTTAAGATATTTTAATTTTGGAACTAAATCACACGATTTTTCAGTCCGATTTTAATGGAACATTTGAATTTTGAATTTGAATCCTTTCAAATTGGCAATGTAATGATTTCTTTCCTTGGAACCCTAAACCCGTCCCATCACTCCCTCTACTTAAACCCAATACTGTACCCGATTTCTTCACACTCTCAAACTGATCCAAACCCTCTCACCTTCTCCTTCTTCAACCTCTCAAACTTTTCTAAAGAAACCCTAACCGATTTCCTCCATGGCACCCAAAACCAAGAAAGCTGTCACACCCAAAAGACTTGGCGCCACCCCCAAGGGACGCCAGGCCACCTCTACCTCTCCCACACCTGAACCCGCTCCTCAAGCCATCGTTCCAACTGTCGTCCAGAGCACCATCGCTGAGAGCACGGCCATTGTTCCCAAGAGCTCTCAAAAGCGCTCTGCTAAGAAGCCGATTAGTGCTAAACAGAAAGGAAAGAGGAAGATTCTGGCTGAGGAAGCAGACGAGGAAGAGGAGGAAGAAGATCTCGACGCCCTTCTGGAAAGGGATGCTGCCAAGGAAGCCGAGGAGGAGGCCTTAAGGAAGAAAAAGGCCGATGAGGAGGCCGAGCTTGCTAAGAAACTGGTCGAGGAAGAAGCTGAGCGGATTCGGAAGGAAGCTGAAGCAGAGGAGGTTCCGTCCGAGAAGGAGCCTGAGGAAGAAGAAGAAGAGCAAGAGGGATCTGGAGAGGACGAGGAACCTGAAGGAGATGAAGCGGGGTCCGGTGAGGACTCGGGGTCTGAGGAAGAGGAGGAAGAATCTCCCTCTCCTTCTCCTCCTCCTCCCCCGTCTCCGAAGAAGCGGAAAGCCCCTGCTGCTGTCAAGCCTCCATCCCCCAAGTGCACCAGGAAGGGCACTGTCAAGAGTCTTGTAGCGCCTGTCAAAAGAGCTGCTCCAACAGTTGCGCGCAGAAAGAATGCAGACCCCCCAGCCTATATCCAGGTAAATCAATCCTTGCCCTCCTCTTGGTTTCAAGATGCTGAGACAGTCTCAAGGTTAAGAAGGGTAGACGAGTTTAGAACTCGTAAGATTAGCTGTTCTGATTTTTTAGATTTTGAGTTCTTTGAAGCTTTGAAGTTACCTTGCATTGAGCTCCTCAAAAAATCCCCAGCCTGGACCCTTCTTAACCTTGAGACTGTCTACTACCCCCAGCTTACCAGACTTTTCTACATTAACCTAAAAGCCAAAAATGACACCGATGGTTGGTCTTTGGAGTCTATAGTCAAAGGGGTTAGAATCTCTCTCAACTCCAATGGCTTTGCAGATTTCCTTGGCCTACCTACCCCAGTTCCACCTGCTGATATACACCCCTCAAAAGAGAATTGCATCATCCTTGTCCGAGCAAAATATCTCCTACCCGAAGCATCCAACAGCACCTCCAAGCAACTCACCCACTCATCCCTAACCCTTGAGGCGAAAATAATTTTTAACATCATTGTCCGATGCCTCTTACCCCGTCTTAACTCTGGCTCACTCCTTACCGACAATGCTATGGTCCTGCTTTACCGCATTCTAAATGGCCTTGATCTTGATCTGGCCAACACTATCCTTGGAACCATGGCTCATGCCAGAAAAGCTAGAAAAGGCTCTCCCCTCCCCTTTGCTACCCTTTTGACCCCTATCTTCAAAGCTTCTGGAATTGATGTCAAAAATGAGGAACAGCTGCGTCATACGGGTAAGTTCGACTCTAAAGGCCTTGAAAAGATTGGCATCACTCGGTCTCCCCAAGGGACCTTGAGTCTTGCCACTCCTTCAAAAGCCTTTCCCACTGCTCCAACGTTCGATGAACGCATGGACAACCTAGAGTTGGGCTTGGAGGAAGTTCGCCTGGATATTAAGGAGCTGCAGAAGGAGATGATGACGGAGATGAGCGGGATTTCCAAGATGCTGGAAGGACTGTGGACGAGGCTCACTGATGATGCTCCGGATGACTAAGCCTAAACCCTAACCCACCCTATCCCACCCCTGAAACTTGTTACATTGCTGGTTTTTGGAAACGTTTTCAAAACTCTTGGTAACTATTTTGGTGATTGTTTTACCTCCGCCCTTTGTTGAAAGACAAAAAGGGGGAGATGATCTGTGGTGCTTAGACTTTGAAAACCTCTGCTTAAAGGTCTTGGAAGACCTTGGTTTTTTGATTTATGGTTTTCGGTTGGATGGTTTTACATGCTTCAAAAATTTTGATCCAACATTTGTCTAACCCTTGCAGGTACTTAATCTAATTTCTATTTTATTATCTATGCTTGACTAAGTTGCAGGGATGCACAGGTTTTGTCTTTCATCAAGGGGGAGATTGATAACTCCCTCCCTTGATGAAAATTGGAATAAATGTTTCAAAGGCTTTGACAGGATGTTTGTGTCAAAGGCCTTGGAGCGTTAACAGTTGATGAAATACAAAACCTATCTTATTTGTCCGAATATTATTTTATCTTATTATATACTTCCGTTATATTATATATATATATGCATGCCTAACCTTTTTCAGGAAGTATTTTCGAGATTATATCTTTCCTTTGGTGCATATGAGGAAATCCTATTCAAAACGGATCATGGCTTCGAAGTGTCCATATATAGAAGATTGAAGATCAAGCCTGTTTCATAGAGCCGTTGGTGAAGATCCTCAGGCACCATTCCACTCTTATATAAAGGAAAGAAAGAAGAAGAAAGAGATACACAAGTGCTACACGAGCTTTCATTCATTCAAGCGAGATCTGTCTTCCAAGTGTCTCTCTACTAAGTTCTCTAGAGTTTGTCGTTTATTTCAAAGCCTTTGAGAGTCACTGTGAGCTTATAGGATATATTCATTTATAGTGTTACTCGAGAGTTTATGACTCGGGAAGTTGCACTAGGCTATTGATTTGTGAGAGTAAGAGGATTGTACTAGATAGCTGAGAGAGGTGGGGCTCTTCTAGATTGGTCTAGGACTCCAAGGGAACGTGAGTTGACTAGATTGCAATTGTATAGGAGAGAGGCTTCTCGGTGAGATATTAGGATCCTAAGCTAAGCGAATCAATAAAGCCTTTGAATCCTAGGGTTATGGAAGAACCCTAGGCGGGGACGTAGGCCAAGTTGTGCTGAACCTCGTAAACAATTACTCGTGTTCTTTACTTATTTGCTTTACCTTATTTCCGCACTTGGTTCGATTGTCTAACTTTGTGATTCAGGTTAATCTCAAAGGTTTTGGTACGAGCTCCAAAAGTCTTGAGACTTTCTGCGAAAAACAGGCATACTCTATTCAACCCCCCTTCTAGAGTATTTCTTTATTACATTTTTTATATTATCGAACCTTCAACTTGTTTGAAGCCGAGGCTCATGACCATTGACCATATATCTTAAGACCATATAATATGTACTAGAGCTGGCAAAATCTGACTCGACCAGAGAAACCCGACCGACCGACCCGAACCGAAACCCTACCGAACCCGAAAATTTAGCGTTATGCATAACCCGAACCCGAAACCGAGCCCGACCGACCTTGACCATTCCAACCCGAATTCCAACCCGACCCGAATTCCAACCCGACCCGATGCCCAACCCGACCCGACTCCCAACTGACCCGAGTCCCAACCCGACCCAATTTTAGATAGGGAATCAAGTATGATTTTGATAACAATATATTGCCAAGTTTCAATGAAATTAATGATAAATAGAATGAGCTTACCAATGTTATAAAAATTGGGATTCTAAATTAGATCGGTAAAAAGGTGTAAGGATCGGATCGTATAATCGAATCGTAGGATCGTAAGATCCCACCTTATGGATGAAATTTCTTTTAAATGAAGTTACTATGTTTAATATTAGATAAATATTATGTTAAATCATAAAAAATACCCATAAAGATGTAAAATTTTAAAAATAAACTAAATATAATATATATAAAGGGTAAATATTAGAAATTTCTTATAATAGACATTTTATAGGATCGTTATAATCGCAATAAAGGACCGGGATCATTTTTCCATTTTTAGATATTGTAGGATCGAATCGAGAGTTTAACAACATTGAGTTTACGAGCCAATGAGTAGATTATTTATTGAATCATATTTAATTTTACTAAAATTCTTTTTGAAATCCATAAATAACATGAATTACATATTCAATTTAATAAAATTTATTACCCAAAAGCAATGTTCTAACTTCTAAATATCGCTTATCGGGGTCGTATTATATTTATACTTCAAAATTTAAAAATAAACATAAAAAATTAATATTTAAATTGTAAAATTACCCATAAACTTGATAAAATAAAAAGTTTAAATTTTGATCCGATATACCTAATACGGTATGATATATGGCAAATTGGTAGCGGATTCTAAATATCTCCGATATATCGGGGATCGACCCGAGTACCGACCCGAAACCCGAACGAGACCGACCCGATTAAGACCGAAAACCCAAATGGGTCCAACCCGATTCTGACCGAAACCCGACCAATCTGAATTTCATTTTGACTGAATCCGACCCGACCCGACCCGACCAAGTCTGACACAGAAATTTTGACCGAGTTGACCCGATTCATCAGTGACCCGACCCGAATGCGATCGACCCGAACCCGACCGGATAACCCGAATTGCCAGCTCTAATATGTACCATACAAGTCCACAACTCGGTCGTGAGTGCCTTACAAGCACCACAACTAAATATACAATCCACCCTTGTATTGGTGATCAAAATAACCGACGGTTAAATTTGGCCCCTTCCTTCACCCCCAGTCCCCCACCCCTACGGCCCCACCCTTTGTCTTTTTTCCTTTTTATTTTAATTATTTTTTTGTGAGTGTAAAATCCAACTACACCCATGAATTTGATAACCAAATTCATGGGATCTAAACCCAAAAAAAACTAGTACTTGGTAATTTCTACTATAAAATTTTGTTTTAGAAAAAATTGAGAGTTAATTTACAAAATTACTTTAGCTCTTCAAATATAGTACATTTTAGAAAATAATTCTAAAAAAATATAAAAATTCAGAAAAAACATTCAGACACTTTTTTTTTTATAGTGGGCAAACATTTGGGGGTACTACGTGGGGCGTAGTCACTGTTCTAAAAATCGCGCCTAGGCGCTAGGCGACCCACCTCTGCCTAGAGCAAAATGGCCGCCTAAGCACGCCTAGGCGTCCGTCTTGACCGCCTGGGCGCCGCCTAGGCGCTAGGCGGCCCCTCACCGCCTAGGATCTGCCTAGCGCTTTTTAGAACACTGGGCGTAGTACAACTCCATGATCATCCTGAAGGATGATGGAATACAATTCCCTATTATAAGGGAGAGTAGATCGATCTATTACAGAGGATGACATGTCTAGCTATGTAGTCAACTACTTTGTTTGCTTCTCTAAAGCAATGCCTGAACTCTATTTCTTCAAATTTAGACATCATTTGTTGAATCTTCTCTACTTGGTGTATGATCTCACAATCCCAATTAGTGCTTCATTCTTTCTTCAAGGTGTTGATGAGTATTTGATTGTCACCTTAAATAATACTCTCTCTGTTAATTAAAACTTGTCATTTACTATTCATGCACGCTTTTTTAGAACGATAAAAACTATATAAAATATCATCTTTTTTTTACATTTGTTTTTATAAATTCGTACTTAATAGTAATAAGTATAATATTATTTTAAAAAATTATTAAAAAAGTTAATATTTGATATAGTTTTTAACACCTAAAAAAGCATGCGTGAATAGTAAAACGTCAAGTTTTAATTAACGGAGGGAGTAACTTTACGAAGTTCTTTTATGGTAGCCATCTGTAATCCCTTAAGGATTGTAGCCGCCTCTGTTTGTAAGATAGTACCTTTACAGGTTTCCTACTAAAAATATCAATTATATGGCCCTTGGAGTCCCTAATAACTCCCTCCCCCCACATGACAAGAGCTCGTGAGTCTAACCGAGCCATCCACATTTATTTTGTAGACATCCCCTTCTGGTTTTTCTATGATCCTTCTTTCTAGGTGATTGTTTGATCTTATCATGATTCCATTTCCAGTTGCTTATTTTTGTTGTGATTTGATGGGATGTTTGCCATAGGAGGTGGCTCTTTGCTTTTGAAGATTAGATCATTCTTGAATTCCCAAATATTTTGCCATATAAAACATAAGTGTTGAAGGTGAGGATTCTTCTGTACCGAATTTATAAAGTCAATTATGTTTCCATTGTCATCTTTGACTGTGAGGCCTAATTTCCCCGTTGCATTTTCATAATATGCTATTATACTTTTAGTGAAATATCAGTTTAGGAATAGGTTGGTTGAATCCTCATCAAATGAATTGCAAAGAGATCATTGTGACGAAACTCGATCTATTTAATTATATACTACGTATTTGTTAAGTCTTTTTTTTTTTTTTTGGTAGGCAATCCATCCACCATCATCTTTCATATTAGGTTTTTGATTCTCGGAGGGAGATTTAACTTATAAATCCAATTAGCATCCAAATTGTGTTGTTGGTTATAATTTATCAGTTTTTTAGTTGATTTATTCGTAAATTTGTCATAATTTGGTTCCAGTTTCCAGATTAGTTTATCCTTTGTGTTCCACTCAGGGACTTGTATCTCTAAAAAAATTTGTACTATGTTTTGCGGGAAAAAGGTCATTAATCAAGGAGTTTCCTTGGATTTTCACCCAAAAAAAGAAGTGGAGGTAGGGATCGAACCCGGAACCTCCTGACTTCTCCCTTTGCTCCCACCAGTGAACCTGGCTTGTTATACATCAAAAGTGTGCCTAGCTTGTTAGAAGATATATATAAATTCAAAAGTGTTCCAGTCATTGCTTGCTCGGAAAAATAAAGGTAAAATCATTCACAAGTTAAACGTGAATAAACCCGCATACATTTATGATTTCACCTTCATTTTCTACACGCGCGACATGACATATATAGAGAGCTTCCCAACGGGAGATAAGGTATATAGCCCCGGCACACTTAACATGTTTCTTGAGAGATCGATCAATTAGCCGGAAATCCTACTAGCTAGTATTTAATTAACCAACCATATGAAAGGTCCAAGGAAGAGAGAAAAAAAGACGTGTTAGGGTTGAAATTACCACATTCTTTGTGCCTCTTTAATCGCCCCCATGAAACATGCCTCGTGAAGTCGTGAGTTCATGCAATACGTATAGGTCGGTGAAGTCACTAACTACTCTAAAACTCAATTTTATTTGCATTTTTTAATTTATTTCATGTCATCAATCCACAATTATAGGTTTCCAAAAGTCCTTTTTTTTTAAATACTAGTTGGTCGCCGCGGGCTCCGCACGCGGAGGCTCAAGTTAACTAATTGGGTTCATTAGTAGCTTTTGGAACCTAACTGATCGATTAAGACTATAACATTATTCACTTGCTGAACATAGGTGCAAAATCCATTCAAATAGTCCCTTGCAAACTTGGCATGCTGCGTATTCAATGGCACCCGTGTAAAAATCCATTCAACAAGTATATACATAAAGTATAGGTTTAGGTGCCTAAGCTTGTGCAAGCAGGGGACTTCTGATGTTGAATGTTTTGTGAAATTGAACTATAAGTAAAAGGTCCAAGTTCAACTCCCAGCATTCACCTGTTCCTCTCCAGTAACCCTCTCCACTTCATTATGCACTTGATCCCTTCTAATCATACTCTATGAGCAGTAGCCTTGTTTGTGGTCAGGACTGGGACGGTGTAGTTATCAACCCATTTGGTTTCTCCGATAACAATGACGCCTTTTGTTTGGTCCACGTCTATCGGTCCCTCGTCTGCCTAAAGGGGCACTGACCGTGCTTGTGGACCCCTGATCCAGAGACTTCCTTGGGCATTCGGCTTGAAACTCTTAATTCTAACAAAGCAAACAAACAATAACAATACTCCCTGTAATAAGTTTATAATTATTGAAAAAATTTAATAAAAAAGTTAATATTTTATATAGTTTTAGCTCCTAAAAAAGTGTGCATGAATAGTAAAAGTCCATGTATTTTTGGACGGAGGTAGTATAAGACTAAGAGTACTTATCAAAGTCAAGAAACTCTTAAGTAGCCCTAACCATTGAAAAAGCAACTCCTCGTAGTGCACATGAATCCGCTGGCTTTGAAAGGTCTACCATCAGTGCTTCTCATTTCTAAATATCACTTTAACCTAACTCAACACATGCAAGCAAGTATAAGAATATAGCACTGTCATTTAACCCAAGCATGTCAGCAACCAGGAGAAAATAAATGTCAAAACAATTTCATCAAATTAGTATGATCTCTTAAAATATTCTTGCTAATTTATTTTTCCAAATCATTCAGGGGAGGCAAATCATCATGAAGTGTAGGGAGTTTCCCAGCCAAGAAGTCCAACAAACAATAAGAATAAAGTTTTCCCAAAGAGGTATATGACAAATTGGCAGTTGACAGGCAATTAGAAATAGCAATTATGTAGATCAGATAAACTTCAAATGATTTTTTTGGCATAAATGATTTTGTAGTATATGTAAAAAAAATCAAAATTTTAATTAGAGATAGATTATTGCTTCAGGCATCGTTAAACTCTCTTTGCAGAAAAAATAAACGGTAAACTTTATAGGTGTAAAGGTCTATTTCCTTGAGTTTAATGTATGTGAAGCAAGTCAAAATATACGTGAAGCAAAAGTATAATGCAAACCCCTCTTAGACATTTCATTTCATCAAGGATGCAGCCAATAATAAAATTAAAATTCTTAAAGCTGAAAGTCTGACTGATAGGTTTTTTAAATCAAATTTTCTATCACAAAGTATAAATTAGTAAACACATTTGATTTTTAATTGTAATAAACATGGTTGGTTATGTCCATTTCCTTCCATTTTGCCATTCCTCTGTAACACACTACTTTATCTGAATTTTTATATAATGTAGTCTCCTTCCATTTTGCCATGTTTAGTGTCTAGTTCATCATTTAGTTGCGTAGAAGTGAAGAGAAAACAACCATTAGCTAGTTAGGGAAAAATATGAATTTGTAACACTTAAAGCATGAACAAAAGAACTAAAAAATGGAAATTAAATTTCTAAAAATGAATTTGGGCTATCCTAAACATAAAGTCGAATTATCCTAAATTTGGACCTAACAACAGGGATTACCAAATAAGCTGAAATTTTTTTACATGTATTTCATCAAATAGGTACTATGCAAACCTAGCCCCCAAAACCTGCTAATCCTCTCCCCTAATCAACCCTAGTCACAATAGCATGATACTCTTATTCCCTAATGAAACCTGATCAGGTTAAGCAGTATAACCAGGCAACCATAATCAATTTGTATTGGAATCTCTGTTGGCAACCTTTCCCGCCACCAGTCCCGACGCCCCCTGAATCGCGCTGTCTGCGGCATCCCTCCCTTCAGGATACGCTGGCGAAGAGGATTGTGAAACCCATTCGCCGCTCCGTTGCCGCCTCCAATGCCAGGGTTTACGTTGTTGAATTAGGAGGTTTGAGATTTGGTTCTTTCATAGGTATGTTGCTTCGATTTGATTTAAGAAATCAATTTTGGTTTTACTTGTTCTGCGGGAATTAGGGTTCTTATTTCTAAAGCTATTTCATTTCTACTTTCAATTGAATTCAAGTTGAACATTAATTCTTTTCCCAACATCTCCATTCCAGTCGTCTTCTGAGACCTCTTCTTCGACGGTTGATAAGTCTAATTTTGTGAAGAAGATGAGCATCTGTCAATTTGCAACCAAATCGCAGGATCCAGAGGTGCGATCCCCTGATCTGCCTGGATTTGGGTTGCCTAAACCCTTGGAATCGTTTCTGTTGAGAAACTCGGTGCGTCCAATTGGAAGGTGAATAAACTCTTAGGCAAAAAATGGCAATTTCTCAATTTTCAAAATCTCATAGGCAAAAACGAAACATCAATTAATAAGATATAAAAGAGGCGGTAGACTGAATGGCCTAAACCCTAAATTCGAAATTACAATCCAATCAAATCCTAAGTTCAAAGACCTAAACCTTTGAGAGCCACCGACCGTCCAATTGAGGGCCACCGACTGTCGAAGAAATCGAAAGACTGGGAAAAGGTTGACATACCGGTGGTAGCAGAAACGGCAAATCGAAGATGGAGAAGCAAAAGGGCAAAGACGAAAAATACGTAGGATGGGTGAGGTCGGTTGTCAGGCAGGGATTTGTGCAGCTTTAATGGGCCAACTCCATTTAAGAAAGCCCAAGCAGAAAAAGCCCATATAAAATTGCTTCATCCAATGAAAAGTTGACATCTGGCTGAAAAGTCACTGTTGCTAAGGGAACTCACGTTTTTAATATAGTACTAGTTGGTCGACCGCGTGCGAAGCACGCGGAGTAAATGTTTGTTTTCGATTCTGATTTCTGAGTGGATTAAAGTTTCAAACAGATTTAGAATTCTAAAAATACCCAAACTCTGCATCTCCAGCTCCATATCTGGATGATGCAAGTGAATCAAGCAAATAATCTTGTAATCTACTAAAACTGAAATTGGTTGCAGTACATAAAAGATGCAAGTGAATCAAGCAAATAATCTTATAATCTACTAAAACTGAATATATTAACCAAGGAAATTGGTTTCATTTAGTGCATGAGTTTAAAATGTTTTATTAGCAAATGTAAATCATAATAAGCTCTTCAAATTATCTTTAGCAACTGTAAATTATAATATATATTCAGTTTCATTTTACCTCTTACACTTAGCTAGTTAATGCAGAAAGAGTGACTGAAATCTGAAGCTACTTAGGTACGTGGAAATAAAGAACTTTCCTTAAGACCTTTTGTTGTAAGCCTCAAAAGTCTAAACAAATTATTTAAATGCACAATGTGCAAGCCTATCTCAATAGTTGATGCATTATCATCAGCAGCATCATAATTTGCTGAGGCTTGAAATGCCATTGTCTTCTGATCCACTTATGCTGATGTATATGCTGCAAAATGTGAATAAACAATAATATAAATGCGCAGGAAGAAGTAGCTTAAAGTAAGACAAATAAACAACATAATATAGGTTAGAAGGATCACAAAATCTTAATAAACCTCTTAGAACAATGAAGAAACAACAAACAGGAGATTCGTACAGCTTGGGATGTTCAATTTAATTTTATTGAACAAATGAAAAATTTAAAAACCTAATAACTGGAATCGGAAGAACGGAACTTTGATAAGACACCCGCTTGAACAAAGAGAAGGAATATGGAAACAAACCATAAGTAGCGTAACCGGCAGCAGCAATAGTTCCAGTGAAATCATGGACGAGATGCATTCTATAGCAATTGACCATGCCTTTACGGTATTCATAAGGATTTCATTGATCTAAATCATCGAGAATCCCCATTAGTCATGCCCCCCGTGATTGCAAGAACTATTCCACAAGAAAAAGATGTAAGGACCATTTATTCGAGGACATTCTGGCTGCTGAAAGAATTCATATAGATGCCTAAAATGCATATAGATCATTTCAGGATTTGCCATGACAGATATATAAAACTGAAGGCTTTATGAAAACAAGTGTACTACGGGGTCCATAAATTAAGCAAGCGAAAGGGAAAGAGAGTAATACATAAATAGGAATTGTCTGATGGGTTAGATGTATAATATATAAGCTCAAATGTATCTAAAGAAGAATTGGTATCTCAAAGATCAAATGGAATGAGAATGAAAATCATTTACATGAAAATAAACTAATGCAATGATGATCCACTTGAGTCATAGTTTGATCACCCAAAAGCTTGCACAAAACCCTTTCCCTTTCAATATACTAAGTCAGTCTGCTCTGGCGTTTCTAAAAATACTTTACCAGTAGTTTTCTGAGGTCTTGGCTTAGCTAAGCTAGAAAACCCTACATTCCACAACCTATCCAAACCTAGAAATAAATAAATGGGTTTGATCAATTGATGAGCAATTCAATAAATTAGACCAACAAATCCAACTATATAAGCGATTTCAATCAAGAGTGGCAGGGGATTTACTCGCAAGAAGCAAAGGCACCCAAATCCGAACCAAAATGATAACTTTGCGACGTCTTTCCACATGATCAGGTCTATTGTCAGCTGTCCAACAACATCCAGAGTGCTATCATCTTCAATAATATCAATATCTTGGAAGAAGAAAAATTGAGCTAAAAATGATTGAATTAGTATATTAAGATATCATTTGATATCGATTTTAATGATATATCAAACCCTAGATATCGATATTGAGGGTTTTCTTCAAACTCATCCATTCAAACCAGGTTCAAACACATTTAGATACTGAATTTAAGAATGCAAACACCGCTGAACCTGCAGCGAGGCCTGAAATTGGAAATGGAAAAATGAATTGGCAGAGAATCCAAGAAACAAATAAATTAGAAACAGACAACCGAAATCCCCAATCCGAAACGCAAAACCAATAATTAAACCAATAGCTGTCAAACCTTGGAGATGAACCAGAGTCTTTTCCATTGCTGTCAAACCTATGTTCTTCCGGAGCAGCGCCGAATCTGAAACGCGTCGGACACTGAGGACCGGAGCCGGAAGCCAAGGGAGGAAGAGGAAGAGGCTACAATGGAAATTGGAGGAGGATTCATAATCAGCGCCAGGGCGCTTGTTCTAGACGACATTATTGAGGGAGGTCGGATGGCCTTTGAGGATGCGGGTGGCGGCGATGGACAAGGCGGTGGAAATCGACAGCCTCTTTTCCTTCCTGCTGATCCTAATCCTTGAGCTAGAGGCCGAAGATGACCCTGCCGCCGTGCCGGAGATAACCTGAATGACGTAAACCCTAATTCGAAATCACCATTCAATAAAATCCCTAATTTCAAACACCTAAACTCTAGCAAAGAGAGATATAAAAGGGGGAAATACTGACCTTGTAATTTAAGGGGATTTCCTTTGAGAGTTAGGCACCGCCATCGAAGAAATCGAGAAACTGGGCGGAGAAGGTCGTGAAACAGGCGGAGCAGAAAGTGCAAATCGAAGACGAAGACGCAACACCCAGGGAAGGTAAGGCCGAATGGTTGAGGTCGGTTGGGTCAGCTGAAGCCCAGTTAAAGAAGCCCAGATAGAGGAAAGCCCAAACAGAAAAGTTTCATCCAATAATATGCTGACAGCTGTCACAAATTCTACTGTTCCTAAGGCAACTGGCGTTTTTTATATATAGAGATAATAATTGTTTTTTATTAGGGGAAAACATGTATAATTATCCTGATTGAAGCTGAAATGTAGTTTAAAATAGGGGTGGGCATAAATCCCGTCCCGTTCTGCATCCCGTCCCAATTCCTTCCCGATTCCGGTGGGATTTGATAAAAAAAAAATTCAATCCCGTCCCGATCCCGTCCCGCAAAAATTACGAGGGACGGGACGCGGAACAGAGAGTTCAAATCCCGTAAATCCCGTCCCGTCCCGCATATATATATATATATATATCAATCATCAAAATAGGAACTCTTTCTTCTAATTTTTATTACTACGCGGTATTGAAGAATTGAAGAACTTTTTTAGGTTTCATAAATTGGGATAGCATTTTTTTTATATCTTTATCACCTAAATCAAGCATACCATCTTCCCTTTCACTCTCCTCTTTTTAACATAAAAGTAATTATGAAATACTACATAAGCATTGTGGTCCGCCCTAAATCTATTAAATAAATGAAAGATTTTCCTTCTCCTTTTAAAATGTTATTATTTTCTATTTTCGAATCAGGGCATTTGATTTCATGAAGAGGTACTTTTGGAACTTCAATAAAGTAGAGGTATTTAAAAAAAAAAAATCAAACTAAGGAGTTTTCTTGCATTATAAATAGGAGTATTTTTTTCCCATTGTTTAAAATGAGAATTTTTTGACATTTTGTATTAAATATCCAGGTATTTTTTTTAATATGTAGTTTTTCCAAAATTTAGGAACCTTTTTAGACATTTTAATGAGATTATATTATTGTGGAATTTTTTTAAAAAAATAAATGTGCTAGCTCATAAGCTAAATATAAATAATGGATGAGTTTGTAATTTTTTAAAAGATTGGGTCACACTTGAAAAGAATGTAGTTTGATAATGTATAAAAAGCACATGAAAAAAATGAGGGAAGAGAAATGAAAATTCACTCCAAGATGTACTGTATTAACAACCTGACGTATGAGATGAAATTTAGGCCAGAGCTTAACTCTTTTTTTTTTATTCATCCAGATAGCTTAACTCTAATTTAGGGTAAAAGGTGGAAAAAAAATTGACAATGAAAAAGAGAGCCTTTTAAGATTATACGTTGCCCTTATTGTGAAATTTGCGTGCTCACTATATACACCCAAAATCATGCACGTCCTTATCGACGTGCATGGTTAAAAAAGCTTAATTAATTTTTTTTAAATGTTAATTAATCACAAGGCATGCACATCCTTAACGACGTGAATTTTTTGATCTTGAATTTGTGGTGTACATAACTACACACCTGAAATTTGGGCCAAATAGTCTAACTTAAATTTAGGACAAAAGTCACAAAAAATGAAAACAATTGCAATGAAAAAAAAAAGATCCGTACAAACTCAAAAGCCAGAAATTTTGCCCCTTATTTTGTTTGTTTGGATGGATAATATGAATTTCTTTAATTATGGGCATAAAGTCTAATATACTATTAAGAGTAATTTTAAGAATTTTGCCTTTTCGTACAGTATTTTTATAGTAAATCAATCATCATGAGTAAGATTCAAGCTTTTGAAATTTATCAATCACATTTCACAATGAAGGCCAATACACTATAACGCTATGTGTAATTTTAAGAACTCACGTATTCTTATTTTTACAAGCGTATGTTAACTTATTAGAAAAAAAAGAAGCAAATCACTCATAAAATATCTATAAAGAACTACATGACTTACCACGTTAACCGGTGTAAATTTGTCAAATAATGATGCCAAAACATTTCTTATAAGGGGCGTGTTGGTAATTTGTTGAAAATGTAGGGACAAAAGTGTGAAATTTTCAAATATAGCTAAACATAGCTTAAAAGGGCCGGGGGTTAGTAATTTGCTAAAACTGTAGGGGTAAAAAAGGGAAAAAATAAATGACACTGTTCCTAAGCCAACTCCCTCATTTTATATATAGAGATAAAATTGCTATTTTTTTTTATAAAATATCGATTACAATCGGGAAGGGGGGGGGGGGGGCGGGGGACTCATTTATAATAATTAAAACTTACTATTGATAAATGTGTTGATATATTGAAGGGGTGTTATGTGAGACAAGCTACTCGTGATCGGCTCGGGTTCGGCTCGTATAAAACTCGACTCGAGCTCGTTTATTTTCTAAACAAGCCGAATATGAGCACATTTTTAAGCTCGTTCCAAAGCTCGGCTCGTTCGAATTAAACTCGAATAGCTCGAATTTTATGAAATTTCTAAAATTTTCTTAAAGTTATTGTATAATGAGCAAGTAGAATTGCCTGAAGCTCGAAAAAAGCTCGGCTCGAGCTCGCTCATTTCCTAAACGAGCCGAATATGAGCACATTTTTAAGCTCGAATCAAAATTTAGGCTCGGCTCGAGCTCGTTCATATTCTAAATAAACTAAATATGAACAAGTAATACTCGGCTCGTTCGACTCGAATAACAGCCCTAATATTTCCAAACAAATTCAAGTGGCAAATAATGGAAAGGAAGCAAATTATAATTGATAGCTCCCTTGCTTCTCATTGTTGAAATACATATGCTATAGTATTATATCATTTTATCCAGGTTGATGAAAGACAAAGTATAAGTTATTATAGCTCAAGATAAATTGGATATTTTATAGCTCAAGACAAATTGGATATTTAGATAATGCATATTACATATTTTGTTTAGATTTAAAGTTTGTTTTAAATCTAAGTTTCGGTTAGCTATGATTTATATCTCTTCAGTTGCAAATATTTGGTTAATGTTTAATTGGATTTAGATAGAGATATTTTGTGGATCAATAATATTTCTGTCGTGTTCTAGAACTAATCTGAGTGCAGGATTTCCGAGATTCTAACAACAGAAGATCTCAGTAGCAGTCTGAAAATCTGGAGGAAGATTTGAAGGAAGGCTCCTCCAAATCAAATCTAGAACGTTCCCAGTAATTCAAAATTGAATTGGCGTTGGACTATTTAGAAAATCTGGGAATGAGTTCAACAGCAAGAGAAGCGGAGCAAGACTATAAAGACAGACGAAGAGCATGATCATCGACACATATCTTCACCAAGCTTTTCTCTGCGATCAAAAGCGCTCCTCAGATCTCCATTGTCGTCTGTTGATTTATAGTTCTTTTTTTCTCCTATTGTAAACACTTTATATTTTGAGAGTTAGGGAGAACGTGAGCTACATATATAGTATAAGTTAATCCTTGTTATACTAAGAGTATCATATACTCAAACGTATCACACTTTGGTGTGGCAAGGGGACTTTTATTTCTCGGTATCTTGGGATTGACTAGATAGAAGTAAGGTAGGCTTCGGGATATAGAAGAGAGGAAGTTCTTCTAGGTTGTATCTAAGACTCATAAGGAAAGAGAAATAAAAGTTGTTTGAATCCTACGGGTTGGATAACCCTATGCGGAGACGTAGGCTAGTTATAGCCGAACTTCGTTAACAAGTCAAGTGTCACTATTTATTATTTTCACATTCATACTTAACCTATTATGGTCGTGAGAAAACCAGAAAATTGTCGCTATCTCAAGACCATTGAAGTTCAGTTCAAGACCTTGAGATCAAGTTCAAGGCGTTGAGGTTCAAGATAAAGCCCTTGAAGTTGCTGCTGCAGGAGACTTTGCGAAAAGCTTCCATACTCTATTCAACCCCCCCCCCCTCTTCTAGAGTATTTATATTATTGTCATTTACTTTAAGTACTCGATTCTTCAATTGGTATCAGAGCTTAACTCACACTTACAATCTGTGAGATCGATCATGAGTATTGTGGGTGAAGGAGGATTCACTCAAAGGAAGATCGTCAAATTGTACAACTCTCTTCTGTGGAGACAACTTTGTGCATTGGAGGTCCTTGATGCAAATGTTTATCATTGATCAAGATATGGAACTTTGGGAGCGCATCAAGAAAGGACCACATGTGCCAAAGAAACCCGGTGCCACAGGAGGAGAAGTACCCAAGGAGGAGAGCGAATTCAATCAGATGGACTTGGAGAATATTGCCAAAAATTACAGGGCCATGAACATACTGTATTGTGGTTTAAATGTTGACGAATTCAATCGCATTTCATCTTGCAGGAGTGCTAAAGAGATCTGGGATAAATTGGTAGTGACCTATACGAGCAAAGTCAAGGAAACCAAAATCAGCATCTTCTTGCGTCAATATGAGCTATTCAAGATGTTGCCCACGAAATCGGTGAAGGAGATGTTCACGAGATTCACACAGATCGTAAACAATCTAGATTCTCTTGGCAAAACATTCTCAAATGAAGAAAAGGTGAGGAAGATCTTGACGTGCTTACCTAAAGCTAAGTGGGGATCAAAAGTAACCGCAATAGAAGAAGCTCAAAATCTGTCAACTTTGCCTCTGGATAATCTCCTCGGTAAATTGATTACCCACGAGATGATTCTTGGTGAAGAAGAGAGGGAAGTAGCCACTACTGTGAAAAACTTGGCCCTGAAAGCTAAAAAGGAAGAAGCCACCTCGGATGACGACGAGAGTGAAGATGAAGAGGATCCATTCACACTCATCACAAGAGGGCTAGCACAGATACTTAAGATGAAGAAGCAATTCGCAAACCGAGAATACAGCGGCGCATCAAAGTACAAAGGTAAGCCATACAATTCCAATAAGAAAACTAAATCGATGGCTTGTTTTGAATGTGGTGATACAGAACACCTTGTCAAGGATTGTCCACAAAAGAAGAGGAATAAGTTTCGAAAGGACAACTGAAAGAAGAAAGTTATGGTGGCTGCATGGAGTGATTTCGACTCCTCAAGTGACTCCGAGTCTGAGACCGAACAGGCAAATCTGTGCCTAATGGTCGATCATGAAGAAACCTCTAAGAAGCATCTGGGAACTATTGTAAGAGATCTAATTTCAAGTCCTACTGCAATTCTGTCCGAGTTTATTAAAAATCTGATTTTAAATGAAGAACATTTTATCAATGAAACTAACATCTTGAAAGAAAGGCTCTTGGAACAGGAAAAAGGCTTGAGCGAAATGTCATTGGAAATGAAACATCTCAAGGCTTCTCAGTTAGCCCTTGACAGTAAAGTCAAGGCCTTGGAGACAGAAAATTTTGTCTTGAAGCAAGATCTCTCTTCTCTAAATCTTTACACCAAGGAGTTAGAGAAAGAGAAGATCTCGTTGGTTGAAAAGTGTAGAGACCAGCAGACATCCCTTATGCGTTTTACCCAGTCCAAGGCCAATCGCAATATGATTTTAGGTGAGCACCAATCATCTCTCAACAAAAGTGGTATTGGATACAACAAAATTGTTCCAAAGAAAGCCCCTACCACTTTTGTGAAGGCTAAAGGGAATTGGCGCACACCCACATGTCATTTTTGTTGTAAGAAGGGTCACGTTAAAACTACCTACCCATACCATAGAAATGACCCTTACATAATTCGTAATACTTTTCCATTTTGCTTAAGAGAACGGGTAAAACAAATTTGGGTTACTAATGGGACTAGACCACCAAACATAGTCCATCCCAATTATGAATCTAAGTTTGTAATTTGATCTAGTCGGAAAGGTTGAATTTGGTTGTTTTGCAGGATATCACCAAGGCCAAGGAATACAAAGGGATACTTGATAGTGGTTGCTCAAGACATATGAGTGGTAAAAGCTCACAATTCTCATATTTGAAGAAGCAATCCACATGCATAATTACTCTCGGTGATAAGGGAAAGTGTAACATAATTGGAATAAGTAAAATTGGTAAGGATTCTTCCAACTATATATATTGATGATGTTCACCTAGTAGAAGGATTAAATTATAATCTACTTAGTATTTCCCAATTATGTGATAAAAGTAATATTGTTGTTTTTTATTCCGAAAAATATCAAGTCAAAAAAAAAATTCCGGAGATCTGGTCCTAACGGCTCCTCGTAATAATAATGTCTATTCAATGAGCACTAACCAAGTTGTAGGACCAAGTTTAAAGTGTCTCAAGGCCTTGACCGAAGATCCAAGGCTACATTCAAGGGACTTGGTTCATGGACTTCCTGACCTAAACTTTAAGGTAGATAAGTTATGCAATGTATGCTCACGAGGTAAGCAAACTCGAGGGTCATTCAAACCCAAAAAGGTAGTAAGTACTTCTCGCCCTATTGAATTATTGCATATGGATCTATGTGGACCTATGCGTGTCAAATCTCCCAAATGTAAACAATATATGCTTGTCATTGTTGATGATTATTCACGTTTTACTTGGGCTTCATTCTTACGAGAAAAATCGGAGGCTTTATTTGAATTTTTAAAACTATGTAAGGAGTTAAAAATTTTGAAAAATATGCCTATTGTCGCTATTCGAAGTGACCACGAGCGTGAATTTGATCAACTCAAATTTTATTTATTTTGTTCAAAATATGGAATTTCACATAATTTTTTGGCTCCTAGAACTCCTCAACAAAGCGGGGTTGTGGAACGAAAAAACCACACCTTGGAGGACATGTCTAGGACTATGCTTTTGGAAAATGATTTATCAAAATCACTTTGGGCCGAGGCTGTTAACACGGAAAATTATATCTTAAATCGGTGCTTGATCCGTCCTATTTTAAAGAAAACTCCTTATGAACTTTTCTATGGAAGAAAGCCTAGTGTTTCATATTTAAAACCTTTTGGATGTAAATGTACGTTTTGTTCACAACAATGGCAAAGATAATCTTGAGAAATTTGATGCTCGTAGTGATGAAGGAATTTTTCTCGGTTATTCATTAAACAACAAAGCATATAGGTTTTTCAATAAGCGTACTAGGATTGTCGAAGAAACCATTCATGTAATATTTGATGAAAGCAATAATGATGCGTTGAGTGATAGCTTTGCAGATTTAAATTTGAATCAGCATGAGGAACAAGGCTCCGACATTGAGGAAGAAAAGGATAAAGCACAACGTCGGAACATGCAAGAACAAATACAGGATACGTCTGAACAGGCTCAAGACCTTGATATGCAGGTTCAAGATCTTGAACAGAGATTCCAAGGCCTTGACTTAGGGAATGCAGAACAAGAACCAACCATTGAAACTGAGCCTCAAGGTCTTGGAGAAGCCTCGACTTCTCAAGAGCCTAAAAGATGAAAGTTCAAGCAAGCCTCATCTCATCCAATGGAGAACACTATATCAGATCCGAAATCCGATATCCAAACTCGTTCTAAAATAAGAAACTTGGGTGTTTTTTATGCATTTGTGTCTCTGGTAGAACCAAATAATCCTACCAAAGCACTTCAAGACCCGGATTGGATCATGGAAATGCAAAGTGAGATCAATGAGTTTGAAAGAAACAAGGTATAGATGCTCACACCAAGACCCAAGCATCAATCCGTCATCGACACTAGATGGGTCTTTCGAAACAAGTTGGATGAGGATGGAAAGATAACTCGCAACAAAGCTAGACTCGTGGCACAAGGATATAATCAAGAAGAAGGTATTGACTACGAGGAGACATTTGCTCCCGTAGCAAGGTTAGAGGCTATCCGAATTTTACTTGCATTTGCATCATATATGGGTATTAAACTTTTCCAAATGGATGTTAAATGTACTTTTCTAAATGGAATTTTAGAAGAGAAAGTGTATGTTGCACAACCTTATGTCTTTGAAAATGAGGATTTTCCAAACCATGTTTATAAGTTGGACAAGGCGTTTTATGGTCTCAAACAAGCCCCTAGGGCATGGTATGAGAGATTATCCAAATATCTTCTTGAAAATGGTTTTCAACGTGGTTTGATTGATAAAACATTGTTTATCAAATCTCGAGTTAAAGATTTGTCAGTTGTGCAAATTTATGTAGATGATATATTATTCGGTGCTACTAACAATTCTCTTTGCAAGGAATTTTCTGACATTATGTGTAGAGAATTTGAAATGAGTCTTATGGAAGAGTTGATGTTCTTTGTTGGACTACAGGTACATCAAGCAAAGAAAGGAATTTTCTTGAATAAAGGCAAGTATACGAGAGATCTACTCAAAAAATACAAGATGGATCAATCAACGGTCGCCAAGACCCCTATGAGCTCAACACTATCCCTAGATCAAGATAAGAATGGTAAGAGTGTGAACCAAAAGGAGTATCGGGGTATGATTGGTTCACTCCTCTATCTCACGGCAAGTAGGCCTGATCTTATGTTTAGCGTATGCATGTGTGCAAGGTTCTAGGCTGACCCAAAGGAATCACATCTTATTGCGGTTAAGATGATTTTTCGTTACTTAAATGGAACTCAAGACCTTGGTCTTTGGTATCCAAAGCAAAGAAATTTTCATCTCTTTGGCTATTCAGATGCAGATTTTGCAGGTTACAAAGTCGATAGAAAGAGTACCTCCGAATGTTGTCAACTATTGGGGTCTTCCCTAATAAGTTGGCACTCAAAGAAACAAAATTATGTTGCACTTTCAACCGCAGAAGCCGAATACATAGCCGCGGGAGCTTGTTTTTCACAAGTATTATGGATAGCTCAACAACTACGAGATCTTGGCATTGATTTGAAAGGTATTCCTATTAAATGCGATAATACAAGTGCTATATCTATCACTAAAAATCATGTGCAGCATCCACAAACCAAGCATATCGATGTAAGGCATCATTTTATTCGAGATCATGTGGAGAAAAGTGACGTATCTATATCCTTTATCTCAACTGATTTGCAACTTGCTGATATTTTTACTAAACCATTGCCTGATGATAGATTTAATTTCATTCGATTAGAACTCGGTATGTTAAATAAAGATGCATTGGTTTAGGGGGAGCATAGACGAATAAGATCTCAAGGCCTCGAAAATTCATTTCAAGACCTTGACAGTCCATATCGTACAAGAAAGTTAAATTGGATCAGCTCTTATGCCTATTATTTTCATAAATACTGGCCATGGACGTTTTTTTTTTGTAACTGATTTTTGAAAGAGATTTGATTAAAAAAACAGATTTTATTTTCTGTTCGAAGATTTTATTTTCAAGATTTGGTAAAAAGATTTGTTGCAACCAATTTTAAAATTGAAATCATTTTGAATTTTAAAAGGAAAATTAATTGTGTTTTACTTTACCGGTGTACATCCCCTATTTCCTATATCTGATGCAACCGTAATGATTCCCCCCCCCCCCCTCTTGAACCTATCCATCACCGATTCTTCTCTCTCTCTCTCTCTCTCTCTCTCTCTCTCTTTATTTACCGCGTCTGATGTCACATCTCTTCACACGGCTTAACACTCCATCCCTTTCCTCTCGTTGTTCATTCATCCTCTCCTCTTCTCAAGACCTTTCACTCGTCTGCTTTCATGGCTCCCAAGACCTCGCATGGAAATCCTGGCTCTTCTGGCAAGGGAAAGCGCCTTGCTTCAAGGAAGCGAAAGGAAATCGAGGAAAAGGACACCATTAGTGTCCATTCCTGCTCATCGGAAGACACCCCATCTCGGACCGAGACGCAGATGCCCATGCCTAGTCTTCCGGCGTCCGGGTTCCGAAACTTCGAAGCAGTAGGTAAGTGGCTCGATTCCTTCGGTTCTCGAAAGCTTTTCCTGTGTGATTCTGTTGATCCCGCTTTCCTTGAGTCTCTTCATCTCCCTTGCATCATCCTCTTGAAAGGCACCGCCTTGTGGCCAATTCTGAACCCCGGAGAAGTTCATTACCCTCGTCTCACCCGTCTCTTCTTTGTTAACTTCACTTTCAAAAGGGACAGAGGAAATCTAACCCTAAACACCACTGTCTGCAACACCAAAATCGAACTCACCCTAGAGTCATAGCTGATATCTTTGGCCTCCCAAAAGAAATTTCCACTGATGGTCATCCCCCTCGCGATGATTGCATCTCCCTTACCAAAGGGAAAAAAACTCTCCCATCGTCATCCTCTGTCTCTGTTCGTCAGTTAACCCACAATGTCTTGAAGTTAGAAGCAAAAATCATCTTCACCATTCTTTCCAGATGCATCATTCCTTGCTCACACTCCTGGGAACTGATCACCGATCAGCTTCTCGCTCTTCTCTATCTTGTGATGTTAGGCTACGAAATCGATGTTCCTAACCTAATCTTGAACCACATGGTGCATACCATTTCCTCCTCTCGTGACATTCCTCTTCCTTACGGCCATCTCCTCCCTCAAATTTTCAAACACTTCTGTCATGACACCTCCCTTGAGGAAAAAGTGGGTCATCTGGGCAAACTGGTCGTGAACTTCTTCTAGCGGATTGGAATCGTCAAGGTTGCCGATGGATCTTGGAAATTGAAGGGCAATCTGATCCCAAAGAGATAGCAGCAACTCCTGGTCTTCAACTGAAACCGACCCCTTCATCTTCTATGTCTGAGGACATTCTACCCAATAAGACAGATACTTCAGATCCTGCTTGGACGAAACAGAAGATATTGTCGAGTGTCTAGAGGAACTAGAATTAGGCCTTGACGCATTGAGGAGGGACGTGATCAACTTCCAGTTTGAGATGTCAAACAAGCTGGATCAGACTCATGAGTGCCTCGCCATGGTTGATGCAAAGATCAACAACATGTTCCATCTCAACGCCCTGACTTTCACCTGCGCCGGCAACATCCTCCCTCTCGCTGACGCCGTCGCGGAGCATTGTAGAGCTAAGGCCGCCAATGTCATCTTCAACTGTGAGCAGTCAGTGCGCAACTGGCCAATTCTTCGACCAGTCGTCCCTGAGCCGTCCATCATCACTGTTGAAGCCTACGATGTTATCAAACGGTACTAGAGAGAGGCTGAGCAGAAGAGAAGGGTTGATGAGATGGTCAAGGATCAAAAGGTTAATCAAGCTCATAGGCGTTGGAAGAGGAAGGTCGAGAACGATATGGATGCAAAGAAGCGCGCGCGAGAAAAATGGAGAAGACACTGGCTATGGGAAGTGGCGTGACGAGTGATTCCAAGACCTTATTTCCTTCTGTCTGGGTATGTTGAACTGTTTTTATGGTGTTTTGAAAATTTCTAGTTGTTACTCTTGAAACTTGGTTTTAAACCTGTTTGCTGGTACTACTGACTCTCTCTTGTCGAAAGACAAAAGGGGGGAAACTTGGTATTGTTTTGCCGATATTGTTGGTTTTTCAGATTTTAAAACCTTATGCTATGATGATCCAACATAGTTTCTATGCTTATACTGAATCTGTATTTACTAAAATCATACTCATGTTTGACTAATCTGCAGGTTCAATCCAATTTGTTTTGTCTTTCATCAAGGGGAAGATTGATAGCTCTCTTGCTTCTCCTTGATGAAATACACATGCTATAGCTAGTATCATATCATTTTATGTAGGTTGATGAAAAACAAAGTATAAGGTATTATAGCTCAAGATAAATTGGATATTTAGATAATGCAGATTACATATTTTGTTTAGATTTAAAGTTTGTTTTAAATCTAAGTTTCGGTTAGCTATGATTTATATCTCTTCAGTTACAAATATTCGGTTAATGTTTAATTGGATTTAGATAGAGATATTTTGTGGATCAAAAATATTTTTGCCGTGTTCTAGAACTAATCTAAGTGCAGGATTTAAAATTCAAATCAAACCGGCCGAGGTTCTAGTAACAGAAGATCTAAACAGCAGTCCGAAAATCTGGAGGAAGATTTGAAGGAAGGCTCCTCCAAATCAAATCTAGAACGTTCCCGGTAATTCAAAATTGAATTGGCGTTGGACTGTTTAGAAAATCTGGGAACGAGTTCAGCAGCAAAAGAAGTGGAGTAAGACTATAAAAACAGACGAAGAGCATGATCATCGACACACATCTTCACCAAGTTTTTCTCTACGATCAAAAGTGCTCTTCAGATCTCCATTGTCGTCTACTGATTTTAACACTTTATATTTTGAGAGTTAGGAAGAACGTGAGCTACATAGTATAAGTTAATCATGTTATACTAAGAGTATCATATACTCAAATGTATCACACTTTGGTGTGGCAAGGAGACTTTTATTTCTCGGTATCTTGGGTTGACTAGATAGAAGCAAGATAGGCTTCGGGATATAGAAGAGAGGAAGTTCTTCTAGGTTGTATCTAGGACTCATAAGGAAAGAGAAATAAAAGTTGTTTGAATCCTACGGGTCGGATAACCCTAGGCGGAGACGTACACTGGTTATAGCCGAACTTCGTTAACAAGTCAAGTGTCACTATTTATTATTTTCACGTTCATACTTGACCTATTGTGCGTGAGAAAAACAGGAAACTACAGCTATCTCAAGACCATTGAAGTTCAATTCAAGACCTTGAGATCAAGTTCAAGGCCTTGAGGTTCAACATAAAGCCCTTGAAGTTGCTGCTGCAGGAGACTTTGCGAAAAACTTCCATACTCTATTCAACCTCCCTTCTAGAGTATTTATATATATATATATATTATTGTCATTTACTTTAATTACTCGATTCTTCAATAATATAAGCACCGGCTATTATATCATCTGTTTTATAGTGCTGCATAGACAACGACGACGACAACCATTCTAGTCTTTTCTGTTCGAAGTAGGGTTTAGAAGATTGACATGTATACATCTTTTCTTTGACTATGTTGAGAGGGTGTTTTCGAAAATTTCAAAGTTGGCAAGAGAAAAATGACATAAATAAATATAAACCCTCAAGACCAAACAGAAAACAAGAGGCACAATATATTGAATACAAAAAGAGCATGGAAAATTCCTCAACGAAAAACAGAAACGAAGGTGAGAACCGAAATGGTGGTAATGTCCCAAACACAATTACACATTTAAACTACACAAGCCTTCTTTCGTATGAATAGTACTCCTCACACAAAAGCATATGGATATCCTTTTTAAGTAGTCAAGGGAATAAAATGGATATGACTTCCAATCTAACTTGCAGATATATGACAACAATTTTTTTTACTATATCAAGTAATGTAATACACTTAGCATCAAGTAGATTTTGGTAAAATGTTTTCGCCTCTGTAAATTAAAAAAGATAAAACTTTTTTGGTTTACTTTTCTTAGACAACATGCAATGGAGCGTCGGGCGAATCAAAGGGAGGAGACAGCTCAGCGAAAATGATGAGATGGAGGAGAGAGATACTAATCCTGGTGCAAAAAATGTCGGAGACACTGCCAGGTGATGGGCATCATCCGATTTTTTTTAGACAATAGTATTGAGATACATGGCAATTCGTTAAATAAATTATTTAAAAAAAAATATTTTTGAATACGATTTATTTTTGGAATATTTGCACAAATATACTACTTTCCACAACTTTGGCAGAAATAGCATGGGGGGTAAAAATAGCATGGGTGGGTGTCATTTGCTACTTTTGCAAATGATGCTAGCAAGTTGCACCCGGCTTCAGGTCACCAATTAAAAAAAAACACTGCACCCGTTTAGGCTTGTGATGGGGATGCACACGTGTCGATGTGGGACAAGTAGGAAGCCAAGAGTCACCACAAAAGAAGTCGACAAAGGTGTTGTAAGGAGGGAGGGTGATGTAATGTGCATTAAATGCACATCCCTTTTTCATATTCGCGCCAAAAAAAGGGATGGAGCAATGATTGACCTTTTAAATCCATTCTCTCTTCTGCCAAAATTAAGGGAAGCTTAGGAATCTCAATATAAGGGGGGGGGGGGGGGGGGAATTAAGAGGGTCTACATTGAAGCTGATCGGGAGGCAAAGGTGGGGCCAATTACCAGTTACATGCCGAACATCCAAGAAAACGGGACAACAACTAACTATTACGCGCAAGAGGAAAAGTAACACGTGCCAACACTATACAATGGACATTAATAAAAATGGGTAAGCTATCTTGTGGGTTTCTTTTTATGGACATCACTACTTCCACTTTTCTTCATATCCCCATTGAAAGTGCTAAAACCATTTTATACCTTTACGAGTGCAGGGGAGAAAGAGCTCGTATTTGGCCGATGGCCAGTGGCAAAGTGGAGGAGGTGGTTGGGTGTTCAAAGGACCAATTTCGAACAGAGCAATGTTGATGAGACCTTGCAACTTGGGGATGTGAGGAGGATGATCATCGACAAGTTTGGGGTGGATGCCTCCCGGTTTGAGTTGGAGTTGACGTACCTTCCCCCACACAATAAAGAAGGGATGCAAGCCTTTTCCAGTGTACGACCAGTCCGACTGGGATGCGTTCAAGTTTCTCAACTCGACCACAGGAGAACGTGCGTGGCCTTCTCTGTTGTACGTGTCATTTAATGAAATTGGCACCCAGGTAGGCCTCTAGTTTGTCGTGATAGACTTGTCTCCAAAAACCAACCCATACGAAGGTGCAGTCCCTTCTGCGTACCTGGGCACCAACGAGCCGATGCACATGACAAGACAATTTTATACGTGCCACTCTAGACATTTTTTGTGCCAATATCGTTAACTATCGTGCCAACAGAGGTATATCCCTTGTCAATTCGCTGGGGTGGGTTATTCTTCTTCTTCTTCAAAATCTTTAGGTTTTTCTTCCTTTCCTCGTTCTCTTCTTCCTTTTCCAAACGCGAATTCTCTCTCTCTCTGCAAATCTCTCCCACGCTCGAAGGATGGTGCTTCAGTTTCTTCTTCGTCATCGGCTTTCACTTCATCTACGCTTGCTCTGCCTTGTGAAACCGCATAAATTTTCAAATGGGAGTTTTGTTTTCCTTGCAGTTGATTTGATAGGGCTAATTAATAACCTTCATCATTATGGTTACCTTGAAGGAGCAGTTGGAGAAACCTGTTATTTTTTGCAAATTTTTAGGGTTCATTGCTACTTTTACAAAATTTTGAGAGGGGGTTCTATTTTTGCAAAGAGTCAATGTTTTTGGTATATTCAATGCCATTTATTATTTATTTTTTTCTACCCAATGATACCCATTTTGCATATGTTTGGAAGGAAGAAAAAAATTCGCTAAGTTTACCATATATTAAAGATTTATAGTCACATAAACAACATTAACTTAAATCAACATAAACTTACACCATAAAAATACATAAATTTGAACATTAAATAACATTACCCACTACACCCGGAACATGAAAACACACATGAAATTACACCATAAACATGAAATTACACATACCCATAAACTTAAACACTACAAATGAACATTACACATGGACATTAACTTCTTCGTCACTTACTGGTGATCATCCTTCAGCTCCTTGATTAGCTTCTTCATCAACTGTTCTTCGTCCAATGACAACAAGCCTATCCTACTTTGCAAGTTCGTAAGAACGTTAAACTTATATTCCACATGTTTTGCCTTTTCACTAACCTTCAATCCCTTGGTTTCCGCTTCCAGTTTCTTCCTCTCGACATCCATTTTCTTCCTTGCTTCACTTTCACCATATAGCCGGAGAGATTCTCTTCTCATTTCCATTTCCATTTGCCTCAACTCCAACTCCTTCCTCTTACGGTCGTAGAACTCTACAAAATCCGGGTTTGATCAAGTTCATGTAGTTGAACCTATCATCCCAAATTATCCAGCTGAAATGCGTGAAGTGATAAAAAATAGGGCTAAACTCCGAGACACGAGTATGCATAATCGACTCAAGGCCAACTTGATTGAACATATATGGCAGAAATATGGCACTTCCGGAGATGACGTTTAATTTTATTGTACGAGTGTGTTTTGTTTCAAATTTAATATGTTGTTTGCAGTTTAAATTGTGTAATTTTTTTGGGGTGTTTTTCAGTGTATCAAGTTAATAAAATATTTCTAAATTTAATTGTATGCCTTTTTATTTTAATGATACGTATTAATATTAATATTAATATTGACAAAAAAATTTAAGTAAAATAAATCAACATTTAGCTTAATAAATACAAAAAAATGTAAAGTGAGTTTTGATTCGCGCAACTCTCTGTTTTGGATGAAAAATGTAAAAAAGCTGAAAAGTTAGTGGAAAGCTGACGTGGCCGGAATAGTTGCTGATGTGGCTGAAATGAGTTTTGATTCGTGTGACTCTCGGTTACACTTGGTCTTATAAACGATCTTTAATAAGAAAGAATAGAGGTTGACTATCTGATTTTAGTCTGAAAAATGACCCTAAAATAGGGTCCAAAAATTAAACAATTTAGTCTCAAGAATGAGCCTAAAGTGTAGAGTCCAAAAATTAAACTTAACTACTTTTTTATTTTTCACATGTTTTTTTATTTGTTACTAAACAATACTAAAATATTTTGAAGAGTTAAATTTAGCCCTCTTTAGTTAGAAACGGTTCATACAGTACCTCCATTGGAGATGGGACAAGGAAAGAGAGTTTTTTAATTTATTTAATGATCTCCCATTGGTTCATTGTAAATTTTAATATACTTTTGTTTTCTACCTACAACCAAAAGATGGCTAAGAACTCGAGGAGACAGAGTTGTTAGTTATGGGAAGTTGGGAAATACTTCAAGGCTGAATTTAAGCCCTTCTGTTCGCTGCTCAGAGATGAGGAGCAATTTCTGATGAAGGTTGAGGCAGCGGAAAGACCAGTGGCGCAGTCTAGCTTGTTCTGTGATCCTTTCTCGTTGTGCTGGGAAATCCCATCCAATGCCGAACATAAGGCTAAAGCAACTTTGTGGTTGTGCTCCAACAACGGAATTTGATGAAAGAGTGAAGATAGATAATGTTTTAAACTCACAACCCCAGCATCTTCATACCCACAAGATTTCACACCAAACCTACAGTGAATAAATTATGTTAGCATTTTACACACCATAATACTAATTGAGTGAGTGAGTGCTTAGAAACCAAGCTAAATCCATAACAATGAGATTAAAAGAAGATTGGTTAAACACCATACAGACTCAATTGATTAGTTTTGCTTCAATTCCTTTGAATTGTGTAGGTGTTATTTTATCATGTCCGAATCCTAGAAGTTGTTGAAATGAGATAGTATGATGCACTCACAATTGGCTAGTATTTTGGATTCTATCAGAACATTCTTTTATAATAACTGGACTAACAGTAAATAGTAACTGATTTTTCCTTTTTCTCAGTAACTGATCAACCAGTAAAAAAAATGAAATTTCCTTTTTCATACATTTGCTTAGTGCGATTTTTCCCATCAAATGATTCTTATTTGAAGCTACATACACAAAATTAAATGGTGAAGGAAGTTGCTTTCATCGCCAATTTTTCATGATAAAGAACCCACAATAAAACTCACCTCCCCATCCGGCCAAGAAGAAGCACAAGGGAAGTAGAAAAATTCCCCTGGATGGATGATGGTAGCAGCTTTCGTAGCTCCGGCAAAACTTTTTCAACTGTCCAACTCCATCCCTGGAAGAAAATTCAATGAAAATTCTTCTCAGATTGTAAAGTTCAAATAAAGAAAAAATAAATCCAACAAAAATAGAGGACTTCCTATTAGGCCTAGTAAGAGTCACTTCTTAGTTCTAGTATTTTTGTAATCCCAATGTCCTTGTTGCTAAAATTTATAAGCCATCTGTCACTGATAGGATCCCAGCCAAAGAGGACTTGTGGATGACTTATGTTAGGCCTAAAATCAGCAATTAGCTTAGTTTAATTTGTATTACTTCAGTATTTAATTACAGTGTTTATTCTTCTATTTTTGAGGGTAGTTATCTGAAGAGGGAAAGGGTCAAAGTTAGTTTCCTTAATTTGTAGTGCATTAGTAGTTAGTGTGTTTGGTGGGTAGTTACTGGGTAGTTTATGCAGTAGCCTATTTAAGTCCCTAGTTAGGGTCATTTGTAATTATGGAAGTTTATTAATCAATCAGTCACAAAACGTGGGAGATTCTCCTGCAGAATAGTCCTCTTGGTAGTTGCCTAGAGTGGTTTTCCTCTTGCAAATCATTTGCTTGAATGGTGCCCTGTGTACGACAGTACGAGTCCTCGCACTCAGTGCAATCTATCATTCACCGTCTAAATCCAATGCTTTCTCTCTCGCATGATTACTGAATTCTATCAGTCACCGTCTAAATCCAATGCTTTCTCTCTCGCATGATTACTGAATTAAATACTCAAAATAATCTGTTTTCAAAATCTAATGAGCCGTAAGAGGGTTTAGCTGTATTCTAGCTTGCTTTTTCATTGTTACTCATCTTGAAGGAAACAAGATGGCTGTAAAGATGTTACAAGGGGAATCACTAGTAACCATCAAGGTATTCTACATTAGAGAAGCTCCCAATCTCGTATTCTTGTCTAATATTTCATACATGATTTAACATAATTATGTCATAATTCTCATGGTTCCATACAAAGAATCAAAACCTAACACAAGCAGAGTACAACAATAAAAGCATAAACAAGTAAAACAACAGATAAATATCAAACTTTATGATTATCATAATCAACACCAAGAAAACCATAATTGGGAAAGGCAAGTGGGAATCACGTTAGTAGCAGTATGCCACTATCTGAGAACAATGGCAAAGAAATTCATAGAAATTAGAGAAGCTGTAAAATATACAGTGAATAAAGGAGAAACCCATACCATGATGATTGAAATCAGCTCCACTGATGACATGATGTCAACATAGCTGTAAATATCCTTGTTAGGTGCATAATCAGGTATGGACAAGATAGAAGATGAATCAACACCACCCATAGGAACAGAGGCATGCTTCCCAAGCTCCTCAACTAACGTTGATAAAATATCAAGAGGTCGCAAACTCTCTGCAAATGGACATCTAGCACAGGCAGGAAATCGATGACAGGTTTTGCTGTCTGATTGACTAAGAGTTGCACCAGGAACTTCATGAGCATTCTCCAGGACATTCACCATAGACTTTACAACTTCCATTTGCATACTGTAATTATTTGTTAAGAAATATCTCTCCCCACAAACAAAGGCAAAACCATGAAGTATGTAGAGGATGAGTTGAGCATCAGCTGGCCACATTTGGAGAACTTTGAAGGAAACATCCAATAAAATGCTAATCTGACCAACAGCTAAACAGATTGATGAGAATATGACGCTGCCAGCAAACACCTCATGAGTTGAAGCTATTTTTTCATACAACACCACCTTCTTTCCTTCTAAAAGAATGTTGAATCTTGAAGTGAAATTATTTGCCTCTGTATCTTTGTCTCCACAAAAGATTATTCTTCTTTGACAAATGAAATCTTCAAAGAGACAGAAGAGTTCACTAAAACAGAACGACTCAGCCAAAACACCTCTGTTCTTGACATCAGAAAGAACTGAAAGTAGAGAGTAGATGAACTCATAAGCGAAGAACAATATATAGTAAGCATACAACTAAAAACGTCTCCATATCGTGATATAAGTAAGTAATCAGAATAAACATACCTGAACCAAGATATAACGGAAAGGAACACAAGAAACCCTGATTAAGGTACCCCTCTGACTCATTTGATGACACTTGCAATAAGTGGTGCATAGTAAGGGAGAAGAACACACAGGCTTTTTCCCTGGCACAACACAAAGGAAATTAGTATATTGTGCCACACATAATGTATTGATACCATACCGATTCACAGGCAGCAAATGTTGGTCCTAATAAACTAAACTTAAAAATCTAGGCAAGTTAATTCACTCATCTCAAATCAAATAACTTACTTGAGAGTGAGCAGCTGTTCTGATGCAAGAGTAGTGAGCAATTTCATCATTATCTTATCAGTTTGAGAATGCATAAAACATTGTGTTAAACACTTCCTAGTAGCAAAAAACATCATGCTGATCCTGTTAATATCCTCCATGTGGGTAAGCAAAATGCAGAAGAGTGGAATAGTTTCACTAGTCATTCCCGAGTGATAGCTATCTGTCGGCTTGGAACTGTTACTTACGGCAATAGATGCAATCATTATCTTTGTTCCATTACCAACTTGTTCAAAACCAACCCCAATATCATTCTCTTTATTTCTTTCAATGTCAATATGGTTATTTATTGCCCAGTCAGATCCAGGATCATAGTATTTAGACTTGTCATTTGTTTCTGCATCATGGTCACCACAGGCCACACTGTCTCTACCAATCAACAGATTTATGTGAGAGCTTTCAACCACATCACATCCGGAAGGATCTATACCAACTCCTCCACTATTTTCCCAATTTATTATAGGAAGAGTGGGTGTTAAAGGATTTTCAATAGCAGTTCGGAACAATTCCTCATCAGCCTCATTATCCAACTCGAGTAACTTCATGACATTCCCTTGAATCCGTTCTTCAAAAATTAGCAGAGCATCCTGATCACTGATATGATCAACACAGGGCTGGGCACTTCCTCTTTCCTTTATGGCAGGTAAAGGAGGAGGAGCTAATAGCTTGTTTAGCTTTATTTGCTTAGCCATGTAATGTGAATGATCAAGAGTTTCTCCAGGTTTAGGAGATGCCTTGCTTTTCCTGCGAGATCCATCATCCTGAGCAGCAACCATGTCAGGTGACAAACATCCTGCATCTTCCATCTGTCCAGGCATCAGCCTGTTAAGTTTTCTATACATTTTAGACATCTTTTTCTCTGACTCCTCCTGCAACCTTCTATTTTCAATTTGCATATATTTGAGAGATTCAAACTCATCAAGAAGCTTCTTCCTCTTCTTACTAGGAGGACACAAATTCTCAAGTGGAGTTCTGGAACTATTATCAACCACTGTAGCAACATGCGCGCTGTACTTCCTTTTGCCACCTTGATCAGAATGTTTAGAAACGGTTGCTAGAGGGTTTATTTTCCCGTCTACAGCTATGATGGGTGTAGCACGAGAACCCGCAACTTGTTCCTGTGAAGCCGGCAACTGCTTATCAGGAAAAGATGCTGCACTGGAGTCCATGACAGAATTTGGTGAGATTTCTCGGGGACCACCTTCAACCAAAGGATGCAATTTAGTTGTAATACCTGAAGGTGATTCTGTGCCATTGTCCGGCTGAGAACGTACTCCTACTGGAACAGTATAGCCTGATGCACATCTTGCAGAAGAACCAGGTACAACAAGCCCATCTTCAAGTGCTTCAAACAGATTTGAACCAAGCAGCATCTTGTTCAGGCATAATCTTTGCAACTCTAATAGATCACTTGACTGCAAGCAGAAATCAAAACCAAATCATGAATTGCAACAAGGCAATATATAAACTACAACGATAATAATAATAATAATAATAATAATAATAATAATAATAATAATAATAATAATAATAATAATAATAATAATAATAATAATAATAATAATAATAATAATAATAATAATAATAATAATAATAATAATAATAATAATAATAATAATAATAATAATAATAATAATAATAATAATAATAATAATAATAATAATAATAATAATAATAATAATAATAATAATAATAATAATAATAATAATAATAATAATAATAATAATAATAATAATAATAATAATAATAATAATAATAATAATAATAATAATAATAATAATAATAATAATAATAATAATAATAATAATAATAATAATAATAATAATAATAATAATAATAATAATAATAATAATAATAATAATAATAATAATAATAATAATAATAATAATAATAATAATAATAATAATAATAATAATAATAATAATAATAATAATAATAATAATAATAATAATAATAATAATAATAATAATAATAATAATAATAATAATAATAATAATAATAATAATAATAATAATAATAATAATAATAATAATAATAATAATAATAATAATAATAATAATAATAATAATAATAATAATAATAATAATAATAATAATAATAATAATAATAATAATAATAATAATAATAATAATAATAATAATAATAATAATAATAATAATAATAATAATAATAATAATAATAATAATAATAATAATAATAATAATAATAATAATAATAATAATAATAATAATAATAATAATAATAATAATAATAATAATAATAATAATAATAATAATAATAATAATAATAATAATAATAATAATAATAATAATAATAATAATAATAATAATAATAATAATAATAATAATAATAATAATAATAATAATAATAATAATAATAATAATAATAATAATAATAATAATAATAATAATAATAATAATAATAATAATAATAATAATAATAATAATAATAATAATAATAATAATAATAATAATAATAATAATAATAATAATAATAATAATAATAATAATAATAATAATAATAATAATAATAATAATAATAATAATAATAATAATAATAATAATAATAATAATAATAATAATAATAATAATAATAATAATAATAATAATAATAATAATAATAATAATAATAATAATAATAATAATAATAATAATAATAATAATAATAATAATAATAATAATAATAATAATAATAATAATAATAATAATAATAATAATAATAATAATAATAATAATAATAATAATAATAATAATAATAATAATAATAATAATAATAATAATAATAATAATAATAATAATAATAATAATAATAATAATAATAATAATAATAATAATAATAATAATAATAATAATAATAATAATAATAATAATAATAATAATAATAATAATAATAATAATAATAATAATAATAATAATAATAATAATAATAATAATAATAATAATAATAATAATAATAATAATAATAATAATAATAATAATAATAATAATAATAATAATAATAATAATAATAATAATAATAATAATAATAATAATAATAATAATAATAATAATAATAATAATAATAATAATAATAATAATAATAATAATAATAATAATAATAATAATAATAATAATAATAATAATAATAATAATAATAATAATAATAATAATAATAATAATAATAATAATAATAATAATAATAATAATAATAATAATAATAATAATAATAATAATAATAATAATAATAATAATAATAATAATAATAATAATAATAATAATAATAATAATAATAATAATAATAATAATAATAATAATAATAATAATAATAATAATAATAATAATAATAATAATAATAATAATAATAATAATAATAATAATAATAATAATAATAATAATAATAATAATAATAATAATAATAATAATAATAATAATAATAATAATAATAATAATAAGGGAATATGCTTAAAACTATACAAAAGATCAAGAACGAATACACAATGAAAACATGTCAACCTACACCATCACAATCCAGCCTGCCCTTTCAGCATGTAGCGCCTAACAGCCTCCCCATAAGAAAATGTGAAAAAACAACTAAATGAACTTTTTAAACAGTCGTCTCCCAGCATCTATTTCCGCGTATCTTGAGACAAATGTATCAATTTATTTTAGAGCTATAGATCCATTTATACTAAGCTTGTGGGATGCCAGCTTTTGTTTGCCTTGAAACTCAACATAAGAAAAGTGTTTGGCACAGCTATACTTGCTGTATCCCGACTTCAACTACAGGCATCCATTTCCCATAAATCCTCACAGCACAGGCATTGGCAGTTTGGTACAAATAAATGCAAATAATCTTGTGAGACCAACTCATGTATAATTGAGCAGAAGAGATCAACTTTACAGCTGTACAAGTAGTAAGTGTTGCACAACTGAGATCTACATGTAACAAATAACAACCAATAAGAGCAAATAGTATGAGTGTCATAACCCTAAATGCACATGATATCTCCAAGTCATCCCCCTCCACATGCATATCAAGTATCATATGTTTATTAGAAGTTATATGCCAGATCTCGATAGCTATTAAGCATGTTTGGCTTCTATGGAAGTCCCTTAGCTGGAATTTAATGAAAGAACACATCTTAGGAAATGGATAATTTTCTTATATCAGATCAACAGGTCCACTAGAAGCAAATATCTACCAATATTATAATATTCTCCGACTAACCAACACCAGAGCATTTATCATATCAGCAGTTATGTTGACTCAATTGCAGAAGCAGCAGAAACTTTATGCTCAAATTGGCAAACATGTAGTTCAAGTGGAAATTTTTGTTCACTATATCTCTGCCTTTAGGGGTAAAAAAAGACACCAAATCTCCAGGTAAATTAATAAGAATGGGAAGAAAGCTAAAACATGAATCATCAAAGAAATGAATGAAAATGAATGCACTTCTGCAGTTTAACTAAACTATGGTGGTATGTCAGAGCTAACCTTTGTAGACTTATCAACAGGTTGAGCTCCCCCACAGAAAGTCTTTTCCAACATATCCAGGTGTTGCACTGTTCGAATAAAATCCTTCTTTAATTTCCCTAACTCACACAGCAAGACACTATTACGATTTTTCTCAAACTTCGTTACTTGCTTGGCATGCTTCAATCGCTTCTTTTCCAATTTCAATTGTTCATGCAATAAAATTGGTGTGCTAATACTCACATCAGGAACAATACGAAGAGTAGAACTCCCAACCGGTTTCCTAGAGAGTTTTAGACTGCGAAGTTCCTCTTCAAGTTCCTTAAGTTTTTGTTTCCCCATTTCTAAATCATGAGATGCACTATCAGCGCGACTCTTTTCTTCAAAGTATCTCTTCTCATTTTCTTCTGAAAGCTTTCTTAGGTCATCTACTTTACCCATTTCTGCTTCAATCCTTTTTTTCTCCCTAATTAACATCCTATTCTGATCCTCAAGCTTTAAGTAAGCCTCTTTTATCTTCAAGTGATCAGAATAAACACTTGCTGTCGACTTAGAAACTGAAGACAGTTCCTGCACCTGTTTTTGCAGCACCTTGATCTTTTCTCTTTCTGCTTCCACCTGCTGAGCCAATTGCTTGGAGTTGGATCTTTCTTTCATGACCTTTTTCTCATTTTCTTCTGCAAGCTTTTTTAGCTCTTGGCCTTTTACCCTCTCCATGTGCTTTTTCTCCTTAATTAACCTTCTGTTCTCAGTCTCAAGCTTTAAGTGAGCTTCTTTTAATTCCGAGTTATCAGAATGAGCACTTGCCGTAGACTCAACATGTGACAACAGTTCCTGAACCTGTTTTTGCAATGTCTCCGCCTTTTGCCTTTCTTCTTCCACCTGTTGTAATAGCTGCTCAGAGTTGGATTTTTCTTCCATGACCCTTTTCTCATTTTCTTCTGCAAGGTTTTTTAGCTCTTGGCCTTTTACCCTCTCCATGTGCTTTTTCTCCTTAATTAACCTTCTGTTCTCAGTCTCAAGCTTTAAGTGAGCTTCTTTTAATTCCGAGTTATCAGAATGAGCACTTGCAGTAGATTCAACATGTGACAGCAGTTCCTCAACCTGTTTTTGCAATGTCTCCACCTTTTGCCTTTCTTCTTCCACCTGTTGTAATAGCCGCTCAGAGTTGGATTTTTCTTCCATGACCCTTTTCTCATTTTCTTCTGCAAGCTTTTTTAGCTCTACAACTTTTACCTTCTCTGCATCTGCACGCTGCCTTTCCCTAAGAACGTTCTGCTTTTCAGCTTCATACTTTATGTTCATGTCTTCACTCTTTGATTGCTCTAAAGTTAGTTTAGACACTTCATTCTTCAATCTATCCATTTTTAGAAGACTCTCCTTTGCTTTCTCTCCTTCAGCTTGAGCAAGATTAGAGTATTTAAGAGACTGATTTTTCTCAAGTTCAAGAGTCTCCTGCAATGTTGCTGCTTTCTTTTGCTCAGCATCAGCTCTTGATTTTTCCACCTCAAGAAGATCTCTAAGATGGTTTAGTTCTGCTTCCTTCTCAGAAAGTTGCACTGCAAAAACAGCCTCAGCAGATTCATGATATGATTTTAGTGCCAGAAGTTCCTTCTGTAATGATTCAACCTTCACAGTTTCCTCTTCCCATTGCTTCAGCAAATTATCAGCATAAGACTGTTCATCTGTGAACTTCCTCTCATTCTGATCTGCAAGCTCTTTATATTTCAGCAGTGCATCCTTGTTAGACTCCAAATCATCAACACTTTTGGCTTCAGCATGATTATGGGTGCAGGTTTCTTTGGATCTATTCTTTTGAGCTTCCAAATCTTCATTGAGCTTCAAAGCTTTTTGCCTCTCCACCTTAGCATTTTCTCTCTCATCATTAGCCTTTCTTGTCTCCTCTTCGAGAAGCTGTTTGAACCTATCGATTTCAACTTCCCTTTCAGAAACTATTCCATGCAGAATCGTTATTTCCTTGTCCAAATTTTGAGATTGAAGAGAGCCAGCTTGCTGCAAAGATGAGAGCTGAGACTCCAATTCAGCAACCTTAGACTCCACAGAGATCCTAAAGGCTGTCTCTTTCTCTTTTAATTCTCTAATGTGATCTGCTTGTGCCCGCTCTTCATCATATGCTGCAAATAACAACAAACCACATAAGTCATTGGTCTATCTGCTAGAAAACTCAATCATCTATGAGGCAAGCAACACCTTGAACAATGGAACGGATGATAATCAAAGGGGGGTGAGGAATTATTATATGAAAGACAATAAATATTAACGATGAATAAAATTAATCTACAGTTCCACTGTAATCTATATCTATTCACACTGAATAACATAAAAAGAATCTACAATTCTGTGTGGAAATAAAAGTGAGTTAGATGATTGGGTATGTATTGAGCTAAGGGTTTAGTCTCAAATTACAAGAGAAAAGTGTTGACATCATACTCCTCACCCACCACAGCGAAATCTGACTGACTACAAATTACTATTTCCAATTTCACCAACACTAGAGAGTTGGAATTCCAACTGCCACAACGCAAATGTGCTTTCTCTACCACAAACATGACTGATAGCTATTGAATCAATCAAATCATTGCAATTCAAATTGAATCTACATTCTATCTTGCAGGCGAAAGCAAGCAAAAATAAAGTCTAAACCTTTCACATTCTCACCATTCGAAATTTCAGCAATGAGTACACAAAATCCGCCACTTAAATGAAATTCCCACAAATTGAAACAAACCCAATCTAAATACCAAATTAGACGCAATGTCAAAATCTAATCATTCGTATCACAAATCTAGTAGTAATTCGCAAGAAATACACAAAACGTAATGGCACCAAAACTACTTGCAGTGAATCAAGACAGGAGATCTCTTACCTTTCTTTAGGCCGGAATTATCAGCTTCTAACCTGCTCAACTGATCCTTTAGTATATGGCAGCCTTGTCGAAGAGCATTACGTTTCTCTTCCAACTTCGAGCACCTCAATTGCAACTGGAAAAGGAAAAAACAACGATTGAGAACGTGAAAAATCAAACGAACTGAAACGCAATCGAAATAAAACCAAAACAGACGAAGAAAGCACTTACTGCAGCGCAACACGGATTCGCCGAAGCCGGCATAACCCTAGCTGCCATTGGCAAAGAATCACAATCCGGAGCACAAGAAGGCAAAAGAAAATCAAAAGCTTGAAGAGCCAGACGATTGGAAAGAGCGGGGGTTCATAACCCTAGGGAGAAGCATTTGGCGAAAGCGAGTATAGAAATCGTCTTGCTTCTTCACATCTCTCTCAGTCTCTCTTTGGCAATGGGGGCGCCACTCTCGGGAGGAGGGAGGTTTTGGGGTTCAAAACTCAAAAGGGCAAGGGCGCAAGGCGCAGGCGCAGCTCTCCTCTGGGTTAATTTCCTTTTTCTTTTTATTTTATATCTGAAGATGAGACTCACAGGGCGGAGGGTTTTAAGATCGGTGGGGTGGGGGGTTTTGATGGGAAATAGTGGAAAGTCGGTTTGTTTCAATTTTGTTTGCTAAATATTTTGTTTCCTTCAAAAAGAAGAATGTATTAAGAAGTATTCTATTATACTACCTCCGTTAATTCAAATTTGACGTTTTATTATTCCCGCATACTATTTTAGGTGTTAAAAACTATATAAAATCTTAACTTTTTATTAATTTTTTAAAATAATTTCATACGTAATACGATTAATTATAAATTTATAAAAACTAATGTGAAAAAATGTATATTTTACATAGTTTTTATCATTCTAAAAAAAAGTACATGAATAATAAACGATAAGTTTTAATTAACAGAGGGAGTATATACGTAACCTTCCTATATGCCTATACACATAAATATATCTATCTATATCAATGACGATCCAGGCACAACGGCAGCCTGGGTACCGCCAAGAGTCCAATCCGTGAGAGGGCTCATCCCGGATTATATGTAGTATATTATTATATTTATTTATAATGTTATCTTATTTTTTAAATGTTTACAAAGGCTCAATTAAATCATTCCCTCGTTTAAAAGGCTCGCAAAATATAATGTTTAATCTTAATCGGCCCAACAAGTGAATTAAAATATAATTTGCAAATGAGCTCTATTTTTTTAAAAAAAAATTACACGTATAATACATACAATCTCTACCTAATTTATCCCCTAAGTTTTGAAAGCTCTTAATAGTGTTATACATTTGTGTTAGTTGCTAATAATTTTTTAAAACATTAGATGAGATATGCTATTATTTTTAGGATGTCAAAATGGATTTTTATAAGTAATATTGCACGTGCCACATTGAATTAATGTAAGATATTTTTACAGAAAATCCTAGATAAAATATTAAATAGTTCATTTTCTATATAAAAGGGCCCTCAATATTTTTTTCCGTCCAGGGCCTCTAAAACGATAGGACCGGCGCTAATCTATATCATATATCATATATCCTATATGTATATATTAAATGAGAAACAATTATGCCACATGTCATTATTTTATGCCAACCAAATATTAAAAACGTTCTCTGGAAAAATCTTCTAAATGGGACACCAACGAAAACCACACTACAATGCAAGGGAATCCATGTCCCGATAAATTGCCCTCTCTGTGATCATGATATGAAAGACGATGTTCACATTTTCACCAAATGTCCGATGACCATGCCCTTGATTGGAAGGATGGATAGACAAATTGAACAAGTAATCTGAAATGTTGACAAAGACAATAAAACATATAAGAATATCATGGAGATTCTCTCTGTCTGCTTATGGCCTCATTCCCTCTGTCTGATTTGTATTTATTTAGTTTACTTATTATTTCGATTGTTTGGTTTGTTTCTCACCAACTGCTCATTGCTAAAAACTAATATTACTTGATTAGTCTTGTTGGCAATACCTAATTATACCATTAAACACAAATTCAATTACCCTTGAATTGTTACTCCATTGTCTGCTTTTGGTCCACCTAGTTATCTATAACCCTATCCAGACTTTTGTGGTTTATGCACTACCTGAACTTGTATGTTTAGGCTTGGCCATGTGTTGATATCATATTTCTATGATTTCCAATTAGCTCTCTATGGTCTTCCCTTATACAAATCCATTACAAAATCTATCTTTGAATACAATGATTAATTGCCCTCTTTTATTATTAATACTAATGATTTGTCGGGCCTTTTATCCCAGAGCACAATCTTCTGTGTATTCGCTCGTCTTTACAGGTCTCAAGAACGTTAATTGCAAACGAATAACCCATCTGAATGTTTGAAAAGTCGGATCAGCATAGCTTGCTCTTGGAATGTCCACTTCAGACTCCTATATTGCATTTCTGTTACAGCCTGGTTGGATGGTGGAATTTGATGGGATTTTTAGGAAGAGAAGTGAAGGGAAAATAAATTCGGTGTTTGGGTGGGTCATTAAGAGAAAGGAAAGGAATTATAAATTTGAATAACCGTTCAAATTGATGGGATTTCACAACCCATCAAAATGGTGGAATTTGATGGGAAAGTGAATTTCCCACCCCTTCCCTCCCCTCTCTTTCCCTTTTCCAATTTCCCACCCCTTCATTCCCCTAAAAAACCCACTTGCCAAACATACTGTTAATGTTCAATCTCAATGTGTTTTACCTATGATACCTTTTTCTAAACATTACCATAATACAAACCTTGTCTACTTATTTTCTTCCTACGCCATTGTTTTTATATCACCTAATTTGAATCATCTACTTAGTAGCTCCTTATGTTTACTCTTCTAGCATTATAATTTTAAACTAGTGTAATACCCGCACCATGGCGCGGTTGCGATGGAAAAGAATCAATGAAACTGATCAGAAGTGGTAAGTAATAGTTATATTATGCTTTCAGAACTCATACATAATTTGCACATAAAAAAAGTCGTAATACAGTCACATACATCTCATATATTTTGATTCATCAAATATAGCTATGCCACATGCTATGGGACAACCAAGAGATCATAGCAGCTAGTTGGCTTGCTAAGAGGCACATCTGGCCTTCTTAGCTTCTATGCACATTGGATATCTGGATACATTGCTCCAATTAGTAAGTATTAATGAAAATTGTGTATTGACTACCACTATCATTACAACTACTTGATACCCAGGATTGTATTCAAGCAACATACCATTATAATTTGAACAATAAAATGCATGAAAGCCTATCAGTAAAAAATCTAGACTATTGTATTGAAGCAACATACCATTCTAATTTGAACAGTAAAATGCATGAAAGCCTATCAGTAAAAAATCTTCAGCATTCAAGCATGAGTTATGTAAAAGGTTTTATTTTTCGTATGTTCTCCGGCATTATAAACCTCAAAGCCAAAATTGAATTCTCTCCTCAAATTCGCATATAAATTCTAAAATTCAAGCAAAATAGTCACTGAATTATCATGCTAGGCATAAATTCCTCACGATTAAATTCTAAATTCAAGCTAAAAATCCCCAAATTTATCAAGATTCACTAAACTAAAAAAACCTAGAAATCGGGATTGGGGAAGAAACTTACCTAAACTGGGCCTCGTGATCAGGAAACCGATCAATAGCGGAATCACTAAACTTTGAAGACTCGACAGGATCCATGGTTTCTTGGGGTTGACATCGTAGGCGGAAGCAACGATCTCCGCAACTGTCAACACTATCAAACAAAAACTCAAACACCGATACTCAATCAAAGCGAAATTGGAAGCAAATAGAATGTGAAACCCTAAAAAATTCAAGATCGAACCAAAGAAAAAGAAATTAACCTATTCGAATGAACATCACAAGACATTAGAGGAAAATGATGAAATTGGAAGCGATAACTTATTCGACTGAACATTAAAGGGAAAGGAAGATAGAGAAATTAATAATATACCTAATTTCTAGGCCACAGTTGAAGCAATCCGGAGGCAGCGGGATCAGCAAAATCCATAGGAGTGTGAATTAGACGACATTCGAGGAAAAGGATGAAACTGAAAGTGGTTGAAGCAATCGACGACATCAGTTGAAGCGATCGACGGCATAGGCGGGATCCTTTATCCTTGATCTCGTCGGCGAAATCCTCGCTCTGTAGAAGGGAAAATCGTCGGAGGATTGAGAAAAAGAGTGGGAGGAAATCCGAGCCTTTATAGTGAATCCGAGCCAATATCGAAGCCGGCGGAGGAAGAAGAACGAACCTCTGGTAGAACATCGGCCGAGGAGGAAGGAGGAAGATGGTGACGGGAGGCGGTCTAACCTCGGCGAAGGAAGAAGACGGAGTTCTGAGGCGGGATATCTTCAACGGAGGAGGAAGACGAAGGCATGAGGCGCGAAGGATGCCACAATCGAAGTCGGCGGAGGAGAATTGAACCCTAACAAAGCGTTCTTTCCCAATTGTGAAAAAGGGGAAGAAAATTGAAAGCAAATTAAAAAAAAAAGAAAGAATGTGATTGGTCAGAAGGGAGTGAAATAAGGAGAGCACGCCACGTCAGCGGAAAGTATACGAAATTAAGTAGTTATATAGATATAGATGCTCTTAAACAATTACTCTCTTCAATGATTCTCTCTTCGGATCGTATTTCTTATGCACTAATAACTCTCGTGTGTATTATGTAAAACCCCTTCCCCTTCATAGGGATCATCAATTGTGTGAATAAATTTCACTTGTAACCAAACCAGAGCAATTCATGCTTGTTACAACTACTTGCATCCATTTAACGCTACAACCACATTAAAAACCACTTCCATTTCCTATGGTTATCTATGAAAATTGGATTCTGGAATGTAAGAGGTTTGCCCAAGAAAAACATTTGGACACAAATTGATGCTTTCTGCAAATCGGAATGCATTCATATACTTGCCCTAACTAAAACCAAACTCCGCGAATCACCCCCAGAGGCTTGCTGGCGTAAGGTCGATTTCGACCATATTTGTTTCTGTCCCTCGCTAGGACTCTCGGTCGGCCTTTGCCTCCTTTGGAAATCTACTCACCCAAATAATGAAACCTTCGAACTGACTCTCTTAAACCATAGAATTATCCAGACTCTGTATACCAATAATTCACTTAATTTCTCCATCACAATTTTCTTTGTCTACGCCCCGCCACACCCTAAAGACAAAGACTCATTTTTGGAACAACCTTTCTTCCATTATTCGTACAACTTCCGGACACTATATGGTTATAGGGGACTTGAACAAATTCCTTTCCCCCTTCAATAATTAGTTGGGGGGCGCAGGCACGAAACCAGGAATCGAAATCGGGGTAGGCTAGATTTACCTTGGCAACCAGCTGCGAAAAATGATGGTAAAAATACCATCTAGAAAATGATGATAAAATTCTACACTTATATTATATTCATCCCTGTTTCAACAAAATGATTATACAATTCTCATCCACAAAAAATAGCTATTATAAATACACAAGGGACTACTTAAACTGTACTAAATACACATGAAACTACTTAAATTGCACCCTTTGTTTACTTAATGCATATAATTCATCGATAACCTCATCTGAACTAATAGTATCAACAATGTCTTTGTCCATATGCATTGTCATTAAATCAGCAAGAAAACCATCACTCGTCTTAGTTTGAAGTCGATTCTTAATAATCTTCATAGTTGAAAAGGCTCTCTCTATTGTAGCTGCAGAAACAGGCAAAGTCATAACCAAGCGGATCAATCTTTCAATTAACACAAACGGTGTTCTTGTTCTAAAAAATTCTTGACACAACTCTGAAATAGCAGAGAGACCCTGAAATTCCCCAAGTTCAGAGAACTGATACTCAAAGTGCTCCAATTCGGTTCTTAAATCATCAAGATCTGGCACATCATTAGGATAATATTTCTCAGCTAAACTGCAGATGTTGTCAATGTCAAATGATTGGAAATCAAATCGAGAATCCAATGCAGAACTAAGAACCAGAAGCTCCCTTGTTTCTCATTAAATCTAGTACTCAATTCCATCAATTGGAAATCAATTACGACATAGAATACTTGAACACGATAGTAATGCTCAATGGAAACAGAATTATGTTGCTGAGAAGGACGACCCCTACCTTTCAAATAAGGAGCACTAAAATCTGGAACAACAATGTCATGTGAGGCACAAAACGAGACAATACTAGCAAAGAAACAATCCCAACCAACCCTTCTCCAATTATCAAACCCATAAGGAGTGAACAGAGTTTCCCTTGCAGGATTATTGTCAAACAAAAAACATGGAAAACAGTATGCCTTATCATTCTGAGAGTACTCAAGCCAAGTATATTTTTCTAACCACTGACCATTAAATCTGCGAACTTGATCTCCACAAAGATGTGATGGATACTCTTCTAGTTTTGGTTGATAAGGACCAACCAGAACATACCTTTTTCGAATGTCATCTTGCTCGTTAACATTATACGAAGAGATTGCAGGACGTTTCCCCGGATCACGCTCAATGTAACTAGTATTAATTGGATTCACTTGACCTTCAACTCTTGGAGAAGGAAGAGGCTCTTGCTCATCTAAGCTTGGAACATCAACCATATGAACATCATTTTTCTGAAAATATGAATTTAGTTTCTTTTGAACTTTCATGGGCTTAGGATTTTGAGATTGATCAGCCATTGAACCTAAGAACAAATGCAAATGAAATAAAACGTTTCTCAATTAACAAGCAAGAGGGAAAACAAAATTAGATAGAATCTCAAAATTCTCATAAACTGTATTTCATGTTAATTGAGTAAAAGCTAGCAAATTGAAAGGAAAAAAAAACTAGAATCATGCTTGTTACAAATTAACAACCAACAAATTAAAGAGCACCAACCAGCAGCAAATTAACTAGAATCCTAAATTTCATATTAAAACCCTAAATCTACAATCGGGTGGGATGCTTAAAGAGAGGGAAAATAAAATCTCTCTCAATTTCAGTTCTTAGATGATTCAATAGCATCGCAAAGGCCTAAATTCAACGTTCTGCCGATCAATCAAAGCATATGGAGAATCAGAGCAAGGAAGGAGAGGGTTACCTACAGACTCTACAGTGCTGCGCGGACGGAACGATCGGAAGAGGCCTAGGGTAGGAGATGCGATGGCAGAGAACTCAGTCGATCACTGATCATAGTGGACCAGGGACGGGCTGATCCATCGAAGAGAAGAAACGCTAAAGCCTAAAGCGGAGGAGGAGAAATGTGCAGTGCTTCACACGCTTCCTCTAATTCTAATTTTTTTTTTAATAAAAAATCGGGGTGGGCTGCAGCAAAGCCCAACCCACCCCTTAGTCCGTCCTTGGGGGCGCCTCTCCTTCCCCATCTAGATTCATTAGGCTAAACGAATTCATTGCGCAACACAATCTCATTGATTTACCATCTTTCGGAAACCGATTCACTTGGCGAAAGCGGCATTTTGGTGAGGACAATACGTTCAAAAACTGGGCAGAATTCTAGTTCATAACAGATACCTGAACTCATTTCCCAACCTAATTACAAAAAACCATGCTTTTACCAACTATGACCACTGTCTTATTTCCTTTGATTTCGGATACAACCAATGTCTGAAACTCCAACCTTTCAAATTTGAGTTGGCCTAGACATGTCGGGCTGACTTTGAATCTATAGTCAAAGTTGCATGACGTACCAATCCCCCAGGTTCCCCACTGTACAAGCTCGCCAAAAAACTACAAGAACTAAAAAAGAAAAGCAAGATGTAGAGAAAACAGACTTTTGGTAATATTTTTCGTCAAATCTCATTCGTTGAAAAAGACATAGAAGAGCTGCAACAAAAGTTGTATCAGCATTACGACCCCATCCTCGACATAAAACATAAGCGGCTAGCTAGAAAACACTCCACTCTTATCAACTTCCAAAAAAACTTACTGGGGACAATGAGCAAAAAGGGCCATATTAGGGCTATTGATACAAACACCTAGTACTTTCACCGAATTGCTACGGGTAGGCAAAACCGAAATATAATCAAATCAATACATACAATAGTTGGGATTAACCTTACCTCGGATCACGACATAAGACAATCTATCAGCGATGATTTCGTAAAACAATTTGAGTACACCCGGCGACCTTACATCTCTAGTAACCTCCTGCAAAACACCAGCCCCGAAATTTCTACTCATGATAATGAATGGCTTACTAGACAGATCACCAATAGCGAGGTCAAGAACACGGTATTTATCCTCGCTAATGACAAGTCTCCAGCTCCCGACGGGTTCCCCGTGGGCTTCTTCAAAAGATATTGGCATATTGTTGGTCATTATGTTACCAAGGCGGCCAAAAGTTTCTTCCTTAGTGGTCATATTCTAAAACAAATAAACTACACCTTTTTATTCCCAAATGTGAAAATTCAATTACTACAAACCAATACAAGTCGACCAACCTTTGCTCAACTACGTATAAGATCATATCTAAAGTCCTCTCCATACGATTAAAAATCATCCTTAAACTTATCCACCCACTCCAAAGTTTGTTTGTGGTTGAAAGAGTCATTCAAGATAACATTTTAATTGCCAATGAAATTTTTCACTCCTTTCAAAAAAAAGAAAGGTAAAGATGGTTGAATAACCGTCAAACTCGACATGGAAAAGGCTTTTGACCTCGTGGATTGGGATTTCCTCCTTTTCATCCTTGACAAATTTGGCTTCTCCCCTAGATTTGTCAACTGGATTCGCCAATGTCTAACTACCATCTCCTACTTAGTTATGGTTAACAACTAACCAACCTACCTAATCTCACCAAAAAGAGAAATAGGCCTCCAAGGCGATCCCCTTTCTTCGTACCTATTTTTTATTATTGTCGAGGTCCTTGCTAGAGGACTCTAGCATGAAGCGCATCCGCCCAGGAGTCATCTTGGTATTTCTATCACAATGCCTGGGGTAAAGATCCCATTTCTCTCTTTTGCGGACGATATTGTTACTTTCGTTGCTGCTACTAAACAAGGTTACGACCAGATTAACAAAGTACTCTTTGATTATTGCTCCCTCTAGGGCCAAAAGATCAACAAATCTAAATCACATTTTCAGGTAACATCTAACACAAGCGCTCATCTAAAGAACTTCATCCAAATCAAACTGGGATTTCCATTTACAACTAACATCAGCAAATATCTGGGTTGCCCGATCATTAGAGGTCGTGTAACAAAAGCTACCTTAGACGCCATTCTATGTTCCACAAAAAATCAACTCAAAAAATGGAAAGCAAACTCCCCCCCCCCCCCCTCTCTCTCTCTCTCTCTCGATGCGGAAGATGTACACTCATGAAAACAACCCTATCAGCTAAACCCTTTCATATGCTGCAATATTTTATGGTAACAGGATCAACAGAAACTTCCTTTGGAATAAAGGCCCCAAGCATAAACCCATTATTGGATCGTATGAAGTTTGCGAAACTCGGCAAAATGGAGGGATTGGTCTTCGTTGCTCCGAAGACATGAATATCGTGCTTCAACTAAAACTACTTTGGAAAATACTTGCTGAACCAAACAACCCATGGGTCACAATCATCACACAAAAATATCTAAAAAAACAACATATTCTCCAATATACCTGAAAATGAAGCTTCTCTTAGCAATAGTTGAAGCTTTCAAACCTCCTTCCCATTTTTAAGAAGGGTATGCGTTGAGCTGTTGGCAACAGAGAAGCTATAAGTTTTTAGGAAGACCTCTGATATGACGACGCGCCCATCGTCACTCTTGCAAATGACACAACAACAACCGACCTCCACTTAAAGACTAGTCACCTTTTAACTAATAACAAAATATGGGATACTACAAAACTACAGCAATTGCTTTCAAAGCAGCTCAAAGAGAGCACTATTAAATTCTATTCTTCTAACGCCTATTGATAACATCTATTTTAGTCATATTTTAGGGTTGCATTTGCATATTAGTTTATGCTATTTTCATGCATATTTGACATATTTTATACTCTATTTATTTTATTTTTCATTTTCGGAGTCTACACCAGATTTTTATTTATTTCAGGCAGTTTGAGGATAATATTGAAGAAATTCAAGAGTTGGTATGGAGTGACGAGTATGGTTGCATAAGACCTTGGAAGCTAAAGTGCTGAAACTGACAAATTTGGATTTTATAGGCTGAATTTTGTAATTAGGTATTGGGCTAAATTTTAATTCTTAAGTTGTGAGGGCTGAACTGTAATTTATCAAATTACTTTATATATACTCATATGTGAAAACGATCAGGGGAGTTGGAGTTCGGACGCCTCACAATACTTCCGACTTTGTTAGTTTAGATTTCATTTATCTTGTTTTCGGTATTACACTCTGGATTGAGGACGAAGATTTTGATTTGCATATTATGCTAAACTTTGGTTTATTTATGTCTATAATCTGTTTCATCGTTTATTATATTATGCTTGATTGATTTCTCCGTTCTAGGATTTGGGTGATCTCAATGATTATTTGGTAGTGTTAGTATTGTTATTTGGTTGTTTGAATATTTGTTAGATTCAATCTTAATGTACTTAATCTAATTGATTTCATGATTGATTAAAGTTCCTATTAGAATTTGAGACCGAAACGAGATTAGTAAGTACATTAGATAGCTACCTTCAATTAATCTACTAGATAATTGTTGTGGTGAACTTTTATCCTAGATTTGCCTCGTATATATTGTGTTTGAATACCACTTTTATATAGTTATTTTATTAGCAGTCGGTTAATTTTCATCCATATAAATATTTCTCTTTTATTTGTTTGACTTAGTTTAAACAGTTTGAAATTACAATCGATACCACATAGTCCATGTGTCTCGACACTCGATATAATACAACTGAACCCCATACACTTGTGGGTGTAGGTTTAGCCTATATCAAGTTTTTGGCGCCGTTGTCAGGGACTATTGTTAGTATTTGTTTTTTTAACCGGAAATAATTTGGCAATAAGGGGACCTTATATGCCAAAAGCCTCCAAGCGAATGAAATTGTGAAGCACTGAATCATCAGGTGTCATAGAGCCTGAGAAAGCAATATTGAGGTGCGATAAGCGGTCTGCAACTCGGTTTGCCTCCCTAAAGACATGGCGAATCTCAAATGATTGAAAGAAACCAAGGGAGACTAGACTGTCAGAGACAATCATTTCCGAGTCACACGTAGGTTTCCCACATCCCTTGAGGTTGTTGATAATGGTGAGGTTGTCACCCTCGATTATCAGATTGGTTATGTTGACTTGTCTTGCAGCATTGATACCATACCAAAGGCTCAGGCCCTCAGCTCCAGAAATTGATGATATAGAGGATGGGCCGGTGCCATAAAAAATCGGTGTGCCTGTATGGTTTCTAATAACATATCCAAAGGAGCCAACCGAAGAAGAAGATAAAGCTCCATCAAATTTGAGTTTGTAGGTACCTATTGCAGGGGCCCTCCATCTTGCCTTCTTCCTTGCCCTTATAGATAAGGTTCGGGTCTCTTTGTTGTTGTTGTGGTGTTCTTGATCTTCTGTAAAGTCATCATTTTGTTTGGAGGTGTTCCACAAATAAGTTTGGTCCTTAATGAAAGAGACTATTCTTTTTATGTCTGGCTTTGCGTTGTAGAAGAGTGATTTGTTACGGGAGTACCAAATACTCCACCAGCCAAACGCTAGCTTAGTTAAGCGTTGGGTTCCAGTTTTTTCCTTTATGTCACAGATGATACTATTTAACTCAGTACCTTGTGAAAAACAGGCATTTAGGATTATTATCAGGTTGGGGTCTAGAATTGCTAACGTTGCTCGTGTGATAGGGCAGTCCCATAATAGGTGTAGTAGATCTTCATAATTTGAGTCGTAGTGTGGGCATGTAGTAGGGATTTCTATCCCCCTGGAGGCTAGTCAGGCTGATGTAGGTAGACCATTTTTCGTTATTTTCCAAAGTAGAGTTTTAACTTTTGAGGGTATGTCGAGATTCCAGATCCATCTCATGTCAGATTTTTGATGCCGTTTGAAATTGTTGATCATTTGTAGAGCAGAGCTAGTACTAAACTATCCATTCTTGCTCCACTTCTAGTATAACCTATCTATATGTATATGCTTGGGGATTGGGGATGTCGATATTGTTTCAATTACGCCATTTGGTAAGATATCCTCAAGGGTTGAGCTTAGTTTTTCCAAGTTCCACTTTTTGTCTTGTGTTATAAATTGCTGTGTAGTAATACTGGTGTCAACTTGTTGCCCATCCTTAATCATAGTAATAAGGGGTAATTTTCCAATTCAATGGTCGTTCCAGAAGTTAATACTTTCACCATTTCCAATGGAGCGTATGTCTTCTTTAAAAAGAGGAATTAATTTGGTAAGTTGGGCCGATTTCCAAGAAGAGTCACTCTTTTTATGGTATTGTAGTATCTGTTGGTGTTTTAGGTATTTTTCCGTAATCAAGGAGAACCACGGGTTACATGGCTCATCTAGAATTTTCCATAATAATTTTAATTATAATGCCTTGCTCATATCCTCAGAGTTTTAGAGTCCAAGACCCCCGTGTGATTTTTCCTTACAAACCTCAAACCAACTAATTAGCGGCTTGTGTTTAGGGCCCTTATTCCATAGAAAATTTTGATTAATCTTGTCTAGTTCCATATGTATTGTTCTTGGTAGAAGGAAGCATTACATAAGGTGTAGTGGCTTGGCCGACAAAGTTGTTTTGATTAATGTACATCGACCGGCCTGCCTGTGACAAGCAGCTAGCTTTCTATTTGTGGAGTTGAGATTTGGTTGTGTTTAAAAGGTAAGTAAACACTTCCTTGGTAGCCCGTCCACAAATGATGGGGCATCCGAGGTAAGGGCCCGGATTATTTGTGCAGGTGATCTCCAATTCATTATGAATCGCATTTTTCTGGCTTGTTGTCATGTTTGGGGTTGTTTGAAAGTGTTATTTATGTCTGTTTACTTTTTGTCCTGATATGAAAGAGAATTCCCGAAGTACTTTATTGATTTGAGCACATGCAATTTTCGTGGCAAATGCAAAAATGACAATATCATTTGTAAATGCCAGAAATGAGATTCTAGTTCCATTACGTGTAATTGTGATGCTTAGGTGGCTCTGAGGAGCCGCTGATTCCTGATATAGCCCACGCGCTAGAACTTTCGACAATATGAAAAAGAGGTATGGAGAAAGAGGGTCTCCTTGTCTAAGTCCTCATTCAGGAGTGAATAGGTCAATGGGCTCGTTGTTTACTAAGACCGAGTAGGTAACTGTGGTTATGCATTCTTTTATCCATCCAGTAAATCGCGGAGAGAAACCGAAACTATCCATAATTAGTTTAGACGGACCCTTCCCAAATGGAGTATTAAGGGTCAAGGGTCAACCTGTTTGACTGTTGACCGATCAACGTTTGACCATTGACCGACTCATTCGAATATTTTTTTAAATGATGACATTTTAGTGATGCCATTTTTTTTGTCGTTGACTACTATAACCACAAAGTAGTGTTTTGAATCTTTTGATGTCATTTTATTAATGACATTTTTTTCCTTTAATGTGATGCCACTTTTTCAAAGTTGTGATTTGATACCATTGTTCTAATGTAATTATTTGATGTCACTTTTTTTTTAAAATCAAATCATTTGATGTCACTTTTTTTAACTTAGTCAATTATATATCGATATATTTTCATTGATTTTATTTTTATTCACCGATGACACATTTATGATTACCCTTCATTGATGCAATTATTTATGGTTGTTATAATATTATTATATTATGGATGGATAAACACTAGAAATCCTAGTTCCCGTGTAAACTCCTATATAAAGGGTCCCTTGGAACCCCAATAATACATCAGTTCATTCTCTTCTTCTCTTCTCTACTCTCTCTATTATCACACGTTATCAGCACGAGGTTTGCTCTTTGATCTGATCTATTGATCCGGTACGTGCGTCAGTAGCCCTTCCTCGAGCTTTACCTATTTGTGAACTCTGATCACTGTAATTAATTGTTCATGGCCTATATACTGCGGTGGTCGACATTGTCTTTAATTGCTTAATTAATTAATTTACTGATGTTGGTAATCAATTAGTATTTACGCCTTTCAACCCTGCTTGCCATATCCTAATTGCCGTATCATGCTATGATCTATATTATATGATGCTATATTAATATAACCCTAATTACCGTATCATCCTATAATATTATATCTATATTGCCGTATTCCTATATATCATGTTACTGTATCATCATAAAAGTTATGATCTAATTGCTTGAAGGTTTGCTCTTTAATTTACTATGATCGATTCGGTATGTTCTCAATTAATTTTGCATTCTGAATTCATCTTGTTTAATTCATTCATGTTCTATATACATGTTATGATGACATGAATATTATACATATATATGCTTTAACGTATGATATCCGTTATTTTATATACATAATATTCCCCGGAAGTGGATAAAATAATCTCAATCCCCGAAGCGGTTGAATCTATCGAATTTGTAATATCCCCATCCCCTGAAGCGGATAAACTAATCTCACGAATCTATCCCTTGAAGCGGATAAACTAATCTCAATCCCTGAAGTGATTGAATCAATCGAATTTGTAATATCAACTAATCTCAATCCCCGAAGTGATTGAATCAATCGAATTTGTAATATCCCTTGAAGCGGATAAACTAATCTCAATCCCTGAATTGAGTAAATTAAAATCCTTGAAGTGATTAAACTAAGTATTTCAATCCCTGGATTGGTTGTAAAATCAATCTCAATCAATCCCTGAAGTGATTGAAAACGTGTAATATCCCCTGAAGTGGATAAACTAATCTCAATCCCTGAATTGATTAAATTAAAATCCCTGGAGTGATTAAACCAATCTCAATCCCTGAAGTGGTTGAAATAATTTCAATCCTTATAAAATCTCCCAAAGCGGATAAACTAATTTCAATCCCTGAAGTGGTTGAATCAATAAAATTTGTAAAATCCTTGGAGTGGATAAACTAATTTCAATCCCTGAAGCGGTTGGATCAATAAAATTTATGAAATCCTCTGAAGCGGATAAACTAATTTCAATCCCTGAAGCGGTTGGATTAATAAAATTTATGAAATCCTCTGAAGCGGATAAATTAATTTCAATCCCTGATGTGATTGAATCAATCCCAATTTGTAGTATCCCCTAAAGTATATAAAGTAAGAATTTTTTTGCAAAATAGGCACTTTATTTGGACGTTTTTGCAAAATGGTCGCGTATTTGGACAATTTAGCAAAATGGCCCCTATATATACCTAATTTCGCTTTGTACGGACAATTTTTCCTGTTTCCGAGAAAATCGATTTCCTCCTCTTTCGAACTCTCTCTTTGCTCGAAGTTTTTCATCTTGCGTTCCTTGGCTTGGTTCGTTGTTCCTTTTCCGGCTTGGTGCTTTTTCCGGCTTGATTCGCTCGATTGTTCTTCCTTGCTTCGGTAAAGTTCGGAGTTTTCATCGTTTACTTCAATGTCGTCATCCAGCAGCTCAGGTATAAATTTGGGGGATTTTTGCGAAATTTGTCGTGCTAGGGTTTTGGATTAAGTTTGTTTATGTTGATTTTATTGTTTTATCATTATAATATTGACAATCTATGGTTAAATCGATGCTTTATATGCATACTTATGTGCGTTTTTTAGTAGTTTCCGTAGTTTATGCAAGTTGCATATGTAAATTCGTTGATTTTAACTGTTTCTTTTCGTCAATTTTGCGGTGTGACACTTTGTAAGTGCCTTTTTAGTGTTCTTCGTGTATGTGAATCTGTTTTCCATGCTTTGGATTGTTTGTGTTGATGATAGTGTACTTATCTGATGCTATGTTCATGTGTATGGGGATGACACTGTCTGTTTTTGTGTTAGTTTATTGTAGTTCCAACAATGTCTGTGTTTGGATTTGGTATTTTGTGTTTTGTTTTGTGATGTTTATGTTATTTTACTATGTCTTTGTAACATTTTATTGTTATTGTTTATGGTTATTTGTGTCATCACAGATTCTCTTACTGTATATTTACATTGTTCTGTATGTTGTTTCTTGCAGGAGCTCAATCTTCTGATTCATCCACCTCTTATCCTGGTTCTGATGTAAGTTATTTTTTAGTTTGATGAGCAAGTTGTAGTTTTTTCTTAATCTGATGGTTGTTTTTGTGCTTAATTGTCTGTTATTGATCAGGGTTTGGAATATTGCATTCCTGTTTCTGAGCGATTTCGTTGTAGATCCAACATATATTCATATCCTTCTGTCTGTGATCTGATCAAGGAGCATTTGTGTCCTTCTCACTACAATACTCTGCAAAAAAGTTGCGTTGGATGGGTGCTGACGCAAGGCACCAAAATGGTGACGAATTTTCAGCTTATGCATCAAATGGTGCTCCGTCAAGTACAAACACAAAAAGAGAATGAGTTGTGGTTTAGAGTTGGTGGACATCTTGCACGTTTTTCAATTGCTGAGTTTCATGTTATTACAGGTCTTCCTTGTGAAGACCGTGTTTGTAATATCCCAAAGATAGTGTCAATATTTGAATTTTTTGGGCAGAAGAAAATGACTCATGATGAGTTACTTGATCATTTCATATCTGAGAAAAAGATGTCTAAGAAGAAGTTGATTATGGCAAAGTTGTTGCTGATTGAGAGGTTAATTGTTTATAGGAGGTCAGAAGTTGTAAGTGCACAATTCTTATCTCTTGCGTGCAATGAGAAGGAGTTTGAACTATATCCTTGGGGTAGAGAGTCATACACCCGTTTGTTGAAGTCATTGAAGAGTTCTTCTGTTGCAGATCAGAATGGGGTTAGGGGTTCTTATCAAATGTATGGGTATCGCCTTGGATTCCAGGTATTGTGCTTTAGTTATTGCATGTCTTATGTCATCATTTTTTTGTCTGTGTCAGCACAACTTTAATGCTTATGTGAGCATTATTTAAATATTGTTTTGTAGTGTCATAACGAGTTTTCTTTTATAACAGGCTTGGATATTAGAAGCTTTCCGAGCTATCTCCGTTAATTTTGACTATAATTTTAAGATGCCTAATAGAGATCCATACTTGTTGCACTGGCAATGTGATTATAGCCAAGTATACGCTGAAGCTGAGAAGTTCTTTCATGGCAATTTGGTAATAATTTTATATTTTCTCTCTGAAATAACATTTTTATTTGATGCATCTTTGGGTTTTTATTCTGATACATGCGTTTTGTCCAGACTCCGTTGTTCCCTATTTATGGGGAGTTTGCACGCACAGAAAGAATGGCGTTTGCTGGTGAAAAAGCTGATGCTGTAGTTGATGCAGTAGTTGATGCATCAGTTGAAGAAATAGTTTCTGGACCTGTTGATGCGACTTTGTATGAGAGTCGTCGTGTTCGTAGAAAGGCATATGAAGCTAAGTTTTCAAATAGGGCTCTCCAAGTTGAGGATGAAGAAGCTAATGTCTTGCCGAAACATGATGAAGGCGAGACCTCAAAGAAGAAGACACTTGTGAAGAGAGGCAAGGCTGCTAGAAAGAAACAGGATGGTAAGTCCTTTGAAATTGCTTTTGAAGTTTTCCCTAAGGGGGATAAAGAAGATGTAGGGACCTCAAAGAAGAGGAAATCTTCCACTGGAGGGATGGGTGGTAAAAAGAAACAGAAGGTGGAGTCCAGCGATACCTCTGAGGAACGTGTTCTCCTGAGGAGGGGTCGTTCTGCAAGTCGTGTTCTATTCAATCCATACATTGCTTTAGACCGTAAAAAATCTGTCACGAGTGATGTAAAGACTCCTCGACAGAAGGCTTCAGCAGTGAGGACAGGTGGTAGAGTTATTTCTTCTAAGGACGTGAAGAGAGTTACTGCTGACACAGATTTGCATAAGGAGGTTGATGTGGTTGCTTCACCTTCCAAGAGATGTCGGTTGGGTAGTGATTCATGTGATCTATTAGAAGATGATGTTCCGCTGAATATTGTCTATCAGCGAAGGTATAAGGTGAAGAAGAACGGTGGTGTGGGTAGTGGTAGGCCAGTATATGATAGTACTGTTGACAGGTCTTTTGTTATTCCTTCAGTTTCTGTTGTTGATACTGAGGGTGCCCATGGAGTGGAGCCCGTAGATATTCATGCTGCAGTCTCTACATCTGATTGTTAAGTCAGTGTTGGTGATGACAAGGGTGAAGATTTTACTGCCGATATCCATTCTTCCAAATCTTGTGGTGAAGTTCCTGTTTGCGATGACAAGGTTGATGTTTTGGCCGCTGACACCCATTTCCCTAAATCCGATAAATTGGATGCTTGTCAAACTGCGAGGCTATATGTTTTGGCCGAGCTTGCAGATGTCATTGATTGTGGTGACACCGTTGAAGGAGTCGAGACACCTTCTGGTGAGGGTGATGGAGAGGGTGATGTACCGACCCCTTCTGTGCAGAGGTCACCCCTGGGGAGTGTTGAAGCACATGATTTTGTTGATGGGCGGCCTGTGCTTGGGCAAACATCTGCTGCTTGTGAAAATGAAGATGTTCGCATTTCAAGTGATGAAGCTGACAAAATAGCAGTGTCATCAGAGAAAGTGAAAGATATTGAAGATGTTTCTCCTCAAATGGATGCTAACGATGATTCAACTTGTGAGTTGCCTCCTGTTGGAGAGTAAAATTTCATGAATTATTTTTATTCGAGATTACATGAATAATATTGTCATGTTTCATTCACAAAAAAAAATGTGTTATGAATTGCTTTCTATTTAAACATAGAGCTTGGCAATTAATTAAGGCTTAAGCCCAATTCATGTTTACCGGCCCAAAGACACCCATTACAAGCTCATTTCCAATCAGCTCAAATGCTGAATTCAGAGGAACACGTGTGTTTCCACTGCAGTTAAAGCAAATGTTAAAAAAAAAGGGTTATACTATTTACACGGTCATTTTATCGCCCTTTACACTGTCAAATTCGCAAACTCGTATTCTGCGGCTGCAAAAATTTTTGTTTTTAAATTTCCGCAACCGCGGACTGTGGGTTTGCGAAATTACCTTTTTTAAAAAAATAATTAAAAAGCAAATTACGTCTCCCTCCTCCTTACCTTTCTCCCGAGTCCGACCCATCTCAAACCACCGCCGCTTCACCGCCTTTCCTCCTCACCGCACTTGGTCTTCACCTCTCCGTCCTCCTCGCCGGGATCTCCCCTCAACCTTCCTCTCCTTCCCTCGCCCTTCGCTGCTGTTCACCGGACTTCCAAACCGCCGCCTCTTTCTTCCACCTCCCATGACCCCGCTTCCACCCCTTCTCTCTCTCCTGGTCGCGTCTTCTGCTACCACACCACCACTCCATCACCTCTCCACTCTTCATTGGGACCTAGCCCACCCCTCCGCTGTCGCCGCAGATGCCCAGATCTCTCCTTCTCTCGCCGGCGCTTCACCACCGCTCCATCTCGGTTCTACTGCTTCCAAGAGCATTTGACTCCACCCTAGTTCAACTAGCCATGGTTATTGTTGCATCTGTGTGCCCCGTGATTCTTCTCAAATTGACTCCAATTTTGGGTAGGTAAGTGGAGGTATAATTGAATTTCAATTTCGGAATTTCAATTTTGGAATTGATTTCAATTCATACCGCAAGTACAAAGTGAAGATGAACAGCGACTGTGAAATGAATTGCATAAGGCAATGGCAAGGGAATGGGAGCAGCACAACCGCGCATCTGCTCTCCGCGCCCGCGTCCAGTGGCTGCAGCTTTCCGACGAGCTTCCTGGGCATGGGTGCAGATCTGATCGTGAAGGTCAAATCCCATCTGCGCATCCGTAGTTCGCGTTTTCGGTTTTGCTTTTTCCAATGGCGCACTCAAACTACGCGATTGCGAATGTCGACAGTGTATCCAGCGATAAATTGACCGTGTGAATAGCAAAACTGAAAAAAAAACTGCTGCAAATTAAAAAAAGGGTTAGTGCTGAGCAGTTACAAGGAAGTGGGTGAGGCAAAGTAACCACCTACATTCACCTACTCTATAAAAGCTATTGTTACAGTTTTTATAGGGGCTTCCTTTTTCTCCCCTGGAGGCTGCTCAACTGCAAAACCAACAAAAGCAGTAAACACGTCTTCACCCCTTCCGCTGGCTTCTTCTTTCCTGGAGAGTCTGCAAACAACAAACACAAGCAAAAGAAAACTCTTGTTATTATTGCAGAAAGAAAAAAGAGAGAAAGAGAGCGCAACATCTCAGCAATCAACAAGAAAGAAGAGAAGGTAGTCCTTTACCTGGGTCTTGTTCATATAGAGGATTCTTGAAACCCCCTCTTATAAAGCATGGACTTTAAGTAAGAGTTTGGATTTCAGAATCATCGAACAGCCCTAAATCAAGGGAAAATGCTGCTGATTTTTCGCTCAAAAGAAACTCAATTGCTGCAGGAAGTCGGTCCTCAGAACCCCCTCTTACAAAGCATGGGCTTTAAGTAAGAGTTTGGGTTCCGGGATCATCAAATCGCTTTAAAAGAGGGCCAAATGCTGCCCAATTTTCCTAAATAGGCCAACTAGCAATCTCATACCAGCAGGGAAAAATTCAACCATGTATATGGGACTGCAGAATAACAAAAACTGTCCTAATCAAGGGCTGAGTTATGTTAAAATTCCCCTAAATGAAGTTCTAACAAATGAACTCAATCAATTCTCACAAACTGGAAGCAAAATCAATCAATTCTCACAAACTGGAAGCAAAATCAGTGAGCAAGATATCAAATCTGAAGTTCCTGAAAGTTTGCCTAAATTGTATAAAGCCAGTTGAAATGAGAAATTGCAAAGAAAAATAGCATCCAATCAAGGAAACAAATGCCAGTTTAATTAAGTTCAACACAGGCATTGAAGCTGAATGACCAACCAAAAAAACAGAGAATTAAGGTTTGGAGTAAAATCTCCAGAAATTCACATACCTAATTGACAATTTCTATGTTGATTGGTATTAATTCAGTTTATTGTTCTCAGTCACCCCAAGCATCCGCTGAGCCTAGTCTTTTGATCACTCAGGCCAAAACGCCTCAAATAACACAATATTAAAGCCTGAAAATTGAAACTGAATCAGTCAGGCAATTATGGAGCCAGCCAAAATGAAAGGTTGCGAATAGAAAAGTTCCAATGAAAGTAAAAAACTTGATAGTTTGATCAAGATTAATTCAGGCATTAGCTAAAACGATCAATGAAAAAAAAAGCAAACGACAGAGAACAAATTTTTGACAAAAGTTCCCAGAAGTCCACATACCTAAATTGATAGTTCTTGGTTGATCGGTACCCTCTCGGCTTGTTCGTTTTCAGCGCCCAAACCTCAAATCAGTCTCCTCTTTTCATCACTTCAACCAAAACGCCCCAAATGGCACAAATTAAAACCCTAGAAATTGAAACCAAAATCGGTCAAATTTCAAAATTGAACATTTGCTTGGAAGTAGATGTGAGAGAGAATTTGAAATTTGGAGTTCAAACCATCCATATCTTAAACCAAATGGTAAATTGGGGCTTGAAAATTGCTAAGGAAAAAACCCTCGAGCATACCTAGGGGCGAAGTACTCATGGCGCTTTTCTGGTTGTTAAAGCCCGACGCACCTCGCTCCCCCTGCTGCGAACGCCCGAGCTAAGAGCTCTCTGCTGCTGCGTCGCCGCTATCGAAGAGTACGAGGGTGATTTTCTGTCGCCGGAGGAAGATGAGCAGGAAAACAATCGTCTCCGTTGAAAAGAGCCTGTACTCAGTTTTACTTGTTAGCTAAGTGGGCCGGTTAACAAATTACGAATTTGGGCTATGTTCACAAAAGCAATCCGAGGCCGGCAATCAACATACATATTATATAAGTATATGATATGTATACAACTTAAGCTTTAGAGAAAAATGTGTTTAATTACACAATTCACCCACTAAAATATATGAATTATAATTAGTACAAATTAAGAATTCGAGTTTCATCAAAATATAAAATTAAACTCGTCAAATATTCTTTACCAGTTAATTCTAGTAGGTCAATCTCAAACCGGCTTCAACAAAAACGGAGTCAAAACCTCAAATCAAGTTCCCCAAATATAAACTTGATTTCATTCAGAACTACGTATAGACTTGATACTCTTTTACGAGTTACGTAGGAAATTCGGTATCAAATTCTAAATACGCCGAATTCAGTCACCGGTTACAAATTAAATCAAACGGTTTCAAAATAAAAGAACTACGTAAAGACTTGACGCCGTAAAAACGGCTACGTAGGTAACCCGATATTAAATCTCAAAATATGTCGGGTACAGTCGCTAATCCCTAAATTCACTTTTAAAATGAAAACGGGGTTAAAATTAAATCTAAATTAAATACACATGATTTTCCGTGTAAGTGATAGTCGTTAAGTCGAGAAATCCTTCCAAGAAGGTGTGCTCGATTTATTCGGGTGATACACGAGAAAATCTCATGCATATGATAGGGTGATTTATGTTAGGGCTACCCTTCCGAGAAGGTGGGTCCCAATACGATCCAATGATGCATGAAAACCTTTAAGGGGGTAAAACACAAACTCAAACACTCTGAACTACGTAAGGCTTGATTCTCTTCCAAGAGATACGTAGGCAACCCGTTAAAATTCGGGTGCAGCCCATATCACCAAAACCATTCAAATCTTGGTATCGATACGACTTCGAATCAAGAGGATAACCAAAAGGGGTCGAACTCAAATATTAAAAATCAAATAAAATGTGTTGTACGATTATTCGCGCATTTTTGTTCAACACCTCCCAAAACGCAAGGTGATGCTTTTGCTTCTTCTCTCCCATCTCATCCTGACTGGGTGAAGGAGATTTATAGGAGGATTGAGAAGCTTGAAGAGGTCCCTAAAATTATGCATCTGTTGTCTGCGAGGGTTGATGCAATTGAAACAAAGATTGTTGAGTTGAATGGGAGCCTTCAAGTGTTTGGTGAGATGGCGAAGAGGTACGATGAGCTTGAGGTTAGGGTTGCTAATTATGAGGCTTTGTTTGAGAGGTTGCAGTCAAACCCTGTCAAGCCTGATGTAAGGACACTTTTGCAAAAGTTGATGATGAAAGTGTTAGTGGTGCTAAGTGTCAGGACACACCTGTGAAGGCTCATGATAAGCACATTGCTGGTAAGTCTGCGAGCTCTCCTGCGGTAGTTGATGATGAAAGCGCCAGTGGTGGTAAGTGCCAGGACACACCTGTGAAGGCTGATGATAAGCACATTCCTGGTAAGTCTGCGAGCTCTCCTGCGATAGTTGATGGTGAACATGTCAGGGGTGGTAAGTCCCAGGACACACCTGCGAAGGCTGATGATAAGCACGTTCCTGGCAAGCCTGACGGCACTCCTGCGAGAGGTGATGATGAACGTGTCAGTGGTGGTGAACCCCAGGCCACACCTATGAAGGCTGTTGTTGAAGATGTGAACAAAATTTTGAATGATGTTGTGTCTGATCTTCAGCAGTCTTTCCCTGATGAGGAGTTATTGTTGAAATCATCTCCCGCTTCTGGTGAAGTTGTGCCCGTGACTTTGCCATCAGTAAGTACTGAGGTTCCAGGAGTGGGTAAGGAGTCTCCACCTGTTGTTGTTGACACCGAATTTAAGGTTCTTGGAGATGAGGTTGGGATTCCAGCAACTTCAGCTGAAGTGCCTCAATCTACAAAGTGTGAAGGCGAAGGCGCTGGTGGTAAAGTTGCTGGAGTTACGGTTGACCCATCCCTGGAAAAGTACATTTGTCTGTCTGACAATGATGATGACAAGGGTGCAGGTGTTGATTGGGATTCGGTCGCCAAGGATCCTGCAATCCAAATCGAAGTTGACCAACTAAAGGCTTCCAATATTATCCCATCAAACAGTACATTCCTGTATGGTCCAGTTGAGGAAGTGAAGAAAGTGAGGATGCCAAAGCATGCCCCTAAGAAATCATTGATCAGCTCGGAAGATCATGAATTTATTTATGGACTCGTAAAGAAGCAAAGATATGGTTTATTTCTATGTTTAGTATTTTGTATGAAATGGTGTTGTTATTGTATTAGTTACAGCATCTCATGCTCTATATATATATTTTTTTCGCTTTGTGTAATCTTTGGTAGGAATTTTTCCGTTGCTGGTCCAATCTCAAGGTTTGATAAAAAGTTTTTCCAGCACATTTTATTGAAGAATATGTGGTTTGATTGTCAGGTAATAACTGGGATGCTATATATTTTTTTTTTCGCTTTGTGTAATCTTTGGTAGGAATTTTTCCGTTGCTGGTCCAATCTCAAGGTTAGATAAAAAGTTTTTCCAGCACATTTTATTGAAGAATATGTGGTTTGATTGTCAGGTAATAACTGGTTGTATTTCTACAGTATATATATATGTGTGTGTGTGTGTGTGTGTGTGTGTGTGTGTGTGTGGATTAGATTTTATTGTATTAGTTGATTGTTGAATTCACTTTTTTATTACTTTGTTTAGCATCTAGAAGCAGGTTTGATTCACATTAGGAAGCGCATTCATGAGGACTTTGTCAAGTATCGAGATGTTCTTGTTCTTGATTGGCTATTTTATCTAAAGTACCTTCCTGACTATGCTTCAAGTTATCGGGAAGACATAGCTCTTGAAGCCAGCACCGAGGAGTATTTTGTCGGTACGTGCCCTGCTGATTATGGGAAGCCATGGGCATCTGTAAAGAAAATATACACAATTTTCAACGTGATAAACAAGCACTGGGTGACGCTGGAGATTAAAATTGAGGATAGGGTAATCAGCGTGTTCGATTGCAATGTCCCTGCTGTTAGGGAAGGTGTTCTTGAAGAACAATTGCAACCGTTTGCTAGTTGGCTCCCAATTCATTTGGCAAAGGCTGGGCTATTTGAAAACTTCGATTCCTCTCCTTTCCAGCTATACATGGTTCTTGGGTTAATGCATGATTCTACTGGGTATCTATTTGTTATCTTGTTTTGTTCTATGGTTACGTTTAGATACTTGTTATTTATGTTCTTACATTACATTGTTTCTTTTTTTGTCTACAGGGCTTCATGTGGTGTATTTACATTAAAAGCGATTGAAGCTTCTGTATTTGGGGGAGATGTTAAAAATTTCAACAACGAAAAGATCTTTCGTTTCAGAGAACTCATGTGTGCAGATCTGATCAAAGAAACTTTGAGTTTTAAATTTTAAAACCAGTAGTTAGATAGGTTGTTGTTGTGTAAATGGGGAAGTTTGGATGTAATCTGACAAATTAAGTGCTCAAAATAGATAAGTGAACATTATGGGGTTGACACCAGGTGCCTAAGTACGAAAATAGCGGTGACACTGATGTTAGTTTCAAGTAGTGTTGAGACTGTTGTTGTATTTTTCTGAACAATAGGTTAAATTTTGCACAAAAATTGATCTTTGTGAATTTTTGCCCATTATGATCCTATTTTTCCTTAATATAATTTTTGAATTTTTAAATATATATTTTCATACGCTGCTGTCTTATTTTTGGTCATCGTTCGAATTAAATTTCATACCATGGTCGATTGGTGAAAATTTGATCAACATGATCATATTTCTGCTGAACAATAGGTTAAATTTTGCAAAACAATTGATCTTTGTGAATTTGTACCCAATATGATCTTATTTTTCCTTAATATAATTTTTGAATCTTTAAATATATATATTTTTTACGATGCTGCCTTTTTTTTGGTAATCGTTAGAATTAAATTGCATACCATGGTCGATTGGTGAAAATTTGCTCAACATGATCATATTTTTGTTGAACAATAGGTTAAATTTTGCACAACAATTGATCTTTATGAATTTGTGCCCAATATGATATTATTTTTCCTTAATATAATTTTTGAATTTTTAAATATATTTTTTTCATGATGTTGTCTTTTTTTTTTGCCATAATTAGAATTAAATTGCACACCATGGTCGATTTGTGGAAATTTGCTCAACATAATCTTATTTTTGCTGAACAATAGGTTAAATTTTGCACAACAATAGGATTTGGACGAGATTGGTGGTTGGGTTATTTTAAACTTCAAGACAGGAGAGTGTGGCCCATTTCATGATCAAAGAAGTTGGCCCAATTCAGTTACTTTATTTAAGGGGGTGTTCTTCATTGTTTCTACAAGAGTCCAACGTCATTTCAACCCTTTCCACTCTCTTCCCCATTACCGTCTCTCCAAGTCTTTTCGTCGTCCTCCACACGCTCTTCCTCTTTCCGGAGTTTTCTTCACAAGGTGCGCCCTTTCTTATGTAGTTCTCTCCCTTTCGTTCTCCTGTAAACTTTATACAATCGGTTATGGTTTTTACATTTTTCCAGCAAGTTTTATTTTGTTTTTTCCTGATTTTAGATGAGTTTTTCATTATCTTTCAGTCGGTTAGGGTTTTGATTTCAGCAAGTTATATGAGTGTATATTTATTTTATTTGTGTATGTTTTGTATCCTTAGATGGCACTTCCAACTACAACTCAAATTGGTTACCATTACACTGTCGGCTCTTTTGAAGTGGTAATCACACCAAGGGAGACGCCTGTGTATGGACCTAGCACACTGCACGTGGCTATTAATTCTGAAAGAATCCCTGAGCTGTTCCTGGACCATTTCTCTGAGTGGAATAGGTTGCCGATGACTTATGCCCAATGTGATCAGGTGTTACATGAAGCAGGGGTCACTGCTGTGGTTCGAACTCAAGTAGCCAACCTGATGTTAATGGATTATACTCACAGGTGGTTTTCAGGCGATGCTGAGTTCATTGAATATGGTCTCTGCCCAGATCTCATTATCGATGTACGTTACATTGAAGACTCTGAAAATGACATGAGCTCTGATTCAAGCTCTCAATTTGATATGAGCATCGACTCTGAACAGGATGTGGATCCCCCAGCTTCTCCAGCAAATGCAGACCAAAATGGCAATTTACAAGAGCCACCTCAACCAGAACAGGATTGGGACCAGTGCCCAATATGTCTTGATCAGATGCTGCCATCAATGCCTGTCATTCGGACACTGTGTGATCATACCTTCCACACGGGGTGTCTTCTAGAGTGGATGTCGTATCAACCCATTTGTCCACTATGTCGATCACCTTTTTGGGCATATTTGTAATGTATATGTGCTTGGAAAAGACATTGTAGTTGCACCTATTTTGTGGCAGTTAATATAATGGAATGTATGGTATGAATGGAAGTTGGTGCCTGTCACTTTTTTGTATCTGATTTCCATTCCAATCATACCTATGTATTTTGTAACTATTCGTCGTAACTGGTGTTTGTAAATGTATAATATGAATGAAATTCGTGCACTGTTATATTTGTTTGTGTATGATACTGTGTTTTATTTGAGGAAGAAAGACCACCTGAACTTTGATGAATATGCTCATATATTCTGTGTGGTGACAGTGGCCTAGTTTTTTTTGTTGAAGTGTATATTTTGTGAAGAGGTTTTTAATGCCCAAAGTATTGTTGACATTTCTTGTCCGATTAGTTTAAAGTAATGGCGACACCATACTTGTATTTTTTGATTTTGCATTGTATGAGGTGACACTAGGTGTTTGGTGTCCCAAGTAGTGCTGACAGTGATATCAGTTACAATTAGTGGTGACACTGGTTTTTTCCCCTCCCTGATATTGAAGTCTTGTATTCTATGATTTTTGAAGTGTATGTATTTGTATTTTTTTCTTTTTATAGTGTATGTGGTGGGCACTATGTGGTTGAGATGCAAAGTATTGGTGTCACTCATATTATATTACAAGTAGTGATGACACGAGTGTTGTATTTTTTTATTTTTAAGTGTATGGGGTGAAAGAGGTGTTTAATGCCCATATTATTGTTGACATTGTGGGTTATATTAGTTTGGATTTGTGGTGTCACCAGTTTGATCATTTTTGATATTGAATTTCATGTGGTGACACTAGGTGTTTTAGACCCAAAGTAGTGCTGACACTGATACTAGTTACAAATAGTGGTAACACTACACTTGTATTTTTTGATTTTGAAGTGTATGTGGTTGCAAGAGGTGTTTAATGCACATAGTATTGACACCAAACTTGTATTAGTTACAACTAATGGTGATACCAGTCTTGTATTCTATGATTTTGGGAGTGTATGTTGTGTAATTTATATCTGCTCAACAATAGATTATTTTTGCATCACACTTGAGACTTGTGAAATTTTGTCCATTATGATTCAATTTTATTTGTCAATATAATTTTATATTTTCTTAATAGAGTGTTACACAACGTGGTCTTAATTTTCTCAATGATAGAATAAAGTTGCACAATGTGTGGGGTGATTGGTGTAATTTTGCTCAACATCACCTTATTTTTGCTCAATAGTAGTTTATAGTTGCACAACAATCGAGCCTTTTGAAATATTCTCATAATGATTATATTTTTTGTCAATATAATTTTATAATTTTCCAATAATTTTGTTTTTGCATCATGGTATTATTTTTCCTCATCATCAGATTAAGATTTCACAACACCGGCGATTGGTGAAAATTTGCTAAACATGATCTTATTTTTGCTTATCAATAGATTAATTTTGCACAAATCTTTAAATTTTTGATATTGCCTTCAACATAGCTGTTGGACTTAGTTTAGAGATGCCCGGCCCATTTCTCGCTTATTTATACGTTACTTAAACGTTGTTGAGATTGTCTACAAGTCGTTTCATCTTCTTCTACTTTTTCATCTTCATCCTCTCTCGTTCTCATTAAGATTTCTTCTTCTCAAGGTGCGATTCCGGTTGTGGTATGTACTCCTTTCTGTTATCTTCCTTTAAAAAAAAACGTTCTCGGTTAGTTTAATGTACTGTTTCAACAAATTTCTTATTGTTGTGTATTCTCCGATTTTCGTTTATCTTCCCCTTGCTTTTTAGTCTATTAATATTCATATATTGGTGTTTGTCTTGCTTAGTTCGTATTGTATTATATTCAATGTTCTAAATATCGGGTATCGGGGTCGTATCGATTAGGAAGTAAAAATGATATATCGGGGATATATCGGAGATATATCGGGATATATCGGATTTATCGATTTTACTAATTTCTATTATAAATATTATATTAATACTTCAAAATGTAAAAATACACAAGAAAAATGAATATTTAAAATACAAAATTACCCAATAAACTTCACAAAATAAAAACAACTTCATTCATAAAGGCTAAAGTTACCTTATATAAGTTGGCGATTCTAAATATCCCCGATATATCGCAGATATTAACCCGATATATCGGGTCATGAAGGCTAAAGTTGCCTTACAAAAGTTGGCAATTCTAAATATCCCCGATATTGACCCGATATATCGGCGTTGACCCGATATATCGCCGATTGACCCGATATATCACGTTGACCGATATTTTCACCCGATATGCCGATATTGTATCGGATTCTAAATATCCCCGATATATCGCCGATATATCGGCCGATATATCCGATATTTAGAACACTGATTATATTCTATGGGTGTTGTGTGATTCTTACTGTCATTAAAAGTCATCAGTTAGGGTTATTCCAGTTTTCAGACATTTTTTCTCTTTTGTCTTTCTGAAATGTTTATTTCCTATTAATATCGATGTAATGTTTTATTTTTAAGTGATTGTCTAATATATGAGTATATTTTGATTTTGTCTGTGTAGGTTTTCTCTCTTTCAATGGCATTCCCAACATATACTGAACTAGATTATGACTACATTGTTGGTACTTATGAAGTTGAAATATCAGCATCTGAGTCATACTGGTATGGACCGAGTCTACTTGTTGTGTCTATCCACTCTGACAGCATTCCCTTAACATTCTATCATACGTCTACTTGGAATGGTATGCCTATGAGTCTAGCCCGCTGCAACGAAGTGCTACATGATGCAGGAGTAACTGTTGAGGTTAGAAGCCAGGTAGCCAATCGGCTTCTAATGGAATACACTAGAAGTTGGTTTGAGGATGATGTTGATCTTGTTGAGTATGGTCTTTGCCCCAACATCACCATCAATGTACATTTTTATGATGACTCTTCGTCTGATTCAAGCTATGAGTCCGACATAAACGATGACATTCATATGGAGGTTGACCAACCAGATCATCCAGCACCTCCAGAGCCTATGGAGGTTGACGGATTAAGGGGGATATATCACATTGATCTTGATGATGAAGAATGTACAATATGCCTGCTTCCAATGTTGGAGTCAGATCCTGTTCTTCAAACGCCATGTCAACATCACTTTCATCCAAATTGTTTACGATCTTGGCTTTTAGTTCAAAACAATTGTCCTCTTTGCCGAGCAGAACTCTAGCTGTATATGATATAAGTGCAGTATGTAACTTTGTATGGTGCTGATGTAACCTAAAATACATTTTATGAATGAAATTTGTCCTTGATCACATTTCTTTCTGATTTCTATTCAAATTATAGTAATCTTTGATATTTAAGTAGGACATTTGTTGTGACATTAGGTGATCATATTGGTGGTTTCTGCTATTGAAGTTTATGGCTTGACATTTTATATTATTGAAGCTTATGTGTTGACACTAGTTGGGTAAGTCTCAAAGTAGCGCTGACACTGATATTAGGTACAGTTACTTGAGACCCTGGGCTTGTATTTTTTTTGTTATTTTCAAGTGTATGCTGTTGCACGAATTGGCAAGTGTTCAAAGTCTTTTGTTACATTGTTTACATTGTTGGTTAGAGTAGTTGGATCTATTGGTGACACTATTCTTATAATTTTGGTTGTTTTGTGTTTTTGAAGTTTTTGTGATGACACTAGTTGGATAAGGCCAAAAGTAGTGCTGACACGAGTTAGTTAATGTCCACCAACGATAACTGTAACTCAAATAACTGTAATATGTTTTCAGTTTATAGTTTTACAGTTTTGACAGTTTTTTTTATAGTTACTCTGTAATGAACTGTCACAAATAACTGTTACAAGATGAAAACTGTCTAATTATTGCCTATATATATCCATTTATCATTCTTTGTTGTCCATTGGCGTCTGAAAACTGGTTTTAACAAAAATCAGTATACCAGACCCTTTAACCACACTGCTAACACATCCCTCTCTAAAAAGATGAACTATGGAAACACGATTGGGTTTTGCACGAGTTTCCATCAATTGATGGATGTGCTTGATGGTGTTGTTTACCGCGGTTATCACATGAATCTAGTTGATGAAGCATGCGAGACTAACAAAGAGGCTCGCATGGCCGAGTTGTTGGAAGCTGTCGTGGTTCATTATACATTATATGAGGAATCACAAAGATCAATAATAGAAACTGAACATCACATTCGGATTGCATCCAAAGATGAAGATGGTGAAGCATTATCAAAGGTGATATTTGAAGTTTTATCCATAAATTTTTTTTCCATACTGTGATTGAGTCTTGTATTTTATCTTTTATGTAGATGGAAAGAGAATTGGGCAATCAAAGACAGTTGTTTGAAGAGGCAAAGGACAATCTCATGGGGTGTGTTAAAGAGGTTTTAAATGCAGAAATGGAAAGGAGGAAGAAGATTGATGACTTCTTAGGACTGTAGTTCTACTATATTAATAAGTGATAACATTGGTACTTATTTATATGTTGAATGTATTTTTTTTTTGTTATTTTAGTTTCTATGTGTTCCATCCTAATGATATGATGCGACATATTAATATCATAATAATCATATAATTATTTTGTAATTTCCTTCCTCATATTTCATATTATAAAGTGTTACTGAAGTTTTACGTCTATCTCTTGTGATATTGCGGACACATTTGATTAGTTTGTAGATTGTTTTGGTAAAAGTAGTGCTGACACTGTTTAACTAAGTTTTTATGTTACTGGTAATTTGCTCAACATCATCTTAGTTTTGCTAAACAATAGTTTATAATTGCACAACAAACGAATGGATATCACTAAATCAACTGTTTGAATAACATAGAACACTTGATTACCGGGGCAGAGAATTGTGCTGACAGATTGAAGAACAAACACAACTGTTTAGAAGCAGTTATAGTTGTATGCATCTTGACAAATACTATCCATCAAAAAAGCACATGGACAACAAATGTCTTAATGGGTACGAGAAAACTGACCACAGGGACAACAACTGTCTTAATTGGTACGAGAAAACTGTTCAGAAGCAGAGTACATAACTGTCTACACCAAAATACATTCCAAAGTTTGCAAATAAAACACGAATTGCGTTGTGGTTCTTCAACCAAGATTTAGTTTCTGCCCCTGAATTCCTTTTGAAGTCATTCTTGCATGGGATTTTGCTGCCTTCACAACATCTGCGTTCACTTCATTCAACTCTGAACATACTATATCTGTCAGATACTTCACCCCTAGCTTTGAAATATTCTTGAAATTGCCCTTTTCCAATCCACACTTATACCCTCTCTCTGTCCCAAATAAGGTCTCCATGTGACGCATGAGGCATACCCCAGAATGTTGAACTTTCTCCTCTCTAGCCCATGTGATGGGGACTTTTGATGATGGTGGAGCTGACACTATTTCTGCCTTTGCTCGGAGTCCCTTATCTGTTAGATAAGCAATCAGCATATCTCCCTGCATGGATTGAATTATAAATTATGTAATTTTAATTATAAACTGAGTTGATATTTAAATGAAATTAAGACAAGGAAAGAAACATTAGATATCAGTAGTAAAACTTACCAAACATTCAAAGGGTGATGGGAAGGGGCTAATTGGATCAGTGCAAGATGGTGTGACATCAAAAATTTGGACCACTTTGTTTTTAAAGTTGAAGACAACCATGACATAGTCTGCTGTTCGTTCAACCACAAATACAATCTAATAAACATAATAAAAACAAATAAACATTAGTGATTGATCTTGTGAACTTTATTCATTTAATTGCAAGGGAGTACCATGTCTATATCCTTCAAAGAAAGGTGTGGTGACAATGACAATACAGTATCAATGTGGAGGTTAAACCTCTGAAACTGTTCATCACAAGCTCTTAATGATACACTCTCTACATTAAACTGGATCAAGAATAGAAATTAGTAAAAAAACAGACCAATTGTAATAATGGCTAACTATGGAGTGTAATTGAAAGATAAAATTGTAAAAATATTACAGTTTTGTTGATATTGACAAATAGTCTTGCTGGTGATTAAGCACTTTTATACTGTTCCTTGTGGTTGAGGATAGCTGTACATGCATCAATAATGACACTAGACAAGTGGGTTTCATCCTCAAGCGTACCCATGTCTGTTCTAACAACTTCAACAGACTTGTGCTTAAACAAAATTTCCCTACAATGTCAATCATTTTGAAGATGGATTATATGAAAATAATCTTTTACTTATAACTGAACATACATTAAGAAAATTAAGTTTAAAATGAACTTACATGCTGTGAGGTGTTTTCATTGTTAAATAGGCTGAAACAGTGCGCTCAATTTCAGAGATAGGATCAGTAATGTCAACAACACGCGAGTAATATGGGCTTCTCAAAGATGCAGAAGGTTTATGTGCTCTCCTTGTAGCTTCTTCTCTTTTCATGTTATTAGGTTGTTCTGCAGCATTTCCATCAATTATGTTGACCCGTGGCGATCTCCTTGGTGGCAAGGCAGCAGGGGAAATGCATTTTATTGTACCTCCCAAAGGGTTCACTGGTGGAGTATCAGCTTTAAATTGAGTGGGTAGGGGATTAGGAGTAGCTTCAACACCCTGTTGTATTGGAGACTGGCCATGGCTGTCTCGGGGAGCCTAGGTTGCTTCATTAGCATTCTTCATTTCAACCGATGTGTTCAATGATGTCCCTTCATCTTTCTTAAAAACAGGATCATCTAGAAATATATCAAAGGAAAATTCCCCATCCACTTTGATATTTGATTTCATTTTTTGCTTTTTCTGATATGCCATTTCGATATGAGTAATGCAATCTAATAAAACAGGGTCTGCCCAGAATTTCTCTTGGGATTCGGTAAAATATGGGCTTACAAGGTCATTCATATTTGACGTGTCAGCAGCATCCGTAGCCGTAGAAGCCTCAGAATTGAAATTTTCCATCCCTAAAAGCTGATTTGCTCCATGTAGAAGTCTTTTCACCTTGTCATCATGTTGTAGTTCAATCGGGACTTTCGTAGACCACTCAGCAAAATCGGAAATAGCAGATGCAAGTGCAGAAGTCTTTTGAGCAAACAACTTTATCCAACTCTAGAAGATAACATCACATAAAAAATAAGAATAAAAAGTCATCAGTAAATATCAGAACATTGCTATACTGTACTAATATTACATTGAATTGGTTTGAATAATTCATATAAACCTCAACTGGGGGTGGCTGTTTTTCTGGAGCTGCAGGGTAACTGGTGCCTTCATCGTTTTCTGCAGTAGTGTATGGACAAGCTGTAGATGGTACGTCTTGATGTTGAGGAACAACTTGGCGAGCCTGGACTAAGCCACATCCAAAGCCTCTAGTACTTATATCATCAGTTTCTCGTTTGCGCAAGATTTTGTAATTTATGCCAACGAAAACTGGGAAAGAACGAGTCATTCTTCTTAGTGCTGTGCTTGTGAATAATTTCACCCTATCCATGTAAAACAACTGGCACAACAAGGGGATAAACATATATCAGTGTAACGATGGAGCAGGGAATGCTGACATAAAGAATATTGTAGACATGTAGATAAAAGTAGGGGGGTGACATTTGTACTACCTAAACATGGTAAAGAAATTAAGTTAACATCAGAGCAAAGGTTTGAAAAAAATACTTACAACCAAGAATAATAGAGGCCCTCTGAAATGGCCATTCTTGTTCTTTTCCCAGCTTCTTTTTGCATCGACCAAACTTTCCAACACAAGAGCACACCAATTTAGGTCTTTCAGGTTACCCAATTCAGGAACTACTCTTATTAAACTATGGTTGGCATGCCCGTTCCCTAGTGTATCAACCAAGATAGAGTCCAATATAACAATAAAGTTCAGAAGAAATTGATCACCACAGTCAGTGTCAGCTATCAATTTTTCCATAACCATAGCTGACGTTGTTGTTATATTGTCCTGGACATCAAATGTGCTTTTCCACTCTTGGAAAAGACTGAAATTCTCTTTAGCTGATTTTCTTCCAACTAAAACTTTCCCCATTGGGAATCCCATTGTGATATGCACGTCTATTTCTGCAATTTCAAGTTCGCCTCCATTAGCCAACACCAAGCAACACTTGTTAGGGTCAAACTGATCCACTAATCAATATGAAAGAAGCAGGGGTAGGGTAACAATATCCAAGTTGAACAAAAATCCAAAGCCAATATCATCAATCAATTTCTTTTGCTTGGCATTCATTTTTTTCAAGGACGACACCAGCAAGCGTGGGCTTGACCGTGATTTTAATGACGGGAGATTTTTTTGTCTAGTGTTTCTCTCGTTCCTCACAATCAGCTGTCTGTTTTCTGCGATAGGTTGTATGTCTGTGGTATCTGTTTGCTCATCAGATGTTATGATATGCACAGTTGGGTTTACATGTTGAACAACCGTCTCATTAGGTGAATGGTTTTCCAACCTTGCAATTTCAATGGTCTCCACAGTAACAGTGCTAACAGGAAGATCAATCCCAGTGTGCACTTCTCTCTTACTGTTTTTTCTTACAAGCGGTTGCGAATCTTTGGATTCAAGTGATCTACAACCCTCCCCTACTTCGAAGGATTTACCAGTCTCAGTATCAACAGACAGTTCCTCCTTAAAGGGAGGTGAATCTCTAGATAAGTCAACTACTAGAGGTTTAACTCCAGATCGTTTTGATCTCTTCGAATTTCTATTTGGACTGTGTAGAACAGGTGAATCACTTACACTCTGCGGACGTTTACCTATAGAATGAACACTTACAATCAATTTCTACAAATATAATTGAAGAAATGACATTGTAAGAGACCGTAGTTTATGCCGAACAAATTCCCAAATTCTCAAATTCCCAAATTGAGCCTCCAGATTAATCACATTAACTTCAATTTATTATGCGAAAGCAATTGAAATAGCAATGGTAGCTCTTGTAAGGCTGAATAACTGCTTGATTATAAACATTAAATTCGATTGAATAAGTGCGATTTTCCTAATTTTCGTGAAAAACTAAGCCCTAAACAGTACTCGTTCTAATTTAAACTTTAATACACAGAAAACACGAAATCAAACCTTTCGGATCTGAAGACATGTTGATGTATATGATAGATCTCCTCCTTACAAGCCTACAATCAAGCCTTAAGAAATCTCGCAGAGAAATGGAGAGAGTAGATTTAGCTGGAGAATGAAACTAAACGAAGGTGATGGAGAATTTCTCGAACATGAACAGCGTTTTAGGCATTTACATTGTTTGCTTTTTATATTTTTTTTAGGAAAACCGTTTTCCTTTTCTTTTTTTTTTGTTTCCCAAAAATCGGGAATTTTGTGATACTTTATTTATTTCGTATTATTTAACATATAATTCCATACCTTAAATTTGCTCAACATCGTATTATTCTTGCTCAACAATAGTTTATATTTGCACAACACTTGACCCTTGTGAATTTGTTATAACCATGTTCTTTATATATGGTTTGATAGTTGCTTAATAAATTTTTGCTAATCAATAGATTAAAATTGCACAACATATTATGAATGGGGAAAACTTGCTCAACATCATCTTATTTTTGCTCACCGATAGATTATATTTTGCACAACAACAACACATTGTTTGCAATAAGATCTTATTTTTATCTATTTATGCTTTCATAGTTGCTTAATAGATTATTGCTCAACATGGTCTTATTTTTGCTCATCAATAGAATAAAATTGCACAAGATCGCATGGGTGGTAAATACTTGCTCAACATCACCTTATTTTTGCTCACCGATAGATTATATTTTGCACAACAACAACACTTTGTTTGTAACAACATCTTATTTTTATCTATTTATGCTCTCATAGTTCCTTAATAGATTATTGCTCAACATGGTCTTATTTTTGCTCATTAATAGAATAAAATTGCTCAACATCACTTTATTTTTGCTCAACGATAGTACATATATTGCACAACAACACTTTGTTTGCAACAAGATCTTAGTTTTATCTAATTATGTTTTCATAGTTGCTTAATAGTTTATTGCTCAACATTGTCTTATTTTTGCTCATCAATAGAATAAAATTGCACAACATATTATGATTGGGGAGAACTTGCTCAACATCACCTTATTTTTGCTCAACGATAGTTTATATATTGCACAAAACAACACTTTGTTTGCAACAATATCTTATTTTTATCTATTTATGCTTTTATAGTTGCTTAACAGATTATTGCTCAACATGATCTTATTTTTGCTCATCAATAGAATAAAATTGCACAACATATTATGATTGGGGAGAACTTGCTCAGCATCACCTTATTTTTGCTCAACGATAGTTTATATATTGCACAAAACAACACTTTGTTTGCAACAAGATCTTATTTTTATCTATTTATGCTTTTATAGTTGGTTAATAGATTATTGCTCAACATGATCTTATTTTTGCTCATCAATAGAATAAAATTGCACAAGATCGTATGGGTGGTAAATACTTGCCCGACATCATCTTATGTTTGCTCAACAATAGTTTATATTTGCACAACGGCAACACTTTGTCAACTTTGTATTGTGTTTTGAGTGAACAACAATGATATAAATTTGAAAATTCATCCGGACTGTTGGTAAAATTGCGCTGACATAGATGGAAAAGAGTATACAAATTTGTATTATTACATGGTAAAATCTAAAATTTTATTCTATAGTATTGAATTAATGTTTATTTTCAAACATAAATGTCATTCACAAATTTATAAACTGTATTATCTACTAACATTATTCTTATATAATACTGATGACAAAAATTGTGCTGACAGCCTTATTTTGAATGCTTCAACCTCCTCTTGTACTCTCCCAATGAAAGCTTTCTATTTGTAGGTGGTCTTCCTGCTCTCTTTCTTACTACTGGGAGTAACAGTTGATAGATTTGATCACATCAGGGATGTTTCCTTCATCTTCATCCAACACTGGATATATTGTTTCTGCATATGCCATACGCCAAGCGTCATTGCTGTAAAATTTTGCAACAAAATCAGACACATTTGCTTTTATGTGTGTAATGGCTGCTAGAGCATGTACACAAGGTATTTTCTCGACATCAAATACTCTGCACGTACATGTCCTCACTGATAGATCAACTATAGCTACAGCTCCTTGACCATTGATCTCAAATTGTGATTCATTCATCCTTTCTACTCTGCATACCCCTACTTGCGCTTGTGATTCTCTTATCACCTTAAGGATCTCAGGAGTTATTCGGTCTTGGTTTGCCAGTGCTTTCTCTCTTCTGTCCAGGAACCATGATGTGAGCTTTTCTCTAGCAAACTCCACAAGTGCCACAATGGGATAATCCTTTTTGCCTTTGAAAACGGAGTTCAAGCTCTCAGCATTGTTGGATGTCAGCATGTTGTATCTATCACACTTTGAATGTGCTCTGGCCCATTTATCAAAACCTGCTGACACCAGATATTCTGATAGTTTTGGATAGGTTGCTTCGATTTGTGCAAGGTAGTTGTTGAACTCTTGGATAGTGTAACTCTCTGCTGCTTTTTTGAACATTTTCCCCAACTCTTTTTTCCTGGACGTCGCTTTGATGTTTTGTTTCAAGTGCCACATACATATGCAGTGTGTAGCTGTTGGGTAAACTAAAGATACAGCCCTTGAAATGCTAGCATGTCTATCAGAGACAAACACTAAGTCATTTGATGGAGGCACAACCTGCAGGAGCCGATACATAAACCATTCCCAAGAGCTGTTGTTTTCGGAGTCAACAATACCAAAGGCAAGTGAAAAAATTTGTCTATTGGCATCTTGTGCAACTGCTCCAAGCAACGTTCCTCTATATTTGCCAGTTAGGAATGTTCCATCAACAACAACAACCTGGTATATAAAGAAATAAAATTACTTATATTATCGAAGTTAAGGAAATCGATGACAACAGAATTTGTGCTGACACTGTTTAAGACATACCTTCTTTAAGAGGGGGAATGCTCTGATGCACTATCCAAATGACAGAAAGAAGTACTGAAACCTATCTTCTTTGTCTTTTGAAATTAAAGATATAGTCCCATTGTTTCTCTCCACGATCATATGGCAAAATGATGGTAAATCTGCATAATTTGATTCTGGTGTCCCCTTAACCATTTCGTGAGCTATTTTTGATGACTTCCATGCTCTCCAGTAGGTAATTTGCATCTTTTATTCTGTTCTCATCTTATCCCTAATCTGTGCTGGTCTGTATCCAGCGTCAACACTGTGTAATTATAGTCAAATTAGAATAAATCATATATTAGAAAACAAGTTAAAATATAAATACTATTTCTTAAAAAAAGTTCTCACCTTGATTCGATGATACTTGCAATCACAGAAGATGAAGGCTGCTTGCAGTGTTTTGTCCTGAAATCCCATGTGCAGGTGTGCATGTCCACACACACTATGACCTCATGCCAAGTTGGACCAAAAGTTTTGACATGCACTTTCCATTTGCAGTCAGGATCTACGCAATGCACCCTATAATACTTTGTATCTGATTTTGCCACACGAAAACCAAATATCTCAGTTATTGACAAGATTCCCAAAGCATGCTTAACTGCTTTCCTTGATGCAAAGCTTTTGCCTACGCAAATCAAGTTTTGTGAATTTAGATTCACACTAGGCACAGTAGAGGCTATCAGCATCCCAATCTTCAAGTGTAGTTTCTCTCCTGTGTGCTGTAGAATAGAATGCTCTTCATATTTCATCTGCAGAATCTTCATCACTTGCAGTGTCACTGTTTAGAGAATTCATGTCATCTCCAGTATCTTCCAACAATACACCTTTCATCCTGGTGTCACCGATCAATGTCATGTTATTTTCCCCTGTAACAATATTGGTAATAGTTGGATTGCATGTCACCAACTGTAAACTGTCAGCTGAGGATGGCTGTTGATCTTCAACTTGTTCACTATCTGATTTAATGCTGACACACAACTCAACAGCAAATTTAACATCCTTTAGGTCGGACAACCTTAAAAACTCTTTCAAATCAGCATCACATTCAACAAGAAGCGGAGCTCTCAACATTTTGAAAGGGTGTAAATGATTGAATTTCAATTCTAATGCACTATCTATATTGAATCTGTTGTGCACTTTGTCGGTTAAACCCTGTAATGTTATTGTCTCGTCAATCATAAACACCTTTGAAGTAGTGTCTCCAACAAAGGTTGGGCATGAATCATCAAACAACCATTTCCCACCACATACAACTGTAATAATGTGGGTTGCCATTGTAATCTGCAGAGTATGAATTTAAGAGAATAAATACCTTTAAATAATAACAAACACAATCTGATTAAAAACGATGACATGATCAACCAAAGTGAGTAAAATACACCTGTTATGAGTCAAATACAGTGCTGACATTAAAACTTTCAAGGTGTAATAAGGAATCTATAGATCATTGTATTGTCAAATGCAACAATAGATTTGCACCCCTTGTCCAATTTTTCTATGACTTAATTGTAGTGCTGACATGGCTCAATCAATGTTCAAAAACGATGACACGAGCAACCAAAGTGAGTAGAATACACATGTTATGAAAAAAATTCTCACAAAATTTGCACCTACGGTGCAAATTTTTTATGAGTAAAATACAGTGGTGACATTAAAACTTTCAAAGTGTAATAAGGAATCTATAGATCATTGTATTGTCAAATGCAACAATAGACCTGCTTTGAAAAACGATGACACGAGCAACCAAAAGTGAGTACAATACACCTGCTTTGAAAAATTCTTACAATTCTTACAAGAGCAACCAAAAGTGAATAGACTACACCTGTTATGAAAAATATTCTTAATAGGCACCCCCTGTGCAATTTTATTATGACTCGATTGTAGTGCTGACATCTATGTTGCACGGACACGCCGCCGGTCGCCTTTTTTTTGTCGAACACGGGGCGACACGGCGACACGGTGGGATACGCAGGCGACACGGCGGATCGGTAGGAAGGAGAACAGAGAAGAGAGGAGGAGAGAAGAGACGGGCATGGCTCTGCACAGAAGAAGGGAGAACGGCTGACTCAGGGAAGAAGACGATGGAAGGGAGAGAGGGTTTGCTAACCTAGCCCATCTAGTTAATAAAGCCCAATAAAAAAAACTTTAAATTTGGCCCAATTAATTAAAACAACCCAAAAAAACCCTAAAAATAACCTCTATTAGGTATATATCTATTAATTATATATATATTAGTTATATTTATGTTGTCGTGTCCTCAACGTATCGTATCCTATGATTTTTGAAATGTCGTTTCCCCGTGTCCGTATCGTGTCGTGTCCCCGTGCCCGTGTCCGTGTCCGTGTCCGTGCAACATAGGCTGACATGGCTCAATCAATGTTCAATAAGGAAGTGTAGTGATGACATTAGCAATCAAAGTCTAATAAGGAATCTATACTTCAATACAGAGCGCAAATTCAAGTGTAGTGATCACATGAGCAATTAAAGTCTAATAAGGAAGGGATAATTCAATATAATGTCCAGATTCAAATGTAGTGATGGCAAGAACACAATATTGGATGACATGAAACCAATATTTGATGTGACAGTTTGGAATCTATATCTTTAAATCATCAAAATGAATACAATACACCTGTTGTGAGAAGAATTATATAAAACTTGCACTTCTGGTGGGAAACTTCTATGATTAAGGTCTACTGATTAGTTGAAACAATCATAGTGAAATCACATCCTAAGCAATCATAGTGATGACTTGAGAAATGTAAAATATTAACAAGCATAAATAACCATAAACATACACATATTCGATTTGAAACTTGAAGATTACACATATACAGAAAAAAATGCTCATAAACATTAATTCATGCTTAAAAAATCAATCAAAATTTGCGCCAAAGGCGCAAATTTTGATGCATTCTATAACATTATTCATTTGATTCTACTGTATGTGTGACTCCATAACCTTAATCACTTGATGCACAAGAAATGAATCAAAGTTTTCGCAAAATGCACAGATTTTGATGCATTCAATATCAGTAATCATTCTGTTCAACTATATTTCCATACTGTTATAGCATATATAAGCATAGATAAACACAAATTTGACGGAATCTACATTTGTAATCATACGATTCCAATCAGTAATCGCAAAACTGAAGCAGTAATCGCAAAACTGAAGCATAGATAAACACAGACTAAAGCAGTAATCGCAAAACTCAAGTAGTAAACCAAAAAATTTTAGGAAATTTGCGCCTTCGGCGCAAATTTAAGCAGTAATCACAAAAATGAAGCAGTAATTGTAAAACTGAAGCTTAGATAAACACACACTGAAGCAGTAATCGTGAAACTGAAGGAGTAATCCAAAAATTCTAGGAAATTTGCGCCTTTCGCGCAAATTGTAATCGACTTCAAATTCTAGTAAAATTGAGTATCAACTTAAAATCATCTAAATTCTAGTATCAACTTAAAATCATCCAATTTCTAGTAAAATTTGTGCCTTTGGTGCAAATTGTAATCGAATACTTTGCTTACCTGATTCTCTAGAATAGACTTCAAAATCGATCGCTTGGATGATGTCGGAATGGAAATCTGTCGGAAATCCTAGCAATCGCCGGCGAGGAGATCGGGAGGGAGAAAGAGAGAGCGTCCGGAGATGGAGAGTTGGAGGAGAGAAGCGGTTGTCGAGAAACGGTGAAGCCTTTTATTGCGGCCATTTTGCAAAAATGTCCCAAAACGCGGATATTTCGCAAAATAAGCTCATTTTTGTGGCTATTTTGCAAAATCCCCCATAAAGTAATATCAATCCTTTAAGTGATTGAATCAATCGATTTTGTAATATTTTTTTAGAGTGGGTAAATTAAACTCAATTTCAAAGGTGGTCGAATTACTTGCACGTGTTTTTTCCGGGAGCGGGTAAATTATCGAATTCCCCGATATTGAATTTGGTTTCAATTAATGTTAGTTACGCCTGCAATAATTTTTTTATATCAAGGCTCCAGGAGATTTTCGGTGATCGGGATATTAGTCTTTTACTTTGAACTTACAATATGTGCATCAGATTTAATTGAATCCAAACGTTTTTTTTTTAAATCATGATTCATCCCTTCATCTATTTAATTGAAATTATAGGTTCTGTATGTAATTTCGGTGATCAGTATATTACTCCGTAATCTCTCTATTGTTAACTCGGCATATATTTTTTTTATTAACACGGTATATAAATGTTTGAATCATATACTTATATACGACATTCATACCTGCATTTTGTAATTTTTTATTTTTATTTATAGATGTCGAATCTCACAAAATTGGAGTTTATCGCACTTGATGTTTCCGGAAGAAACTATCTAACATGGGCGTTAGATGCGGAACTCCACTTGGACAACCAAAATTTGAGAAATACGATCAATGAAAAATCGGACTCATCCCTGAAGGATAAGACCAAGGCGATAATTATACTCCGCCACCACCTTTACGAGAGCCTGAAGACTCAATATCTGTCTGTGAAGGATCCCGCTGAGCTCTGGAAGAGTTTGAAGTATCGTTTTTATCATCAGAAAATGATAATTCTACCCAAGGCGAGGTATGAATGGTCACAACTGAGACTCCATGAATTTAAAAGTGTCTCTGATTACAACTATATGATGCATCGAATTGTCTCAACGTTGAGACTCTGCGGAGACACTGTAACTGAAGATGAAATGTTGGAAAGAACATTATCTACTTTTCATGCAGCTAACATGGTACTCCAGCAGCAGTACAGAAAGCATGGGTTTACGACTTATTCAGAACTCCTCTATAGCTTATTATTAGCTGAGGAGAATAACCAGTTACATATGAACCATCAAAGTCGACCCATTGATTTAGCACCACCCCCTGATCAGTCTCAAGCAAATGTAGTCTCCTCCGGAAGAGGAACAAACATTGCCAATGATGATTTCTTCGAGGAATTTGAGAACAATCACCTCGATATCGTCGATAACTTACCACCGGGTGAAGATGGCGAGCCTTTGTTCGATGATAACCCAAATGATCTTGCTCTCAAGAAAGATGGCGACTGTTAAATTTATTTTTTTTTTCAGATTTTTTTATCATTTATTTTCATTGGATTGTTTTGAATTTTTTCGGATTATTTTTGGTTGTTTAATTTGGTTGATTTGTTATGTTTTGAACTATTTCATGCTTATTAAGTTTGGTATTATCTTAGTCGCAATTAAAATTTGAGTGATTGGTATTATCTTGAGAAACCTGAAGTTATTTTATCGAGCATGTAAAAGACAATTTGGGAGAAAGGTTTATCATAATCCAGTAGATTATGACGATTATTAGCACCTATATAAGAGCCTGAAGACTCTAAGCATAATGGTTAAATAATCAAACAAATTGTGAGAATAATAATCATCTCCCTAAGAGCCTGAAGACTCTATTAATGAATTTTATTAAACTCCAGAAGAGTGAATGATTCTTATAAACTCTAACTCCAGAAGAGTGAATGATTCTTATAAACTCTAGAAGAGTATATGATTCTTATAAGCTCCAGAAGAGTATATGATCCTAATTCTATCATTTGTATTCCTGAAGAAGTACATGGAATGTGGGTTTTATCATATTCAGAACTAATTTTGTTTGGATGATACAACCAATAGAAGTAACCACATAACACGATCCGGTTAAGAAGGCAACTTCCTGACTATCCTCTAAGCATTGCCTGAAGCATGCCCCTCCGGTAGAGGGTGTGAAAGAGGTTATGGTTAAGCGCTTGACCAAAGTTATTGTTGTAGCTTATAGCTAGGTCTGCTATACGGTTAATTCTAAATGTCTTGGAGAACATTATAAATGACTCATACCTGAAGTATGACATCAACGAAAGTTCTGACAATACCCATTCAATGGAATCTAAATTAAATAAATGGATCACCATATACAAAGTTCAATGGTTGAATATTATGGTTTATAAGGGTCAAACAAATTTGAAAACCCGAAGTTTTCTCAAACAATCATGAATGGAAAATCAGGATAAATACCATATAGCTCCAGAAGAGCATTGATCTTGTTACCTGAAGTAACAATGACACATATGTATGAATTGACATGGTATTGAACACCAATATCTCATATGACTAGCCAGAAGCAAGTCTTACATAATTGAGAATGTATATATATGGTTTATTTGACACTTATTTATCCCATTATTGAAACTTATCACTAACCAGAAATTAGTTAATGATAAAATGTTTTTCTTTGTGGCATTCGGTCATTCATGTGAAACGATGATGGGCGGGATCATTGACATTCACATACACACCCACTAAAAGGGACCAGAAAATCCTAGGACCCGAAAATCCTCTATAAGGGTGACCGAACATATATGGTCTGTCATCTTGGCAAATCAACAACAAGACCATCTAAATTCAAAGTAAATGCAAAGTCTCTAGCTAATGTCTCTTGAATGGATTCAATGAGACAACTACGGAACACTATCATATAGACCAGTGTAATTCCAAAATTACAGATGCCTCAACACTTTGGTCATATGAAACATAAGGTAGAGAATGTTATCAAAAACATTGTTGAGCATACGGTAGCTCACGGCGACCCAGAAGAGTCGTTGGTCAAATGGGCCCATGCAAGTTTGCATTTCGAATTTGACACAATAACATCTCCCTAATTATCTCCAGAAGAGAGCATGTCATTCAAAGGTTTTGAATAAGCAGCATATGTTCCGAGATATACCTCCTCCAAATGAACTACAATGAGACCACAAAGAAGTTGGAGGATACATGGGGTTTGAGTCCCTATTGATATCAAATACCTAGAGCTTTATAATGGTGATCAAATGCTCGGTATTTAGGGGGAGAGGAAATGAGACTAAATATTAAGAAAGAGATTGCACAGAAGCAACTTCTCTATCATTTCATATCCGCGGATAAATACAAGGGAACCAGAAGTTCAATAAATGAAATGATTATAAGGTTTAGCAAATATGCAATTGAAAGCATTTACTAAAGGCCAAGAAAGTGACAAAGTCACATATACTAGCTCATTTGGAAGTTCCAGAAGTAACTCCAACTCAATGAATATCAAGTGGTTCTCAAGTACACCAGAAGTGTTGAAGATCACTAGGCACTTGGTATACGATTCCCTAGAAGTGGAAAGAGCCTATGAGAATATGATGATCATCAAACAAATGGATGTCGACATAGAAATCATAGTAAAAGAGCTAGAAGGGAGCAATTCATGCAAAGATGGATTCATTAAACATGATGAGATTGGACCAGTAGTTCCAACACTGCAAAGTGCAACATCAATTGGTTTTTAAGTGGGTGTTCATACAAAATAAAATATAAAGCCAACTTGATTGCACAAAAGCCGACCTATCAAAGGTTATATGGAGAATGTATTCACCAGAAGTGAATATAATTTTGGATCTAAATGTAAATGACGGACATGTTACTTGGATACACATATAAATGAAAAAGATCGATTGAAAATGCCTGAAGCATTAATATCAAAGTCCCGTCACATGTAATTGGTTAAAGATCCTTATAAGTGTACCTAGAGTACCTATAATTGTGAAAATGGTGACATTGCATTAGGTCTCGAAGTACCATACAATGTTGTACTCTTTTCCTTGATCTTGGTTTTTATCCCATTGGGTTTTTCCAAGTTAAGGTTTTTAACGAGGCAACTTATGCACCATTTAATACAACAAATCCACCTAATCAACAGTGAAAAGCATACAAGGTCCTGAAGTACCTTATGCTTGTGCATTCAAAGCAGCTCAACACCAATACATGGAAGTCAAGCGCATCAAGTCAATCATGAAGAAATTCCAGGTCAAAGACAATGTTGAGATTGAACAATAAGCTCATGAAGACAGCGCCATCAAGATGAATGAGAAGACTTCGAGAAGGATGTTGACTTCAGGGGGAGTATACACGCACTGTACTCTTTTTTCCTTCGATCAGGTTTTGTCCCACTGGGTTTTCCTGACAAGGTTTTTAACGAGGCAGATCACCAAAGCGTATCAAATGTCATATGTATTTGTTCTCTGGATCCTAGTTTTATCCCATTGGGTTTTCTAGGCGATATTTGTAATGAGGTAGTATTTAAGAATGTTTATCCAAGGGGAGTGTTATAATATTATTATATTATGGATGGATAAACACTAGAAACCCTAGTTTCCGTCTAAACTCCTATATAAAGGGTCCCTTGGAACCCCAATAATACATCAGTTCATTCTCTTCTTCTCTTCTCTACTCTCTCTATTATCACAATGGTGACATTTTTATTATATTTTTATACAATTGATGACACAATGGCATAAAATGCGATTAAACTTCATTGATGACATCTTTTATTGATGACTTTTATTCATTGATGAAATTGTGATTACACTTCATTGATCTCACTAATTTATGAGACATCTTTTGTTGATGATATTTTTATACAATTGATGACATATAACATAGATTGTGATTACATTTCATTGATTGCATCTTTTATTGACGACTTTTACTCATTGATGACATTTGTTATTACACTTCAATAAATCATAATTGTTTATGGTGACATTTTTATATAATTGAAACAGGATTCCAATTTTTAGAAGAAATTTAGCTAAAAGTCCATTTTGCCAACCTCTTTTTGTAAAATGTCCACTTAAAATCAGTTTTTGCTAAGTGTCCTAATTTTTTTTGAAAACCCCATTTTACCCCTGTTTTAATTAAACCCTACCCCTGTTATAATTTTATCCCAATTCCCCTTCTTCCTCTCGGATCTCAATTCCCCTTCTTCGTCTCGGATCCCCGTTCCCATCTCCATCTGGCAGTAACGATTATCGTTACAACAACGACGCTTACTCCTTCACCCTCCAAGTCAACCCCGATTTCTCCGTTGAGTTTAACCTCACCATCACCCTCCTCCCGCTCCGTCCTCGTCAAGCAACTCCTCAAATCTCATCCGGCCACGAACTCCCGAATCTACCCGCCTGTACAAGATCCGACTTCAACCGGACCCTCTAGGCTGGGTGTTGGACCCCGCGTGAACCATGAAACATGCGAGATCTCCAATGACCTCGAATTGAGAACGCTCTGAAGATTCCAAATTGCGTTCCACCATAGCCATTCTCTCTCTTGAGTTTTTTTTTTCTCTGTATTTGTGTAGAACTGTGTGGATGGCAGTGTAGTTCAAAATTATGAGCTGCCCACGTGTGAACAAGATTTGGGTTCAAAATGACATCCTACCTAATTTCCCTTGATGGGCATTGCTCCCATAGTCCCATATATACTGTTACTCCCATTATATACTATCTTAGCTATTTCCCTTTATGGGTGACATTCCATTATGTGTGATATTTTTTGCATTAGTGAATTTTTAAATTTATTGGTGACACCCCATTATATGTGACATCCCATTACTGATACCGTCACCAACTACACCCTATTATACTGTCACCACACTGTTGGTGACAGTGTTCTCGTAAAAAAACATCTAAAAACAAAGATATCACCATCACCCAAAGAAAAGTGGTCACTACATGTGTCACCGTGATTTTGATATGGGTGGTGACAGTCATCTTGTACAAAAAAAACACTTTTCTTTGTCCTAAAGTTTTCCTTTGGTGACAATAGTGATTATATTTTTTATTTTATTTATTTATTGTGGTGACACTACTAATAACATTTTCCCTTGTCCTAGGGTTTTCCTTTGGTGATAACAGCGGTGACGTTGTTTTTACCTTGGTGACACTAGTAATAACATTTGACCATTCTTTTCCTTGGTACAATGGTGGTGACACCACTTTGTACACTTGTGGTGACACTGTTTTTATGTTGGTGACACCAATATTACCACTTGGCCATGTTTTTCCCTTGTACTAAGGTTTTTCCTTTGGTGACGGCAGTGGTTACACTGATGTCACCAAAGAAAAAAAATTGTAAAAAAATGTCATTAAAAAAAGTTGTCACCATGTGTGATGACACCTCGTTAAAACATTGTCCCTTATCCTAGAGTTTTCCTTTGGTGACAATAGTGGTGACACTATTTTTCCTTGGTGACACCACTAATAACTCTTCACTATTCTTTTCGCTTGCTACACTTGTGGTGACACCACTTTGTACACTCGTGGTGACACTATTTTTCTTTGATGACACGACTAATAACACTTTGAACATTTGTGGTGACACTATTTTTCTTTGATGACACGACTAATAACACTTGACCATTCTTTCCCTTGATACACTTGTGGTGACACCACTTTGAACATTTGTGGTGACACTATTTTTCTTTGATGACACGACTAATAACACTTTGAACATTTGTGGTGACTTGAATGAAATCATTTATATTGTGGTGACACAACTTATAAGACTCAATTTGGGACAAAAAAAAAGACATATATATGCATTATTTGAATTGTGGAATGTCTAATGCATTAGACATTCCACAAATAAATGAAGGAATATAACTCTACTTTTTTTTAAAACAATATAACTCTACTTACTACTAACATATACTGCATATCATGTTATATATATGCATTATTTGAATTGTAATGATTCTGCAGCCCATCAAATTGGTCATGGCCCAACACTTGAGCCCACCTTCCTCATCATCAACAATTGAAATGCATCGACGGTGTTGAGATAAAGTAGAGGCGACGCGGCACAGTGGCACACATTGAGAGAGATAGCGAGGTGCCGAGGATTTAAGAAGGGAACCCGAACGCACCACCGAGAGCACTTGGGAGCTCCTCCTATGGCGGCTCCGGGGATGAATAGGTGTAGGGCCTTCCGGTGAGACAAAAAGAAGAGAGTAAGAGTCGGCGCCATTACTGCACCTTGAAAGCTTGAAGGATTAGAGAATCGGAGACGGCACCATGGCGGTCGTGCATCGAAAGCTCGAAGATTTGAGCAGATCGGATTTACAGACAAAGTAGTGGGTTGCAATTGCCGAGAAGCGACGGATCTAAGTGGAAGGAGCGAATTCTGTCTTGCTGACTGATTTCATCTTGCCGAGACTGTCAAATTGAGCCATTTTTGGCAGATATCGAAATTAAATTGGAACCGGATGTCGGAGGAGAGGGAGAGCGTGATGAGAAAGAGCACCGAGATCGGGCACGGTCCAGGGCAGTTGATCTGGGAAGAAGAGAAGGAAAAGGGGACATGGGTAAAAATGTCAAATTAGGACATTTTGCAAAATCCATTATAAAAATGGACATTTAGCAAAACAACCCCCATTTTTTGGACAGTTACCAAAAAAATCCCAATTTTTATTCTAGTAATTAACCATACAAATCAACCATACAAATCGGCACTTTAAAATGATGCATATGAACAACAAATAGTGGAATATGAAAAGCGAAAACAACACATCTAAATGACCTGAAAGGCTGAAAACATTCATCCTACATCGGAATTCCAGTGTTTGACATACTTTCTACATTTACAAATTACAAAGCTACAAGCAAAAACCTCAAATATTGTCTGCAGAGCACCCTTAGCTAGTCAGCTATAGCCATATGGGAATTAGAGACCATCGGAGCCCCAGCTTGTTGCGCAGTCTCAGAGCCAATATTTGTTGTCATACGGGCTACATGAGTAGATGACTCCCAAGCAGGCAAAGACGTATTCTGCATCCTCGTATCAACTAATCAACGAACAATCTATAGTAGCCCCTGTTTAGTGTTTCATGACAGCACAAAGAAGCCCCTACTTCTTGTTTCATTACAGAAGCAAAAATTCATCAAAAAAGCAACAAAACAACCCCTATTTCTTGTTTCATGACAGCATAAACACAATCCCTTATTTGATGTTACATTAAAGCAGAAAAAATTCAGCAAAAAACACCAAAGCATGCCCTATTTCAGCACCAAAACGTCGAACAATAAACACCCAAGATTGACCACCATCTACAACAGCAAAAACACTCCAATTTCAGCACCAAAATAAAAGTTGTTGGAACATCACCCAAATTGCCTAAAGAAAACTGAACAGCAGCAGGCCCTACAACAGCTAATATATATCCTTTTCTAATTTCTAATTTTAAGTTTTTATATAGAAATGATATATCATAGATAATTTGATAATTTTATTATATACACATCAATAAAATACTTCAAATAAGATTGTAAGAATTCAAAATACATATTTATATTGCAAATGGATATTGTGAATACTATACAAAAAGATAACTAACAGTATTGACATCAATACTACCAAAATAAGCATCATGCCAAAAGATATTGTGAACACTGAAGCCCTTTTTCTAAATGCGTACATGTAGAAACATAACCAACTATTGCTACAATGAACAATTTCCAAAAGTCTTCATATAAAATTGTGAAGATAAGAGCAAGATTATCTGAAAAAATTTAGTCATATTGCTAACTTCGTATTAAACAAAGATAAATATGGGGACTTTCTGAAAGCAAGATTCCGAATTTGTATAAAGATAAGTAAATTCATAGCCTAACTCAAAGTTCTATAACAATTCCCAATAGGGGAAGCCATTTGATATGTGATGGGAATAATCAAGGAGTACCTTATCATCCTCAAAAACCATCTTTGTAGGAATCTCCTTGTTGATGATTTTATCAAATATGCAACAAAGAGTAATCAATTAAAAAAAATTAATTCCAATAAAAAGCCTACTGATTGCATGAAATTTGAAGTCAATACCAAGAGGGCAAAGAAGATGATAAACATGCACATGTGAATTCTTTTCCTTTTTATTTTTCTTTTTAAAGTAGTGGTGCTACCATGCTAGGGTGAGTAAGAAAATGTCAAATAATTGGTGGATGATTCCAGGTAACATAAGGAAGTCTAATTTGATGTTCAATACCATGCCTTGGGAAAATAAAGAATGTGTCAGCGTGAGATTAGGGGTGGGCGCGGGACGCGACGGGACGGGACGGAGGTCGTCCCGCGTCCCGTCCCGCGTAGTTTTTGCAGGACGGGACCGGGACGGGATTTACTCTTTTTTTCTTCGTCTCGCACGGGCCTTGTCCCTCACGGGACGGGACGGGCCTTGTCCCTCGAATAAAAAAGATTATAAAAAGTTCAAAATTTCATGTATATTTTGCGATTTTCAAAGACGTAACACTTATAAATCTATAAAAAAAAATTTATATTTCATGGATTTTCCTATATATATACATACACATATAATATAATATAATATAAGTGTGTATATATATACCACACGGTGTGTAACACACCTGCAGTAGCTTGCTAGTGTGATACATTTTTTTTTTTTTTGATTAGGTAAAAATTCGAAGGTCAGAAAAGCCTGACTCATCGAGAGGCCGACAAAGTCGGCAGACGGCGAACCGTCTAACATACAACCTGAAAAATATAAAAAACCAGACAATCAACGAAATGAAACAAGCAACAAAAACTCTACACCAAGACGTCCTAAGAAGACCAACTCCAAAACAGCTGAGGAAGCCGCCGAAGAACGAAGCCAAGCACCACCGGAAAGTGGTACCGCGGGCCAGCGGTACAGCAGGACTCTATCTCCTGTGGGTGGTGCAGACGAACTCTAAGAAAACTCAATCCTGAATACGGAGTCGCTCCTGAGCGCACCACCACGACCCCAGCCAGTCCCGACTCCAGACTCCACACCCCCCAACCAAGCAGAAGACCTCCTAGAAACAACGGAAGCAGAGCAGCAAGTTGCTCGAACAAAACGCCAATAAGATTTCACCTGCAAGAATATTGTCAAAACCCTTGCGGGATTTGGTCATACCCTTTCGGGTGGATTTACTCAAACCCTTTCGGGATTTAAATCTTGCTGGTAAAAAACTAGTTTAAATATAAAAATAAATATATAAAAGGAAATATATTTATTTTTATATAAAAACCAAAGAATTTAAACCACATAATTTTTTTTTTAAGAAACACGAACGTGGCGTGCAAGGATGAAAAACATCCTTGCACGCCAAGGTTAACTGATAGCCCGCTGCAACACGCCGGCCAGCACCAGCACGCCAAGAACCGCGGTGACGGCGACCCACCGACGAGCCAGAACACCAGGGAGAGGAAGCAGGGAGGAGGCCAAGGGAAAGGACACCGAACTCCGGTGAGACAACCAAACAGAGCAACCCAGGGAGAAACGGGAAGCTAACCCCAAATTACACAGGGAAGGTGGTCGGGTAGGAGGAGAAAGCTTCGACAATTTGTGTATGAAGGATCAAATTGGCCAAATCAAGAATGATTTGGAGAGGGTGACGGGAAAAGGATGGGGATAGAAAGGGATTTTCTAGGGAATTTTGGCCAAGTATAGGATGGATTTGGGAGAATGACCAAGAAAGGTTATCAATTAGGGATTTTGAGATAGTATTTTGGGGGTGATAGTTGAACAGCAGTAATGGTAATCAAAAGAAAGTTTCGAAAGGAAGGATGAGTTTCATCCAATTTGATAGGCAAAATTCTATACACACTGTGTAAGTTTTTTTTTTTTTTTTTTTGATAAGGAAAGAATTCGGGTGGGCTGACCCTACCCGGCAGCATCCTTGCGGATGAGGTCAAGGAGACCAGGATCGTTTTTAATATCGACTCCTCGGGCAGAGTGGCTAAGGTGTGCAACCTTATCCGCCACTCTATTTCCCATGCGAGGAACATGGAAGAAAACTACGTCTTCCATAGTCGATAGCTGGACTTGAACATCCGACAATATTAGTTCGATCTCCCAGGGGCATTTGGATTTCCTATTTAAGTGATCGATGATAATCTTGTTGTCGCCTTCAATCTGGATCTTTCCTATATGTACTTGCCGCACCTGTTGGATCCCTAGTTTAAGAGCTAATGCTTCCGCTTTGAGTGGATTTTGCTTGCCCAGGCGTTGGTGGTGTACTGAAATCGGGTGACCAACCCAGTCCCTAATAATGGCACCTGCTGAGCTTTCGCCGTTAGAAAGTGTTGAACCGTCGAAGTTTAGTTTGAAAGTGCCTAAGGGAGGCTTCCGCCATGAAATTGTTTTTTGATTCTTACTTTGTTTTTTGACAAGGTACTGTCGAAGCGGGCGAAACTCTTCCTCAAAGTCAACCTCAGCAGCCGATGTCTTATTCCAGTTATCTATATGGGATTTGATCAGTCGTAAGGCCGTATCTTTTTGCGGGATTGCAGCCTGTTGAAACAGATGTTTGTTCCTGACACACCATGTCGTCCACCACGAGAAAGCGAGGTTGGACAGAGCGGAAGGAGGAAGGCTCTTCCCAAGGGTAGATAGGATGGGCTTAATATCCCTGGACTGTGCGATCAGGCAGACAATTTGTTGCCTGGCCTGGGGCGGAAGCTGGTGTATCGCTTGGATGAAGGAACACTCCAAAAACAGATGGATCTCATCCTCAGGTGCCGCATTACACATAGAGCAGGTAGGTGGGACCGAAGCACCCCTGTTGGACAGCCTCGAAGCGGTTGGGAGGCCATCCTGAGTGATCTTCCAAAGAAAGTTTTTAACTTTTGGAGGTCTGTTAATTTTCCAAATCCAGGCATTACGGTCTGGAAGTGGTGCCGACTAAGCTATAATCAATTTATATGCACTGGCAGTAGTAAACCAGCCTTCCCTGTCCGGCCACCAGTATAAGCGGTCTTGCATAGTCGAGGTAGGTAGGGGAATATCTTGGATCTCATGCACTATATCAATTGGGAGAGCCTCTTTAAGCTTTTCTGTCCACCACTTACCCCCCAGAATATAATCACTAACATTTTCGTCTTGATTGTAACTTTGAGGGCATTCTTCCCTGTTTGATAGAGGCGAGGTTGAGATCCAATTGTCTGTCCAAAACTTAATAGCTCGCCCATCTCCAACTGACCAAATAAGCCCCTCTTTAAACTTATCGATTAGAGCAGACAACTTAGACCACTGCCAAGAGCTAGATCCGTTGTTTTTGTATTCGAAAATACTGGCAGAACGCAGGTATTTATGTCTAATCACTGACACCCATACATTACCCGGTTTGGCCAGAATTTTCCACAATAGCTTCATTTGGAGAGCCACGTTCATGTCGCTTGATTTTCGAATTCCCAACCCTCCACATTGCTTCGGTTTACAGATCCTGTCCCAGCTAATCAGCGGCCGATATTGGAGATCCTTGTTCCAAAAGAAAGAACGGTTTATCTGGTCGAGTTCTTTGTGCACAGCCGCGGGGAGCATAAAATTTTGCATAGCATATAACGACTTAGCGGACAAGTTGGAGTTGATCAAGGTGGCACGACCTTGTTGGGAGAGGGCATTAGCCCTCCATTTTGTCAATTGTTGTTTCGATTTACAGATGATCTCTTCGAACGTGCTTTTAGTGACTGTTCCGTTGATAATGGGACAACCTAAATACTTTTCTATTGAATTTTCATTAGGGATATCGAGGCAGGTGCGTAGTTCGAGGATCCTATGGTTTGGGATACCTTTTGTAGCTTGGAAACTAGATTTATGGTAGTTGACCTTTTGGCCCGACACTTTGCAGTATGAATCAACAATCGCCTTCACCGTGCGCCCCGCATCCAAACTACCTTTTGAGAAAATTATGATATCATCGGCAAAGGAAAGGAACGGAATCCGAGGGCCATTATGTCCAATCGGGAACCCAATGTGTGTTTTTTCTAGGCAAGCTTCAGCAGCTAGTTTCCGGGCCAGAATCTCTGCCCCTAAAATAAAGAGGAAAGGAGATAGCGGATCCCCTTGGCGAAGACCCCGAGATGGATAAATCAGATCCGTAGGGCCATTGTTGACTAATACTGAGAAAGAAACCGACGTAATACATTCCATTATCCAGGAGATAAAAGTGTCGTGAAAACCAAACCTTTGAAGCACCTTTTGAATAAAGTTCCAGTCAACTCTATCGTATGTTTTTTCCATATCCAGTTTTATTGCTAGCCATCCTTCCCGGCCCCTCCGATTTTTGTAGGAGTGGAAGATTTCATGAGCTATTAGAACGTTATCTTGAATAGCTCTGTCTGATACAAAGGCACCCTGAAGAGGATGAATAAGTTTACCAATGACCCTTTTCATTCTGTCAGTTAGGATTTTGGAGATAATTTTGCAGACATTGGAACATAAACTGATAGGGCGGTAGTGACTGGTGGCCGTGGGATCGTCTCTTTTAGGGAGGAGGGAGATAAATGTATGGTTTATTTGTTTAAGCATTTTTCCGGAACGGAAAAACCCTTTGACCGCATAGGTTACAGATTTACCTATGATATCCCAATATTTTTTTATAGAATTCAGCAGTGAAGCCATCCAGACCCGGTGATTTATTCCTCCCTAAGTTAAAAACTGCAGATTTAATTTCCGAGTTGGATGGGAGTTTTGTGAGGAAGCTTTTTTCCTCCGACGAGATGGAAGGCTGAATTAGGTCTAGCAACTCGCCGAGGAGCCTGTTGTCTATTGGTTCTTTCTTAAATCTCTTCTCGAAATCCTTTTTGATCTCATTCCTAACATTCTCTTCGCCCACAACAACCGTGCCAGAGGAAGAGACGATGTTGCGAATCTGTTTCCTGTGCCTACGGCCAGTCGCCACTCGGTGAAAGTATACAGTGTTGGAATCCGATAGTTTGAGGTGTTTAGTTTTAGCTCTTTGGCTCCAAAACGATTTTTGAAATATTAGGAGCTTCTCTTTCTTGGTGATCAGGCGCTTTTCCTTGCTTTGATTAGTTTGAGAAACAATCCCGGTACCCGAGGATTGAATATGTAGCAGCTCCGACTCCACCTCTTTTAATTGCCGGAAAATGTTCCCAAAACTCGTTTTATTCCATTCTTTTGCTTTTTTTTCAGTATTTTTTGTTTGAACATTAATTGGAACATGGCAGAGCCAGGGCAAGTAGCCCTCCAGGATTGTTTAACTACGTTACGGAAATCTTTCCAAAGTAACCATGCATTTTCGAATTTAAAAGGTGGGGCTTTGAAACTAGGATTAACTTCAAAAGAGATGGAAATTGGACAATGGTCCGAGGTAGAGAAGGCGCCATTGTATGTGATCAGGTTAGGAAAAGCTTCGATGACCGGTTGATGTACAAGCACCCGGTCAAGCTTTTCACGGATGTTAAAATTCTCCTCCGGGTTTTTCCTCCACGTGTAAGGGTTGCCAAAGGTGGGAAGGTCTAGTAGTGAGCATTCGTTTTTAAACAAGATAAGTCGAGAAAACCTGGATGCCCGAAGGGAGGCACCGCCAAGCTTATCAACACTGCATAGGATCTCATTAAGATCTCCCAGAACAATGCACGGAATAGTTGCGTCATTGATAATCGTTTTTAATAGTTCCCAAAATGGAACTTTCTCACTTGGTGTGGGTGGTGCATAGACAAATAGGGCTAAGATTGGAAACCCAGCAAGCAGGCTATCCAATCTTAGGCCGATAATACGCGGAAAGTGGACAACAATGGAGATATTGAAATCTAGTAGCTGGTGAGATTTCCACAAGAGTCCTATTCCACCAGATCGCCCGATAGCCGGTGACCAAGCTCCTTCATCAAAACCAATATTTCTCCACATTTTGTCGTCCGGAATATTTTCCGTCTTAGTTTCCGCTAGTGCCATGATTTGTATATGTTCGTTTTTACACATTGAGTCAATTTCCGTCCAGAACGTTCTTTTCCCTATCCCCCTACAATTCCGAAAGCACATCTTCATATATGGTTGTCGATGGTAAAAGGACTAGGATACAGAGTCCTTAAACCAAGATGGTTTTGATGTATTGTTATGGTGGGGTCCACATCAGGAATTTGATAATGTAGGAATCTGGTGCTTGTCGGATGGGTTGTTGACAACAAATTTAATGCAAAATAAACAGGCATGTTGGAGGGCTTGAAGCAACAAGCCGCACCGAATGACAATATATATTCAAGAAGCTTATGACTTGATCCCTTTAGTTGGGGAGATGTCCAACCAGTTCTTCGATGTACTATTCTGCACACACCTTTTAGCAGGAAAGATGATTTAATATCCAAATACAGGGCGTCCATGCCAAATACAAGAACGAGAGTAGCAGAAAAGCAATCTCCAAGCAGTTCCAAACCAAAACTCAACCATAAGGACACTCGAGGGGCAGCAAAATGAGGGAGGGCACAGTCAGTGAGGCAATGAAACTGTTCCAAATCAAGACTCCAGTCGGTGCTTTTTCGGGGCGAAAATTTGCCGACCCCAAACAAGTGGTACCAAATATCATATTTATTTTTCTTACTAGCAAATCTTGACAAAGTAATTACATAGCAAATAAACTTACTAGGCAATGAAGTCTTATCTAAAGACATTTCAGCATGAAGTGATAACACGACATAGGGAGGGAAATCAAAAAAGGACTTAATAACATCAGTAAGCGCAAAAACAGCCTTAACAATCTCCGATTTATAGAGCACAGATTTACAGGCAGGTTTAAAGAGATCCTTTACAACATAATCTAAGTATAGTAAGGGTCCAGGAAGTCTTCGACCCGGAGAGCCCATGATCACAACCATGGTGTAAATGGAGAATAACACTACACTCTCAAGGGATTCCATAGCCAAAGCCAGAGCCACTGCTAGCATTTCGTCCACGCTAGTCTGAACATCCATTCGGGATGTATGTGGATAGAGAGCACAGATCGCTTTCACTATTCTATTCACTCCCCAAGAGGGAATGAAAATCATCAGCACAACCACAGCCGAAGCCCAGAACATACTATCATAAACATATACATTGGAACCCAAATTTTCATTCGAGTTGAGGAAAGAGGACATAATAGCTCCAATCACAACAGTTTTTTCAAGGCCCGAAACTCGGGGGGTAGGGGGTGAAGAGGCCGTAACCTCTAGCACCGGGTTTTCCGACCACCAAAAGGCAGCAATTATTCTGAACATAAATATGCAATTCAGTAAAGCCAGATGAGAGATTATGTATATTGAAGAGGAATGTACATGTTCAACATATTTGTGCAAACACCAGTGAGTTTTGTATTGTACCTGTGCAACTGAAACAGCAATGTAGCAGCCAAGAGCTCTATGGCGGAATTCATATTCAACCAGCTGCTCAACCTCAAGAGACTTGGCAAAAAATACTAGAGGAGTAGCCACAAATGTACAAGACGAGACAACGTAGTTAGATTGAAACCAACAAGCTGGGCTAAATATTTCAGTCACAGATTTTATGGAAAAAACTTCATTATTAGAACTGGAGACAGGAACAATAAACGCCCCAAAACCCAAATTTTGTTCCAGACCCGAAAAACGGGGGGTAAGGGGTGTTGAGGAGAGAACCTCAACCAGACCACCCCTCGTTTGTTTAGAGTTCATTCCATTCATCTCGGACGAGGCCAAGATGGGTTCACCTGCACCATATTTACCACTGCTCACTGCAGATTTTAATAACCAGTAGATAGGTATAAAATACATACCAAGACCGAAAGTTAAAAGCTTAGCATGCTTCAATTTGCAATAAGATAGGTGTCTAAAAACCTGATTAATTAAGTACCAACGCACAAGATAATGTATTAATATAAAATTAGATTGAATACCGAGGTGACCATGGAAATACATACTCAAGCAAATGAGTTCTTCCAAATTAAAGACATCTTTTTTTCCTTTGAGCTTCCTTTTGTCTGCCAACTGAAGGTAACTTCCTGCACCAGCACCACCCATCTTCTAAAGAAGCAACAATGGAGAAGACGAACAAGGCTGCCCGGATTAGACGGAGACCCAATCCTCAGAGAACCGCCATCAGCAGCGCCCCGGATTTGAGCACCCCCAGACAGAGAGTAGGGATGCTTATTGTCGCCTCCAACACCACTATTTCGACCCAGACCCAACATCCGAAGCCAGGCAAACAGCGCCTCTCACAGACAAACGCACCGGAGGCAGAACCAGTCCACCCGCAGTCCCAATCGTCGCCAGCGAACATCCTTCCTTAGAGACCGGAGGAGAAACGGACCATACCCGTCGAAGAGCACCACGATTTCCAGACCATTGGCTCTCAATTTTTCCAGCCAAAGCTTGTTTTCAGAGGGGATAACAACTTTGAAGGGGCACGAAGGAAGACCAGCCACTAGAATGGCCGGAATCCTCGCGATTTGTCGGCGACGACGGATATCGGAGTTAGGGTTGATTTCTGGGAAGGTGTTGAGATGGGAAATTGGGGGCGCGTTCACAGGCGCGTTCTCCATTCTTTTGGGGATGGTAATTACCTCATATGAAAACAACATTTTATACACACTGTGTAAGTCTATGCAATATATCTATATATAGATTATATATATTACAGGTATAACATATTAATATTATTATTATTATTATTATTATTATTATTATTATTATTATTATTATTATATATGCAGGACGGGACGGGATTTGCGGGATTGAGACGGATCGTCCCGCGTTCCGTCTCGCATAATTTTTGCGGGACGGGATTGACTTTTTTTTTTTGAAATCCCACCGGGATCGGGACGGGACCGGGACGGACTCGGGACCGGACCGGGATTTGCGGGATTTGTGTCCACCCCTACTTGAGATATTGGAAATAAATAGAAGATAAATGTGAGTCATGAGGATACAAAGCAGATTCTTTTGCTTTACATATGGTATGCCTGCAGAGTTTTGACTATGAAAGAGATGGTATATAAAAAAGATCATCATAAATTGCAATTATCTAAAGCCTGGAGTATCAACTGATCAAAAGCAACTTGTTAACTAGCCTGAAGAGTTTTGGCATGTCTCTCACATGCTTCCTTTTTTTTTTCCTTGTTCACATCTCCTTTCCAAGCTCCCCTTTATCCCCAATTTTCTATCATCCATCGTGACCTTGAGTTGCTTCTTCTAGTTCAATCTTAACTTAAATCATGCTTCCACTAAACAGGGGCTAATCTGAATCATAATATATATGCTTTGCAACAGACATATCTAAGGGCATCCGCATCCATGTCGATTTCTAGGGTTTCTTAACCCCCATTTATCACTTTCTCTCTCCTTAAAAATCTCAACTTACTTTTTTTTACCTACATCAATACGGGTTTCTAGAGTTTCTTAACTTTACTTTTCACCATTCATTATATATTATTATTATTACAATATGTTTAAGAGTAATACTATATATTATTTATAATTGTAATATATTTTGTAAAAATTAATATAATACTGATATTTAATGAAATGTTTTTTTTTTCGGAAAAAAATTGTCTAAAGTGCAAATAATACACCGTAATTTGAAATGTAAACATTCTCATTGGAACAAAAAAACATCAAAACATAAGTGAAATGTAAATGAAATACAAGGAGTACATGTCATCATTCATGAAATGAAAAACATCGAAATACATGGGATTAGACATGAAATCATAGAAGAAAATTCAATAATTCATTGATCCATTTCCAAACTTCTGTCATATATGTTCAACCAAATCTTCCTTTAATTGATAGTGGGTAATCCTGTTCCGAAGTTGCATTCGGTTTTCGATGTATTCATCCATGGAGGTTTGTTATCGGTTGGAGTATGTAGTGTCATTACCCTCCACTTGGTCAAACTGTGATAAATCGAAGGAAAGACTGTAATTCTCTCGCTCGTCCTCCACTATCATATTGTGCAAAAATACACAAGCTCTCATTATCCTCCCCACTAAAGTTATGTCCCATGCAAGTGCTGGATTTTTTATTATGGCAAATCGAGCTTGTAGGACCCCGAAAGCTCACTCGACATCATTTCGAGTAGCCTCTTGATATGTAACAAATAACTTAGTCATTTCTCCTTGCGGAAGCTTGATAGATAGTATGAAAGTTGCCCAATTTGGGTAAATCCCGTCAACTAGGGGGGTAGTAACTCATATTAAATTGATTTTTGTTGACTTCAAAGCACACTGGTGGAGATATACCTTGTAACACATAATATTATCGAATATAGGAGAATGATCAAGAACGTTGATATCATTACATGTACCGGGGTGCCAAAGAATGTGTGCTAGATCCATAGATCATACGATGCAACTTCCTCTAACATGATGGTTAGTTTGCCGTCTTTTCCTTCGAGCTGACCTTTGATTGTAGTTGGATAATTCTTCCAATGCATACAATTGATACTACCGATCATACCCGTGAACCCTTGTTGTGCAAGTACATGAAGAAGGCGTTGTATGTCTATTGTGTTTGGCCTCCGAAGGTATGTATCACCAAAAGAAGCTATTACGCCATCCACAAAGTTGGACAAGCATAGCCTTGAATGTATAATACTTCAAATAGCATCTTGGCAAAGAATATTTGCATGCCGTATTTTAAAAGAATCTTTATCAGAGCATTGAAATACTAACCTCTTTCCTCTTCTCAGGAGCATCTTATCAGAGCATCAAAAGAGTAAACTCTATCTTCTTCGCACAGAGCATCGAATGCATAACCTTTATCTTTTTTTGTAGAGCATCTTAATTGAACATTGAATGCATAATAGTAATACAACGATGTGAAACATTTGAAAACACTAGGGTGGCAGACCCGTGCTACGCACGGGCCATTTTTTATATCAAATATGATTGAATTGAGCCTATAAATATGTGAAGAAATTCAAGGTGAAGAAATAAAATGTGAGCTTTAAAGTATTTATAATTATAGATGATGGAAAAAACCCACCTGACAATAAAGTAGCTACTAACGAAATATGAAATTAGCACAAATTATCTTATAGTATACACTTTTGTCACCATCGATATATACAGAACAAATTATTTAATCCATTGGATATACTTGTAGCAACGCATTTAGTTTGGAGTTCAACCAATTCCATGTTGATTTTCCATAACATGTGTTAACAGTCAACACTTGATGTCCTTCCAATCTTCTATGGAGGGTAAAACTGGAGTAAAAATTCATAATATACTTATTAATGCAATATCGATAAAAAAAATTGATAAAAAATTAGAGTTCAATGAGGAAATCGTATGCATTAAACTCTTGCATATATCAAGAAAATTGTCTTTATTATATATTAGATAGTTGCTCTTTTGGTTTCGTCAAACCTAATTGTTAAAACTGTCTTTTTGTTTACTAAGATATAATTAGGCAAATGACTTGCTTACAAAGTTGCGTACACATTCTAAGGTATATATATATACACTCCTTGTATGTTTCAAGAGGTTTGAAGGATCATTAAACCATCTTTTCCCTCTTTAATTGTTCAGTCTCCCCGAAGAATGAACATATACAATCAATGGAAATGTGCCACCAAATTGGGAAACATGCAGTCTTGTTCTATACTATATACTTTTATCATATAAACATATAATATAATTTCATGTACATACTTAAACTAAATGTGAGATATATTAGATCTACTTTGTCACAACCTTGAATTTTAATTGATTTGTTGTACCCTCGATTAATTTAGAATGACTTTAGTGTTGTTATCATGTATGCCCAAATCATTTAAATTAAAATCAATCAAATTATTTATTCTCCTTTTCAATTTAATTTCATGCTCTTACAAACCCCAACAGGAAAGCATCACAACATCAAGATAATCAAAAAGTTTTGACATTGGCAAAAGAACCAAGAGGGGCTCATTTGCTGCAAGGGCCAAGCAATCATTTCATTGGTCCAAACAAACCCGAAAACATAATAGCAATATATAGCATAAAGTTAACCACAAAGCCTGAACATTTCAATAAAAATCATCAGATCAGACCATAAGTAAACCATACAACTACTTCATATTCATCCTATAACTTATTTCCCTCTCTTCTAGATATGATCAGTGGGTCAAGCCTCATAAGCAACATGAATCCCAACACACAACCCAAAGGTAACTATCACACACTCAAATATCAATACCAAATTCAGTACCACATATCACAAATTCCCAATCATTTCGTCCTATAAGCAAATGAGAATGACAATTGAATACAAAAGGAAGAAATTTTACCTTAGACAAAGTAGTCCTCTTCTTGGTAAGCTTATCTTGCTTGGCCTTAACCCTTTGCTCGTCAGCCAAAATAGACATTCTCTTTGCAGTCTTAGCATGTAAAGGCCCGGATTTTTGAATAATAAATATCAACAAATAATATAAAATGGATTTAAGAAAAAAAAAAAATATATATATATATATATATATATATATATATATATATATATATATATATATATATCGAATATTTTAAGAAAAACTCGTCTTTAAATTACTAAATCGAAATTGAAACTCTTAAAGCGAATTCCGGCCCAATTTTTAACTGTGAAGGACAATTCTATCGTTTTGCCTCGGAATTTGAAATAAACTTTGGGATGTCGATATCTTCATAATTTTAAAGCGTTATTTTGATCGAGTCGGGTTAATGTCGAGTGAGCGGGTTCGAGGTTTATTTTCCGGGTAATTTTTATTTCCGATTGGGACCAATTGTTCTCCCACTTTCTTTCATCCGAAATCAGTTCCAGTCAGGTAGTGATTCACCTCATTTTGTCATCTTCCCTTCTTCTTATCCAAATGTTCAGAATCCAGCTCCTCTTTCCCCCTTTGTGTCGACATGAGCACTACAACAACACCAAGCCCTCCCTCTCTCGTGTCCAAACGCAGCAAATGTCCAATCCCCTCCTCCATTTTCTTTTCAAACAAATCCTCCCATGCTCAGCCACCTGCACCCTCCTCGTCGTTAGCAGCAGCTCCTCCGCCTCTTGTCGTCGCCACGAGCCGGCAGCAACACCATCACCATCAGTCACCTTACTGGAACTGTCTCCCTGTTCTCCGACGAGACAAAACCACCCACCTCACCCCTTCTCTCTCGTTTCCGTCGAGCAACCCAGTAGCAGATTCTTCCTCCTTCCTCCGAGCAACAGCAGTCGTCGGCCGAGCAAGTCCCCGCCGTCCCCTTCCCTCTGTTTTCGCGATTCAGGATGGTAAGGCCTCGCTCTCCTTTCTTTTTTTTGCTTCGAAACACAATAAAGTTCCACCTTTATAAGCTTCTCCGTCCGACCCAGGCCCCCGAAGCTCTTTCCCGTCGATTTTCCGCCGGAGCCGCCCTCGAGCATCCCGAAATCGGAGATCGGAGCCGTCGGTAATCTTCTTTTTCTCCTTCCTCCCTTGCTGCGTTTTGTTCTAATTGTCTGGGTGTGTAGTCGGGGTCGGGGTTCAGGCGGAGTGATAGAATCTCAGGCCGAGAGGAATCGCCGCCGGCAGGCCGGATTCCCTTCTTCTCCCTTCGTTTTCCTTCGGCAAAGGCGGAGATCTGTTCATCATTGAGGAAGGCAGGTACGGATGGGATCTGGGCCTATTTTCTGGGCCTCTATCCGGGTCGGATTCCGGGTCTTTTTGTGAGGGAGAAGGAGAACCGGGTTGGGTCTCTTCAGATTGGGTTTCGGGTTGGGCCTTCCATTTCGGGTTGGTGAGTTGGGGTTTGGGCCTGATTTCTCTCTTTTGGGATGTTGTTGTTATGCGTGGTTTCTATATATATGTTATATGAATTTCGTTATAAGCATTTAGTTAATGCTAAATTAATTCTGAAATATTATTAATATTATTAATACTATGATTGGTGATTTTATAAATTATGGAATTTTATTATATTAATATGGTTTTTAAAAGAGGCATTATTTGGAATATGTATGGAGTGTTGTTCTAAATTGTAATTTGAGAAATGATTTAAAACGAGTTCCCAAGCTTTCGGAAATATCTTTTAAGAATTTGTGTTGGAAAACCAAAATGCCGGAATTAATTCTATAATATGATTTTGAGGTATTGGTTTTAAGGTTTAAATGTTTAATGTCGGGATTCTTTGTCTTGGTTTGATGATGTTGGTTTTAAAAAGGAAATTGGGAGAATGATTTTGGTTGATGTGGATAGTGTCGGAAAGGTTTTGGAAAAATGATTTTACCATCGATTGGTTTGAGGATGTTGAGAACTCGGGATTCGTGTGTATGAATGATGGACCAGTAGCTTATGGAAATGACTTGATGATAGGTGTGGATTGCTTTGGACTTGCATTTGGGCCCTTGCTTGTGTTATCTTGCTGTTCTGCATCTTCAGGTAAGTTCCCTAGGGGGCTTACTCAGGTTGGACATTCATGCCTGTTGTTGCATTTTATGTTAGGTGTTGCATATGCATAAAAGCATGCCATGTAGTATCCTGTTTAGGTTGCACTAATTGAATGAGCATCTGCTTACTTTATGCGTTTGAAACAGAACGGCCGTTATCTGTGATAGTCCTAGAGTCTTTGCTAGGGTCATAGGGTAGCCCAGCCTCATCGGGTACCCTGAGTCAATCGAGTCATAAACTTCCTTATATTATGAGATGCCTGCGGGCTTTATTGTGGAGCGGGTTAGGCATGCGTGCCGCCCGATTATGATGGAATACATTCACGAGCTGGCCAGTCTCCGCCCTATCGGAAGGGGGTGGAGGTAGGAGAGGGATATGCCACTTGGCATTGTCTTGGGCCCTTTACAGTATTTTTACACATTATTATGAATAGGAGCATGTTAGTGTGTTTGATTTTCGTATTGCATTAGAGCATCTTTATTAGGTATAGCACATACTATGTGGCCTCAGCGAGGACTGCCGGTCCCGCATGAGTGGCTCGATCTGACTCCTTTCCCCGTTCTTCTTTCAAAGGTATTTTCTGCAGATTTTGAATGCTCGATGTCTATATGGCGGGGTTCCCTTTTGGCGAATCGAAGAATCTGGCTAATACCCTAACTTAGTAAAATGGTAATTATTCACTCGTGATTTGGTTTTGACCCGGCTCTGCCGTGGCACTTGTGTCTTTATTTTGCTTCTGCTTTACTTCTGTTGAAATGGATTCCGCGACATAGTCTTAGGACAGGTTAAGGGTACCCAACGGCCCCTTCGAGGTGTTTTGGGTTTGAAATCCCTCTTTTTACTAATCTTAAAACGAGTTTGAAACCTCGACCTGTACCTGGATTGCAAGATCCGAACAAGGGGTTTCATCCCTTGAAACGTAACCCGGAAATCATAATTCTGGGCCATTACATAGCATATGGATTCAGCTTCAACATCACATTCAAGTTCTTCAGAGGGTTCTTCTTCAGTATCACCCTCTTCACCTCCTTCTTCCCAGGCTTTACCACCGATTGGATCTCATCGAAGTTCACAATTCTAGCAAGATCACCGTTCAACATCTTGGGCCACGTCAGCAGATAGTTAGTTCTTCTTCTTCTCTGAAGCCTTGTCGAATGAGCCATAGATCGAATCAAGCTTTTCAATTACACTCTTGGTCCAAATCACAAACCTCCCGAGGTGACCACCAGGAGCCAATTTCAGCAGATTGAGACAAACCACATGGAAAGAAAATATAAGTAAGTTATTAGCTTTAAAAAAAATCTAGAGATTTCCTACTTGAATAGAATCAAAGAGAAATTGAAAATTAAATAAATTCTACAAATCGTAAACAGAGGGAGGGAGGTGGGTTGAAGATTAGCTATATTCCTATATATATATATAAATGATGACCAGTTGATCGGATAGAATGTATTAGAGGTATAAATAGCCAAATTGAATTGTAAGTCTTTTCATTTACCCAAAAGAGAAGTTAAAAACATTAAAAGGAATGAATAGATAATTAGTAAGTCTTTTCATTTATCCCATGCCATTTATATTTTTACACAAATAGGTGAAAAGACTTTTGCCCTAAATTGTACGGAGTAACTAAGAAAGAAACCGTTATGGCCTTTGGCCTTTCTAATTCCCATCAAATTTATCTTTAAGAAAATGTGTCATTTTAAACAAATAACGTACTCGAGATTTTTTTTTAAAAGTGTGATTTGAGACAAACGATCATACTCTATTAAGAGAATATAAACAAAAAAATGTTAAACGTCAATTAATTTTGAATGATGAAGCTAAATGACGTATAAAATCAAATGTGGTAAGTAAAAAAACATAAAAATGAATTTTAGCTTGTTATATACTTTGCTAATCAATTAATATAGTGATGATGTGAATTCCCATATAAAAACATGTGTGGAATATAGACAGACAATAAAAACGGATTATAGTAAAACTACATAAATTGATCTTTTTAGGATTTGAACTTGTGGCCAAGTAAAACGTAGGTAACAACCTATAATGAGCCAAAGAAATCATTTTTTTGTGAAAGCAAAGAAATCATTTTGAAATTAAATGGATGAAAAAAAATAAAAAAGAGGTAGATGAATATTTAAAGGCAAATGAGCATAAATTATAGATTATGAGGCTCCAAAAAATATAACTCACAAACGGGAGAAATTAAATGGATAAAAAAAATTAAAAAGAGATAGATGAAGATATAAAGGCAAATGAGCAAAAATTATAGATTATGGGGCTCCCAAAAATATAACTCACAAAGCGGGGGAAAAAACTCACAAACGGGAAAAATTAAATGGATGAAAAAATAAAAAAGAGATAGATGAAGATATAAAGGCAAATGAGCAAAAATTATAGATTATGGGGCTCCCAAAAATATAACTCACAAAGTGGAGAAAAAATTAAAAGGAACATGTAGATGATGGGATTTGAACTTGTGATCATTGAGGTCTTAACAACATTGATAACCACTATGCTAATATGTTTTTATGATACAAAATGAATAGATATGATAAAATAGTGAAAACTTTAAAGGAGTAAATGATGGCAATAAATTGTCCATGAACACAACTTTTAAGGTTTATATAGATATAGATATAGATATAGATAGATAGATACACCATACAACAATGTGAAGATCCATTTCACTTAGGGAAATGAAACACTTGAAACCACATTACCAAACATACAAGTTGCATCGAAGCCTTGTCAATTGTCAGGAAACAACTCCTTCGCGAGTAGGGCTGTTATATGAGCTGAACAGCTCGAGCTCGACTCGAAAAAAGCTCGATTCGAGCTCGTTCACTTACCTAAACAAGCCGAGCTTGAACATGATTTTAAACGAGGTTGAAAGCTCGACTCGTTCGATTTAGGCTCGAATAGCTCAAAATGTATGGAATTTCTAAAAGTTTCTTTAAGTTAATATGTTATGACCAAGTAAAACTACTTAAAGCTCGAAAAAAGCTCGGCTCGACATCGTTTATTTACTAAAACAAGCCGAGCTTCAACAAAAAAAAAGCTCGTTTAAAAATTAGGCTCGGCTCGGCTCGAGCTCGTTTAACAAATGAACCAAGCTTGAACATGGCAAGCTCGGCTCGTTCGGCTCGAATAACACCCCTATTCACGAGTCCGTCCCTGCATTTGATTTGCCAATCTTCAAGGTTAGGCTCCATTATCAGCTTGTTAAGCATTGCAAACTTTTGCGCAATCATGTTATCACGAGCAGCTTTTGCCTTATCCCCTTCCATTTCCTTGTTTCTTTCTCCAGCTTGCTCAAAAAAAAAAATTTGAACAACCTCTTCGGCCTCTTTCCTAGCTTGATCACTTGAGCTCCCAATAACCTGCTTACCCTTTCTTTTTGTTGCTTTTATGCCTTCCGATCGCACTGGAGCACTCTCACTTCCAGAAACGTACACTTGAAGGAGTGCTCGATCCTTCACTGGATGTGTACACTCCAAATTCATTTACCTTGGTCCTCTTTGAACCTCCTCCACTAGATGTAGAATTTGATATGCAACCCACCTGTGGAATTTGGGCTCAGTATTGAGCTCATGCCATGCATGCTCAAACAAGAAGTTGTACCCAAGATCACCCTTGTAAATAGCGTGTGCGTTCCGCATGACATCACAATCATTTTCCCCACTAGCTTGATGATTTTTGGCGCTTGAATAAGCACCAACGAATTTGGCCACAACTTGGGATAGTGTATACCATCTTGGTTTAACAGTGGAAACAATCCTCTCGGGCCAATCATCGTCCCTATTTGTGTTGTAGTATTCTGCAAATCTCTCCCAGAATGCTCCTGCCTTGAATTTGTAAATAAAGAGTGGTCATATTCGGGGTTCAAACTGAGGACCTTTGGGTACTACCCGCAAGTCTTTTCCAGTGAGCCATTCCAGAATGGTTCCAGAATGCTCCTGTCGTTTGTTGAGTGTTTGTTTGAGCATCGGTGGTAGTGTTAATCCAACCACTAACAAGCAATGAATCTTCAGCTTGACTCCACTTGACTCGTACTCCTCTTTCACCAGTAGCTCTTCCGCGAGAGGCTCTTCAACGTCCAGCTTTCCCACGAGCACCTCTAGCACGAGTGGCTCTCCTGTGATTTCCTTGCTCTTGGGAACCCTCGAGTGGTGATTCTTGAATCTCGTCGAGGCTTGCTACTTCCTCAACTTGTGGCCACGAATTATTTCCGAAAGAGCTCTAATGAGATGTTGGGGTAATTGGTGATTGTGATGAATACATGTTCGGATAAGAGAAATTTTAAGTGTTTGGATCTGGAGAATCTCCCATACTCGTATACAAATTTCTGAAACTGTAAGGATGGTTTGGGTCATTTGGATCCATCTCAATAAGAAAAAAAAATGGAAAGATAGATGGGAGAGATGAAGCTGGAAAATGAGTTGATGGGGGATGATGGTAAGATAGATGAGAGAGAGGAGAAGCTGCAATTTACATGTCTTTTTTGGAAGGTCAAAAATTGCATGCAATTAATTTCATAAAAAAAACAAAAATACATGCAATTAATTTTCTCAAACGGCAAAAATAAAACCAAACTCATGCAATGTCAAATCACTTCATTTTTTCTTCAAAAAATGAACCACTTTGCCCATTAATGTTTGGCTGGAAATGTTGGAGATGGGTTTCTTGAGTCTTTATCATAGTTTCTTGTTATTATAGAAGGTGACAACCTCACGATCATCCAGGGGAGATTGAAATGCTTATTTTTAACTCCTCCGTCTATTTAGGCTATTTTGTATCTGTCAAGACTCGACACATTTATAGAGAAGTAAATCGGGCTCCTGACCGCCTCACACGCACCTTGACTTCGACTTCTCGGGTTCTTCGATTCCGGACAATTTAGAACTTGCTGATCTCATCCGCTCGAATGCACTTGGCTGGTGCAAGTTCTCTCACTTAGCCAATTTTTTTTAGTTTCAAAAAAAAAAAAAAACCTCTGTAACTGCATCACCCACCCATCCACCCCTACACTGCTGCTATCCATGTCTATTGAAAACGCTGACGATAATTTTGAGGATCTGACCATTACAAAACTACCCCATGTTCGCCGAAAAGCTATGTTACCACACCAGTCGGTTCCACAAGGTTTCTCGAGATCATTGAAAACATGCGTTTAATTCTAATTCCACTGTTACGGTTCCTGCGTGTTCAGAGGAGTATTTGCTAAATAGAGCTGTGAGATTACTTTTGTACATTCACATTTGCGTGCATTAGAGAGGGTAACAAGAACCGTGTGGATCATCGAATTGTTGTGTGCTTGCAGATGCCAAAATGCAGAGTAAATCTGCAGAGTTTCACAAACCGAATGGTTGGTATGATGACTAAAATTGTTCCAAATGAACAGAACTCAACTTCATATTTCTCTTTCCATTGTCTCTTCACACTTCAATGCAACTTCCGGCGAAGCAATCATCCATATTCCATATCTATTCTCCAGCAAGAATAATGGGCAGCCCCCTGTATAAGAGACAAAATATCATTTAGACAAAACGAAATTACCTTATAGCATATGTGATAGCAAGCCCCGTCATTTAGTACTCGAAACACAATACACAAAGCCATGCTTTTCATTTTTGTCTTTGAGACATCTCAAAGTTGTTGGAGTTTCAAGACATACCTATGAATAATAATTCTTCCCTAAGATTCAAGATTTTCACAAAACTGGAATCACTTAGCTCTTCTGTCAATAACTTCTCATATTTACAGATGTACTAATTATCCCAAAATATCTTAGCAACACACTAGAGCACTAACTGCTCCCACATCTTGTCAACATCTATAAAACAACAAGTCGACACGAGGGGCTCTAAACTCTCAATTTGATTCAAGGCAAATATAGCTCATATAAAACAAATTGCTACTACCGGTTATAATAATGGTAAGTGAAGCACTATATGATTATAGAAAAGACGGAAAAGGAGACTAGCAACATACCAGCCTCCGTGCCTTGAGAAAAAATCATTATCAAGTGATATTGCAAGAGCTAGGGTGATAGCTCGCTCTGAAAGTGTCAATGGCCGGCTGACTTCTAAATCTTCAATCTAAGAGGTCCATATGAAACAAAATCAGTAAAGGAAAAAATACAACAAAGAACGACGTTTGCATTTCTAAAGCACAAACTTTACCATTGCAGCAGCACCAATTTTGCAATTAGGGTCAGAGCTTCCAAATCGGATGACATACTGACCAGCATCTGTGAGCATCTGTGTCAAAATCAAATTACATCAATGTTTGATTTATCCTTCTAACGATGAATGATGCTCATAAAGGCTTTGCCTACAAAGTCTAAACTAAAATAATTGATTACGTATCTATCGATACTATCAACTGTCCTAGATATACCTTGAAAAATTGTCGAAGGGGTATATATATCGTAAAGAAAAACTCTATCACAGATCAGGGGTTAAAAAAAGCAACCTCAAAGCCAAAACCTCTCCAATCACGATTAATCTCAGCAAGAGCATTGCCATCAATGTCCTTCAAAGTAAATGTCCAGTACCATAAGCCAGGATTGTCAACTACTGCAAATTGTTTGTTCCTATAAAGCAAGGCATTAAAGCAAAAATAACATTGTTTAGTCTGCTTCAGTTACATCAAGGATAGAAAACATGTGGCAGAATATTGGGTGTTCACAGTAAAACATGTTGCTAAACACTCGTGTTTGATAACTGAACGCAAATCACATGCCAACCAACAGAAATTGAACGTACCCAACATACAAATCATAAATCCTCCTCCACAGATGCCATCGCCTGTGGACCACACCAACTAACTGCAAACGAACATATTAGGAGAGCTTCAATAGCTTGCTCTTAGAAAACTTTCTCATTTAGCTAGTGTAGCAACAACTTAGCAGTACCAACATCTTTTTTTTAGGTCATCTAGACAAAGAATCCTATTATAATAACTAATAATTCCATCATCTGATGGTTTTTAATTTCAAATTTTCTTGCATGAAGAATCCCTATTATTCATGCAGCTTATCTATTTAGTTTATACATTTAAACACTAAATCATCCTCTAGAATTACTTTGAATTAATAGATATATTCACATGGCTAAAGCTGGCATACCTGGCCATTTATTTCTGCATAAATTGAGCTGGTGATAAACCAAAAGGGCCTGCGAACCTACACATCCAATGAAATGAGTAATACATGTAAAGTTCAAGAGAACTCAAGAAAAACTATGAGGCTCACCTGAAATAGCTCATTACCCATGGCATCAGTTATGGAAGCAACAAATGGACGCCTAGAACGAAGCACCTAAAAATTTACAAACAGACAAGGTATTAATATGAGATATTTTCTAAGTATGCAAAAGGTTATTACTGAAATACACGTCAAAAATAAATACCAAGAAAAAGTGAAAAAACAAGAATGCCGAGTGATTATGGTAGGGTAAATCAACCGAAAACGGAAAAGCATTAAAGGGATCCTCAAATATAAACTAAAGGGAGTTGCAAAACCTTCTGAAAAAAGTTGCAACATGAGACTAAGTGAAGCAAAAGAGGATGCTGTACCACATAAGTCCTACATGTGCTTCTCAATTAGAAACGAACTTGTCATCACTTGCTAAACAAAGACAAGAAAGAAGATCGATGATGATGCAACTACATAGTAAACTATGGTTCTCACTTCATCTAAACCACCTACAATACATAGGAAGAAAATAAGCCCCATGACCTGGGGGGAGTCAACTTCCATTTCCACAAGTACAGTCCAGTTCTTACAAGAAATTCCATAAACTACTTGTGCAGTAATTTTAGTTACTATCTCCAGTTTATAACCAAATAAGTCTTGTTTGGTGCTTCCAGTTCCTGTTTTCAGTCACAAACTGCCCAAATCACATGAATACTTATTTTGAAAAGGCAAAGACTGGACAATGTATTTGCTTGGAGTTAAATAAATTTTTTACAAAAAAAGGTCTTGCTGACTTTCAATTTATAGGAAAGTACACAACGCAAATCAAGGCTGTCGAGCAGAAAGGCAACTTAAACAAATTGAGGAGGTAATCAGGAGATTACGAGCCTACAGATGGTACAAGATGTCTAAGAATGACTACTCAAAATTTCACTATACACAATGTGGAAACCAGCTAAACTTTATCAAGAGACTACCTCATTACCTCAGCAAAATGCATAATATGCATTCACGACTAAACCAAATAAAATATGGAGAAGGGAAAAAGAAAAGAAAAAACAAAGGATAAAAATCCTACCTGCCTGACGATGGCATTACTCTGTTCCCGGATAAAACCTACAGGCTACAAGAAGGATATACAAGAATAAGAGTCAGACATTTGTAACACATCAAAGTTGGAAGTAATACCAACTATAAAGCAACATACGGATTGAGGGAAGCACGCATCAACTATTGCATATCTGTTTTCCTGCATTTGGAAAAAAACGACTAATCTTTAGAGAAAGGCAATCAAAGGGTGGACATAGGAAGACAAGCAAACAAAAGGTAAAAACTATCTGTGGAGATAGTTCAAACTTAAAATGTTACCCAAAAGATATGCGATCTCATAAGTTTCAACTTTTTACAACCAATCAAAAGCTTAATCACTATAAGTAGCATAGTTGTTTCTTCAACATTCTCTAATAAATCCTTTGTTGAGAAACTTTTCTCGAAAAACAAAGGTAATCTCAACTCAATCAATTAATCTATAGAAACTAACCACTATTTCAAAAAGATAAAGAGTTTAAAGATGAATGATCTAGCAATAAAACAAATGACCTGCTCAAATCCAACCATAAGATTCGCCCATTCCACCTCCCTTGTGATCATGAGATTCGATCTAGCAAGAAGTGGTGCAATCATAACCTGCAAAAAAACACTCAGCTTGCAAAGTATCTTGAAAATACTCACTAGAAAACATTAATCAATAAATAAAACAATGACACGAACCACAAATGGCTTTGCCTACCTCATCGGGAGAGGTTGGAGCCAAGTAACCAACAGTAGATTGACTAATTGGCGGCTGCTTGAACACCTTCCTCTCTTCTTGAGATCCACTGCACATGTTTCTCCTACAGCTAACACTTCTCCTCCGCCTCTTCTCTATCTCCTTCTCCATTTTCTTATCAGCAACAAAAAGCTTTGCAAGAAAATCCCTACTGAGATAATAATCACCTCTGGAATTCCCACAATATGGACGAAATCCAGACATCAACTCAGGCCCCCGCTCCCCCAATTTCGACGAACAACTCCTTAGGCCAGTTAAAATGAAATTAGGGCCATTTTCAACCTCTCTACAGCTCTGCGAACGACCAACCCTAGCAATGGCCGTGTGTAAACCCTTAATCCACCTCATTATCTACAACTTAATCCAATCTCATATACTGTAGCCTGCAAACAGCGGGAGTCAAAGGCGATGTTTAATCGGAAAGGTAAAAAAAATGGATGTTTGAGCAGAAATTCGCCCTGAATCAGATGATGTTACTCAATTCAAATTAACTATCGATACATCAGTTCAAATTCGAACTATCAAAACCCTAGTTCATAGCCAATAGCAATGATTATAGACGGAAACGCAAAGAGAAAAAATGGATGAGTAGAGATTGAAGCATAGAGAATGGACGATTTAGGTTGGGCTCAAACCTTGGGTATTGATGGAGCGTAGATTAGGGGTATTAGATGCTAGGTAACGAATCTAGCAATCTACCACCACCCTGGAAATCTCAGAGCTGTCGAAATTGAATCCCCAAAAGACAGGAATTATGGAAAATGGAGAATTCACAAATTTTCAAATACAGTAAGACTAAAAACTGGGTAGCAAAAGTGACCCGGCAACAAATTAAATATGAATAAACCGGGTTCAACGTAAAATAACTCGAACCAAGTCAGTTTTTTTTTCTTTTTTTTTTTTGGAAGCGGGTAAATATTAGAAAAAACGTCGGCGACCCGGCTTCTTTCCTGGCGCGTCCGAACGGACGAGAACACAAAGTTCTAGATTATCAGTGAAGCTATCATCGGCAGTGACAGTGTAGGCCAGACGTGCAATCCTGTCAGCCACAGCATTAGTATCCCTGAAAATATGACGAATAGCAACATGAGAGAAAGTATATAAATCGACAGTCGTATCAGTCATCAACAGCTCGATAGTCCACGGGCAAGACCAGTCCCCCAGCAGAGCCTTTATGACGACCAAGTAATCTCCTTCGATTAGAAGGTTATTCATTCCCAGGGATTTCGCCTTGGAGACCCCATCCGAAGGCCCATGGCCTCTGCGAAAACCACGGAGCCATTATTACAGGGACCCCCCCTAGGGACCGTATATTTCCCATATGATCCCGGATCACGAAGCTGAAGGTTCCGACCCCCGACTGGCAGTAAGAGCCATCAAAATTCAGTTTGTAGTAACCCGTAGGTGGTTTTTCCCAAATCTCGGCCATAGAAGGAGTATGTTTGGTTGATTTAGATCCTACCGCGGTTCCACAAGCCTTGTTCCTAGATTGGTTTATACCATTCGTCTCCGAGTCATCAACTCTGGCATTCCATGTTTGGTAAGTAGAATTGCAGAAAATGGCTATAGCCTGCACAGAGGCGTTATTTATGTGGTGGGAAACAATCTGGTTTCGAAAATACCAAATACTCCACCAAGCAAAGGCCATTTGTGTGAATGCCTTAATGTCAAATTTGGTGTAAATGTTGTTTAGTAGAAGATTTGGTTTGATGTCTGTATCGATACCAATACTTGAGGGGTGTCTGATATGGAGGGTTTTTGTTAGAGCGAAACCAAGTCAGTTTTCGTGTTTTCATACCTCCGTCCGGAAATACATATTTCTTACTTTTTGGAATGCTTTTTTAGGAGATACCGGAGAACTCCGGGGACCAAGGGGAGAGCAGTGGCCACGGATGGTGGCTAAGGAGGGTGAACTGATAGCGGAGGGCCAAGCGGCACAAGCCAAGGCCGACGACGGCAAGCGAAGGCGCGTTGAATGGCGGTGGTGAGCCGGGAGGATGGCAGGTAGAGGCGGTGTATTTGGTGGGGTGACTGCAGGAGAAACTGAACACAACATGCCGCAGCGGGCGACGGCGCCCGACAAGGATCTGGAGCAAGGGTGGCGGCGGGCCAAAACTCCCTCCTTTGGAGAGAGCTTTGGAGAGAGCGTTTTAGGTTTTTTATTGAGTGTAAATATAACTAAAACTATATAAAATATTGTTGTAATTTTTAAATTTTGTTAAAAATAATTATAAATTTATTAATAATAAATTTATAATTATTAAAAAAAATTACTATTTTATATAGTTTTTAAATTTTAATAAAATGTGTCAAAAAATCAAAGGATATATATTTTGGGAATATGATATTTGATGTTTTTAGTTGGAATGGAAGAAATCAAAATTGACATGAAAGACTAGTAGGATTTGAAGTTGTGTTTTGAGAAAACTATAGAAAAATCCATTCGAATAGATATACAACAATTTTGATAAAAGTAGAATTTTTATACATTTCGAAAAATAAACCCGATAATTACACGGTAGAAAATAAGGAAACTGTTAAGTTGAGCCAAAACGTGAGACAAAATAATCAATATATCACTGTATTAATATTCTAGTTGGAAACCACATTGCTCTAGCTCAATAAGAAGCCAGAAGCTTCATGTTAAACTCCACCTCCTTTGTCCTTTACAAGATGATGAAAACTAGAAATGAAGATCTTCATTTTTGGGATCAAGCACCCACTTTATCACAGATGATTGCAGCGTAGTTTGAAATAGTCGAATCTGGTGACTGCTTAAGCCTAGAGATTGCGACAAACAAGTCTGATGACCGGAGGACTTGTCGACAAGGCGAGTGAGCACACATCTTGGCCAAAGCGAACAACACGATCTTTAGAGGCGACTGGTTCAAGGCGTCTTTCCTTGTTGGGTTCAAGGCCAAGGAAGAACATTCGGATACCAGCTTGAGCAATGCCTGCAAAGCATGACAAGAGTTTCAGCAAGTGGAAATGTTGTTTTGAATGAAATGTGAAACATGTTATGAGCACTCAGCACTTGCTTGCACCAAGGCTGAATCCATTGACGTAGTAAATAAAAGAGGAGCACAGTGCGAACCTGGATAGCGCCTTTGGACACAATATCTCCACAGAGGGCGGTGGAATTGCGAACAAGATTACTCAAAGCACCTGCAGCATTTGCCTTAGTTTTATCGTCCTCTGGCGAAACCAGCAGGATTGCTAGTTGAGGGATTGATCTCCTGAGCTCTTCATACAACAAATCACTGTGGTAGGCTGCATTTCCGATCTGAGAGAGAGAGTGGGCTTGTTAACATGATTATGTCGTCGCTCTGAGTAAAGAAAAGAAAGTAAGACGACAAATCTTACAGCAAAACAGGCAAATTTCCTGGTACGATTGTCTTGATCAGCACATCGATCAATCAAGAGAGCTATGATACCATAAGTGGCCTGCAAAATGAAATCATCCAGAAGAAACTGATTAAATGATTTTGATGGCAATATTTTGGTTTTTATCGATAGCTTGAGAATAAAATGGTTATGCCCACTAATGTAAATATGGAGAGCGTGACTTACAAGTTGATCATAGAAATATGAGCTATGCCTACACATATTGCCAACTGCACTGCAAGCCTTCCCACGAACATTTGGATCTTCGTGTGTGAGGAACCCTTTCAAGAACGACAACAGGTTGGCTTTGTCTAAGCACTCATAGAAGACCTGCAAGCAAACACATACACATGTAACTAGTCCCTATAAATTGAGAACCCCTTCGGGCCCTTCTCATCTCAGTTTGCCTGATTGAGATGATTTTACAATCTCTTGAAAATACAGAAACAGAAGCTGTGTGAAAGAAATGCAGATACGGACAGTAATAATTACCTTATCCATACGAGCAAGATCAGATATTATCATTAGCATGTCCAGGATGACCTCTTTCGGGCTTGTATTGCCAAGTAATTTTCTTACTCTCTTTGAATCCAGCATGCCCTTTCCTAGAAGTAGAATCACTAATGGCTTATGACTGACCATCTTCGCAAGGAAAGCAACAGGTCTACTTGTATCTGCAAGCTCCAAAATATCTAAGCAGTGCAGAATCATAGGAGGAAATCCAACCTGTAAAGCTCCAAGAAACAAAGAGAATAGGTCAATAGGGAGATATTAACACCAAATCAGCATAGTAGAATATAAAAAAGCATGTTTATTAGGGACCAAATCAATTATCGTGTATAAGAGTTATTCATAGTTCCAGGGTTTCTGCATTTCACGGAAACATTCTTCAATAACTTTGTAGAAATTGTTGTCACTTGTGCCATGTAACAGTGAAGTTGATATCAAAACAAACAATCGTAAAATGATCAAAACCTAAGTACAACAAAGCTAACCACCTATAAACATTAACAGTGGATGAAAATCTGACCTCCACAAGTATCTTGATGTATTTTCCCGTGTTTTCTTCAATTGCTTTCATGGTCTCTGCATCATCTTTGCACACTCTACTGCCAGGAGAACCCTGGTTCAGAAGAAATCCACTGCTCACAGAAGCTGTGGTTGATGGCTGACCTGTGTTGTTTTGCGCTGCAACAAAAGGAAATGCTAACAGATCAATCACAGCATTTATGATATCCCTCGTTCCAATTCTCCCTCCTCCAGGTCCAGTCCAAGATCTGATAAACTTGAGATGTGTATCAGATATCAAGTCAGCGATGAGTTTGACATGTTCAGCCCGCATCAGTATCTGTCTGAAAGCCATAGCACCACCAGAAAGACAGTGGCCTAGTGATGAAACAGCCCACACAACTCCATTAGGAGACAGTCCAACATTATTTCCTGTACATGAAGCCTCTTGCAGAGAGCAATCAGAAATGGTGCTGTCCAATAAGTCTATAAGTAATTGAGGGATGCCACTAGCACAAGATTGTTGAACTGCCATAGGCCCTCCCCACTTCAATCTTGTCTCCAATAAGCCAACACATCCATCGCTTAGTCCATGCCAGTATGAGAGTTTGCAATTTACTCGAGTGCTTCTTTTTTCTCGATCATCTTTAAATTTTATTTTGAGATGATCATATATAGCAGAAGTACGTGGGATTAAGGGTATTGCAACATCAATGATAGATGACTCAGAAGAAGCTCCACTCTCAAGAGATAAAATGGACGCGAAGGCTAGCATGGCTGATGCACAGAAGGGTTCAACTGAAGATTTCATGACATCATCAGATGAAAAATGATATGCGAGAGTTGAAAGCCTTGATTTCTGCCTCTTTGAGGAAGTTGTCAGAATGAAAACTGCAGAGTTTCTTCCGGATGACTTGAAAGATTGTGCTATTGCAGCTAACAAAAGGCAAGATTGCAAAACTAGAGAATTTGGATCAGCAAATTTGCTCTTAGAGGGAGTCGTTTCACCAGTATGAGGATCCCTGTTCAAAGGTAATGTGCACGCATACAGTGTGGAAAAGATTTCTGAAACAAAGGTATTATCTTCTCCTCCACCTGGTAAGGAACTGGGAAGGCCACAAAGTGTGCTAGGAATGATTGCGTTGTTCATACAGCACCTGAGCAAGATCTGAAAGAAAAATGATGGATGATTTTAGTTAAAGTTAGTACAGAACATACATCATAGAGAATGTACAGCAAAAATAACAAAGCAGCCAAGTACGTCCCTACAGGTGGTTTAACTATTTGGTAATGTAAACATAAATTATAAGAAGGGACACTGAGCTTAAATATGGGGATGAATCATTTTCTTTCATAAAGCCAAGTCCTCTGAACTCAAATTGAAAGATTTTTGAACTCAACCATTCCATCCTTGCCAAGAGCAGACTAAATCCCCTTCCTCTAATTATGACGTGCATATTAAAACACTTTAAGAAAAGAATGGCTCGTCATACTGCACACAATTCCAGATTCTAGTAATAAAAAATTAAACAAGAAAAGGGCAGAAATGTGTTATAAAGTTAAGGAACCTGTATAGTGGCTGACAGCACTGTCTCAGCACGTTGGTGAAGAAAGTAATACATAGAAACTTGTACAGGCTTTGATTTCATAAACGCTTTTGTTACTGTATCAATTATCTTTTCAGCTTCCACACTAACACATGAAAGTCGATCCCCGTCCCTGATGTCAAGCCGGGCTAATGAGTGGCCTCTAAATGAATCAAGTGGGAAATCATAAGCATATCCTTTGGGGCTAGAGTTTTCTAGAGCATCTATCAAGAACCACATAGCTTTGCAGGCCTCTGAAGCAGCCCTAGAGAAACTAGAAGAGCCAGATATGAGGCCTGTCCCAAATTTTGTAAGTGACAAGCATAGATAATCCACTAGACCAGTTGTTTTAGCATGATCAAGAATTTGCATCAGAGTATCCTTATCTTTTGAAGGACCCTGGTTGATAGATGCCTGCGCTACTTGATTCAATATAACTGAAATACAGGCAGTGGATTCATATAAGACATCCTCAGCTGAATTCTCGGACCAATTGCAGACCTATAACAAATGTAAGAAAGATGTATTAATGCACCATGAGTAGACTGTAGACTATGCAATGGAAAGAGTCTCTTGTGTAAATTGCTAATTAAAATATCAGGGATTAATCCTTAAAGATGCAAGCAGACAGCACTAAAAGATGAAGATACAAATAAAAATTGGTGAAAGAATGTGACCTGCAAAAACAATTCTAGAAGAGCAACCCACTGGGTGAAATATGAACCTCCAATGCTTCGCCCAGCATAATCAATAAATTTTCTTATAACCTTCAAACTCTGCAACAAAAAATTAATATTGTGACATCCATTCCTGGTGGTAGGAGATAGAGGTAAAACAGTTGCAATAACAACTTGAAATAATATGGATAACATCTTGATTTTAAAGTTCATAACAATGTCCATGAAATCATGACTTGCACCTAAAGTACTTCATTCCCTTTTAAATTTTTTGGGAGGAGAGTACCTGGCACTTACAAGTTTGAGGCCATAATTTAATCTTTTGAATTAGCAACTCTTGTTTCATAGATGAGCATTTTACTTTACCTTTACTATTAAGTCATTAGTATCCAACAACTTTTTGGCTACTACTGCAGCAGTAAAACTGAGAAGTTCAAATATTATCTCATCAAGCTCACTAAGTTGTATAGCACTAGCTGCAGCTAAGTTTGCAAAGATCCTCAAGGAATGGTGCAGACTGACAACATTTTGGTCCCTGTGTAACATTTGAGAACAGAAATTCAATAAAGCAATAATTGCTGAAGGTCTAGCAAGATTTGTGCAAGTACAGGTAGAAAGCTGCATCTTCTCCTTACCTGCAAGAATTATCTGAGCTTTGACTCCATTTCTTAATTGGTGCCAAGATAAGTTTAAGATCTTCTTTCTCCTGTCCTATAAGTTTAGCACCATTGACTGTTCGCGATTTTTGTTCCAATCTGTCTAATGCTTGAGAACCTGAAATATAGGACACACGTGTCCCACATTTTCCAATATAAGGTGATAGTACTCTTTAAGTCACCCCATTGTGATGAAACAGAAGTTGGTGTGATATATGAATAACTCCCTTTTCATTTTCCTTTCCTATTTTATCAGTTTTTGATACATAGGAAACATGAATGAATGTAGGGCACTGTTACATTGATGAAAATCACTAATGAACTTTTGTAAGCTTTGACAAATCAAATGAAACTTATGAAAGGTTTGAAGAGGCTATGGCCTCAACAACTTTGTCAAATGAAACTTACGAAAGGTTTGAAAAGGGGCCATGAAGTAATGAGTCAAATGAAACTTATGAAAGTCATTTTAGTAAGCAAAATAATTCCAAACACCCCTAAACCCAAGGTAATTGAGCTAATGAAGTAACAAGGTAATTGAGCTAATGAAGTAATGAGTCATATCAGATACAGCCAATAGATTATTAGCACTAAGGACTGTATATTTCCCATCACATGCTCCCTTCTATTCTTTATTAGTGTATTCTTCTGGCTTTAGCTTCTCTTCTTTATTGATAGCCTAGCACTAAGGACTGAAGATTACCAATAAGTAATGAATGACCTAATGAATGTTTTATTTCCATTGCCATCTTTTTACACGAGATAAATTCTTCCTATCCTTACTTGACCTACTGCTATACTAGAGAATTAGAATATAGACTAGAAATGAAACGTAACAAATAAAGATAAGCTCACAATCACATCAGAGAAGTGTTCTCTAAATTTAGCAATGACTAAAATATCATGTTGGGTTCAAAGATAGAAAAGAACTTAAGAGCTTGTTTGGTAAATTGATTATAGCATTTTAAGATAGGGATATTAATGGAATCCAGATATAACAAGGACGCTTTGAAAACCTTCCTAATTTTGTCGAACACTTCCTAAATCAATGCATGATACCTGATTTTACAGGAGAAGAATCAGAAGCTGTAAATTTAGAATTCTCCACTGATGGTGAACTGCTGCAGTTTTCAGAACTACTTGACTGAATTTCTTCACATGGGACAACAGAATTCTCCACTGATGGAGAATGATTTTTTCCTGCACAAATATGCAAATATAACTTCTAATAATATATGAAAGTAGTGAGCTGATTATCACTCACATGGATAAAAATTAGGGTGTTACCTTGAGGACTCTTTTCAGAAGGGGGAACAGATGGATGGTTTTTTGCTATCCCAGCCTGACCAGTTGTTTCACATAACATTGCAGCACGGAGTTCCTAAGAGTGGCAAAAACCTTGTGAGAATTTGAAAGAATTATTCATTGAGGATTGGTATATTCTTGCAAATCACAAGATAACAGCATTACCCTTGCTTCTACTTCAGCTGATGTTTCTCTAACAAATGGATGCTCGAGGAGGGCTGGCCAAGATAATCTTTCTTGAGGAGCCTGGTGAGGCAAATGTTCAAAGTAAATCAGTAATTCAATATATGCTCAGGAGTTCTCTCAAATAAATGAACTGCAGTAAAAACAATACATACCTTATTAAGCAATCCCTTTAAAAAGCTCTTGAACTCCCGACTCATGTTGTCTGGATATTCAACGGGATTCTGGGAATAGGAGGTGTAAGACCAAATATCGCACATTTTCAAAATCATAGGATGGTATAGATAAATACCCTAACAATGTGTCGGATCAGCTGATATACTGAATTTGTATAAAATGGTGGCTTTCCAACAAAAAGCTCATACCTGTGGCATCCATTAGGGGACAGAAATGGTCAGAGATAATAAAAGGAAAAATTGAGTATGAATTCCAAACAAAATCAGTGCATAAAGCACCACAAGATAACATGATGCTTGTTTTTTTAAACAATAGTTTTAGACTTATAGTCATACTTGTAAAGTTGTACTGTAAAATAAAACTAATTAGCACTAAATTGTTTTATAAATGGCTCATATGAGTTTGTTGTCCTCTTGTTATGGATAACTTTCAATATCCATTGTGTGAAATATATTTTAATTTAATTTTTAAAAAAATGACCAATATATTAAACCTAGGCAATGGGTCCCTAATTGCTTTTTGGTGCTTTGTGTTTTCCCCTTCAACAACAAAAAATCTAAAAAAACAATACATCTGAAACTCCTACAATGTTTTCCTTGTGCTTTCTCCTGAAAAGAAAGTAAAAGAAACAAGAAGTACACAAACACAAAAGTGAACAATACTTGTTGAAAGCAAGTTTCATTAACCTAGTCTAAGAGTTCAAATGAAAATACTTACAGAATAACCCCGAGAGACCACAGATCAGCAGTGTGGTTGTAAGGTTGCTCACGAACTAACTCGGGAGCCATGTAGAGGGGAGTACCTAGGGGCATTTGATAGCGGAATCATTACAAAAATGTTCTTTTTAAGAGAGAATAGAGTCAAGTAAAAGTGGCATATAAGCCAAACGAACAACTGTTGTGGAATAAAAACCTTTGATGGATCTTAGAACAAAAGTGTTTGCAGACATTGCACGTGCAAATCCAAAGTCACAAAGCTGAAAAAGATTTCAATAAGAGAAGAGATATTAACAACATAATAAACTTACTAAACAAAAAGAATATGAAATTGAATGGATTTGGAGTAGTGCTCAAAGAAGAGAGAACATAAGCCCTGAGGCTGCAGTAGAAACTCGACGGAAAAAGTGGTGGTCAATTAAATAATAAAAAAAAGACACAGTACAGTAATAAACATGTAGTTTGAAGTCGAGCAAAGGATGAAAGGCATAGCTATAAATCTGACCTTCACAACTGAACCAGCACAAATAAGAATATTCTGTGGCTTCATATCACGATGAATAACTCTATTCGAGTGCAGGTAATGCAGTGCTCTTACCTGAAAATTTTCATACCAATTATTTAGTTCTCTCATTTGCAAGTCTTATGTTTTCAATGAAGTATATAAGAAACACAAAGATGCTCCACAATACCAACAGAAGAAAATAAATAAAAGTAACTTCAAATAAGAGAAGGTACCAATTGTTTTGCAATTGCTTGTACTTGGTCTTCGGGGAGGCACTCCTCATTTTCAAGAATCTCAAAAAGTTCACCCTGCAAATACAACTACATCAATCATGTCTAACGAAAATGTATTATATACCTTAGTATGTGCATTGGACATACTTTTCAAGTTATGTAACATTTGTCAATAATCCAACACCAATTTGTTGTATTGTATTTCACTGCCAACTATTACATGGAATATGTAGGTGATCGTTGTTCTTTTTAATGATAATCAAGGAAAACAAAACTGAAAGAAGAATTACTAGCGCAAACTCAGTGACAACACAAAACTGTTGTGAAGTCTCAAAGGAGTCAAGCATCTGGATTATATTCTCGTGCTTTAGCTTTCTCAAAATCTGCAAGTAAAATGCAGAGAAGCATGGATTAGAGAATGCCAAATCCATGAGGGCTGTAAGAAGTCAAAACAATTTTAAAGTGATTCTCTCCTAACTTTTTAGTTAATTAGCAGAAAATGAGCTTTCCATCAACTCAAATACTCAAGACCGAAGAGAATCACCTCAATTTCTTGTCTAAGATTATGGATGTCTTTGTCGCTTTTACCGTGCTTGTCTATAAACTTCATAGCAACAGTCTGAAATCACAAACAGTGTGCTCACATGTTCAGAAACATCAACACAGATACAGAAACGAAGTCCGTAATAACGAATTTAAGAAAATAAACACATTACCTGCCCAGTGAATTTCCTCCTTCCTTTAAACACCTTCCCGAAAGAGCCTTCACCAACTTGCTCAATCACATGGTAGTCTTCGACGCCCATTCTCGATCACTTCAAGCTTCTAGTTCTTCAGAAAGGCCGAACTAACCCTAGAACTGACAGGAGGTAATCTCAAACTCAGAAACCGAAACCGAAACCGAAACCGATTAAATGAAAAGCTGGACGGAAATCAAATGGAGAATTGAATCGAGGTTGGGAGAGAAAGAGAGTGAGAGGGATTCACTGAAACAGCCGATCTGAGGAGAGTTGAGAAGCGCGGACAGTGCGAAAGAGAAATGTCTGTGGAGTGGCGTTTTGAAATTTGTTTTGAATCGAGCGTTTTGAAATCGAACATTTTGAAATTTGTTTTGAACAAAAAAAAACCTTTTATCAGCCACGCCTCAATTTTTGGGGGATAATACCGTATCTATATAAACTCATAATTTAGAAAAGTTTAGGATGATGTGCCAATCTTAGAGGGATTTTAGGAGTCTTAACTAAACTTTTTTTTTGACCATTTTTCTTGGATTTTCTTTAATTCTCCTTTTTTCTTCTTTTTCCTTCAATTCTCTTTTTTCTGTAATTTTACTAACCATTGGGCTTAACTCAAAACATGCACTGAATTCAATCTAATATAACTATTGAGCTTCATCAAATTTATTTACTAACTATTGGGCTTAATTCAAAACATTGAATATAACTATTGATTATGACACATCATATTTAAATAATGTTATAATGATATTGATATTATTATTACGAGTAATTTCAAATATCTGTATTTATGTATTATACTTTACATAAGATTTTAAAAATAATAATTTTCTGAGATAATTATAAGATATATTTATTGTAAAGTTTTTTTTTTATGATTTTTATCTTAACATTTATCAATATTTTATAATATTTTTATATATAATAATTTAGTTTTAAAAAAACGCGCCATGGCGCGGGAATCGTACTAGTATATTATTATTACAAAACTAGTACTATTTTTCGCATTTTATTAATAAATTATAATTTATTATATTAAAGTTATTTTTTATTAAAATTTATATAAAGATTAAAGTATTTCAATTAAAATATTTTAATAAAAAATTTCAAGCAATCATAAAAATAATAGAGTTTATAAAGACTTAATATATGAGGTTGATAATTGATATAAATATTTTGATGAAACATTTTAGTGTTCAATATATAATTACTTAATAATAAAATCTTATCATTAGATATAATTAATTAAAATAATCAATCTTAATGACTAAAGATAAAATAATTCAAGATACAATATTTATAAAATAACTCATGGTAAAATGATATATTAATTTGTAACAATTTAAAATATGAAATGGACACATAGGATGACATGTGGATAAAATAGATGAGGTCATTTTCTAATGTGGCTTAAGTATATTGGATCATCATTAATTGACATGTCAAAAAACTCAGGTCGGATCGCACTAGAAAGCGACACATATGCGAATTGCACCAGAGAAGACTTCGGATCTCTGTTTTAGTATACTCCATATTAGATTATATGGATATAGATTTTAGTTAAAATACTCCATTTATTTTTACTTATTTTTTACTTTTATTTATTTACAATTTGTAATAATAATAATAATAAATAATAGTAACGACTTTGATGTTTTGTTGGTGGAAATGTTGGACAATCAGAAACAAAAAGATTGGTGCTGCTTGGGTTTTTCGATTAGATTGTTTATTTGGTTTTTTTTGTATCATTGCGGTCAATCTGTCTGACGATTTTTTCCCTCTCGATTTACTAAACAATGGTTTGTTTGGTAGTATTACGAATCCTTACCTATATATAAAAAAACAATAAGGTGTACGAAAACATAGCAATTGGAGATCACAACGTTTGGGTTAAATAGACTAGACTACAAATATCATAATGGGAAAAGGCACAAAAGAATGAAGAAGATGAAACCATAATTACAAAGGCGAAAGAACAGCCTAAAAAAACAAAAAAACGTAAACTCAAAGATGGACAAAACCACCCGGTAGGAGTGTTTAAACTTAATTTTGATGGATCTTGCCCACAAGATAGTCCAACAACTAAAGAATGGATCATTCGAGATCACAACTGGAATATGATGGATTGCGGTGCACAACTTTGCGGGTTGTCTTCTCCACTCACCGCGAAATGTAAGAGCATGATAGTTGATCTAACGGCAGGTAGAAGCCTTTGTCTTTCCATAATCATTATAGAAGGTGATAACTTGACTGTGATAAAGTAAGGACGTTTTTTGTGATTTAAGCTTAATATATACTACGCATGTTCCTCAACAAGTTGGCCGTCCAACAACGTTTTTTTTGTGGTTCAAGGACGGGAGAGCCCAACCTCCTTGCCTTGCCTCAAATATGGGAGAGGAAAGTTGTTCTTCTTCCGTTCACAAGTGTGCTTCCATTATTATACTTAGCATTGAATGAATATATTATGAAAATAGCTACACAACACCCCAACCACCAAAGAGGCTTACTACTATAGGATGACAATATAAAATGATGAGCAATTAATATAAACTGATGCAAAATGCGTCGGGTGCTGCAGCGAATCGAGTAGCTCTAGAAGTGTGACTGCTACTTATCATCGGGAATATGACTGAAAAAAGCATCTAAAAATTTGTAAGGGAATATCTGACTTGCGTTTTGTATCATTTTATATTGCTCACCTGCAAGGGATTACGATGAGAGATGAGAATGTTTGTGTTAGAGAGGTACAATTTGAATTTTATTTTATTTTATTTTATTTCGTAATGAGAGGATGGAGGAAGTTTGGATTGTGTACATGATGCTCGGTGTGATCCATAATAGTGTGAAGAAATATATTTAAAGGCTTTATGGGACTGGGAGGAGAAAAAGGAAATTACAAGCTTGATGAAGGCGAACAACAAAGGTGGAGAGGAAAGTTGAGTGAGGGACAAGAGAGATATATCTCCATGCATGGTAGGTAGGGTAAGATAGCAAAATAAGTCTCACTTGTAGATACTGGGATTTCATCTATGAGTCTACCATCTCATCTTGTATCGATCTCATTCGGAGAAATTAGACCTGAGATTCCTAGTTTTGTCTCACGGTCCCTTTGTTGCTGAAGAGTAGCTTTTTCTGCAAACAGATCCTTGTTGTCCTACACCATTTATCAGTGTGAGACATTCACAGAGTTCCATCAAAAGTCGGTTATACTAGGTAACTTGAAAACCCTTGTTTTACCAAGCAAAACAAGTATTGTAACACCAAAACATGCAACTTGAAACCAGGTTTGTGGAATGTATCAGGGTAATCTTCAAAGTTCTTTGTAATCATTTGTAAACCCAAAGGCAAGTCAGCAAACAATATTAAATCCATTTTGTAAACATAGACAATGAGAACAATGAAAAGTGATCATATAGACTCTACCTAAATCCATTTAGTCACAATGAGAACAATGAAAAGTGATAGGGTCTTCACAACCTATGACTTATTACTCAACAACTTCCTTTGATAAATCCTGCAAGTGATGGTGACATAGTTGCCTAGTTGGACCACAATGCAAGTCCTACAGTTGTTGTATCAGACTCTGGTGATGGGCCTTCTCGTGAGCTGATAAGACCTACATAGCAAGCTAGGAGGTCTACTAGCTAGGACTCCTCAACCTCCAGTGAAGCTTAAAGACTTTGTATGTCCCAATGTAAGAAATAATATCAGTACTTCTCTTTCATTTATGACAGATGTTAGGAAATCCTCCTTCTATAACAAATTCTGTTTCATCTTCTTCTTATAAGAGCATCAATAACAGTTTCTTCTTCTTGAATTGATGGAGTTTATACAATTGTTCATTATGCACGCTATACTTAAATGGAATGACGATCATAGAGTATCACCCCTACCCTATACTTAAGTGGAATACATTGTCATACATTGTCTCAAGTGTAGAAAAGAAAGAACCTACAAGGGAATTAAGGAAGATACTTGTAATTGGTGTAGCTCACTGGTAAGAAGGGGGAGAGGGGAATCGCGACTAACCATATTTGCGAATTACGATACATAAGGCCATGAGTAGGCTCAGGCGGTGGTGCTTAGCTAGTAAGAGTTGCTAGCCTATATATCTATGATCGATCCAACACACTCTGCACGAAAAGCCAACAAAGCATCATACCAATTGTTTTCATGTTGGAATGTACTACAAAATAGAAGAATACAAGAAAAACATATATGATATGAACTAAGTAGATCGAGGTCTGCGTGTAACCTCACACGGACTAGGGTAATGTTTGTGTCGTCTCAACAACTAGCTCGCTAACGCCATTGCTCAATAGAGAAGCTCACATGGCTTGTGTGGTCATGGACATGGCCGGGTGTGGCCTTGATTTTCCTTAGGTGCCCAACAGAGGACTTCGCTTGGTCGTGTGGCCATGAATACAGGCATATATTGAAACCTTTAGATATATTTTGCAACTACTTATTCTAAAAGTTTCTAAATAGATGCGCTATTTACGAGCGGTGAATTGGTCGTTGATCTCGACAAATAAAATACATAAACTCAATCGCTAGTATATCAAATAAGTACAGGGTTCGATCCCACAAAGAGCGTGTATTTAGTACGTTTTCCTGTCAACTATGCAGTAGAGAGAGAGAGAGAGAGAGAGAGAGAGAGAGAGAGAGAGCAAAGCAAAGAAGCTTATTGATGTTTGTAAACAAAGCAACGAAAGCAAAGTAACAATGAGTGAATATTGTGGTGAAGGTGGTTTCATCTACTTATCTCGACATAGTTGGTTATTCTTTGTTCTTCTAAGGGAAACTAATTAAAATACCCCCACCATTGAGGATATGGTAAAAATATATCCTAAACTTTCAAATGTAATAAAAATATCATGATCTTTGAGGTTTGTGGTAATAAATTATCACAAGTTTTCTCACGGGTCAAAAATGCTGACAAGACGGCCTACGTGATTTTTTTTTAACAATGCAGCTTGCGTAGAACCTTTTTTTTACAAATTAGAATATAAATATATTGGGTTTTCTTGAACGGTTTCCTTGAGAAAAAAATAAACCGACAACAAAATTAAACCTTTAAAAACGAAATTGATTCAACAAAACAACTAATCCGATCAAAATTGCCTCAAATTAACACAACATGACTATTCATAACACAAAACCGACAACAAAACTTACTCAGCCAAATCAGTGAACGAATCAAAGAGGAAGAAGATGTGAGTGAGACGACTCAAGATAAGCAACCACGAGAGAGGAATGCATTGGGTATGAGCCCGGTCCAATACTTTACTCTTTTTTTTTTCTAAGGAAACCGTTCAAGAAAACCTTTGTCAAAAAAAATTAAATTCCACGTAAGCTTCCTTGTAACATTTTTTACTCGTGACAAACCCCGTGGTAATATATTACCACGACCCTCAAAGGTCGGGATATTTTTATTACATTTGAAAGTTGAGGATATATTTTTACCATACCTCCAAAGGTGGAGATATTTTAATTAGTTTTCCCTTCTTCTAATTACCCTAGGGACTGGTTTGTGCACAGAGTTGTATGGCTTCCTTATTCAATCACTACCAACTCACTAAACTCTTCCATGGGGTTCGAGAAGTATTAAGTCCCTAGTCTCCTTAGCAATTCAATAATATAACAAATGGTTTATAGCAAGTTGTCAACCCAGCCCTTAATAAGCAATTTTATTAAAGCGTTCGTTTCCTTACACAAACTAGTTTAGTAGTTTCTCAACCTATTATCACTAGATGTGTTTGCTACTATAGAGGTTCGACCCGCATGAGCAGAGGTATTCGAAATCACAGCTAGATGCAACTCAGTCAAGGTAGCTAATCAAGACAAAATATGCAACATAATAACAATATAAGCGCAAAGGAAACGAGATAATAAGATAGAAAGAACCTAAATTGATAACCAAGCCAACGTTTCGTTAAGTAGATGAGTGGAAGATTAGCCTAGCATTGCTATCTTCATGCAAAACATAAAAGAATAGAGAAAACCTAGGGTTTCCGCTCCACGATGGAGGCAGAACCCTAAAAGAGAGAGAAGATAATGTATGTTGAATAGCTAAGAAGAAAGCCATATTTATAGTGCTAAAACCCTAGGAGTCGGCCAACTTAAAGTAGAAGCAAAACTCAATGGGCCGACAGAATCTTGCGCAGAATCTGTGAAAACCCAGGATCGGCAGGTGCTGATAGGAAATCGGCGAGCCTGTCGAGAGCTTTCCAACGCATGGTCATAATAGTCGATCGGACATCTCATGCCACGGGAAATTGCGTTTAAAGTTCAGCTCGCCACACGGACAGCTTTCGCGGCTCACTGTCGTTTCAGCTCTTAGACCTTGATTCCTTGCTCCATTGTTTCTCGGCTTGTCTTGGCTCCTTCATAGCTTGTCCTATCTCTCCTTAGCTCCATTTGATCCATGATTCCTCTACCATTCGAAGTTCGGATCTATTTCCTGCAAATAAACACTAAAAACGCGTAGATTCCGACTTCTTCCACTTAAGAGACAATGAATGCATTTTATGCTAAAAACATGACTAAATGCAACCTAAATGACTTAAGAACTACCTAAAATGCCTATACAAATCATGCATTATCAGCTATCAACCATGAAGCTTCCCTTCCTTCACCAGTTCTTTCGCGAGAGTCAACACTCTCTTAGCCGTGCAGCTAGTCACTTTAATTTGGATTTCATCAGAAGAGGGTATCACGTACTAGTTCTTTTTCTTTCGTTATGAAGGCAACATTCATATACCGTCCTTCGACTACAAATTAAACCCATAAGAATGTAGCCAAATGGAAGTGAATATTGTGAATGAATCACGTTCTTTAACTTCCATATGACAGAGTACAACGGGAAGGTTATCCATACTCACTGTGGCAAAATATATCTAAAGGCTTTATGGGAATGGTTGATTTGATTCTCTGTAATTAGGATTGAAATTACAACGGTATATATAGTCGATTAATTGGTTGCTACTTTGATTCTGTGTATAGATTCTAATGGGTTTGTAGCCAAAGGGCTACATATGAATGTTGGCTTCATCACAAAAGAAAATGAATTGGTGATGCCCCATTTTGATAAAATTCAAAGTGATTGTACAACTAAAGAGTGTTGTGTCTCGTAGAAGAGCTGGTGACGGCAAGCTTTATGGTTGATATATAGCATCTTTTTTTTGGTAAAGGATATATAGCATCTATTTAGACGCTTTTAGAATAGGTCGTTGCGAGCATTTAGTTAAGGTTGTTGACTCTCATAGGTCTTATTTATGTACCTTGATCTTGTATGCGTTATCAAGTGTTATATATAAGGGAAAATTGCAGGAAACCACCCTTTAAATAAGGTATTTTGCCAAAAATCACCCTTTAAAACTTTAATTGCAGGAAACCACCCTTAAGATTGGATTCCGTTTGCACAAAAGACCACCCCTTGCATTGTTCCGCTCCCCAACAGAAAAAATGGGGCCCATCCACCATTATTTTATTATTTTAGGTTAGCATCTAATTTTTTTATATAAAAAGAAAATAGAGAAATTCTTTATATTTTGTCTGTTGGGGAGCGGAACAGTGCGAGGGGTGGTCTTGTGCAAACGGAATCAATCTTAAGGGTGGTTTCCTGCAATTAAAGTTTTAAAGGATAGTTTTTGGCAAAACACCTTATTTAAAGGGTGATTTGCTGCAATTTGCCCTATATAACTAGCATTTCAATTTTGTGACGTTTAAACTCATGTCTCCTTTTTTCGAAAACAATTTTGTAAGAGAACTAGTTCTTTTCCCGAACCTTGTTCGGGTTTTTTCATAATATTTTCAATCGAGTTTGGTGTATTAAACAAAATATTTGACACATCAATTTTCTACTAACATATTGCACATGATTTTTATCATGTTGTTCTTTGAAATTTTCTTTTCTTGAGATGATCGATACTTCAAATTTGACGAGGAATAGTAAATCAACCTCTTCCACGCTTCTCCTAACATCCGTCCTGATCGAGGTAAAGAAAAGAAACCTTATACTGTTTTACTTAAGAAATTTGAGTTTGGATCCTCTATGATACTTTATCTATTACACATCATGTTGCACCTTTTAAATTGGCCTAAATTATAAAATGATTTGATAAAGATACCTTAAGTTTAAATGTATAAACCCTATATAGCTAAAGAATAAAAAAATGATATTTAGTGTGTGTGTGTTTTATAATGTCTTAGACCCTTAATTAGAAAAATGTACCCTATGTTTAAGTATGAACCCTAAGAGGTCAAAACATTAAACTCATCAAATCATAGTGATTAAATACTTAGTTGCAATGATTAAACCCGTCAAATCACAATCGAAACCTTCTATTTCACTTGAATAACACCAATATCGTATGATGAAATTTTATCAATAATTTATAATATTCAATTTCACAAATTTCATCAATGGAGTAAACTATTCATTACTATCTAAATATTTTGCACAACAGAAATATATTGGAACCCTTGTCAAACTCCAGGCTTAAATATATGATAGGTTGAGCATCGAATATTTTTTTTTCCTTATTGTATTTAATATTGAAAATCAATTTTCATAACCATAATAAATTTCACACCATGCTTGTGAGATGGGCCGCAGAAAATGAATGATTTATGTTTTTTACTTGTTTTAAGGTCGTGTGTATTTTAATCAGAACTCAATTACTTCACTTTTCCCTATAATAGACTATTCTTTTTAGATATTTTTTTTAATATTTTTGGTACTTGTTATTCCTATTGCATTTAATATCGGAACCTAATTTTCATTGTCATAATAGATTTCACACCATGGTCGTGAATAAGACGGAATAAAATGAATGATTTATATTTTACTTGTTTTAAGGCATTGTGTATTTCATGGGAGTCCAATTATTCCAAATGGCATACAATATACGATTTGTTTTTAGATGTTTTTGTGTTTTGATTTATTTATTTTTATTTTATTTAGTATTGTAACCTTATTTTACGGAATGAGATCCTCTCAGGAAGTGTGGGAATTGAAATTCCCAGGAAGTTACTTCATGGGAATTGAATTCCCGGGAAGTCAAATTGATGGGAATTGTGAAAATGTGTTTGGTTGATTTTTTTATTTTAGTGGGTTAAAAGGGGGAATTGAAAATTTCCAAATGCAAAAGGGTGGAAGTTGAACTTATCTAGGGGAGACTAGGTAAGTGAACTTCCTCCAAATTGGAGGAATTTAACTTCCCGGGAAGTTGAATTCCTGGGTTTTCATTTTTTAAAAATATAAACCAAACGCAGATATTTCTCCAACTTCCTGGGAATTTCTACTTCCTGGGTTTTTGACATATCAACCAAACACGCTCTAGGAGATCTCCTTATATCCTCCTAATAAAAATCAATAGTCTAGATTTTCTTTATTAACTAACCCATTAATTGTAAAAAAAATAAGAAAAAACCATTTAACCTTGCTACTTGCCTACTTCTCCGCCTTACCCACCACCTGAACGTCTCATACCATGACCCGGAGGAAAAGAAACCGGATCTGATGCTATAACCCGGAAATTAAGCCCATACGCGAAACAAAAGGAAAGACCCGCCCACAAAGAAGAGGAAAAGTGTAACACCCCGTCCCACATCGGATATCATAAGGATGTTGGGAGTGATTTATAAGTGATTCAATCCCTACCTATGTCACAAGAGCTCTTCCTTTTCAGGCTCCAAGTGAGGACAATGGACCTGAAAGGGCTAGGTGGTATGGGCTGGCGCCTCTTGAGACCCCGGGTCTTACAGATGGTATCAAAGTCGACTCCGGGCTCGGAGGTGCGCCGACAGTATGCTCGGGTACGCTCCTCCCGGAGGGCAGTCCCTTGGGCCTGACGAGGTCGTCAGTGCTTTAAGTGGGGGAGATTGTAACACCCCGTCCCACATCGGATATCATAAGGATGTTGGGAGTGATTTATAAGTGATTCAAGCCCTACCTATGTCACAAGAGCTCTTCCTTTTCAGGCTCCAAGTGAGGACAACGGACCTGAAAGGGCTAGGTGGCATGGGCTGGCGCCTCTTGAGACCCCGGGTCTTACAAAAAGAGGGTCCCAGACCCGCCTCCTTCTCCTCTGCTTGCTCAACGCGGAAGACGACGGAAGAGAGGGGAAGCAACCTCGCCGGAGACCCTTTTCAGGCCGACACCCATCCCCAGCAAGTCAACACACTCTCCCGACGACCCTAGACTCGAATTAAACTCAGCGCAGCAGGGAAGAAGAGAGAGTTTACCGATCGACGCGATTCCGGCTCCGAGGGAAAATCTCCGGTGACAATGGCGGATTCCGACTGTAATCGGCGGGGATGAAGCCTGGATCGAGCCTAGGAAGAGAGAGGAATGATTACGAGCGGGATTGAATGAGTTTTGAATCGAAATCGACATGAAAGCGATAGTTTTGATACGCCCAATTTCAGTTTTTGGTATTGGCAAGCAATAGAACATGGGGAAGAAAGTGAGAACGTGGGGGAGAAAGTGAAAACTGTATTTCTTACCTTTACTCAGAGAATGACACGTGGCTCATTCTTTTACAAAGAACCTGCTTCTAAAATAATAAGTATAAGGGGTGGATGTCAACAATTTTAAAAACAATGTTGATTTGATTTGATTTAAAAAATAATCTTAACAATTTTTGTAATTACTCAATATTTTTTTTTAAAAAAAAGCATGTTTAAAAAACAATTTTACACCTTATTTTTTAAAATCTAACATAAAAAATTTTTTAAAAAAACTTTCAATTTTTTTTGCTGCTGCTCATAGCATAAATTTATAAAAATAATTCACTTACCCATTCAACTAAGCTCTCATCTCCTAGTGGCTGACATTGATCGACATGCCGGTGATTTGTCAGCCAAATTTAGGGCTGATGCATATTCGGGGGCCATCTACCTGAACAAAGAGATGAATGATTGTGATTAAATTAAGGCTGGATTTTCAGACGATAGATGATCAAGATGATATGAAATATGCATTTTTTCTCGGATCCACATTAATCCTTCAAATTAAGGACATATCAAGATTACACATTTGCTGGAGCTGAGGAAAATGTTCATTTGAAGGATTAATGTGGATCTTTTGGGTAGAAATTAACAGGAGTAAAGAAATTACAGGCTTCATGAAGGCCGAAGGGAGATTGTATACTTATATATATAATAACAAAGATGGAGAGATCTACATGGTAGGTTGATACTTGATAAATTCCGATGGACCATATAACGTGGGCCCGAGTCCATACGTCCAAGCGCATCATGAGCACCTAATCGAGCACACAACCCCAATTGGGTTCAATCTTAAAACTAATTGATCATAAGATGAGTAACCCACCAGCTTATATAAAGGCTCAGACTCTCGTGTTTTTCAACGTAGGACAAACATTATTCACATCAAAATATAGGTACAAGGTAGGAGTTTTATAGACCTTCAGTGAGCGACGTTACATGTGAACCTCTTCAACAATGGATGTAGTTGTATCATACATCTGATGTGAGTTGTGGCACATACCAAACTTAGAGATGCCTACTTTACCTCCATATGGTAGATAGGAGCAACCATCCACGTGATCTATAATTACATGATAGTATAGTTTTTATCTATATGATGAGTTTTGCAGTTGATCAATCAACAGGAATGAAATGAAGTCATCTTATAAGGAAGCCTACTTTTTTTCCTTCTAAAATCTACAAACAGAAAATTCATTGCTCATTGAAAAGGTAACAAAATTTCAATAAAGAGATTAAATGAGAGCTCATAGTCAGCTAGATCGCTCTCGTAACACATGCGGTTTTAGGATTGAACACCTACAATGGGAAGAGATGGGGAGTGAAGGATTCAGCAACAAGCAGCTAGTCATGTATACACCAAACCCTAGAAAACAGCCGCGAGCCCAATGACGAACAATCTGTATAGCTAGTGTCCACCATCGACGATATGAACACAAGGGAACTGAATTCAGGAAACCCTTACAAACACAAGCCCTGTCCTCAACTGAGGTTCCTGAATCAGAAAAAGCTACATTTACTTCTATTCTACACACCAGCCAACCGAACTGCCATAACATTCGCCGAAACCAGAGCTTGTTTTTTGCAGGGCCACCTTCATGATTCAGATAAGATCGCAAAATAAGTGTAACTTGTGGGTACTGGGATTAGGCTCACACATCCATCGGGGATTTGACTTCCATGAACATCTCTTGACCCATCATCTACGAGTCTACCATCTCATCTTGTATCTCATTCGGAGCAATTAGACCTGGGATTCGTAGTTTTGTCTCACGGTCCCTCTGTTGCTGAAGGGCAGCTTCTTCTGCAAACAGATCCTTGTTGTCCTGCACACACCATTTATCAGTGTGAGACATTCACAATGTTCCATCAAAAGCCAATTATACTAGGTAACTTTCCCTCTAGACGGAACGAAAAAAAGTTTAATCTAACCAGTCTTACCTGAGCTGAAAATTCCTTGGACTGAACCAAGAAGTCCCTTACATGATTCTTAAAAGTAGAAAGATCATTTGTTGATTCAAAAAGTCCATTAACAAATTGTGTCACCTGAAACAATCCAAAGTTCAGTAATATTCGAAGAAAAATTCCCTGCTTCCTTACAAACAAATGTACATTTGAAACCCGAATCAGTGGATTCACCTCAGCAGCCGACATATTCGGAAAGGACGAGCTCAATAACTTTATAGTATACTCTCGAACAAACAAATCATTATTTGGATATGGGTATGGAACAGAAGCTGCATCCCATAAAGGCTCTGTTATTGCACCAGATTGTACCTGAAAAAGAAGCTCATATATTATCATCCTACAATAAAGAGACAAGACGAGCCAGAAAGGAGAAAAAAACAAGAAAACCCTTCTTTTACCAAGCAAAACAAGTGTTGCAACACCAAAACATGCAACTTGAAACCAGGTTTGTGGAATGTATCAGTCAACACTGCAAAAATCTCTTGCTCAATGGTCAAGAAGTATGTTCTATAGAACTGGTTGCAAAACTCTGAAACCTACAAATAGCCAACACTCATTTAAGGGCATATATGGGTCAACATCAACAAACAATTTAACAAATCTGAACGGTGTCTTACCTGAAAGTTCTTCAGCATCTCCAGTAAAAGGTTCAACCCGGTTTCAGCAATATTTCTCTCTGTATGGCGAAAAGCCCATATAATGGAGTCCATAACAAGCTTCAATTGCTGAAAAATGGAGAAAGTATATTTAAAAACCCAACATCAGTTCAACAACATAACATGTACTCCCTCTGTTCCAAAATAAGTGTCTTTTGTCATTTAGTGCACGTTTTTCAATGAGATAAAAATACTATAAAATATTATTTATTTAATCAATTTTTTAAAATAATTTTATACTTGTTAGTCTTAAGTATGAACTTATAAAAACAAATTCGTTAAAATATTCGTTAAAATAATAATATTTGATAGAGATTTTACCCCCTTAAAACGCGTGCTGAAAATGAAAGTGACTTTTATTTTGAAACAGAGGGGCTAAAAAAGAAAGAATAAAAGAAAAGAAAATGGTGCACGCACTCAAATAACATCGAAGATTTTGCAACACACTTGTAAAATGAAAGTACACATGAAAATGGAAAGTACATATGAAGGAAAGGCTAACCAAACCTGAGGAGATAAACGAACCAAAGCAGGGAAACAGTGTGTAGCTATGGCTCGAAGTAATGAAAAAAACTTCAAGCGATGCTCAGGGTAATCTTCAAAGTTCTTAGTAATCATCTGTAAACCCAAAGGCAAGTCCAAACAACATTAAATCCATTTTGTAAGCACAATCAATGAGAATAATGAAACGTGATCGGATAGACTACCTAAATCCATTTAGCCACAAAAGAAAGTTATAAGATATATCAAGTACAAAACGTTTTTGTAATAAAGTATCAACAAAATCAAATTCGTTTGCATAAATCTCCAAACCAAATAGTCAAGTCATTTCTCAGTTTAAATCTGCAAAATAAATAAATAAGGTTCATTTTGGCAAGAGCTGAAATATTCACCTCTAATGTGCACCCAAATACAGCTTCAAAAATGCGAGGAACATCGTCTATCATTGCAACTTTGTACCTACAGAAAGGGTAGAGCAAGAGACATCACACTCAAAGACTATGAGGAACCCAATACAGTACTCCCTCCGTTCCTTATTATTTGTCATTTTCAAAACAGGCATGTTTTTTAGAAAGGTAAAAACTATACTATAAAATATCATTTTTTTATTAAATCTTTTTAATAATATTACTAATAAGTATGAGATTACTAATAAAAATTATTAAAAAATAAATATTTTATATAGTTTTTATCACCTTAAAAAAGGTGCATGAATAGTGAAAAGACAAATAAAAAGGAACGGAGGGAGTATATAATAAGTATACTGAAATTACTTCTATCCTATTAAAACACAACACAGCTAATGATCATCTATGTTCATTCATCATCTCTGCACAACCAAAAATTGTTGCATGGACCTAGAATACTATCCGTCCACATGAAAAGCCTTATTCACTTTCAGCCTAGAAACTCACAATAAATAAGTGATATTACGAAGAAAAAAACAGGAAGGGAATACTTAAAAGGAATATGGGCTCTTTTATCCAAAGACCAAATGATAAAGGGTATAGTATGCACCAGCATATCCAGGTATAAGTGTGTTGTTGCCTTCATTCTGAACCCAAGAAAAGGTATTCACCCACCAAAGAATCAAATTAACAACCCGTACATAGGAAAGTTGCCTTCATTACGAAGGCCGAAAAGCTCGCATATTTACCGCTTAATATGGTGCTAGACTTTTGTAACTGGAAAATTGCAATATATTGACCACTCCAAAAAAAAAAAAAAACTCTCATATTCCTATTTCCTTTCACTTTTGCTCTTATAAACAGCCCTAAATTTGACGGAAGCTCCATTCCACCCCCCTCCAACACCCAGCCTAAACAAAACCTTATTTCCCTTTCCACATGTCATTTTTATCTCTCTCCAATAACAACCCTTTTTGTACATGTTTGGGGTTGCAAAATCCATTAGAGATTAAATGATTTTGATTGTTATTAGGTTTATTATATGAGCCGAATAGCTCAAGCTCGACCAAACTATAGCTCGAATTTCGTAGAATTTACAAAATTTCTCTTGGGGTTACTGTGTCATGAGCAAGTAGTACTACTCAATAAGCTGAGTAGCTCAAAACAAATAGTAAAACATACTCAAAACCAAACAAGCAAAGTTTTGAAATTACTTGTTTATTATGGTTGCAAAAAGGGACAGCACTTCTGATTCTCGGGCATCTGTCACGTTTCTTGCATAATCACCAAGCACAGGATCCATCATTGGAGGGACAAATTGTGTCCCTATATGCGGTTGCTCCTCGGCCTTTTCCAGAAATGTATCAACGAGCTTAAGTGTCTCCCTTTTCACTGATCTGTTTTAAGGGAAACATTCCAATTGCAATTGCAAAAAGAAGGTAACGAAGAAGAAGAGATGAGCAATAAATAAAGCAAAAATCCACTTGCTAGAAGAACATTAGAAGTGGTTACACTACCGTAAAAGCTTAACAAAGGAAGTTTTTGAAGCATAGGGCCCGCCTTCAGCAATATTACTTGATATCAGTTCACTATACATCCTGTAATAATTGACGACAGAACCAGAGATATTAGATACATTGATTCCAATGTCAACTGAAATTAGAAGGTGCCCCAAAAGGATTGCAATCAATGATGATACCTATAAACATTCAGCATGTCCAGAAAAATCAATTGGATTTGTGGAAAGAAGAATGTCCCTAGCGATGTTGCAGCACTGGTGTTTGTCTATTAAAAGGCATTAAACAGTTAGAGAGAGCCCATATAAAAAATATTAGAGAGAGCCCATATCAAAAATCTTTCATAAAACTACCAGCTGCAGAGAATCTAAGAACTGATAGAATGATTCAAGCACAGTAAAAAGGAAAGCATACGAAATGCAAAAGGCAATCTTAGAGAACTAGTGACAATCCTGAACAGTTGCCCAAACAAATTATTATTACTTCGATAACTTGCCAAAAAATGAAATCTTAGGCAAGCACTATGTATCATCAAAAGAAAACAGTATAAACCAAGCTAACACAAATTAAGTAAACATTCAGCTTAGCTAGAGCTACTGGAGAAGAGCCGTCTCTGAGAATTTTAGGACAAAATTTTGAGCCCCATTAACTTAAAATTTAATATACCTGTAATATATTAAGGACAGCCTTGATGACATCTGGATTCTTTAGAACATCTGCACTTTGTCGTGCTTGCCCAATTATTTCAGCCCATCTCTGCACAACCAGAAAAAGCATGAGTCTTAAGTGCATTATTAGTATGAATAATAATATGCTTATGTACGGTAAAGAATATCTCAAGTCTCAACCAAGAAGAAAAGTGCACCTGATTTGGCAACTCCATTAATCGCCGCAAATAATCATCCCTCTTTTGGGGGTCAGGCTCTGCTTGAATCATATGACCAACCTAAAATGGCAAAGTAACATAGTTAGGGAGCAGCAAAAATTTTTAACATCCAAGCCAGCATGCTTTTCTAGAAGTGGAGGGGCATACAGTTTCATAGAATGAATGAATTTGGTGTGGTTCGAGATCTGTAATGGTTGTTGAAAGACTTGATAGAAGTTCAGATACAAAGGGCTGACTCTCTCCAACCTATCCAATAAACCAGCATTAGTCACTTGTAAGAGAATAAGCAACAATCTCAGCTAAAAAAATGTTTTTTCAATGTTTGCATTACAAAGAAAATGGCTGTACCTGCACAATAACGAATCTACGCTTGCATTTTTGTACTATTTTCAGGAATGTATCACATGCCATGTCCTACAAGAACCAACATGTATTGGTCAACTTCGATAATAAAATACAAAATCACATAACAATTCAAAAAATCAGTTACAATGTGAAGTCCTAAGAGGAAAAATAGGATTGATCAAAGCAAATAACCTGAACTCCTGGATGTGTTTCATGCATGAACTCGAACAGCTTATTGATAACAGTTTTCAGGAACTTCCAATGAGCTCTTAAGAACCGTGGATACTGTCCAACAACGTACCTGCAAAACACGCAATTCATTGGCTGAAAGTTAAGTGGAAATAGCAACAAACTAAGTCCTTTAGCAAACTAGATACATCAAATTCAAATTAGTATTGGTACATGCATGTCAACAGGAGCAAATGAATCCCAGCAGATGTAATTTTTTGGAATGAAACACTTCACACTTACATGATGTTACTTGCGATGACAGCCTTGTTATCTTTCCCTTTAGTGATTTCACATAAATTCAGTAAGTCACGGATGACCATCACCAAAAATCTATTTTCCTGCAGATGTAACATAAAACTCAGTGTACAGTACGAAAAAGCAAATCCTTTCCAGCAGGAAGCAAAACATAAAAAAATGATTCTAGCATATGTTATACTGAATACATATTTATCCAACCTATGCCTGGATGTATCCTGGCCAGACAAAGAACTTGCAAGATTCCATTCCAAATCCCTCTTAAGTCCCAACCCAAGACCAGAAACCCCATCTGGAAATTTGAGACAGGAATCTTGAATTTGCATTTATTATAAAAGTTTAAATTGAATTTTCAGTACATATCCCTTTGTTGTTAATTTCCACTCTTATCAACCGAAAACCCAAAAAATGGGGGGAAAAAACTCCAATAGTGACCAATGGTACAATGCAGGACAAACTTCATTTTCAGTGCAGTTACTGGTTTAAGATCCCCAAGATTCTTCCAGTTCCTCAGGTTTGATGCGATGTTATCCACTACAACAATCCCACACAATCAAAAGACGAAGTGCAAATCATAGTAGAGAAATTTGTTTAACAAAATGTACCTGATCTTCCAACATGGACCCAGATATTGATCCTATCGCCCAACACAACGTATTCAAATTGTTCCATGACCAATCGTGGCTATCCAACTGCTTGCTTAACCTTTTCAACATCTGATTTATAGAAGAGAACAGATCCCTGTTAAGGTAATGCATAACTTTTTTCACAATCATGCAACAAGTTATAAATTCCCAGTAAAAAGAAATACTAACGTAATTTGGTATAATGAGTAAACCCACATTTACAAGAACACAGTGATTTGGTAAAATGAGTAAACCCACATTAAAGAAGGGCATGAAAAAGACAAGTTCATAGAAATTTATGATATACCACATATTTGGAACATTAAGAATGGAATATACATTGCCCATTTGAAGGCAAGAAATATTCAACCTAGCAAACATTTTATGCCACGGTCCAGAATTCACAATGATACAAAACAGCTAAAACCTGGGATTTGTCGCAGCACAGTAGCACACACATTGTGATTTAGTACACACACAAAGCCACACACTTACACGAAGGGTAGGATGAATACAATGCATCAAATTATGCACGAATTGTAGGAACTGCATATTAAAAAAACAAGACAAAAAAGAGGCAAATGAGAAACGGGTACCTGTTTTTCAGTGTCGTCATGGTCCAGGTGTGTCAGATAGATGAGCGTCTCCCTCATAATCTGCATTGGAACTTCTATAAGGAGCAAGATGACTTTGATAATAAATAAATAAATTCTTATGAGGAAGTTGAGGAATCTATGTGGTGAGGTGACAGAACAATGCCATTTTCATTTGCTTAGGGGGGAGGGGGAAAAGAGATGGGGTGTGGGGAGTTGTTGCTCTTGCTGCCCTTGCCCCATATAACCAGCTATGCATCAGGTAAGCAACGATAAAGATGCTAAGGCTAGGAGGAGGTAAAAGCCCAGATATGAGAAGTGCCATTTTTAGCAAGAACCCATATTCTTGAGCTAGACAAAAGAACATAATTTCTAATACCAACCATGTTTTCATTTGAAACTAATAAAATTTGCATAAAAGTGAACTAAAGCCACCACATCAAACAAAACTTATTACCAAAGTAGCCATGTATCACCCAAACTTTACATCCTCTCTATAAGCAATAACAAACAACAGACCCCCATGTTATGAAAATGGATTTGGTGGCAATCATTCAACGTACAACAATCATAAGCACAACAGTCAAACAACTAATGTTCTTATTTTCACAATAACATAGGGCCAGTCAGCCAGCAAATCAGATCCAAACGAGATTCTATGCCTTCTATTTTTCTTTCACTGATGATGGACATCTAATATATTTAATGTTTATTTATAATCTCATAACTACTGGTTGTTGAAGTTACACGATTACCATACAAAATCAGCATTGCAAACAATATGTAACTAAAACATATAACATAGATACTTGAAAATCTTATTACCTTGTATTGCACTAGAACATCATTATCCTTCATTGTCTCCCTCACAATATTCCCATTTTCATCTTCTACAATCAAAACCTCCTCAGGTTTTGCCATCCGACAAATCATTAACAAACGCAATTTGGACATCGTACTAGCATACATCTGCCTTCGTTGCAGATGTTGTGCTCCCATGCCATCAGCCATTCCCTGAAAAAATGGCATCTATCAATACAGCAGGATAGGAAAAAGTATGGATGCAAAGACCTTTTGTCAAAGAATTTAATAGCAGATGCTTGTGGAAGAAAACATAATGCATTAGTATATTAGATAGCATTATGTACACACCTGCATCCCCATCATATTTCCAGTGACTGCAGGATTTTCAACATTATGATGAGCCTCAAAAAGTTCTAAAACCAGGGAGTTCCAATAATCAAGGCAAACCTGTTGACATGTGTAAGTAAAAAACAAAGTGAAGAATAATTTGTGGAGAAAAATTCACTAAGATATCAAATGGGAAAAAAATTGTGTGTGGTGGGGGTGGGGGGTAGGTAGTAGGTGGCAGTAAATACATCTGGCTACACCCAAAAAAAAAAATGTTGCCTAACCTTAAAGACCTCTGTGTCATCAACATAGGAGATGTTAATTAGATATTCGAGGCCCATCAAAAGAGCAGCTACATTTTCTTGATTGGATTCAAGGAGCCGGATATGACACTGCAGTTACAAACAGGAACTTGCATGAATTAAGCTTGATGCAAAAAGAATTTACAAAAGAATCTTCGATTTCATAATAGCGCAAAGATTAGCTGGACATACCATAAGAAAATGGATTAAAAAAGATGCAATGAAAAATTAATGACCACTTCTCTGAGCATGAAGGAGATTTACCTTGAAAAAAGCGGTGAAAAAGAGTGCCAGGTTCTGAATAAAAGCCTGCATGAAGGATAATTTTATTTTTATAAATTAAAAAAAAAGTTAAAAATTGAACCCTTGTAAACAAGAACTATTTTAAGCAGACATTACCTGCTCATCCGTAGTCCCACTTGCATGAGCTTCAGGTATGTTTGTATTCAATGGAAGGATTGTCTGCATGATTATGTAACCACAAATAGTATGAACTATAATGAAATAAATAGCATACAGACATCATGTGCTATAAAAGCCACATGGTACTAAAGAGGCACGCCAAAATTTGAAGTATATATTTACCTGAAGTTGAACCATGAATATGGTATACATCTTCCCATACTGTGTGTCATAATAATCTCCGAAACTCAGAGCTGCAACCTGTAATTAGCGCACAACCACGATATTTAATAGAGTTTAAAGCATAGATAGAAAAGAACATAATCATGGTTCAAAGAAACATACCTCAGCTAAACACTGAAGAGTCAGATTGCGATAGGCTGGCCCAGGAAACAACTTTAAAAGATATTCCAACTGCAAAATTAATCCAACAGGTACTAATTAAAAAGAACCCTAAAATCCCTATAAAAATTCAACAGCAAGTGGAAGAAAATAATACAGAAAAAAGCATCAGTAGACAAACCAGTTGTGATTCAAATATATAGCCCAAAGGAACCCATGAAAGAAATGCGTGCAAAGTGGCCAATGTAGCCCGAATCAACTCAGACCGCTGAGATGCTGACAGCACATAGATGCACAACTCATGTATGAGTTGAAATTCACTACAATCATACCAAAAAACTATCAGCAATTTAAAGACAGACATCACTTATTCCACAAAAAATTATGGCGCTTGACATCATCTTGAGCCAAGCATATGGTGTTTATATCATAAATGTCATTTTAGAAATTTTTATTATAAGGTGCTCTTGTAAATTTCTCTAAGGAGGCAAATGAGTACCAAATATAAGAAATTGATCTTGACAGCATTATTAAGTATGACTAAGGGGAAAAAAACTAGCACTGCCTAAACAATTAAATCAGATTAATGTAGAGAAAGTAGTAAATGAATAAGAAAATAACTTTGGAAAACATGCTTTTTGAGAATAGGTAAGGGGGGAGTGAATTGTTATGTGTCACTGATATTTTTTTGCGACAAGGTAAATCATCCACTCCCTTTTCTTCACCCTCCTCAAGAAAATTCTTCCACCATATTTAAAATCCATCTATAAAAAGTAAATTCAACAAGCTAGTTTCAAATTACCTATTTAGTGACTGCTTAAGCTCTTTGATCTTTTGTTGAGTCATTTCTCCTCTTGAAAAATCAAAAACTTCTTCACTTAGTAGCTGCAATGAAATACCTAGTGTTAGCTGATCCACATACAAGATACACATAAATCTTTAAGAAATAGCTAAACAAACAAAAGAGAATATAAAGGTGTACTTTTAAAATAACCATGCAGTTTTCACAAATAGTTTCACTCGTTTTAGCAGCTGCAACAAGGTCAGGGATAAAGCTCTGCCACCTAGCTGGCCAATCATGCTTCAAGATCTGTCAAGTTCAAAGAATATGCCAAAGTGTGAGATAATGTAATCGAAACACTTTGGACATGTTAATTGTCAAATAATATAACAAAGATAATGTAATTGAAATACCTGAACAAGTGTAACATTTAGTTTGTTGACATAAAGACTTTCCTTTCTGAAAGACACCTCGTCTCTTGAAAGCTGCACAATGACCTCAGATATATAATTCTTCATTCCATCTCTTTGTGCGATAGGCAGTGCATTCCACCGATACTTAATGACACCTTCCAAGACCTATAAGTAAAAACAATTACAATTACAGAGAAGGAAACCAAATACAAACATTGTATAAGTTGTTATATAAAACAACAACCCAGTATATCCTACGATAAGGCAGGGTCAGGATGTATGCACTACTTCCCCGACTAAGTCGAGAGAGTGTTTCTGAAAGACCCAGAACGAAAGGAAGCAAGAACCACAGTGAAACCGGTCACACGGGATGACAAGGAGCCAAACAAATGCATAACGGAGGACAAAACAGAAGGAAAGATAAATGGACACAACATCACACCCCCTAACTTTAACCAACTTTAGCCCGAATGCAACTCCTCCGGTCGTCTCTATCCAAAGCCATATCCTCATAAAGTTTCAGTAAATTGAGGTTCAGTATAAGTTGTTATATAAAGAAAAAAAAGGGGGTCTAGTTAATTTCTTGTCAAAGGCAAATGAAGCTCACAGGCAAAATTATGCGGCACAAAAACCTCATCTATTAGAAGTCGTCTACACATCCCCCAAATCATTATTGCCCGCATTTTTTTCTTCTAAACTTATAAAAGTATTCACTACATTAATTAATCAAATCACTCAGTAGAAAAACTCTAGCAGCATTACATTCTTCCACCATGCACCAGCAAATTAGCTTACTCATTTTCCTACATTATGTGCCCTGAACTAACTTTTAATTTAACAATAAAAATGGAAAGGGCCAAAGGAGTGCTATGATAAATCATTTGTGATATTGTTCCAATTTGTGATATTGTGTTTACACGTTTCTGTACTCTCATAAGATATGACACAAATAAGTGAAATAGGCTTTTTTCATGCTAACTTTCCATGAAAAAACAACTTTTCCTATCCTCTCTGATTTGGAAGAAAAGAGTATTTAAAAAGAAAGTGAGAATGTTGCATTAGTTTTTCTGTTTATCCCTAGGCTTTTTTCATGCTAACTTTCCATGAAAAAACAACTTTTCCTATCCTCTCTGATTTGGAAGAAAAGAGTATTTAAAAAGAAAGTGAGAATGTTGCATTAGTTTTTCTGTTTATCCCTAACATAATCATTGCACCAGCTTTTCTCTTTATTCCTAACATAATCATATATTATCTGAAGTGTACTTAAGACTACAAACAAAAAAGACTAAGTACCTAAAATATATGGAGAAATTGAATCCCTAGAAACCAAACCAATATGCAAAAAAAGGAATCACACTGCATAAACTCAGAAGATGCCAACTTGGCTCTTATCTAAGTGTTAGTGGCTTAGTAAACCCTAACCCTCTCTATAGTTAAAATAATAAATACTTGAAAAACGAGCAGGGTTGCCCACTATAAAGCTTAATGAAACAACCAAAATATAAGTCCTGGCACCAAATTGCATCTCGTGGTTAGAGAAATTGTATCACTACTGATCAAAAATAGAAATTGTATCACTAACCTGCAAGGCGAAAAATTTTGTATTCAGGTTCTGTGTATTCTGTAAAATGTGCACGACTTGGAGCCACATGTCAGGATTGTTTTGCAAGTCCCTCAAAATCTGATCCGCTGCAGCCCTCTGCAGCAACACCAAAGAGAATAAATTAAAGAGACTAAGCAAACTAGAGTAAACAATCAATTGCCATGGTTCTAGAGAAACAGTATGATATGAACTTCCCATTCAGTTGATGTAAAATAGATTCCCACACCAAGATCATAAAGGAAAGGAAGCTGGAAACAAGTTTTTACAAAATTCTCAAGCAGAAGAACCATTCACTGCTAAATTCGTCAATTCTTAGGCAGCACTGTCAGGAACAAAAAAACATATTCTGTCCAACAATATGTACAAGCTCTACTAAGCATTCGTTTTCCCTAGCAAGAAATAAGAGACTTGGGATTCAAAATACTTCATTTCGATGTACTCATGAACTGACGATCTCCACTGCCTCCACAATTTGCTTACTTTTCATTGGAGGCACACGTCATCGATATATCATTTTTATCCTAGTTAGAAATTTGCTAATTAAAACTCACTCTGTATCCAGGCAATCCACGACATCAGATACATTGAATAATGTTCAACGTCTTTCTCCAAAACGACTTTCATTCATAGAAAGTATAATCAAACGAGAGAGGTGATCATATTGGGTTTACTCTTGCATTTTAAACTCTCAAACCACTTAAATCACATACACTTGCTCCATAAATACACAAATCCCATCATGCTCGTAAATCAAGAGTAGACTCCTATGTGCTACTCGTAACTCGTATAAACCCTTCCAATTGTAATAATGACTAACATCGTCTCACAGAGCATAACGTAGTGCAATAACTGCACTGCCAAATATATTGTCATCTCAAGTAAGAAACAAAACTTTAAGCGACAGGTGCAACCTCTTTAGAAATTTGTTAAACATGAAATCTGCAATTGAACACCCGTGCATCAGCACCATCTAAATTCACAATGCCGTATTCAAAGGGTACACTTGTCTATGATACCATAAATTGACCAACATGAAAGCCATCTGCTAAACAGTTTCAGTCAAAATCTGAAACACCAAGCAATGATGACAACAAATCTTCCCCTTTTCATTCATCTGTGGCCACACTCTATGTCGACGTGGTTCGCTTTGCAGTCAGTCAACCATCAATCCAAAACCACCACTAAACCCCGGCTCACCAAGACATGAAATTGATAGGCAAAACCAAATCCGATAAGGCAAACACAAATCCTTCGCCCCATCCCTCCGACACACCCCACAGAAAAACGATAAATTAGACTAAGAAAATCAAAAAAACCCTACATGAAAAAACCAGTTGAGCTCATTCAGAAGGAGTGTCAACTTCAACCAAAAGTAAAATTTACCTCCTCTCTAGATCCGGTTCCATAGAAAGCAGCAACAGTGGCATCGAGGATGGGCACATCAATCGGGTGACTCAAATCCCTGAGCTTCTCGGCCGCCATGGGTGATCGGGGAAACGGAGAAACCCTAACGAAAGACCTGGGGGTGGGCGAGGCGGAGGTTGGTGGCGCAAAAACCCTATAAATAAGGTACGGAACAGAGGGGGGAAAAACTCTGCTTGAAAGTAAAGCAGAGTTCGCGTGAGCGCGGCGAAGGGAAGAGAGAGAGAGAGAGAGGAGCCTCCGAGGAAAATTTTGATTTTCGAATTTAATTTTTGTTTTTGCCTTTTTTATTTTTGGGGTGGGGTTTGGGAATTGGAAGGGTTTGTTGATCCCTTCTGTTTTTTTATAGGGTTCTAGAATCTATAGAGAGGAGGGTGTTGTGTGGTGTCACCGACTGTGATGAGAGTGTAGGGAGGAAATTTGAGGTGGGGCCGGCTGGTAGGGAAAAGAGAGGGCATTTTTGTTCAATATTTTTTGTTTGGGGATTTTGCAACATGGTACCTTAATGTATGCTTGAGTTTACTTGATTTCACTAGTTCAAACTTCACTTTTCTTATTCTATAAAGTTATAACAATATATCGAACCCCTGGTAACCCTAATATGTTCCGTCTCCTCTAATATAAATCTCTTCTTTTTGCCTATGGACGTAGATAACGCATTATTATCGAGACACATTCAAATTTTTATGTTGTTCTTTGTATGTTTATCATTCTCGTTACAACATGTATTAAGATTTGAAATTTGGACCACTCAAATCTGATTTATGTTGGGTTTTTATTAGGTATGATCGAGCTTACATTGAGTCAGCTTTTGGTATAATGCACTAGTGTGTAGAGTCATTTCAAGTTCGGTCAATATTGAGTTGGATTGCTTCATATCGGATCGAGTTGAAAGTTATTTCGAATTGATTTAATCGGGTGTGTCGTGTGAATTGCGAAGGAGGGAAATAATAGTCGGGTTGATAAGAATCTAGGCATGTTTGTTGCCTTTTTTTATGATTTTGCATTTTGATCCCTTGTTTTTTTTTAATGGTGAGGAGGTTATGAGGTTATCAACTAGTCCTCCACACACGTTTGAGTAATAGCCTACAAAGCACTCGAACCATAAAAGGCAGTGGCAAGCCACTGACCATAAAAGTCAATGACAAACCACTAGAAAAGGTTCAACCCATGTTAAGGCAAACCAATGCATGAGTACCACTCGAGTATCACGAATGCCCTAGTGGAATTTGAATATTTACCTCATGATAGCGAGGTATAAGAGAACATATCACTCTTATCACTAGGGCAACATGGATTTTCGTTGCTTGAGAGTTGACTTCATTGGTCCCACACCAACGAATATACAAATGAGTTTTGACTATTTGAGTATGTCGAGCCTACCCTTTATTCATAAATTTTGAGTATAATTAAATGTGTATATGAATATGTATATCAGTATATGTATATGTATATGTATATGTATATGTATATGTATATGTATATGTATATGTATATGTAAGTTATAAATTAAAAGGAAAAGTTTAGTTGTCCAAATGGTGGGGCCCTGTTATTGGCACAATGATTTTTTCGCCAAATGCACGACCTTTCCACCGACACGGGGAATTAGAGTCACCAAACACCGCACACATCACAAAACATAGCAGATCCCCATCCACCTACACCTACACCACATGTCAGCAGCCCGACAGCAGCCCCTCGACTAGCGAAGCCACTCCTTCCCTCTCACAGCAACCCTCTGTCGACTCGAAAATATCGGTGTCGACTGGCATGATCGTGCATTTGACGAGAAATCATCGTGTGGACAGTAATACCGAAATGGTGGAGTGTACTTCCCTTTACACACCATTGTAAAGTTACATCTGTACTTAACCCGTTTTTTTCCTGCCACATCAGCACAAGTACACCCTTTACTGTTTTTATCAATTTCACTCACATCCCTACACTCCACTTACGGGCCCTAACTCGACTTTTCATCATTTAATACTTATGTTATTATCCGACATATTACATCTATTTATTTAATTTCATCGTATAAAATTATTTTACAGTAGAAGAATATTATTATTATTTTAATATAATTTAAATAATAAATTTTATTGAAAATTAATAAAATAAGATTGTAAAAAAAAACAAATGCATATTAAATTGCAATAATTCAAATACATGATCTAAAGTGATAAACAACAAAAGAAGACACGAAACTTCAAAGAAAAGAATCACGCTAACACAGGGAATTAAGTATCATGTCTCGAAGGTCCAAATTTCTGCCATATATGCTCAATTAAGTCGGATTTCAGTCGATGATGTGAAGCCGAATCTCGAACCCGGGCCCCATTTGATAAAAATGGAGTCATATCGGTAGGTATTCTTAAAGCGGGTGGCTCAGGCTCTTCCAAATTAATATTATACAAGTTGTCATTATTTTTTCCGAGAAAATTCAAGTCCCAAACAAGTGTCGGTTGACGAATAATAGCAAATCGTTTTTGTAGTACACATGCTCCACGTCTTTATGAGTCGACTCTTGGACTTGGGAAAACAACGTGTCCTTTGCACCAAATCGATGTCGAATAGATGGGATGAATGCTCGCCATGGAGGATAAATTCCATCTGCCAGGTCAGTGGCGGAGCCAAGATTTATATTCGGGGGGTGCTAAAATTGTGATTTTTTTAATTTAAATATAAATATGACGTTTTTTAATGAAATAGTTGATAGAAACAAAAAAATATATAGAGAGAAATCAAGAAGAATATTTAATGGTATAGTAAAACATAAATATGACTTTTTTTAATGAAAAAACACTAAAATTGTGATTTTTTTAATTTAAATATAAATATGCATTTTTTAATGAAATAGTTGATAGAAACAAAAAAATATAGAGAGAATCAAGAAGAATTAATAAATATAACATTTTTTTAATGAAATAGTTGATAGAAACAACAAAATATAGATAGAAATCAAGAAGAATTAATGAAATAGTAAAAGAAATAAAAAGTGAAGCATTTGGGATTTTATTGGGATTTTTTTAATTTAAATATAAATATGACATATTTTTAATGAAATAGTTGATAGAAACAAAAAAAATATAGAGAGAATCAAGAAGAATTAATAAGGGTGATTTAGGTGATTAGCCCATTTTGAATATCTAATTAGGTGATTAGATAATAAATTTATTTAATTAGTTTGGTAGCCACTTTATAAGCGCGTCTCCACCAACAACCCACGCCGCCTCCTTCTCTTTCAACGTAGGCGGAATTTCATCAAAGCTTCTTCAATGAACCTCCAAATCCCCTGCAAATCTCAAATCCCGAGCATAAAAAATCACGCTTAAGCCACAAAAATCTCTGTTTCAGGCTCCAAATCGTGATTCCAGAGAGTGATTCCAACTCAACAACGAATCCCACAGATTTTGATTGCAAGTTGATTTTCCAGAAGCTTCGAAAGCTGTCACCATGAAACCATATGAAGGATGACAAATAGACTGGAATCAAGTAGACTACATCAACAGAAGATGTTGACCATCCTCCATCCAACCGATCTCTTCAACTGTCCTAAAAAATGTCGGTTGTCATCTTATGATTTTGATTGCATTTCGTTGCTTCCATTCTAGGTGAGTTTATTTTTTTTATTTTTTTGGGGTGTGGTTAGGTTTTCGATAATGGATGAAATTGTCCCCAATTTCGCGAATTGCTTCCGATTTCTTCTTGTTTACTGTCATCTTTGTGTATTTCTAGGGTTTCAAATAGATTACATTTATCCCCAATTTCTAGAGTTTTGATGTTGGATGCAATTGTATCCAATTTTGTGCAATTGCTCAAATTTGCTTCCATTTTCTTCCTTTTTCTTGTAACCATCTGGATGAGTCCTTATTTGATTCCGAAATTTATGTCATCTCCCGAAATTTATTTGTCATCTGATTCACACAGCAATGGTGTTGGCCATGGGGGACATAATTCAGGGGAGGGGGAAGCTTGATTTTGTGCGGAACTGCGGATTCACCTTGATTTCTCCTTCGTAATCGAGTTGGAATCACGAGCTTGCGATTGCATCTGAGATTTTTGGATCTCAATCTGCGATTCGATCTGGTTGACTGCATCTCAGATCTGGTGGTGGAAGCTCGATTGGAGATTTTGGAGGAGATGTTGAGTGTGAATATGAGCGGTGGAGAAGAAGGAAGGTGACAAGGAGCGTGAGGGACAAGAACCAGAGGAAGAACAGATGATAATCGCCGGAATAAGCATGAGGAGATCGGGAGTGAGCTCCAAAAGCTACAGGGGAAGAAGGGGTCAACTGATCTAAAAATATTTAAGAGGGGTCACAAGGCTTTAAAAAAATATAAGGTGGTTAATCACCTAATTAAAAGGTTGTAGGTGCACAAAAGACCAAATTTATATAACATTTTTTTAATGAAATAGTTTATATAAACAAAAAAAATAGAGAGAGAATCAAGAAGAATTAATAAATATAACATTTTTTAATGAAATAGTTGATAGAAACAACAAAATATAGATATAAATCAAGAAGAATTAATGAAATAGTAAAAGAAATAAAAAGTGAAGCATTTGGGATTTAAACCTAAGACCTTTTGATTCTCCTACCTTTCCTCCTTTCTCCCTTTACCACTTGAGCTACACAAACCCTCTTGTTTCAAATATCATTTAAAGATGTATATTATCTTAAAAATATTAAATATATGCAAAAAAATTTAATTTTTTTTGTTTTTTTTTTCGAGCCGGGAGGGGGGGGGGGTGCTCGAGCACCCTGAAGAACCCCCCTGGTTCCGCCCTTGTGCCAGGTAATACATCATGTCATATTCATGTCCATTTACTACAAAATTTGCCTTTGGAGCTCTTCCGTGCAACACTTCATCGAATACAGGTGATCTATCAAGAACATTTATATCATTACACGTACCTGGAGCTCCAAAATATGCGTGCCAAATCCATAAATCATACAACGACACTCCTTCTAGAACAATGGTTGTGCCAATTTTGTCATTTTTGCTCATTCTTTAGAATACGCAATGCGTGTTCATTCTTGAATGATGCGTACGTCTCGTGGTCTGTGCTATATATGATTTTAGCATTGTTCATAACATCATCGGCCGATTGCCCACTTGCCCTTGCTCTTGACGCTTGGCAGAAACAACCAGCGTATTTGCTAACATCATGGCTAACTCGGCCAAAGCGCGCTCTACATCTTTCTGCATCACGTGGAGCCATCCTTCCCCTTTTGTTCTTGTAGTATGTTGCTATTCTTGACCAAAACCGGGATGTCGAATGGTTGTTTCCCTCTTCAGCATCCTTACTGGTGTTCAACCATGCAATAAGGAGCAACTCATCTTCCTTCTCACTCCATTGTCTTCTCTCCGTACGTCCCGAAGCAGGTTGTTCATCCATCTCTTCTTCTTGGACATCATCTTAGGTGCTATAAGCTGGGATGCTCTTTTGTGTGCCACATAATATTGGAGATTTAGATGAATTTGGAATGGGAAGGACATTTGGAGCGAGATTATACTGCATGGGATGCATCATGTTGGGATAGTAGGAATGAGCTTGATCAAGAGGGGTGGATTCAGGCTATGATGGCTTGGGTTTGTATTGGGCTGTTGTTGAGTGTATGGATATAACATATCATAGAAGCTTGGGGGAAAGTTTTGTGCATTTTGATTCATATCCATTTTAAGTGTCAGAGTGGGATTTCAACTTAAAAAGAGAGAAAACTAGATGGGTTGGGATGAGTTATGAAGGTAGGAGGTGCTTCTATTGATAGAAAAAAATGTCATTAGCATTAATCGAACTTAGATTATAATTAATAATGCATATTACCGTAATTGATTTTTTATTTTTTTACAAACATATGCAAAATGAGTATCTATGGGTAAATAAAATTAAGGGCTATTTGCATAACTATACACTTTTTTTTTACTTTGCAAAAATGTCACTTTTTTTTTAAATGGCAAGGGTAGACCATGGGTTACTTTTGCAAAACAAAAAAGTCACATGCCTAGCAGGTTGCAAGTTGCAAGGTGGGAGGGTACACGTTAGGGAGGGAAAGGATTTTGTAGAGTTGGGTTTTGGCACCAAAAAGGAGTGATTGGATGGGAGTGATGTGATGTCTAACCATGTGGAGAGTATAAAAGAGGAGGATGGGAGAAGCTTTTCATTTTCTCCATTTTCTCAGATTTTCTAAAGTATAAACACATGGAGAAAGAGATGGAGAAGGTTCCACCATGGAAGAGAAGCGGAGAGCTTGCAGTTCCAGATGCAAATCACCTGTCGCCTTCATTCGGTGCTCTTGTCAGTGATCAGAATCCTCGTGTCACCTTGGTTTCCCATAAACCTATCTTCTCGGCTGCAATGGGTAAGTGTTTTTGACTAACAATTCCTCATCTATGAAAAGGACTTGTGGGTAGTACCCATAGGTCCCCAGTTCGAACCCCGGAATGGCCGCTCTTTATTTACCAATTCAAGGAGAGGTGAGCGAGGCCATAGTGAAGACCAAAGACCTGGTTCTGATGGACATTAGTGACACAGACTTCAGATCAGCTGACATGGGTATGTGTTCAGGTGACAGGGGAAAATATCCGGATGTGATCAAATTGGGTGGCACGGATAACTCTTCATCTGACATGGAACAGGGGTTGGAGGTGATAGCCATTAGCAGAGAAGATGAGGATGGGTCAACCCCCGAACTCGACGTTGGGGGCTCCGACAATGGCGATCGTGTCGGGGTGAAGCTCGAAGAAGAGTGGGAAGATTTGGAGTGGGACAGCGTTATCGAGGATAAAAAAATGAGGGTGTCGGTGGAGGGGAAGGAAGTTGAGGATGAGGTGATGATGAAACTTGAAGATTGCGTGCCGAGGTCTAGCGCACCCCCACCTACAATGGAGATCGTTGAGGCTATGGTGTACAGAATAACACCACACACCCAGGACCCACGACGCAACATCATAGAACTTTCGGAGGGACAAATATTTGCATCGAAGGCCGACCTTCAGACTCAGCTTCGCTGGATTGCGGTGGAGAACTGCTTTGAGTTTAGTGTGAAGAAGTCGACAAAAACATTGTATGTGGTTGGATACTTGGATGTATGGACAAAAAGTGCACGTGGATGTGTAGGGCAACGCCTTATAATCGCACCACTGTGGACCATCCAAAAGTATATCCAGAAGCATACTTGTGACCTGAACGTGGCGCACAACCATAGCCGGCATGCTACGTCGAGTATGATTGGACGGAACCTCGTATCAACGTAAGTTTTACTTTACCTGAGAACATTGTTTTACCTGTCACCTCTCAATATTCCACTTGTCATCTTAGTTCATTATACGTGTCACACTAACCATACCTATCACTCGTAGGTTCACCGACACTCAAAAGAACCTCATTCCCGATCAAGTGCAATCGCTGACCAAGTCTCAGTTCGGCATCACGTGTAGCTACTGGAAGGCCCGAAGGGCACGCTTGGCAGCGAGGGAGGTTAAGCATGGGAGCGACGAAGATGGTTACCGAGATATTATTCCATACTTGCACATGGTGGAGCAGACTAACCACGGGACATATACTAGGGTAGAGGTGGACTCATCCCAACGATTCAAGTATGCCTTTGTTAGCTTCGGGGTATGGCGCAGGGCGATCCCCCACCTTAGAAAAGTAAAACCCATGTCGGTTGTACAGTGTCACATGTCACTTAATACGAAATGTCATGTCACATAACTGACATTTACTGATTTCGATGTACAGGTCATCTCGGTGGACGGGAGTTTCCTAAAAGGGAAGTTTAGGAGCACGCTTCTCTTTGCCACAACCCAAGATGGGGACCACAAAGTGTACCTGATCGCGTTTGCGATCGTCGACAGTGAGAACCACGGGTCATGGAGCTTCTTCTTCAAGAACATTCTACATATTGTCGAGGACACGCCGGACTTGATGTTTGTCTCTGATCGCCATTTGAGTATCGTCCAAGGTATAAGGGACAACTATGTGTTTGCAAAGCAAGGCTTCTGCGCATGGCATCTATTTCAGAACGCCCGGTTCAGGTATAGAGGGGTATCGGGGCTGCAGAGGATGTTCTTCAAGATGGTGGAGGCGTACACGAGGGCGGAGTTCCAACGGTTGTTCGCTGATTTCTGTGCGGTGTCAGCCCCTATGGGCCAATACGTGAAGGAGGCCGGTTTCCAGAACTGGGCTCGGGCATTCTTCTTGGGGAATCGGTACAACATATTGACGACGAACAACTCTGAGTGTCTCAACTCTGTCTTCAATGAGCCCTGCGACCTACCCTTGACCGCGCTGATTGATGGCGTCATCGAAACCGTGTCAAAGTGGTTTTGCGAGCATAGAGAAACGAGCACCAAACCAGGTAAGTTGGTGAGTGATTTTGTGTACGATGCGCTTAAGACGAACTATAGCATGGCAATTTGCTTGGACGTGAAGGCGCTCAACCAGCACGAGTTCATGGTCCGCAAGGGTCCGTCGTCGTGGGTTGTGAACTTGAGTGCACATACCTGTACATGCAAGCGCTTCGACATTGACCAGTTCTCGTGCACCCATGCCATAGCCGCTGCCAAGCATCGAGGTACGAATGTCTTCGCTTTCGCCAATGACTTCTACAAAGTTGACGCATGGAAGGCTTGTTACACGGATGTGCTATATCCGGTGGATCAGAATGGAGAATCCCTACATAGCTATTGGAGATGGCGTGCTTCCCCCCGCCCGTGAAGAGAAGGCCCGGACGGCCTAAGACATCCCGTTACCCATCCCGCGGAGAAACTCCCCGGGTCAAGCGTCGTCGTTCGTAGGTATTTTAGTAGTCCAACGCCTCACCACAAAGGCTGAGTTTGCATTTTTAGTTTGGGGTTAGGGGTTGAACCACGCACACATGACAAACTTTTGGTATTTTGCGGTTAGCACATATGTCACACTTTTGGTATTTTGGGGTTAGCACATATGTCAAACTTTTGGTACTTTGGGGTTAACACATTTACGTCAAGCTTTTGACACTTTGGGGTTATGCACATGTGACACTTTTGGCACTTTGGGGTTACGCACATATGTGAAGCTTCTATGTATGAACAACTGTTTATGCTATAAATGATGCATGTCAGATTATGGAATTATACGTGTCACTTAACTTATTTTACCTTGTCACCATGAACAAGAGAAGTGGTTTTATACGTGTCACCTAATGTATTATATCATGTCACCAAATCCATCACTATGTTGATTGATGCCATCATCGAAATCATATCGAAGTGGAAACGTCTTGGTATGCGTCACTATCATCTTCGATGGTTCTTGGGTGTTCGAAGCGTTTAAATCTATGAACTCGAAGTATGGAGAAGATCTGTGGTCCCTTGCGATATATGATGGTCCATTGCAAAAGGAGAGCTTTGAAGTAAAGCAACATGTGGGGGAAGAACGCCTGAGTGAGCCACCTTCCTCCCAAAAATCGGACGATTTGGCTGAGATTGTGATAGACGATGCATAAAATAAGGCACAACAAAACTCTGTGTCTCTGAAATATCCCAAAGTATTTTTGGGCATTTCTATTTTAATTTAAATAAAAATAAGGTTAAAATTTTGATATAAAAGAAGTTATAGAAATTTTTAAAAAAAATATATATATCGTATTCAATTCTTACTATTTAGAAAATAAAATCTTGTTTGACATTATTATATTAATCTTGAAACTGATTTTAAATAAAGTAAAGCATTAGCTTTATCATTATTAGTATTATTTTTATGGTTGACGTGAATTCATTATTTTTGAAAGGTGTATTACTTAAATTATTTCAATACTCTCTATGATACCTTGTAGGAAAATTATTATTAATTATGACCCGACTTATCATATTAACGTTACTTATAATTAAAAGTTTAAGGATGACTTCATCCTAATAATAATCATTTTTCTCAAGGTTATTTTGAATAATTAGACAATGATTATTTATAATATTCCAAGAGGATAAAATATAATATGGATGTGGTATAAATTTATAAAAGATATTACGGTTATTAAATGTATTTTGAATAGATAAATATTTTATCTATTTAAAATGAAATAATTAAATAAATATCATTGTGTTATTTACTACTGAAGACCTCTCCTTTACAAATTAATTAAAACGGGTCAAAACCGGGATAGAATAAATAAGCGGATCAAAATCCTACAACTAAACCGGTTTTGGGTACATGGAACCGGATCAGAACCGGGTTGCTTCTTCTCCTTCCTCCTCCCACACTTTAATGACCTTCAATGGTGATTCTTCAATTTCAACTTCAATTCGAGACGTTTTTAACACAAATCTTATCTAAAACTCAATGCCAAACGTTACCAAATAATCAATCCGTGGTTTTATTGATGAATCTAACTCGGAATCCGTCGAAATTCATAAAACCTAGCTTTTATGATTTGACCAATTTGACGTGGAGATAGAGTATGAAACTCCCAATTGATTATGTGAATTGAATCCTCTAATCAATTATGATTCAATGACGCCTTCAATTTGTGATTTTGTTCACATTGCAAGCTGATCTATAAAAACCCCTTTCGACCTTCGTTAGCTTCGCCCACCATTTTTAGCCAATATATGAGCTCTCGATCTAGTTCATCATGTTCTAAACACATTAGTATACAATCCCATTCAAAGTTTTTTTTGAGGAAAGCGTTCCAAATACAAAACACCCAATTTCGGATTCGAGCTCGCCGGAGCACCACCCACGCCTCCGTTCGCCGCTGCCGGAGTCACCAGACGCCATCCGGAAGAGCGCACCGCCTCCAGGGAACCATATCCGCCGCCCTTGTCCGCCTCCGTGATCTGTATCCGCCGCTAGGAATCGCCGGTTTTGCATCGAGGAAACGCCGGGGAGTTGCTGTCCAAGCTACTGTCGGGAAGGAGAAGGAGATGTCTTAATTACGAGACTCCTCCCAAACTTTCTGTTTTGGTAAAAAAATGCCCCTAGTTCAATTCAAAAATTATAAAGATTATCCCACAGTTTTAGAATGCATTCTAACTTGCATAAATTCCTAAATTCGCAGCGATGATCTCGAATCCTTACACACCCATCCCGAGACAAGATTCCCAAGAGGATGTAGTTGGTATAAATTCTGACTTTATAATTAATTCAATTTTATTTGAATTAATAAGTCAATTATGTGTATAAAAATACCAATTAATAAACTCTTCTTTGTGCCTTGTATTTCATGTGTGTGTAGCCGTTACTAAGTGAGTCAAATTCGTTCACAAGTCTTTGAAGTCCATAGTTGGTATCGAAATCCAACAAGGCGAAAAAGGCAAGTGACTTTCCGAGCCTTTCTGCTCACTTTGGTGCTTTCGTGTCTAGTTGTTTTCTTTCATTTGGTTGCTTGCCAAGTTAAATAAAATAAATTACAATTCACCTGTTTTGTGTAATTTATTTAACAATCAGTTTGAATTTGGCAAGTAAAATTGGGTAAAGTTATTATTTGACCTTAATATAAAATAATAACATAGTTTACCCACCATTTCTTTAAAGCATGATTTATTATTGTTCTTTCATGCTAAAATGGTTAGGTATGGAACATGTTATTTCGTTGATGTTTCCATCCGTTATTTTATTTTATTTTATTTGGTATCCATGTTACCTTTAAATAATATGGATTACTTTTGTAATGTGTGATCACTTAAGATAATCATTAATCAATCGTGAGAATGTGAGGATTGTGTGTTACGATCGGAACTCAACTGAATCAAGATCAATTCAAGTATGTAAAACATATCAATCAATGCAAAGTAAAGTGAACCGTGTAATGTGTAAAGATAAGTGAAAGTGTTGTAGTATAGTCAGGTCGGGGCCGTTATTCCCCGATCTTAAAGTTTCATGAAACTAACACATTCCGAACGCGCATATATTATCTATCGGAATGTTACACTACCAAATAAAAAGGTTTTAGGTCGTTATCCGCTATTGAGAGCGGGACCGGTATCCTATGAATTATTATTAATTATTAATTAAGATGTGTGTTTCGAATCTATCAAAGTGTGTGTTGTGAAGCGTGTTAACTATATCAAAGTGTTAAAATGTGTAACGTCGTGTAAAGTTGTGTTCAAGCTATTCAACGTGAGGAAAGTGAGTGAAGTGTGTGATAGACATTTGGTTTCATAGTGATCACAATTAATTCAAGCTATATCATATCCCATTTGTACTCAGGATATGGTTCCTAAGGGTGCTTGTCACCCACTTCTTATGTTCTTCAATCCTTCGGGATTATCCGTGTCATAACAGTTGTGCCATTAAATTATTAGCCCATCGAAAATACTCTAATAATCGCATTCGGGTTTAAATTCATACCATTAAAGGTCAATGAGTATAAATATGAAGTAGTCCCAGTTTTCGAGCCGTCACTTGCTAGTTCTCGCGAACTAACCGTCCTTTGTTAATTTGGACGGCTAGGGGGTCATTGTCTTCGTACAATACCCCAGTCTCCAGTTCGCAGGTTAAGGTCGAGTCTCTGAAGAGAAGTTAAAGAAGAGTAATAAGACATTTTATTTTCGAGATTTAATTATTTAAAGTTCTTAGAAAGTATTGTATAAAGTTTTAAGTGTTTATTTTTACCATGTCTTCCGCTGTAAGGTTTTATTGTATTGAATATTGTAATTTGAATTATGTGTTTAATAAATAAATAAAAGATTTATTGTATTTTAAGACTTCCGCTATTTATATTTATTTTGTTATCATCTTGTTTATGGGAGCATGGTAGCATGTCCCTATAAGCCTAAGGTGGTTACGAAGACCTTAAAGTCCAAGTAATCACTGGCGCTGCAACATTCCCTCGTTTATAGAAGGGGGTGTTACAGTCTCTAGATGTTGTGTTATATGCTGGGGGAGAGGTGATCTCTGCTAGGGGTGATATTCGAGCCGAACGAGCCGAGCTTGACATGTTCAAGCTTGGCTCGAACGGGAAACGAGCCGAGCCGAGCTCGAGCCCAAAAATTATTCGAGCTTTTTTTGGCGCTCAAGCTCAGCTCACGAGCCCAAAGGTAAACTCGAGATCGGCTTGTGAAGGCTCGAACAAGTTGAACGAACGAGCTTAGGCTCGTTCAAGCTCGTCAGTTGGGCTTGTTCGATCTCGGTTCGAGCTCGATTCATGAAAACGTCAATGCAAATTACAGATTTACCAGTACATCGTTCAATACAATCGGTAAAGGGAGTAAGAACAGAAATTACAGATTTACCAGTACATCGTTCAATAATTTCATATACATCGTTCAATACAATAGGTAAAGGGGGTAAAAACATAAATACAGAATCTATGAACGAGCCTTCACAAGCCCTGATTTCATTGAATCCCCTAATTTCACAGCCCTAATTAGTGAATTCACATCCTGTAAATGATAGATCTAGGGAGTAACAACCCTAATTAGTGAATTTCACAACCCTAATTTCGACACAATCTGTAAATGATAGATCTAGGGAGTAACAGAAGTACAAAACGAACCTGGTCGGGGAGGAAGTTCGCCGCCGAACTGGAGCTCACCGCCGGAGGGCCTGCTACTCAATGTCGCCGCCGGAAGGAGAGAGAAAGAGGAAGAGTCTAAAGATCGGCTGAACTGGATTTCTCCGTCAAAGAGTGTGCTACTCAGCGAACTCGAAGTCACCGCTGGAGGCCCTGCTACTCATCGTCGCCGCCGCTCGCCGCTTGAACGTACGAAGATGAAACCAGGTCCGCCGGGAGGCAGGAGTCGAAGACGAAGACTGGAAAAAGACGGAGGCAAGACTGAAAGAGGGAGCCGCTGAAGTGGAAGGATGAATGATGGAGGCGGACGACATACAACACACATCACATATAACCTTAGGGGTAATTTTGTAACTTAACATACTCGAGCTTTTGAGCTCGGCTCGGGCTCGGCTCGAGCTCGGTTCGAGCTTAAAACACTGTTCAGGCTCGGCTTGTTTTACGTATTTGAACGAGCTCGAGCCGAGCTTTTTCGAGCCGAGCTCGAGCTGTTCGACTCAAATAACAACCCTAATCTCTGCCTTAGGAAAGAGCAAGGAGCTGGATGTGATGGACATTACTGACACGGGTAAACAATCAGGTGGCACGGGTATATGTTCAGGTGACAGAGTACAGAGTCTGAATGTGATTTAATTGAGTGACACGAATAGCTCTTCAGGTGACATGGGTCAATGGTTGGAGGTGATATCCATTACCAATGAGGAGGAGGAGGAGGATGGGTCAACCCCCATAATTGACTTTAGGGTCTCGGATGAGGACGAAGGTTTTGTAGTGAAACTCAAAGAAGACTGGGATGATTTGGAGTTGTACGGTGTCAAGTAGGACACGAGTATGAGGGTGTCGGTGGAGGGGGAGGAAGTCGAGGATGAGGTGATGGATTTAACGCGTCACTTGTTTGATTTTGACGTTTCACATTTCTTAGTGTCTTCCAATTTGTTAAGAAAATAACCCCTATCACCGGTTTGTATGGTCGTGTCACCTGAAGGAATTAACGTGTCATAGTTTGGGGTTTCACTTTAAATTTGTTTTCAAAATGAACCATGTTATGTCACCTGTTTTTATGACCATGTCACTTGAAGGATTTAACGTGTCTGTTTTTCCACCCAAATATTTCAAAACCAAGTACGTTCGTAAAGAAAACCCCCAAGTGCATAAGATGTTCATAAAAGACTAACATGTACTGACCAACCATTGTCATAAAATACTAAACCTACTGACTAACGGAGATCATAATATTCTACAAGTTTTGAGCAACAAAGTTCAGAAAATACAACCCCAACAAAGTTCATAACAACCTAGGGGTATGAAAAGTACGCTCTGATAAAAAGTTGTCAGTGGTTTATTACAGTTTACCATGGAAACGGAGATCATAACTCCTTCATAACCTCCGTGTCGTAGCCTGTCATCCACTTCTCCCCATCCCCGCTACACACTCACGATGACAATGTTAGGCGAATGACGTCGTTTGTAGAATAATTGGAGACAAATACAGATGTGGGCTACCTTGCCATCCACCGGGCTAAGCCATCGTTGTCGAACACCGATACAAGTCCCAGAATCGCGTCCGCGCTGGCGACATCGTCCTTCCCTTTTTGGCCCTGCGGTTTCTTCGCGAGGGGGGACATGTCTTCTTCATCACCTCCTAGAGCCTCCCTAGTCTTCTTGCTTCACACACCCTCAACTTTTGCAGCCTCAGAGATCTGAAAAATGCTTAGGAAGTTTAAACTCTCATTCCGAGATTTGGATATCCCATGTCACCCAACTAAGTAAACCGTGTCACTTAACTGCAATAACCTTGTCACATCAACTAATACAGACTCATATAATCGATATTCATAGATTTTTTTTTATCCCATGTCACCAAACTAAATAAACCCTATCACCCAACAGCAAAAACCTTGTCACATGAACTAATAACAAACAGATTCATATACGACATTCCCAGATTTTTTAACCCGTGTCACTTAACCGTAAATACCATGTCGCCTAGCAGAAAACTTACCTCCTCATCCTTTTGTGCCTCCTATCCCTTCATTTTCATCGAAAAGTTTGTCTTTAGCTCCATCATTCCCAACATCACCCTCCTTCTCTCCATCAATGTCAAAAGAAGCGCTAGCATCCCTTTCTCTTTCTTCCCCGGCTCTTCCCATCCCTTTAGCAACCCACAGTCCATTGACGACTTCCTCCAACACCTTCATCTGCAGGGATTAGGTTTTTAGCATCACTCATACGGACTAAGGTGAACAAAAGCGTTCAGAAAACAACATCAGCTGACCTTGGTATGTCAAAACTCATTTATAATTCAGAAACAAACCCAATTAAAACAAAAAACTACATTATTGTCCAGCAACCAATGAATTTGAAATAAAAAACAAGAGAATGACATCAAAGGAAATATGTGGTATTCGTTGGACTATTCAAATTCATATCAAATTCTAATCGTCGCTTAATTTCAGATCGAAATGATTAGGACAATATCCTTTAAATATCAATATTTACGTGTCACCTTGAAAATGTTACGTGTCTGGAGTCCATTTACCCTTGTCACCTAGGTTATGCAGATTCTGCAGAAAACGAAGATGTGCGAATGAACGACGTACTTTCCCATCCAATTCGAAACTCATATCACCCAATTTCTCTTTCAAACAAACAAATTCCAAATCAAACAGGCTCAAACCTCAATCGTTCTTCTTCTATCGCCCACCAAAACATCCCCATATCCCAATTTTAACTCCCACCATTGCCACCATCTTCGGCCTCCCTAAACCCTAATTAAACGCAGGTTTCCCCTAACCATACCCGAAAACCACCCTCCTCGTCCTTCAATCGCACCCACCATTGTCACCCCTCCACAACCCATCACTCAACCCACCACTGCCCTTCAATCCCTAAACCCCATTGCAACTCCTTCACCCACACATCCGACACCTCACGTTCGCACAAAACGGAGAGGAGAAAGAATGATTTTGGGTTGATAGAGAGGGGGGCGTACCTTTATAGTCTGGCGGCGGCGTTCTTCACTTCTCCTCCACACTTCGACATTGGTGGATCTTCTCCGGCTCCTCCTTTCGAAATCGCCGGTTCATTCCCCTTTCCTTTTCTTTCGTTTGAAATGGAGAGAGAAAATTGAAATGGGGGGAGGGAGAGTATTCTGATTTTTTTTTCTTTTCCCTTTTTATTTGACCTCTTTTTCCTTCTTTCCTTTTCTTTTCCTTTTTTTATTTTTGGCTCTTTACCTCCTACCCCAGGTAATCAACCGGGATTTTTTTGCAAAATTTTGGGTTTTGGGTTACTTGTGCTATTTTGCAAAAAAGTGCTAGTTTTGCCAAGTTTGCAAAAAAAAGTGCTAGTTTTGCCAAGTTTGCAAAAAAAGTGGTATTTACTACCATTTTCTCTAAAATTAATGCATATTCAAATATATTTTTTATAATTTTTTTTGGAATAATTTTAACATAGAAAAATTGAATTAAAAAAATCAAAGTTGTCCAAATTTGAACAAAATATTTTTGGAATAATACACCTGCCACGTTGGTATGCAAATTTGAACAAAATATTTCAACATGCAATTGGATGACAAAGGCAAATAATTCACCGCAAAGTATACCCGTGAGCAACTGTGTGAAGTGGCAAACTCCACCTGTCCAAATACTACTAGATTGAGAACCGACGAGGATCGTCTAGTCCACAATTGTAGTCCATATCGTAGGCCAAATTATCTCATTGGCTAAATTGAACTTTCTAATTATTTTCTTAAATAAGTGTTTGTACCTTATAATTTATTTTAATGCTTATCGGCCAATGAAATTAAAGGGACCATAAAAATGGACTACGGTGTTGGACTAGACGATTTTCACCGATTGAGAACTGTTAAAATTATTGAAATATGTGATGTACTCGGTATGTACATGTACTCCTGCAAGCACACATTTTACATCTACTTACCCATTTTCCTTTTTTCTTCTTCTTGTCATAGTACATGTCAAATGTACTGGGATGTGGGTGGTCTAAATGCACATGGTTCAAATATTCCTACCTTTCTTTTCTCCCTTTTCCAAACTATATAATTCATGTCTCCAATCCAATTTACTATAATGTAATTTAGTACTTATCATAATTTCTTTTTAGTGATTATTTATGTTATTTATTTGTTTATTACTCTTACAAAATTTAAGGCTAATTTACATGAATATACAAAAAAAGATGGGAGCTTTGTAAAAGTAGCACTGCTACTACATAATTTGAAGCGGGGGAAGAAATGTCACTTTTGCAAATTTTATTTTAACACAATGACCCGATTGAAGGTTAGAGAGAGGGGAATGAGTTGATGAGCATTAAATACAACCCATGCATTTAATGCATTCAAAGTTCTCGCCAAAAAAAAAGAAGGGAGATGATTGGGATTGGAGGGGTTTTGGGGACCTATAAAAGAAGTTACGATAGACACAGATCCATCACAAAAACTTCACAGCTCAAGGTTGGGAGGGAAAGTAAAAGGGAGCGTCATTGAAGGGAATTGGGAAGCAAAGGTGAATAAAAGAGGTGTCATTGAAGGTAGATTGACTCATGTGGATTAAGTACGACGAAAATTAAATTAAATCTTTCTCTTTAGTAAAGTTAGTTTTTTGGAGTATTAATGCACGTTTAGAAAACAAAATGTCTACTTAATAAAAATAATAAAAGGTTAATACTATTTCTAAAAAAATGTTTTAGTATAAAATTTTGGACTTTTTAGCTAAGTGTCCATTTTTAATAAGGCATTTTGCAAAATGTCCACTTTGATATTTCTTTTTGCAAAATGTCCTAATATGACACTTTTGCCCCTCCTTCCCATTTCCTTCCTTCCTTACCATTTTTATTTTGACCATTGACCGGTCAAATTCAATGAATTGGTGACACAACTTTGATGACACGAAAAAAAAATCGGTGACAGTTTTTTTTTATGAAATTAGTGTCACCACCTTTATAAGTGGTGACACCGGTCAATGACTTTGGTGACACAACTTCTATCGCTGTCACCACCTCTATCGCTGTCACCGCCCTATCGATGTCACCACTCCTATCGTTGTCACCACCACTTCTATCGCTGTCACCACTACCCCTATCGCTGTCACCACCACTCATATCGCTGTCACCACCCTTATTGTTGTCGCCACCTCTATCGCTGTCACCGCCCTATCGATATCACCACTCCTATCGCTATCACCACCACCCCTATCGATGTCACCCCCACCCCTATCACTGTCACCACCACTCATATTGTTGTCACCACCACTCATATTGCTGTCACCACCTCTATCGTTGTCACCGCCCTATCGCTGTCACCACTCCTATCGCTGTCACCACCACTCCTATCGATGTCACCACCACCCCTATCACTGTCACCACCACCCATATCGCTGTCACCACCCTTATTGCTGTCACCACCTCTATCGCCGTCACCGCCCTATCGCTGTCACCACTGCTATCGCTGTCACCACCACCCCTATCCCTGTCACCACCACCCTTATCACTGTCATCACCACCCCTATCGTTGTCACCACCCCTATCACTGTTGTGACACCTTTGTTTTTAGAGTTTTTTTTATGAGATTACTGTGGTGACACTATCGGTGGTCACCAACAATGTCACCACCCTTATTAGTACACTGGTGACGGGATATCTAAAATCGTATTTACAATGACACATTCTCAATCGATGTCATTATGACACATGATTGACTAATCCACCACCAAAGGAAAAAAAACCCTTTCAAAGAGCATCTGATGCACTATGATTGAAGCTAACAAACAATAAGCTACACAACCCAGGCTTGTTCATGAAAAAACAGGTGGATAGGTATGAGAATCAACCATATTGCAGGACAGACATAAGGTTGGATCCAATTAACACAAAAATAAACAAACTATTGGCTATTAATCAGCTCAAATTGCATTTAGCATCAACAACAATAACAATGTGAGGCCTACTTGCATTACATGTCAAAAGAACATTTAATCCATTGAGTCTGCCACATGAAAACACCATTAAAAGAACCCCATAAAGACATTACATCAAATGTAAATCTAATACAAAGTAACATATCCCAGTAACTCAACTCCATCAAGTGCACTAACATATACATAATAAAGTATCGATCCAAATACAATTTAATCATATAAATTCATTTGGATGTGTTTAATGAATCGATTCCACTTGCATTGAATACAGGCGAGATTAATTATTCGTTTCCAGTACACAAGCATGAGGTATTAATTATTCGTTTCCAGTACACAAGCATGAGGTTTCTGCAAAACCAGACGCCGGAATTATTTTTAGACAGAGGGGAAAGGCCAGCAATTCAAACCTGTCAGCAATTCTAGGAAATTCGCTTGCGATTCACATTCCTGAAGATGAATTCTTCAACGGGTGACTCAGATCTGCGCACCGGCGGGGATCTGATCCGAGGAGGAGGCGGCGGGGACCTGCTCTTCTCAGCACCTTTGGCCGAGCAACGGCGGAAAACAGACATGGTAGAGCCGGCGAAATCGAAAGGAAGTCGGAGATAGGAGATCGCGCACAGACACGGTAGGGTCGAAGAGGCCGGATCTCCTCTGTCACCACCGCTTGCCATAACCAGATCCGATCACCTCAGTCACCTCTGTCACCAGATCCACCGCATCTCCTCCCTCGTCACCACCGCTTGCCATAACCAGATCCGATCTCGAATTTACCGGAATCGGACTCCTGGAGATTAGCAGACGGCTAGGGCGAGAGAGAAGGAATCTGGGAGAGGAGGAACTCTCCGCTTCTTCGAACGACCATGAAGACGAGCCCTTCTTCGAACAGCGTATGCGCGTGGGGAGGCCGCCATCGTGAAGACCGCCTCCGCCTCCAACCAAATCGAACATCCGCGATCGAGCAAGAAGAAGGTGGGAATTCGGTGGAGTTCATGGCGGTGGGAGATCTCAGATCTGACAGGAATAAGGAGACGTTCTTCAATGGAGGCGTTCTCAATCGCTGCTTCCTTTACATAAGGGCAGGGGCAATATGGGATTTTCAAAAAAAATTAGGACATTTAGCAAAAACTGATTTTAAGTGGATATTTTACAAAAAGGGTTGGCAAAATGGACATTTAGCCAAATTTCTTCTAAATTTTTTTAGAAGATAAAAATTCGAATTAATGAAAATGAGAAAATATTAATGTACTATTTCTAAAAAAAATAAGTAGTAGTATATACATAAAGTTTCATTCATTACAAATTATAGAAGGAGGTAAAAAATCTAATTAATGAACATATAAAAAAGATTTATATTTACAAAGATATACAAATTTTTTATTATTTAAAAATATTAATTTTTAATGAAATTTTAAGTAAGTTATTTGAATAATCAATTGAGAAATGTAAATCAAATAAGAAAATTACAAGAATAAAATAATAAGTAAATCATATCAAAAAGACTAGCTAGAAATAAAATTTGAAGAAACTTATTTGAATAATTAATAGAGTAAGGTGAATCAAAGAAGAAAATTACAAGAATAAATAAAAGAAGAAAATTAAAAGAATAAAATAATATTATTTTTATTTTATACAAATATAATAATTAGAGTAAATATTATTTAGGTATATGACAAATGGATAAATGTAGAATAATTTAATTTATTTGATAAAATATGATAGAAATGGATAAAAATATAAAATACTTGTATTTATATATCTAAGAAAAAACTAAAATTATAAAATAAAATATGTTTTTCAAACTTGCTTCCTATAACAAGTACTCCATGTTATATAGAGTTACTGAGGAAATAAACTGTTCAAATTACAATATTTAAATTATATAAACTAATACTGGTAATATAAAGTATTATTTATATGAAATATATAATATCAAATTTTATTAAAATTTTAAAAAGTAAGCCCGTGGTCGTGCGTAGCACGGACCGTTCACTAGTTAACTGTATAATCCAGTTAAAAGTACTATGATGATAATTAATGTATCGCTTGAAACGGTAAATACTCCCTTTGTTTTTTTTAATTGACTTTTTACTAATTTAAGGTGTAAAAAACGATATAAAATAATATTTTTTTTCAATAATCTCATACGTATTGGTGATAAGTATAATATTATTAAAAAATTATTAAAATATTAATATTAAATATAGCTTTTACCGTTTTAAACCTACGTGTTGGACTTGAAAAAGTCATTTAAAAAGAAACGGAGGGAGTATATAGAGAGTGACATAAAGCCAATGAGTAACAAGAAAAGGGTGATACATCCACAAAAACCCTACTACACAGAAGTAATGTAACCTCTCAATAAATTAATGAATATTAACGAAAATGGCAAAGCATGCACCAAAAAAAAAAGACAGTTTCCTTACCCGTATAATACTGAATGAAAGTTATTCACAGCAAAGCTGTGAAAGTGTGCTGGTTTTTGTTCATTGAATTTGTAAATAAAAAGCGGCAAAGAAACCAAATTAACCCTTTCCAAAAAAAGGCAACCCCAAATTAATGATGCTCGCTCTTACGTACTTTATCTTATCGGAAATTTCGCCTGGTACCCCTGAGGTATTGCTTATTTAGCATTGTGTACCAAAGATTCACTAATTTCGTCTAGTAAGTTTTAAGTTGCAAGTACAAAGTTGGGCAATAGATTTTTTTATATTTTTTGCTATTAAAAATAAGACAATAAAAAGTGAATTAATTAAAGTAGTTTATAATCTAGGTGAAATTGAAAAGGTGAATTAAAATCATTTTTATCTTTAAATTTTATAAATTGTTGTTGTGTTTCTCGGGAATATAAATAAACCCCAAAATAATTTAGGGTTTATTTGCCCGAATCTAAGAGCATCCACATCCGTCATTCTTTGAGTGTCTTCCCATTCAAAAAGAAAAAAAAAAGAGCAGTAAAAAAAATTCAGAAAATGTTAGCGATGAGATTTATAGAAGTTATTTATTTTCCTAACAAGTGATGACAATATTTTAATTTTAATTTTTTCTTTTTAAAAGATAAGACACTTAAGGATGACCATTGTGGGTGCTCTAAGTAATTTACTGTTTAACTCTTTCCATATTTTAAAGTTCGTGGAGAATAATTTCCACGACCCTCCTAATTTTGTGGAACTATTGGGTATTTCTCTACACCATCATATAATTTTGCAAATGAGGTATATTTGCTCTCATTTTGTGGAACTATTGGGTATTTCTCTACACCATCATATGATTTTGCAAATGAGGGATATTTGTTCTCACAACGGCTATTCCCAGGATCCTCCAGTTAACATGCGTCGGGAGTTCAAGAGCTTTTTAAGGTTTGATCCCTCCTGAGCTATTGAATCACTTATTTACTTTGAACACTTGTTGAATCAGGCTCCTCAGCAAAGATCGTTTTGGCCAGTGCCCCTCGAGCATCCATTCGTTAGCGAAACATCAGCTCAAGTAGAAGATAAGGGTAATGCTGCTATCTTGTGATTTGCAGGAATATACCAATCCTCAACAATTTATAATTATATTTTTCAAATGCTAACATTGGTTTAAGTACTCCGTCCTGCTATATGTTATGTGAAACAACTAACTAGTCAGGCTGGGATAGCGAAAAGCTATCCATCTGTTCCCATCTTCGAAAGCAGTTCACCATCAGTGCCGAATTCTAAATTTACAGCTTCTGATGTTTCTCTTGTAAAGTCGGGTATCCACCCCTTATACTTATAATTTTAGAAGCAATGTCTTTGTAAAATTTTACGCCACGTGTCAATAGCTGAGCAATCCTAAGAAATACAGTTTCCAGTCATTTTCACCCACGTTCCATTCTACTCTCTCAAAAACCCTCTCTTTCTCTCTGAAATTCCTCTCATGGTGTTTCATATCTTTCAAAGCCAAATCTGAAGCTCTCCCATGGCATCTCCTACTCGCATCTCATCCCGACGATGGATCTGACGAAGCCAAGCCAAGCCCAGACACCACCTCAAATACCTCTCCATCTCTCTATTGGGTCTCTCTCTCCTTCGACCACATATTTCATATCCCCTTTCTTGCCGAACTGTCTGACGCCCTAGAGTCGACAACGGAACCAACGATGTCGGGATGCCTCTTCCCGTTCCAATTGATACTGGAGAACGGTCCAGTAACCATCGAACTCGACGACGGTGAGGGTGGTGCGAAGAACCCGATGGTGGTGTGCGTGGTGTGAAGAACGTGCCTGCTCGATCTTCAGGTATATTTTCAATATTTTTTTTCATTTTAATTCAAAATTTTAGGGTTTAGGGTAGATATTTGAGGATTTTAGATTATTTATTTATTTATTCTTATCTGAGAAGGCAATTTGGTGGAGGAAAGCTGGGTTGATGTTCACCCCAATTTAACCACCAATTCTTCACTTTCTATGAATCTGCCGGTTTAAATGGTGGAATTCACTCACTCACCTCTCAAAGTTCAAATCTCATGTTAAATTCATCCCCCAATTCATCCCGCGAGATGAAGATAAACCTAGAAAACACTGTATTTTCTCGATTCGGTTTAAAATTTCACTTTGAAATTAGGATTTTCTATTTGTTTTAAGAGTTTGGGGAAACTGAGGTTTCTCAATTTGCGTCTCGGTCATTCTCGACCTAGCCAAGGCAGGCATGTTTCTTTTTTATATATATATACAATTTCTCTTTAACTGAGTTTTTTTTTTGAAGTTCTGTTTATGGTTCTCATGGTTCTTAATTTGTTGAATGCATATGTTATACTAAAACAATGCAAAAATGAGGCCCCACTCTTCTAGACAAATTGGCTCAAGCTTTTCTAATATATGAATCTTTTCTTTGTGCTACTTGAGGTTTGTACAAGCCTTTTAATTATATCCTTTCAATATCTTTTGGTGAATTAGGAACATATATAAGATTCAAGGGATCTAGAAGATTTTTTTGCCCTTTGCATGCGCTTTAATCATTTTGTTGGTATGAACCTTACATGGGATTTAGGCTCATTTCCACTAACGTACCCTATGCACTTTGAGTCTTTAACCATTTCATTATTTCACGGTTGTGGAGACCCAGGCCATTGTATTGCTGGTGATACTTATTTTTGTCTTTGTAGATGGTCATTAAGCAGTTATATTCCATCTTTGCAAGAGTCAATTACAAATTCTACTTATCACATGATACTAAGTGCTCCTGATTCATTGGTCGTCTCTATTACCAAGCATTCTGATCTTGATGGAAATGATGCATATAATTTTTGCAATTTTGTCTCAACTCCTCGAAAAGTTCATGAGAACGGCTTGGGTATTAAGGGCATGATGTGCTCAACTTCAGTTACAAAGTACATATTAAGGAGCTAAGTGAGAGGCTTATTATTTGTCCATTACTCTTACAGTCTTTGACCTTTTCCTTTCTCACATGACTCTAATCCATAGGTCTGAACTCATTGCTAATACAAAGACTATAAAGAAGTACAACCATCTTCAAATCCCATAGGATTTGCTCGGCAAGGGTCATGAAGATGAGACTCTTCGAGTTCTTCAAGTCGCTTGTAATTGCAATGCTGCTCAACCGAAGGACAGGTTTTCGGTGTACCAAGCTTACGAGTCATTAAATAGCATGGCGAGCACTACGATGACTTCCCCTTAATTCCCATCAGACACAACAATGGGAGTCCAGTATAGTGTTGTGTTGCAATGATATTGCATAATTGCAATCATGGTATACAAACCTGTCAATTAAATATATAGTAAGCTCATTACGTTTTAGGTCTTTAACTTCTTATTCCTCTCTCTTTGGCTTTCTCTCTATGAATTTCCTTCTTTGTTTTTTTTACATTAATTTGGGATTTTCTGAAAAATGAAAATTAGGCAGTCTTTGAAATTCAAAGTCAAATTTCGGATTGTATTGCAAACAAATATGCAATTCATGAATGTTTATGAAATCATGATATTGTGTGAAGTAAGTTTGTTTAATCAATTGAAGAGATATATATTGAGAAGCAGTTGCACCATCAAGTAGTAATAGTACAATGAATCAGAGATGGCCATACCTTGAATGGTTTGTGAATCATTTGACTGGTATGTGTTGTTTTCTTTGGGGCTTTATAGTCATAAAGATTCTTCCCTGAAACTTGAACTTTAGGTGGGTATTTCTGGGTACATGAGAAAAAGGTTCCATTTATGATAAATGGGATCTGCTTTTCACATCTCATCATGGCCAAGGAAAAAAGGAGAAACAATGAAAAAATAAAGAAACATGTTGAGTTAAATGCCCATATCTGATATCTTTGTGATTTACTTTACTTTTAATTTGTTAGTGTGGTTCTGGAAAAGTGATTTCATGTACAAAAGAAATTGGATTGTTGCTTTGGGATGTACATGATTTGGAGAAGGACAAAAGCAAACAACTTATGGGAGAGACATTTATGACTTCTACTTCAGAGTTTTTGTCTGCTTTTGTGCAAAGTTTGGTTACAATAATTCTAAAAGCTTCTTTGACTTCTCCTTGGGTTTTGATATGTGTAAACATGTGGTGATGAGCATGTTTAATTTTTCTCTGTAGGATACTTTTATCTCCTCTATACTTTTATAGGTTGTTTGCGTACTTTTGTTTTGAATCGCACACCTAGGATGCATGTGCTGATTTACCGAATCCCTGGTGCATCGTAGGTGTGCGAGTCTGGAGTGCACAAACAACCTATCGTGGGTGTACTATCTCGACCTACTTTTATTATTGAAAGTGGGCAGATTTACTGCATTAGATGTTGGTATGTCTTGTCTTTGTTGTTTTTATCTTGATGTTCTGTTCATATTTTTGGTCTGTTTTGCAGGGCTCATTTAGTGGGTTTTGCTTGATCTGAATTGAAGCCCTTGATTTCATCTCCATCCCAAACTTCCTTCCCCTTTAACCCTGTCTGATAGAGATGGAAGGAGACACATTTTCAGGGCTTGTGAATGATATGCAGCTGGCCGGTAAAGTGTTGCAGAGCTTTCAGAAGAACTCTGGGCATTTTTAAATTTAATGGAAGTCCTTATTGTGCTAAGTGGTATGCAGGACAAACGAACTGTAGCTTATAACTCCAACCAGATTGATTATTTGATTGTAGTAATCTCAAACCATATTTAGTATATTTTTCCTTGCTATTTTCAATGCTTTTTCATTGTGAGGGTTTGTTATGCAAGTCAAAATATGGGTACACGGGGAGCAGAAAATTCAAGTTCCTTCTTTTTCATTCTCTTGATGATAGTAGTTGTATAAAACTATAAATACCAATGATTCAATTATATTGGATGATATGCAAGTCTTCGCCTTTTTCATATCATATCCTCTTCTATTTTCTATATTTCCCCATACCCTTCAACTTGATTTTATTCTGTTTTCCTTAATATTTTTGTTATGATGTATATACTCCTATATTATACTGATTGTGATATCTTTATGTTCACAAATAGTCTAATAGAGGTTAACTTAGAATAATCAAACCCTCTAATCAAACCCTGATTAAAAATACAAACGACCTTAAAACGAGTAAAAACATAAATAATTTAATTTTTTCAACCCAATTCACATGTATGGTGTGAAAAAAACTATAGCGACCAAGATAAGATTTCAATATTAAATACAATAAGAATAAAAAAAATAAAAATTAAAAACATCTTAAAATAAATCGTCTATTATAGGTCAATTTGGAATAATTGGATTCCTATAAAAATACACAACCTTAAAACGAGTAAAAACATGAAGCGATCATTTTATTCAACTCGATTCACGGACATGGTGTGAAATATATTATGGCAATGAAAATCAGGTTTCAATATTAAATTCAATAGGAATACCAAAACTTGAAAATTTCAAAAAACTAATAGTCTATTAATTACACACGACATTAAAACAAGTAAAAACAAAAATTATTCGTTTTTTGCAGCCCGTTTCACATGCATAGTGTGAAATCTATTATGGTTATGAAAATCAATTTTCAATATTAAAAACAATGAGAATAAAAAAAAATATTCAATGCTCAACCCGTCATATATTTGAGTCTGGAAAAGAGCTTTGACAAGGATTCCAAGCTCAAAAGGTTAGAATCTGGAACACGTTGTGTTCAGTAAATGTTTATCTCGATTTGTAATTTGCTTTCTATTGTTTCTCTAAGCCCAGTTGACATGTGGTAAACAAAAATTTTGCTAAAAGACTTGATGTGCTAAACTAACCTCTAAGCCCAATTAACATAGAGGATCCGATCACGTTGATAAAAGAGTACACATGATAACCAAATAGTTAAAAGAACAAAATGACAAGAAGCATAAGCAAAATGGTACTACGTATTACGTATATAAGTAGAAAATTGAAGTGTTGAGCATTTTATTTAAGACGTCAAATTCGACCGAAAATATTAGGAAAAAAATCCGAACATATATGGTTCAGGAAAAGTAACCTATTCATCTATTTTCAAACTGAACAACGAACAAATAGTACTATTGAGATTCCATATGAACGGGTTTGATCGTCTTCATATATGAAATCCAAATCAAGCTACACGCAAGTAAGACACAAATCATAAGGACAAATGAATTAATTTGTAGGTATTTGTATAGTCCTTTTTATTTGAGGGACAGGTCCCATCCCATCTTGGCCGGTAAGTGTTGCTCGATTGATTTTAACTTTGATAAGTTATCATTCGCAATTAGACCTGTCAAACGGGTCATTCGGGTCGGGTTCGGGTCGGGTCACTTCGGTTCTCGGGTAAAACGGGTCCCGAGTACAACGGGTTCCGAGTATTTCCGAGTTGATTAGAACCCAGGTTTCGGGTCATTTAGGGTCGATTTCGGGTTTATCAATTTTTTCCTTTTTAAATTAAAAAATCATGATTTGATAATTTTGCAACAAATTTTAATTATATATAAAAAAAATTTAATTATATTTAATTATAAATCAACCGGGTCATCGGGTCAACCGGGTAAAATCAGGTCGAAATTACCGGGTCAATCGGGTCACCTGGTCGAAACCCAGATTACCCGGAAAGTTTCCGGGTTTTCGGGCTCGGGTCGAAAAAAAATTTCGGGTTCAGGTCAAAAATTTTCCGGGCGTTCGGGTCGGGTTGTGTTTTGACAGGTCTATTCGCAATCCATCAATTTCTTTGAATGAAGAAAAACAAACAAACCCGAACATGGTTCGGGAAAAGAACTAGTTGTGCATTGATTTCGGAAGTGTTTGACAAAATTAGGAAGGTTTTTAAAGCCTACATTGATGTGTTCAGATGCAAAATGTTCAAAATTGCTAATGTCCATGGGAGACTGGTCCTACAATCTTCTAATGCAACATGGTCCCTGCCTTTGTTGATCCATGAAACCATGGCTAGGGTCCTACGAAAAGAATATAGCTCAAGCGAGAAACTCTAATCCTGTAGCCGATGGTGTCAAGCCATGTTGAGAAAGGTACTCAGTGTTGAAGAACTTGGTGAGATGCCTCATCCCACTGTCACAAAGAACTGTAACAATTGTGTGGCCAGGCCCTAGAGCTCTTGCTACCCTGACAGCTCCGACACAGTTCATGGCTGAAGAACTACCTAGAAATAGCCCATCGTTGTTCAAAAGGAACCTGAAAATATAGCATGTCCAAGCAAAGTAGCAATATCAAAATCCTAAGACTGAAAAGAACCAAAAGGATGCATTCAGAAGGTTGAAGCCACCGAGTTAATATCTTATCTTATGTCTAGGACACTTGTACTCCAGGGTGCAACACTCGGTTTTATCAAACATCACGTCTATGCAAGTTATATTCCTGTATTATTTTGGAATTTCCAGACAGAAAAATAAAGGCAAATACAGAAATCAAAATGGAAATGGCCGAACCTTGACATCTCAACAGCTTCCCTATCCGTACCACGGAAAGCACCATCTAGCTTTGCGAGCTCAAAATTCCGGGTCACTCTATTGATTCCAATTCCCTCAGTAATTGTATCAAATGGGTTCTTTAGCCTTTTTCCTTCAGCTTCTTCTTTTGTGTACATCACACCCCTTGTTACCTTGTTGAACAGTCCAGATCCTGGAGGATCAATCAGGAAGCATTTGATGTTTGGATTTTTATCCTAGAAAATCGCAAGACATTAGCAAACTGTTCATCCAAGTCAATTAGTTGTGAGACCAGATAGCATAATGATGAAAAGGACGCAAAAAGTGTGAAAAATATTCACCTTGAGAAACCTGGAAACCCCAGCTAGAGTACCTCCCGTTCCAGCTGCAGCCACAAATGCGTGAAGGTCACCCCCTGTTTGTTCCCAAATTTCAGGTCCGGTACCATCATAGTGGGCCTGAAAGTTGGCTAGGTTCTCGAACTGATCTGCAAAGAAACCACCGGTGCAATCATCTGAAAACATTGAACTTTGCTTCTCTTCCTTTATCACATGATTGTTGCTCACTATGTCAGCTTCCTTTCCACGTGCAATTGCAAATGTGTTTGCCTCTTCAGCTCTTCGTCTTGCCACATTAACAAAGTGATCCTTATGAGTGATTGAAACTGGCCTCACTCTTTCCACCTTTGCTCCAAGGGCTTCAATGATTTGAGCCTATAAAGGGATTTTTCACAAGAAAATGTTAAAAAACAACACTCCGAACTTCAAGTGTATCAATACACAAGAGGAAGAAGGGGATCAGTACCTTCTCAATGGCAGCATCATCAGGAATCACAACATGACATTTACAGCCATAAGCCGGAGCAACAGTTGCAAGACTAATAGCAGTACTTCCCGCACTCCCTTCAGTGACTACTCCGCCCCGACACAACTGCCCAGATGCAAAGGCCTGCAGGCAAAAGAAGCAACATATATGAAAATGAACAAATTTGTCAATGCAGATAAGAGTATCAAGACAAACACCTCCCAATTTGCCAAAGAAATCAAAACAAAACACAAATTGATGGCAATTTGCAAGGAAATGTAAAGGCTACCAAATTTTAACAATTAGCATATATGAAGCCCTTCATCCTGCAGAACTGTAACAGATCCCAAACACATGAATGAATCTCCAAGTATTGAAATTACATCTTACTTGCGCTTGCTTACTCAGCTATAAGAGGAATCAATGAAATAAATAACAATGGATTGAGATTGAAATTGAAACAATTACCTCTTCAATGATGTGGACAGCAACTCGATCTTTGACGCTCCCTCCAGGATTCAAGAACTCAGCTTTCCCCAGAATCTAACACATCCACAATCAGCAAACTAACACAATCAATTTAGCACCGGGAACGATTCGACCAACTTAGGACACTCGCAAAAGACTTCCGGGGCAGGGGGGTTGTTTACTTGGCAGCCGGTGATCTCAGAGAGGCTGTTGATCCGAATCAAAGGAGTGTTTCCAATCGCATCCAACAGGCCTTTTCTAGGCTTCTTAGGAGGCGAGGGTTTAGAAGCGCTGCTGCATCTTGATGTTTCCCTGAACAGGTGCTTGTAAAGGAAGTAGGAGAACGCCGCAGTGGAGAGAGCAGCTACAATGGCGCTTGACACCGTCCCCTGCGCCATTCTTGAGTCCTATGAGCGACGCGAGACACTTCTTGAGTTCTATGAACCATCAAATTCACAAATTACCATACACATACAAGTCTCCAATCCACAAGGACAGGGCGAAATAGTTCGAAGTTTCAATTTCTATATTAAAAAAAAAAACAAATAACCGAATTGAGACTTGAGAGTGAGATATCGTACCAAGTGTTCAACCGTGGATCCTTGGGTCCGGCGGCCTCGAACGCCGTCGCCTGCACCGGTGAATATAAGATTCGGCAAACGTCAAATATCGAAAGAAATAAAAAGGGATTTAGGGTTGTGCGTCTTCAGTAATCAAAGTAGGTGGGATAAAAAATATCGAAGAAATGAAATGGGATTTAGACATATCACATATCTATGCAATGGTTAACGTGTCAAAAGTGAAGAAATGGCCGAAGCGTGAAGAAATTAAATGGTTAACGAATCAAAAGTTGTGTAATTTTGTGTATTTATGCACATAAAACTAGTATTTAGAAATATTTGTGTGAAAAATGGTCGATTTTTGAGTTTTGGTTGATGTTTATTGTTTAGGCAAAGTGATTTTGGTGATGGAAGGAGGGGCATCTCCTTTTTGGGGCTCGGGTGGCGGTGCCCCTCTCTTACAATCAAAAAAAAAAATTTTAATATACATATTCTTCTCGTCAATATATTCGATTTGATATATTATAAACTTAAATCTGATACCTGATTAAAAACTTATAAGCGTTTCAAACCTAAACATATACTTTTTAAATTATTTTCCACATCATTTATCAATTCATATACTTCTATTGTATTTATCGTTTGTTAAATTTCGTAATTTAACACTATAATTAAACCCAAAAATTTAAAATAAGTATGTTATATTAAAATATTTGAAAATTCTGAAATAAAGTATGTGCGTTTATGATTTTATTGTAGTTGATTTTTTTTGACAAAAAAATTAGGATTCAATTTTCCGCCCACTCAACTAACACTATTAGGATCTGCCACTAATGGAGGTAGGGAATGATGAGGTCGCAACAACCATACGACTATAAATAGCAACAACCGATCCTATTTTGGTCACAACGACCAATCCATGCTCTGGTTTGTTACGACCATCCCCTGCTTTGGTTGCTACGAGCACCCCATGCCAAATCCGTCTGTGCTAAAATCTTTTACCTGAAGATAATAATTCTATAATTACATATTTATGATGCATTTTTTTTATAGATGGATGGGAGATCGAAACCATTCCGGAATGGCTCACCGGTAAGGACTTGTGGGTAGTACCCATAGGTCTCCAGTTCGAACCCCGGAATGGCCGCTCTTTATTTACCTATTCAAGGATGGGAGATCGAACTTACATGCATCTGTAAGGTGTCGATTCCTATTCTCTCATGATTTTGCGTATGCGTTCGGAATCTTGCCTACCACCAGTTGGATGATTTTCCCCAAAGAACCCACCTCCAAATTTCATATTGTTCATTGAGAAAAGCGAGTCTAAGGGTCTAGGGCTTGGAGAGCCTAACAGTGAGGATCTCGATGGCGAGTCAACTAAGTGCAAGTCGAGGCTTGTCTCGAGTGGAGGAGGAAGGGTGAGCAACAATCATCGGAGAAGGCCAAATCACCAACGACATGTAGAATATGAACAATTACTTTCATTTAGTTTTACAATTTGTACCCTACTTTTTTTTGGTGTTTAGCAAAATGTCCATATTTTGTGCCCTAATTTGCATTCCGTCCACCCTCTTGATTTAATTGGCAAAATGTCCACCCGGATGTGTCCCCTCTGCCCCCGCACATGCCCCACTGTGCCCCCCTTTGTGTTAAATTTTTTTTCCCGCGTGAACACTTATAATTTTTTTTTTTCGCGTCAACACTTTTTTTTAAAAATCTTTTTTTCTTCACATCAGTTTTTTTTAATTCTTTTCTTTTTTTCCTAGCGCCAGTAATTTTATCTGTTTTGCCGATACCAAAAAAATTGTTGGCGCCGACGTCGGGGTCGCCAATGTTGTTGACGCTAACATCGGGGGCGACGACATTGCCGATGCCGATATCGAGGACGCCAACATTTCTGGCGCTGAGACCAGTGCCGCCATGTTTTAATAAAATTAACTAGAATTTTGTGTTAGCACTTTAGAAGCCACTAGGATTTCGTGTCCACTCCCTGCACACACCAATGTTTCAAAAACTTATTCAAGATTAATTTAATGACACCGACTTTGATAACATCGAAGTTGCTGACGTTGCTGACACCAACGTTGCTACGACATCAACGTTGTTGATGCTAACTCTCTTAGTGTTGACAACCACTATTCTAAAAATCCCGCCTAGACGCCGCCTAGGTCCCGCCTAGGCGTTAGGTGCCCCCCTTCCGCCTAGGCACGTCTGGGCGCCGCCTAGGCGCTAGACGGCTCCTCACCGCCTAGAATCCGCTTAGCGCTTTTTAGAACACTGCTGACAAAAGATTGCTTTCTAGATAATATTACCAAAGAATTTGTGGACATAAGTCATAACACAAACCATACAAGATAGAATTGAGAGAACAGTGAAATCATGTCCGCTTATTAATAATTTTCTATGTTATAATTCTCCCTATGTTCGCTTATTAATAATTTCCTATGTCCGCTTTCTAATTAATGTTACAAAGAATTCCCTAATTCCATTTTTCAATGAGAAATGGACCTAAAGTTGTATCCTTTTTCTTTAAATAAAAAACTATTGACACGTTAACTTATTGCTCACATGGTAGAATCAAGTAGAAAAAACAGAAAAAGAAAGAAGAAATTGTTGACACCAGTCTTAAACACATGGCACATAACAAGCTCATTTTATAATGGATAATCTAGCTAGCGCCAAAAAATTGCCGACACAATTTAACACAACAGAAACCACAATTATAAACACAAATATTTGTTGTCGTAAAAGTAAAAACACTAACACCGGTAAATTGCTGACATCTTGGTGGGGCGCGCCTTCTTGACTAGCGGGGAGACGCATGTGAGCCTGAGTTGACTAACACATTTGAGCAAAAGACTAGGTGAATCACAAAAATACCTCAATCTTAGCTGCGGGTGGAGGAGGTTGTGTGGTTGGGGCACGATCCGCTCAGATTCATCAACTGTCTCAGGGGAATTAAACTTCGACACTCTTCTTGTCAAGGCCTTCATCCTCGACTTCAGATGGAGTCCCCAAGGGCTCAAGATTATGCATTAGTGCTAGTAGTTTAGATTTACGTGCCATAAGTACTATAATATGTGCCACCCAATATGTGCCACCCAAACCAGTTTCAGTGCCAACAACTTATTGTAAAACCATATGAAGATAAGAGTTAGAGGAGCAAACCTCATCCTCGTTCTCCTGTCCGGCCTTGTGCATTGAGGCAATCTCATTTCTGATCTCGTTAAATTGTTTCTCGAGCCCAGACAGGCGGTCCAGGATTTGCTGGAGCATTGCGACAATCCTCGCATCAGCGCCCTCGTCTTTTTCAGCGGGTGTGTGCTTCGTTGAGGTCTAGTATGAAGTTGTTCTCAACCCGTCAAACAACTCGTCAGGGGATTCATGGACGTTTGTAGAACCTAGTATGAAGTTGTTCTCAACCCGTAGGGGTAGGACTACCTGTGCGTCATTGACCTTGATGTCGTCCTCATTAGCTTCGTCAAGCAGTCTTTTCACCCTCTCGTAGGGGATGTATGTAACCTCCGTCGTCCACTTCACACATCGAAGATAATGCACCCCCTTGATCATGTTGGTGAATGTACTGCCGATGCTAGGAACCGTCTCGTACGTCCAAAGCAGCACACCATGAGGAAGAACATGATAACACAACGAAGAGGGCAAGTAGTATTGTTCCTAAACTACGATGTGTGCCAGCATCGACTAATCGTGCCATAAACGACTACTTACGTGCCATAAAAATAAATTCACATGCCACCTTAACAGTACCTGGAATGCCAACGCGAATCCGTTTAGTGTATAACTAGATCTCTCAATGTCTTCCTTGATCCCCTGCTCAACCCTCCTCAACAAAGCGCCCTCCAGACTATGGTGTGTTACCTTTTACACGACCCTCCCCCATGGGTATTTCAAGAACTGCTCAACATCGTCCAATAATCGAACCACCTTACCGCGGACGTTCCTCACAATCGAACCCGGTAGGAGGATGCCCTCAATGATGATGAGGAGTGCAAGCTTGAACTTTCCGCTATCGCTCCTCTTCATCTCCTTAGCCACCCCTAAGATTACTTCTAGCTCTTTTACCTTGAACTTGTCTTTGTCGAAGAAGTTCTTGATTGCATCCCTGTATTCAGCTTGCTCAAAGTCATGCCTGCGGGAGCAGCAATTCATGCCCGTCACCCGGACAAACTCTTTCATGGAGAAGTGGAGCAGCCGCCCATGTATTTGGTACCACATCTCCCATTTCTTCATCGTCTCCCAACCGATGATCAAGGAAGTAGTGAATGAGGGTGGTGGAGAATGTGACGCGAGTAGAAATTTTGACGATCCCCCCTAGGGGGTTAGCAAGGAGCCTCTTCCAATTTTCAGCTGCAAGGGCATCATCCATGTGACGAAAGAACCCCATCTTTGAGAAATGGTTGGCCCTCCCTCTTAAGTGCTTATTTGGGGGAAGAGCATATGTAGGCTGCAAAAACATCAAACTTAGATCAGTTGCATAATGAAAATCTACCGTATATGTTATTGCATTATCTTGGGGTTTACCTTCTTGCTCGATGGATTTGACAATAACTTCCCTCATGTAACACTTTTTGTTAAACATGAGACAATTGTGTACACCGGTTACAATATGCTAAAATAGTTGCCAGTAATTCCAAAATGCAAGCTAGTTGAGGAAAAAACCTTGCCAACTAAGAGAAAATGCTTAACAGGAAGTTATTTTCATGGCCTTTCTGGATTTCTTCCTACCATCCAATTCTTTTTTTTTTGTCCTAGTTTCAACTTAGTAAGCATCATCCATTGACATCAATTTTCATTTACTTGAGAAATGGTTGGCCCTCCCTCTAAAGCGCTTCTCTAGAGGAAGAGCCTAAAGTTTCAATACATGTTGTGTTCGTTGCATACCTTTTTTCCTTCTACTCCCTCCGATTTTTATTATTAGGCATTGAGGGGTGTGTGTTTTGATTCATAATATAGGGCGTGGAAGAGTTTTTCTTTTAAAAATAAAAAATCTCATCATTACTCACATCTGCCTTTGTCACTGGTACATAGAATAAGCATTGGAGGTGTCATTACTACGTAGTACGTGATAAGACTTGAAAGAATGCAAAATTAATTTCTTACTTGTTGTGCAAAACCTTCCACACATAATACTAACAATCGTAGAGTGTATAATTTATCATCCAAACTCTGATTACTAACACAAGTGTGTACACTAAAGGTTATAGGTTCGTAAAACAAGTGACAGTAATAAAAAAATGCATGTCATTACAAGAAAAATTCGTGCTAGTAAAGTAAAACTTTATACAAGTTAAGACAAATATTGTGCCAGTAAATGATTTCTATGCCCTCTATAGGTTTTTTTTTCTGGCCTCTAATTCGATTTTTGTTACAGGTATAACTTTTATCTAACATCTCATAAGCAAGATATTCCAACATGCAACCTATTAAAATGTAAGATGGAAGTTCTTCTAGATTATCTTACAATGAACAAATGGCTTCCTTTTTAAAACCCACCATTGCAGAACTAAAACCATGTGAAATGAACCTATTATCATCCAGATTTTTTGCATCTTTGTAGTCCATTTATCATCTCCTTTTGTTGGCTTTGAGAATCATGCATCGTTTGCCTTACCCAAAATCCTAATTACTACACATGCTAGACAAAGGTTTACACATGCCACAATCCTGCAATTCCCTGTCATCCCCAAGCTCTCCAATTCCAAATTCCCCCAGTTAATCATCATTTTCAATTGATTTCTACCCATTCAGACCTTCAATTTCAACTTAATGTTTCCTCATATCCCCAAGTACACCCCCAAAACTGGTCATAGCTCATAAACTTAGGGTTTCAACAAAATTTCAACCTGATTTCTCCCCAACCTGCCTACATATGTACAGTGCCACAATCTATAAGATTTTCGGCCAAAGGAGAGAGGGTTTGAGCTTACTTGAATTCGCTATGGGTGGGTTCTTCTTCTTCTTCAAAATCCTCGTATTTTTATTCCCTTCCTCGTCCTCTTCTTCCTTTTCCAAACGCAAATTGGCCTTCTCTCTCTGCAAATTTCTCCCGCTCTCGAAGAATGGTGCTTCAGTTTCTTCTTCGTCATCGACTTTCAGTTCCTCTATCACTTGTCTTGCCTTGTGAAACCGCCTGAATTTTCAAATAGGGTTTTTTTTCTCCTTGCAGTTGATTTGATATGGCTAATTAATAGCATCCATCATTACGGTTACCTTGAAGGAGGGGTTGGAGGAACCGACTATTGCAAATATTCAGGGTCATTGCTACTTTTGCAAATTTTGTAGGGAGGTGCTATTTTTTCAAAGGGCCAGCATTTTTGGTGTATTCAATCCCATTTTTTGTAAACTTATCTTATACATAATCAATATTAGTTATGCAAATTAATGTTACTAGATTTTTTATTTAAATATATGCAAAATTAATGTTTAAGAGTAGATAGAATTTAGTGTTATTTAAATATAATTTTTTTACATTAAACATTGACAAAAACAGACTTTTAAAATACAAAAATTCAGCCTTCAATAATCAACTAAACAAACTTACGTGAACGATTCATTTGTGAATCCCCCTTTTGTGCAATCCGGCCACTTTGTGCGTGAGTTTTCTTTCAGCAATTCACCATTGTCTCCTTCCTATCCTCCAATTTTATTCTTAATTTTGTTCAAATCTTCTCATGTCTATCGATCTTTTGTGGATCCATCTTCTCCAAATCATTTTTCTTGGTGCTTTGGAGCTGATTTCAACATTTTTCGGGTCCTTGGTGCTGACCTCCGACCACCACATCCACCACCACCACAACCACCGGGCCTTTTCTGCCCATTATTGGCCGCTCTTCGGTGTTCGTGTATGTCGGCTCTGTCATCCTTGTTCACCGTCGGTGTCTCGGTTGATTTTTATTTTCCCCCAATTTGATTTAGGCTTTTGCTGGGGGGGTTGTTCATCCAAATCCGTCTCATCTCCGCCGCCACCATCAAGTCGCCTCTGGTCATCGTCAACCTCTTGTGCCCTCCCTCCCCTCCCTTTGGCTTCCCTCCTTCTCTTTTGGCGATTAGCCTAGTTTCCTGCTTGAAATCGCCGTCCGGTTTGTCTCCTTAGGCTGCGCACCTTCCTCTCTCTTGGTCCTTCGGGCCCAAGTTTCGGGTCCTTTGGGCCCAAGCTTCGGGTTCTTCGGGCCCAAAGATGAGGTTATGACTATTTTTAAATTCTAAATTTAGTTTTAAAAAAGCTTGCAATAACGTGTAAACCCACCGGAAAGGGTAGTCTAAATCCCGGAAGGGTCTTGACAAATCTCCGAAAGGGCTTGCAGTTGCGCTCTCTACTAGTGTGGTTCACGACATTTTTCTGGTTGGTCTTGGCGGTTTTGATCTGAGTTGGGGCTCGTGGCTCGTGCGTCCGATGTCGAGTCTGGTTGGGGTCGTGGCGGTGTGCATCAAGGCAACTCCGTATTCTGGAAATTTCCTTGGAAATTCGTCTTTATCGCCCACAGGGGGACTCCCGATGTACCGCTGGCCAGCGATGTTATCTCTTGATGGCACTTGGCTCCGTTCTGTCTCCGCTGTCCTCAACTTTTATGGATCAGGCTCGTCTGTTCTTCTAGTGACGATTTGTTGCCGTCTTTGTGTTGCACCTTGTAATTATATATATAATTAATAATATTTCATATGCACTCCTTATACTATACGATAAAAAAATATTCAAAACAATAAACATATATTATTTGATGCATGGTTTTTTTATCTTATAGTTTAAAAGCATTAAGCATATGTTAACAATACTGATTTAACAACTTTATTTTTTTTGCGTTGCACATGGAAACTCTCTCTTCTCTCTAGGTTTCTAGAGAGAGAGAGCACCAAGTCTCTTATGGGCGTCCCCACCTCACCGAGCGGGTCTGATCATCTCCTCCGATGCGTTGTTCTCGCCGAGTCCGGTCCCGGAGTAGTCTACCCACCCCCGATCATCCTGACTCCGGTCTCAATTGAGAGCGTGAATTGGAAACCCTTCGGATGATATTTAATCATCTGTCGACTCCGTTCGGCCAATCCCTTCCGTCGGCGATTTCCTCTGGCCTGAAGAGAGAAGCCCTCTATCGAAGAACTCTGATTACTCACTTTTTAGCTCTAATTTATTGGGGGTTTTGCTTACCCATGGGCGAGAATCTCTGATCCTTTGTCGATTTCAATCGGTTCTCGGATCTAGGGTTCGATTGGATTACCCTCCGTTTCGTTTGCCCCGTCGTTTCTCTTTGACCTCCTCCGACCCCTCCGGATTAGGGTCCGTGTCTCTTTCCTTCTTTCGGCCTGATTTCGACATTGGCGACGGTGTCTTCCTTATCTCGCAGCTTTCCTTCTACTCGGCCCGGGGAGGGGCTGGGTCGGTTGGTGCGGCTTGCCGTCACTGTCCTTTCCTTCCCCTTAACCTCAGTTTCTTCCACATCGCTAGGTCGGCGTCTCCGGGCTTGCCCTTCGTCGGTTCCGATTCTCCCTCGCCACTCCCTGTCCTCCCTCGTTGGCGTTCATTCGACTGTTTGGGGTTGGGATGTGCGCTTGTTTGCGTCTACTGTTTGTTGTCACGCCTTGTCGTTTGGGTCCCTTGGGGCCGAAGGTGGCCCAAAGGTGTGGGATGTGGGCCCGATCTTGATGCTTTGGGCCCAAGTTTTATTTTGGGCACTTAGCGGCCCGAAGAGAAATTTAGATGGAAAAATATTTAAATCTATAACTAATCCGGTTTTTTATATATTTATTTTGAGATATATAAGTATAAAATTATGTAAGGACCCCAAAAACCGCTCGAAAGGGCGTATACTAAATCCCATAAAGGGTTGGAAAATATTTAATTTACAGAATAATAATGTTCTCTGAATCGTCCTGTTTGGTTCGGGGAGTTCCGTCCACATTTCCGACGGTGGATCGATCTTCCCTTCTTGCCCGTATTTGCCCCGTCTTCTGGCGTCTGGTCGGTGCTTTGGTGTGGTTGCGTCTGTTTTGTGTTGGGTTGCAGTATCGGACATCCTGCTTGAGCAACAACGGATCGTGGTCGTGTTCGTGGTCTTTGAAGATCCTTCATTTAGGTGCAGCCAACGTCGGCGATCCACACTGCCTCAGGAGCTGCCCTTTCCGTTTGGGGTATTGTCGTGAGTCTTTGCACTCTCCCACGCTCTTCGCACTCGTGGCGTGCCTTGGTTCTCGATCAAGTTCTCTGCTGGTTGACGTCTTATATGGTTGTTCGGATTTTTCTTTCCTCTCTGATGTTTTGTGTTACTGATTTCTGTTTGTACTGATGGTTGTCCGTCTACTGACTGGTTTGACCATCGATTCTCAGGTATGTTTGAACTCGAATTTTTACCTAATAAAAAAACTAATTTTTTTTTTATTAGCAATGTCTAAACTCTATAAATTTATTTAATGATGACTAAATTAGTCAATCTAAAAAAATATTTAATCTATACCTTACCAATTTAAAGTTTGATACGTCTTGTCCATATATTGACATTAGAATATGATTTTTTAAAGTTTGGTTAAAATATATCAAAGAAATAAATTACCATATAAAATTCTGGAAAAATACTTATGGAGTAAAAACTGTAAAATGCTTAAATAACTGCGTTTTGTACAAAGATATACGGAGTAATATTAATAATTTAATTAAATATTGAAAATTTATGAAAAGATTAATATATAATTAAAGAGTAAAACTAAATACAGTTCCTTTTAGAATTTGAAAGTAGTTACGGAGTATTTTTTTAGAGAAAGATAGATTAAAAAAAAAGAAATTGACATGTATCATGTTATTATTGGTGGTGTATACTTGATGATATACAGTTAGACACTTTGAGTGTATATGTACATTATACGTAGGTTTGTACCGTGGGGCTACTGGGCCCTCTTCTCTCCAAAAAAATCAATGACACATGTCATCAAAAAACAATTACATGTGTTATGTTGTTATTGGAAATGGCTAATTGTTTTCTTTTTTTAAAGGTAAGAATTCGAGTAACAGATATGCCTGACATCTCGAGAGACCGATCAAGTCGGTAGACGGCGAGCCGTCAAAATATACAATGAAAATAACAAAGGTGCAAACTAGGCAATGACAAGGAAACAAATCTGGGCGACCTAGCAAACCTAAGCCAAATACGTTGGGGACAACATAGTCTACGAAATGAAGTTAAACGCCACCAAGAAGCGACACCGCTGACCAACGGTACATCAGGAGTCCCTGTGGGCAGTGATGACGAACCTCTAAGAAAACTTTCGGATCACGAAAACGCCTCGATACACACCGCCGAAAGTGACTAATTATTGTAGAAGCGGCAGTTGTTACTGCCGCTCATATTTTTTTTTTTAAAAAAAATTAGGGAAATTTACATTAAACCACAAGACCAAATTGCATGAACCACTTTTATTCACTATTTCTTCCCAACTAACTACCCCTTAGCTTATTAAAAAAAAGAGAAAATTTGAGTTCCGTCCAACCTTTTGTAATATTTACAAAAGTGTCCAAGTTTATAATTTTCGCTGGAAATGTTACGATTTTGCCCCTCCATCCTCTTTTACCGTTGTTCAACCACGTTCTAGGGCAAATTTCAATCTCAGATCTAGGCCGATAGCTCATATCCATGGAGATCTCGTCCTCGCTCCCGCCAGGTCGCCCCCGCCTCCCTCTCTTTCTTCTCCCGCATCAGAAGACCAGGGCGGAGCCTTAACGGCGCTGACCTCCTCGGCCATGGCTGCTCCGACGGCGTCCTCTGCTGCCTCAGCCGCCTCCTGGACCAGGTCGCCCCCGCCTCCCTCTCTTTCTTCTCCAGCGTTCGCAATAGCGATACAGGTAAAATTTCGATGGTGAACGAGGCGGGATTCGACTCGAATTCGGGCGATGAGGAGAACGGGAACTAGAATTTTGGTCTTCGATCAAAATTCCGGCTCGAATCCGTTTCTTCCGGCGTCACAACTCACACGGCTTCCCGGAATGGATCTGTCGATTTCGCTGCAGTTCGACTCCGTTTCCGCATTTGAGGCTCTTGGATGTAGCGGATTGAAGAAGCTCGATGCTGCCCAACAATCAGTGATTTTAGAACGCCATTGATGAAGCTCGATCGAAGATTCATAGCAAAGGTGATGAATTTTTTAGTTGGTACATGTCTTTCAGAACGCCATTATCATCTGCTATCTTGATTGCTTTAGGGCGAATTCAAATCGAATTAGGTCTCATTTGTGCAGAATCTATCGCTAAATAATCTCAATTGAATTTCAGTTGAACATCAGTTTGGATAATTTCATGTTGAATTCTTTTTTTATTATTCTTATTATTGTTGAATTTACTTCTGATGATTATGCGGTTTTCTTGTCAGACCATTGTTGTTGCAGCTGTAGTTCCCCATTGTGTTGTGCTGCTTGCTACTGTGGACTGTTTTTTTGTGTTCTAATATGTGACTTTAATTGGAGTTTGCTATAGTATTTCATTTGCTTGTGATGAATAATAATGATGTTTGTTGCAATGCTTTTGATGTGTGTTATTTTGCTTTTGATGTGTGTTATTTTCTGAATCTGTTTGCAATTTCAGGTTTGGCTTCAAATTTCTGAATCTCTGCTTTCCGAATTGGATGATATCTATTCACAACTCTTTTGTCTCCTGTCACCAATTTGTTCGAATTGTGCATTTGTTTACAGCTCTTGTGCTTTCTCATTAAACTAGTAAAATTTTGCATACAAACTCAACCCCAAAGATCTCTTTACCATAGTTGATGTCTTGTTGCGTGTAGTTCCTGACTATTTTTGTGTCTAATTATTTAATGATGACATCTAATAATTAGAATATTTGATGCTGACATCTAATAATTAGAATATTTGATGCTGACATCTAAGAATTAGAACATTGCATATGTTCGATTCCCTGCAATTTTGCATCTGTTCGATTTGAAACATGAAATATTTCAAGTACTAAATATCTAGATGTTGTAGTTGTGAAGCTTAATCTCTCTTTTTGGTGCTTAATCTTTTTTTTTTTTTCTGATTTTACTCGTGTTGCAAACATCTAGCTGACATCTTCTGGAAATGTTGACATCTTATGGAAATGTTGACATCTTCTTGAAATGCTGACATCTTCTGAAATGCTGACATCTCCAATCTAAGATTATTTTTGTGTAATTAAGTAAACCATTCAGAAACATATGTGCTGAAACAGAGTGAATATGTGCTGACATGTGCTATTTTTGTTCAATTCAAGTAGATGTATAGGTTATTTTTTCTTTCTAATTGTGTGACATGAACTCTTGTGCAAATATAACATGTTGACATGGGTTTTGTACACTAGATAAATGAGTTTTTAAATTATTAAAAATGAGTTTTTAAATTATTAAATGATATTTGTCTTGTGGTTGCATTCATGTCAGCATCCTAATTGTAGTTGTCATATTCCTTTTGCAGGTTGTTTTGGCACATGGATTTTGTAATGCGAGCTTGGTGACATGAAGAATGAATTGAAGAACTGGAAGAATACTTCTGCTGACGAATAAGCCAATGTGATGACACAGAGTGAATATGTGCTGACACGGGTACCAAATCCAGCTTTTCTTTATTGTGTTATGTTCTTTTGTGTTCTTATGCCTCTCTTTGTTCTCGCTGATGTTTTCTTGTGCTCTTCGAATTTTTGTAGCATGTATGCATCTGTTTGAGTTATCTGATTTGTGGAATTCAAGTGTGAATATAAATGTCAGCAGTATGGATGTACTGAATATGTATGTCAGCAGGGTTACTTTAAGTAAATCATCTCAAGTAACTTTAAAATTATGTTTATACCTTGTTCTGTGTAACTTTAAAATTAAGAGGGAATAACAATCTTGCTGACATCCGGTGTCAACAGTTTCAATTTGCATAACAGATTGTTATACTTGCATATCAGATTGTTATATGTGCATATCATAAAGTTATATTTGCATAACAGTAACTTATATTTACACAACATAAACTTCTTATTTTTCAACTTTTTTTTTAATTAACTTTCTCTTTTTTCATCACACGTTTCATAACACGCTTTATTATTTTGAATCTAAATTCGTGCTTTTGGCACAAATTCTGTTTTTTTAAGCCAAATGTCAGTAGTGTGACAGATTGTTATATTACTTCAATTCATGACAAGAGACACACACCATCTCAGTGCATTTTAGCATTAAAATTCACATATCTAATACCTTAGATGTGGTGGAGTCGTTATATATATCACATGTCAGCAGAGTAGCATATTATTATATTAATTCAATCCATTTAAAGGTGGGAAAGGAAACTTTTGATGTGTATCATCATTACAATCTTTTAGGACATCACCTTGCATTTAAGCATTAAAAATCAGTAACTTAATATGTTAGAATTAGCTAAGTCTCTATATGTCATCAGCATCAACTTATGCATATAATAATCTTAATTTTGCATATCAGTCATTAGTCATATGGGGTTGCATATCAGTAAAATGTAGTTGCATATCATAATTTTACACTTGTACAAAAATAATTTAAGTTAGTTGCACATCACCCTATGCATATTTTGGATGTGTATACTCATATCAAGCCAGTAGCTAAAATATTCACTGTATTTTAGCATCAAATTTCACAAACCCAATACCTTAGATTTAACGTAGTCTCTATATGTCAACATCATCAATTTTTTGCATAAGTGACATAGGTTCTAGATTGATCCGTTTTAATTTCTTTTAATATTGGTTTTAAACAGCAGTAACTTTATTAAATTGGATCTAAATTCTTGGCTTTTGACACTATTTATTAATTTTAAATTAAAATGTCAACAGAGTAACAAATCCTTATACTAATTTAATTCATTATTAGAGACAAAGCAAGGCTTTGATGTCCATAAACATGACAACTTATAAGCACACCATCTCAGTGCATCTTAGCATTAAAATTCACAAATATAATACCTTAGGTGTAGTGCAGTGTATATATGTCAGCAGCATCAAAGTTTTGCATAAGTGCTACAGGTTTTAGTAGCATACCTATTTTTTTTTTTTTTTATGTTGATCACTTTTAAATTCTTTTTATTTTGGTTTTAAAGATCAGTAACTTTATTAGATTGGGTCTAAATTCGCACATTTGGCAGTAATTATTATTTTTAAGGTAAGATGTCAGCAGAGTAACAGATTGTTACAAAATTTCAATTCATTATTGGAGAGAAAGCAAGGATTTCATGTCCATAATCATTAAAATCTATCAGCACAACATCCCAGTGCATTGTAGCACTAATATTCACAAATCTAATATCTTAGATGTTGTGCAGTCTTTATTTGTCAGCAGCATAAAATTTTTATTTAGTTATACAAGGTTTTGTAGCACATCTGTGGTTTATTTCTGATTTATCTCTTTTAATTTTCTTTTGAAGATTGGTTTCCAAGAGAAATAAGTTTATTATTTTGAATCTAAATTCGTGCTTTTGGCACAAATTCTGTTTTTTAAGCCAAATGTCAGCAGTGTGACAGATTGTTATATTACTTCAATTCATGACAAGAGACACACACCATCTCAGTGCATTTTAGCATTAAAATTCACATATCTAATACCTTAGGACATCACCTTGCATTTAAGCATTAAAAATCAGTAACTTAATATGTTAGATTTAGCTAAGTCTCTATATGTCATCAGCATCAACTTATGCATATAATAATCTTAATTTTGCATATCAGTCATATGGGGTTGCATATCAGTAAAATGTAGTTGCATATCATAATTTTACACTTGTACAAAATTAATTTAAGTTAGTTGCATATCACCCTATGCATATTTTGGATGTGTATACTCATATCAAGCCAGTAGCTAAAATATTCACTGCATTTTAGGATCAAATTTCACAAACCCAATACCTTAGATTTAACGTAGTCTCTATATGTCAACATCATCAATTTTTTGCATAAGTGACATATGTTCTAGATTGATCCGTTTTAATTTCTTTTAATATTGGTTTTAAACAGCAGTAACTTTATTAAATTGGATCTAAATTCTTGGCTTTTGACACTATTTATTAATTTTAAATTAAAATGTCAACAGAGTAACAAATCCTTATACTAATTTAATTCATTATTACAGGAGCTATATGCTGTGGGTAAAAATTTCGCTATTAGGAGTAATAGTTTACTGTTGGAGACTTTAAAAATGCAAACCTATATTAGCTTTGAGATAAATACTAGGTAGATGATTAAAAAGCATGAACAGTCTACTTCCTTCTTGGATTAGTGTTTGATGAGAATTCAGATTTTTGTGTGGGGTTTGTGTTGTAGGGTGTGATTTGTGCAAGGAATCTAGAAGGAAGACTATCACCTACTCATGTCAGCAGGAGCATATCAATTCATTATTCTTATAGATGTTTTTTTACTCCTTAATCCTCATGTCAACAGCTTATGTTAGCACTAGTTTATTTCATGTCAGTACCTTATGGCATCATCTTATCGCTTCCGCAATCATTACAAATTATAAAATTATAAGTCATATCTTTTATAAAAGTAACGTTTCTCCTGGAAACTGTAAGCAAAATAGGAAGGACTCAGATGTTGCTCAAAATGTTTACTTTTCTTTTTGATGCAGATGTGGAACAAGTTCGTGGAAAAGATCACGTCCTCAATCATTCAAGTATTCCAGCTGCTTGCTTCACACACCCTGAAATCAGTATGGTTGGGGTGACAGAGGTATAATCCTAATGTCAAACCTTCGGCTATGCCATCAGTTTTGATGTGCAATACACCCTTGCTCGCCTGCTGCATTGCAAGTGTGGGGGTCTTAGGCTGTGTACCTTTTGACCCTTGACTTGGAACCCAGACTTTCAAAATTAGATTTTGGTTGTGCATAATCATTACAAGTTAGTAACACAATATCTAACTGCATTTTAGCATTAGAAGCCATTCAACCAACACATTAGACTGAGCTCAACACATTTGTGCCGAAGGCACAAATTTATTTTTAGTTTCAATAAAAAGAGTAGTAACTTCATAAATTTCAATCTAAATTTGTGCCGAAGGCACAAATTTTACTTCATTATATCAAACGTCAGCAGTGTAACAGATTTTTCCAGTAATTCAATTCGTTCTGACATCAAAATCATATTTTTGTCGTGCGTAAACATTACAAGCTACTAACACAACATCTCACTGCATTTTAGCATTAGAAGTCATTCAACCAACACATTAAAACGAGCTCAACTATCACTTGTCAACAACACTAGATTTTTGCATAAGTATTAATTAGTAGTAACACAACTATTCTTTCTTTTAGACTTATTACTACTAATTTATTTTTAGTTTCAATACAAAGAGTAGTAACTTCATAAATTTCAATCTAAATTTGTGCCGAAGGCACAAATTTTACTTCATTATATCAAACGTCAGCAGTGTAACAGATTTTTACAGTAATTCAATTCGTTCTGACATCAAAATCAGATTTTGGTTGTGCATAATCATTACAAGCTAGTAACATAATATCTCACTGCTTGTTAGCATTAGAAGCCATTCAACCAGCACATTAGACCGAGCTCAACTATCACTTGTCAACAACACCAGATTTTTGCATAGGTACTACATAATAGTAGCACAACTATTCTTTCTTTTAAACTTATCACTACTAATTTATTTTTAGTTTCAATACAAAGAGTAGTAACTTCATAAATTTCAATCTAAATTTGTGCCGAAGGCACAAATTTTAATTCATTATATCAAACGTCAGCACTGTAACAGATTTTTACAGTAATTCAATTAATTCTAAAATCAAAATAAGATTTTGGTTGTGCATAATCATTACAAGCTACTAACACAACATCTCACTGCATTTTAGCATTAGAAGTCATTCAACCAACACCTTAGATTGAGCTCAACTAATACTTGTCAGCGGCATCCGAGGTTTGCATAGGTACTATATAATAGTAGCACAACTGTTCTTTCTTTTATACTGATCACTATTAATTTCTCTTTAGTTTCAATACAAAGAGTAGTAACTTCATAAATTTCAATCTAAATTTGTGCCGAATGCACAAATTTTACTTCATTACATCAAATGTCAGCACTATAACAGATTTTTACATTAATTCAATTCTTTCTAAAATCAAAAATCAGATTTTGGTTGTGCATAACCATTACAAGCTAGTAACATAATATCTCACTGCATTTTAGCATTAGAAATCATTCAACCAACACATTAGACCGAGCTCAACTATCACTTGTCAACAACACCAGATTTTTGCATAAGTATTAATTAGTAGTAGCACAACTATTCTTTCTTTTGGAATTATCACTACTAATTTATTTTTAGTTTCAATACAAAGAGTAGCAACTTCATAAATTTCAATCTAAATTTGTGCCGAAGGCACAAATTTTACTTCATTATATCAAACGTCAGCACTGTAACAGATTTTTACAGTAATTCAATTAATTCTAAAATCAAAATCAGATTTTGGTTGTGCATAATCATTACAAGCTACTAACACAACATCTCACTGCATTTTAGCATTAGAAGCCATTCAACCAACCCCTTAGATTGAGCTCAACTAATACTTGTCAGCAGCATCCGAGGTTTGCATATGTACTACATAATAGTAGCACAACTGGTATTTCTTTTATACTGATCACTATTAATTTCTTTTTAGTTTCAATACAAAGAGTAGTAACTTCATAAATTTCAATCTAAATTTGTGCCGAAGGCACAAATTTTACTTCATTATATCAAACGTCAGCAGTGTAACAGATTTTTATAGTAATTCAATTCATTATGAAATCAAAATCAGATTTTGGTTGTGCATAATCATTACAAGCTACTAACACAACATCTCACTGCATTTTACATTAGAAGTCAATCAACCAACACCTTAGATTGAGCTTAACTAATACTTGTCAGCAGAATCTGAGGTTTGCATAGGTACTACATAATAGTAGCACAGCTGTTCTTTCTTTTATGCTGATCAGTATTAATGTCAGCAGGGTCAGCATCTTCGATGTTGGCGTCAGCCGACATCAGCGTCAGCGCTGACACGGAAAATGTTAGTGGTGTTCACAATGTTAATGGTGACAGTGTCAGCAATATTAGTGCTTACACGAAAAAAGGAAGCGTTGGAACAAAAAAAAGCATCTTCGACGTCGGCGTCAATAGTGTTCGCAACATCGATGTCGGCGTCAGTCGACATCTTCGATGTCAGCGTCAACATCTCCGATGTCAGCGTCAGCCGACATTAACGTCAACGCTAATACGGAAAATGTTAGTGGTGTTTGCAATGTTAGTGGTGACAGTGTCAGAAGTGCCAGCAATGTCAACAATGTCAGTGTCAACGGTGTCAGGAATTTTGGTGTCAGCAACATTGGATTTGACATTAATGCAATTTTAAAGCCTCTTATGTCAATAAATGGTAGAGCGATGTGCTTATGTGCAAATAAGATATATTAATGCAATTTTAAAATACATATGGATTTGCATATTCTTCTCATAAGGGTTTTTAAGCTTGCATAACATAATATTATATTTGCATATCATAATATTTTATTTGCATAACATCGGGTTATAGTTGCATATCTGAAAGTGCTGACATGTAAATTTTTTTTTTTTTAAAAAAAAAAAAAAAAAAAAATCTGAAGGAGTTGGTCAACGTTGACCAGTGTCAACGGTGTCAGGAATGTTGGTGTCAGCAACATCGGGTTTGACATTAATGCAATTTTAAAGCCTCTTATGTTAATAAATGGTAGAGAGATGTGCTTATGTGCAAATAAAATATATTAATGCAATTTTAAAATACATATGGATTTGCATATTCTTCCCATAAGGTTTTTTAAGCTTGCATAACATAATATTATATTTGCATATCATAGTATTCTATTTGCATAACATCGGGTTATAGTTGCATATCTGAAAGTGCTGACATGTAAATTTTTTTTTTTAAAATAAAATAAAAAAATAAAAAAATAAATCTGAAGGAGTTGGTCAACGTTGACCGGTCAACGGTCAACGTTGACCAGTCAATGGTCCATCGAGGGGGGGCAAGGGGGATGGACACTTTTGTAAAATTTTCAAATATATGGATACTTCTCTAATTTAGCCAATTTTTATGGATAATTTAGTAAAGGCCCCTTAATTGCATATTATACTTTTACATTTTCATATAATCAATTTATATTTGCATATTTTAATCTTATATTTGCATATCAACAATTTATAATTGCATATCATACTTTTACATTTGCACACCATCAATTTATATTTGCATATTATAATCATACATTTTCACAACATCAATTTGTATTTCCCCAACTTATTTTTATTTCCCCAACTTATTTTTATATTTGCATATCAACAAGTTATATTTGCATATCAACAAGTTATATTTGCATATCAACAAGTTATATTTGCATATCATCAACTTATATTTGCATATCATCAAGTTATATTTGCATATCATCAACTTATATTTGCAGATCGTCAATTTATATTTGGATATCATACTTCATTACATCAAATGTTAGCAGTGTAATGAATTTTTACATTAATTCAAATCATTCTAAAATCAAAATCACGGTTTGGGTGTGCATAATCATTACAAGCTATTAACACAACATCTCACTGCATTTTACATTAGAAACCATTCAACCAACACCTTATATTGAGCTCAACTAATACTTGTCAGCAGCATCCGAGGTTTGCATAAGTTTCTGTTGTGCAAATATAAGTTTATAAAATTGCACTATTTAGTTTTGTAATTGAGTTATAAAATTGCACTTTTTGGTTTTATATTTGCACTTTTTCAAACTAAAATTGCACATTTAACTTTTAAAATTGCATATTCAAACTAAAATTGCACTTTTTTTCCCGTGTCGGCACTTTTTTGAAATTTTATATTGGTGTGCAAATATAAGTTTCTGTTGTGCAAATATAAGTTTCTGTTGTGCAAATATAAGTTTATAAAATTGCACTTTTCAGTTTTGTATTTGAGTTATAAAATTGCACTTTTCAGTTTTATATTTGCACTTGTTCAAACTAAAATTGCACATTTAAGTTCTAAAATTGCACATTCAAACTAAAATTGTACTTTTTTCCTATGTCGGCACTTTTTAAAATTTTATATTGGTGTGCAAATATTAGTTTATGTTGTGCAAATATAATAATGTGTTGTGCGAATATAAGTTTATGTTATGCATTTTTCAGTTCTGTATTTGAGTTATAAAATTGCACTTTTCAGTTTTATCTTTGGACTTTTTTTTTTATGACGTGGAGGTTCCGAGGTTGTCGACTAATCCTCCACGGGCCGAGCACTAGCGACCTCATGGTAGTGAGGCACAAGGAAGCACCTCACTCTTACCACTAGAGCAAGAGGTCATTGGTATTATCTTTGGACTTTTTCAAGCTAAAATTGCACATTTAAGTTCTAAAATTGAATTCAAATTAAAATTTAATTTGGTTCTTACTAAACTGAAAATCTAATTTGTGAACTTTATAATATTAGTCTTTTAATCTAATTTGTGCACTTTATAATTTGGTTATACCTAAACTAAAAACCGAGCATTTGTAGACTGCCGACTAGTGAATTGAGCATTGCTAATGAATCTACAAAAAAAGGAGCATGAAGTCCTCGAACAAAAGTGCACGGTGTATCATAAATGTATTGCCATGTCAAGATAACCGCATGCAGCAATAAGGAGTTAATATGCTTTAGAAATACTGAAGGGTGTGTTGTAAACTGAACAAGGCTTTAGAACAAATTTAGTTCCTTATGATGAAATGGAATGAACAGAGAAATTTGAGAATGTCAGTATCAGCTCAGAAGATGAAGTTTTGTCAGCTTTGATGAGATACAGATTGGGAATGCTACGATATCTATCAAGAGAAAATTAGTTCAGCACTCCACCCTTTTCATGATTCTGTGCTCCCCAACTTGAATTATAGCTAATAATTTCACACAGTCTTAAATTACATGAAGAGAAAATGGAAAATGTTGGCATTGTCCTCTTCAGGTACACCAGTAGGAGACAAAGGTTTCACATCAACGTGTGTGCATGAGTTGGGCATAAATGCTGGTAGGGAACAAGACATAAGCATAGCTGAATTAAGCTATACGATCCAGATCTCGTAATCTTCTTCTGCTGGCATTGAGATTCCTTGAGCCTACCTTGTTTCGCAATATATAAACTGCGCTAAACCTGCCCAAGGAGAGCAAGTTGTTAGCCTAAAAAAATAGAAGCTACAAAATAGCCTCTCTTCTTACCACACTCACTCAAACAGTCTGCCAAGCGGATCAACCCTCTCTGTTTCCCAATTCGATGAGTAGCTCAGCAGGCTCAGATCATCTGAATCTGCCTCTTCCTCATCCTCCACAATCAGTTCAAATGACTTTAAAGTAGTCTTCCTCTTCCTAAACTGGCAAATTCATATGCTAGGAAAAGGTGGAAGAAGATGAACTCATAAAAGACACAGAGGCTTACAGTTTAATGGAATGTAAGTAGATCCTTGAGTGAAAAGTTTTAAGACGGAAACCTGAGGTAAAGCTCCTCCAAATGTGGTAGGCTAGAAAAGGAAGGATCATCAGGTAACGAAGCTGCACAGCAACTTAAATCCAGGATCCACAATTTAGATACAGCTTCAAAGCCATTGGATGAAATCTGAGAAGCAAGGCTAGATGATCTTAGATGAAGGAATTAAATTATAAAGCATAATGAAAACAATAACGAAAGTAATCAGCCTGGGATAGATCAACCTGGGATAGATCATAGATATAAGAATTAAAATTATTTGAAATAATAGAAGAAATTATTATCAAACTAGCCATTGAATTATTATCTGACGCAACTAGAAAATGCGCTGAAATTGGTCTCCAGAAGTTGTCAGCAGAAGAGTTTATATATAAATTTGAAGTACCGAAAACCAATTCAATTATATTCCTAATGACTACCTCAGATCTCCACGTACCTTCTTAAGAGGATTATTATTCATCTTTAAGCATGAAAGTTTAGGAAGCAACTTTAGTATTTCGCCAGGCCAATCCTTAGTTTTGTTCCCGGATAATATCAAGACCTGCAAATTTTAGCTTTCAAGAGCAATTAAGCAACCACATACATCTCCATTGACAAATCAATAACATGCAACAGAAAAGACTGCTGGATTAGGCAGACCTCTTTCTACAGACTTACAAACAAAGATATAATGGTATATACCTCAAGGGAAGCACAAGATGAAAGTTCCAAAGGCAGATCCTCAATTGCATTCTTGGAAAGATCAATTTTTGTAACCTCGGGAGAAGCCATAACTTCTGAAGGGACAACAATCAGTCCCTTCCCTCCTAAATTAACTGCTGCTTGTAATCAGCTCAAACATAAAAAGCGAGAAAAAGCATCTACCATAATTCAAGTATCCTTCTTTTATGTTGAAGTTTGGTTGAAAATGTATTTCGTTTAGTGGAGGATTGAAACTTGATTTGGTCATCTGCAGGCTCATTGGCGAGGTCATCGAGATTATACATACTATAAGAAGCTCAATCGAGCAGCACTTGTTACACAATGTAGATGGAGAGGAAGATTAGGTCGAAAGGAGCTTAAGAAATTGAAGATGGTAGGCATCAGACAAAAGACCACTACTCCTCTCTTTACTGTTTGATTTTTTTTGCTACATATATTTTCTCAAGGGTTTTTTCAAGAGACGTCATTATTGTGCTTCATTTCCTTTTACCAAGATATGAGTTTGGTTTTCCCCAAAACTCAACTGAAGTAAAGAGCTGTTTTCACAAATTTTAGGCTTCTAGAGAAACAGGTGCTCTCAAAGAGGCAAAAGATAAGCTTGAAAAGAAAGTTGAAGACCTGACATGGCGTCTACAGTTTGAGAAGCGACTACGGGTAATATGCTAAGATCCCTTACACAGTCTGTCAAGATTTAAAATCACAGTGAGAGGTAGTTGGCTAAACTGAGAATGACTAGTTGAGAAATAGTTCTGAACTTGATTATACTTGCCTGAAGACCCCAAGTATTACACCCTGTTAAGCTGTTTGGATGCGCTCAGTATTGTGAGATTCATTCTCCTAACTTTGTTGTTGCCCTACATAATCCACAGACTGATCTTGAAGAATCAAAACAGCAGGAGATATCAAAGCTGCAAGAGTCACTAAAAGAGATGCAAATAAAAGTTGATGAAACAAATGCCTTGCTTGCTGAGGAGCGTGCAGCTGCAAAGAAAGCAATTGAAGAAGCTGCAGCTGCTGTGAAGGAAACTCCAGTTGCTGTTGAAGATACTGGGAAAATTGAGTCTCTAACTGCTGATGTAGATAACTTTAAGGTAATATTAAGCTGTCTGTAGATTATTAAATCAAATATCAATTCATTCATTCACAAATTTTCCTCTATAAAATAATAAGATACAGTTACCCTCCCCATGTATAGTTTCTTATCCCAATTCCTCTCGAATGTGCACTTTCTGGATATTATGCTGCACCTTTCAGTTAGATCATTATTTCCTTTTAGAAAACGAAAATCTACTTTAGTTGGTGGTTCAAGTTGCTTCTTTTATTTTGTACCTTTCTTATGCATTTTCATTACCAAGAATTCACACATTATTGTTCTTTGTTGTATCTGTACAGGCCTTATGGCAGTTAGAAAGTCAAAAGGCAGATGATTGGGAAAAGAAGTACTCAGAATCCCGAGAAGAAAGTGAAGAAAGGAAAAATAAGTTGTTCAAGATATGACCAAATTGGTGACCCCAATGCATATGAGAAAAGGCACCAGGTTTAGCCAAATGTGCATTAGTAGATAAAAGGAGAGTAATTTTGAAGAACAACTAATTTAGGATTATCCAGCTCCATCATCCTGTTTCTCATACTCGAAAGCCAACTCGCTTAGAGCAAATCTAAAGTTAAAGTTGAATGAAATTGGGATGCCAAACAACAAATCTAAAACCACAAACCTGTACGTACATATCAAGTTCAACAAGCTTAGAGCAGCACATGTCAGCAACTGTAAAAGATCATGTATATAGCAACTGTCATTGGAATTCGGTCATTAAAAGATCATGTATATACTATGGCTCTCACAATTCATATAACAAAAGGACAAATTCTTGCATTTAACACAAGAAGGACTAAAATCCATTTTAGAAATTCAAAGCAAGTAGAAGTGTGTGTCATTGCTGACATACTGAAAGAGATCGCAGATCAAAGCAGAAGCAGATCCAAGCTCTCTACAATAATTTTTCCATCATGTTCCAATGCAGGCACCTGAAGATGCATTATGAAATAGGCAACATTCATTTAATACTAGCTTCAATCTTAGTACAAGGCTTGCAAGACAATGAGAAGGAAATAGGCTTGCAAGTTACATAGACCAAAATTAATAAGCTTCATGTCAACATTTTCATCTCTAGATATGAAAAGGAAATTATGTCACAAGAGAAGGATAAGGTCTCAGTACAAGGCTTGCAAGACAAAGAAGACAATGAGGCCAATCAATAAATCCCATGATACAAACATCGAGCACTTTTTATTTCAGGTTATACAAGAAACTAGAAAAAGAGTGAACAAACCATCACAAATATTTCCCATAATCACCACCATTGCAATTCTCAAGAATAAAAAAGAGAGAGTGATGTGATGACATATACTGATTCAACATTAGGATGGAAAATTGCAAAATTACATGTCAGATAGTACTACTTGCAAATCACCTTCCCGAAATTCTTAGTAATAAGAAAATCCAATCCTTCATCAAAGGTCATAAACTACATTACAAGAATGCTTCACCCCAACAAAGTTAGCACATATATGGGATATGCAGGTCCAAAACTCAGCTGCTTCTTACTAGTGCAATAACTAACACACCAAAAAGTGTTGACAACACCTTATAATTGCACATCAAACTCAGGGTTAGGAGACAACAAGCGCAATACCTAACACATCAAAAAGTGCTGACATCACCTTATATTTGCACATCTAACTCAGCTATAGTGAGGTCGTGCTATTTCAGTTATATCAGAAATACTAGAAGCTTAAATAAATTCCAGTCAGGGTCATGAGACAACATTTAATGAACTTCTAAAGTTTCTAGAAGATGTCAGCATTGAAGATGTCAGCAATTTCAAAGAAATACGCACTTAAAAAAAATTGCACAAACTGCACAAACCAACAGCTTGATATGAAAGACAAAATAAATTCTTACCGGCTGCAAAACAAAATCTTTTCAGAACACCAGGTTGACTTCCCTAAAAAACATATAGAAAGATGCATTACTAAAGGAATTACGATGACGGGAAATGTAATTGAGTAGCAGCCTATAAACCACAATAGCAACCAAAGATGCATCGAGAGTGAAAGGAATCAGAAACACTAGTGAAAAGGCTAAGAATAATAGAGAAACACTAGTATATGAGAATCATAAAAGTGCAAAAAAAATTGAATGCTGACAACATTGGCGTCCTTGTAACCCTGCTGACATACAAGGCAAAAATGAATGCTGACACACCAGTGATTCAATTTGTAATAACAAACTCACTCAAAATCAAGTGCTAAAACATAGGAGGTTTTTCCCAAAGAGGTTAGGAGCTTAGTATATAACAGGAAAGGGCCAAAACCAATTCAAATTCAGTATAGAATTGTAATAAGGCATAAATTGCAACATTCTCATGAATCATGGAAATTCAAACAATCAAGTAATCAACCTCCAAATTTACAAAATTTGGAATCCATCCATCCATTTAGATATCAAATACTCATGAGCAAACCCTAACAGATCAAAGTTCATTCAATTCAGCAAAAACAACTCCAAAACAAGCTAAATATATCAATACAAACAGTTGAACGGATGGAAACAGGATTATGAAACCTAAGATTCTCGGAGCTCTAGCTATAATCATCAGTATAATTGGACATAACAAAAACCTTAGACTGCCCCAAACCTCAATGAAATTAAGACTCCTAAAATCTCCATCCTCGAAATGCCATTCACTATTAGAAATGGAATCACCAGAGTGCGCTTATTGGCTAATTCAACTAGAAAGACAGAACCCATAACAAGCAATTGAGAATGCAAAGAGAGATGCGGCAAAATTGGCATCAATAAAACCTAGGTAAAGTACCAAACTTACACAATCCAGAAACAAATTCAGATGCGGAAAAATTGGCTCATCCGTCTGCAGATCTGGCTCCTTCGTCTGCAGCAGCAACATCTCCGGCGTGTGAATCTGAGAGGGAGATCGCCAGATCGGGTGGACAGGACAGGAAGCCATGTAAGGAGAGCTCCTCAGCGACTCCGCCGGAAGCTGGCTGAACAGGAGGGGGATTGAGAACAGGAGGATGAGACAACGACGGCGAGAGAGAGCAAAGGTCGGGATTGGGAACAGGAGGATGATGCATCGGGAGAAACGATCGGCTTGAGAGTTCTTATTGACGAGGAGTTGAGAATTGCCGCATAGCATAGCATGGATAGTTTTGTAAAATTTTCAAATACATGGATATTACTCTAATTTAGCCAATTTTTATGGATAATTTAGTAAAGGCCTCTAAAAAAAATTACACTTAACCGCCCTTTATAGTTTATACTTTTATAACATATCTAATGTAACTAGCCACCTATTTTATCTTTTCTCTATTTAAAATATCAAAATATCCCCAAATTTAATTACTAATTTTTATTTATTTATCATTATTAGAATTTTTTTTCAAAATATTCACTAAAAATAAATAATTACAAAAATATTCACACTTTAAAACTATTTACAAAAATATTCATTTTTGTTAGATCGGACAGAAAATCGTGGTCTCAGACCGCGTTTTATTCAGAAGGTGAAAATTTTAAAATTGAAAAAAAATGTGACAAAAACTTAACAAAAGAAACGCGGTTTCAAACCGTGTTTCTATTGCTAATTTTATTTCCGGATGAAATGGGCAATTTCTTAATTTTTTCACTTGTTTTTTTTTTTTTTGGGAAAATTGAAAACTGAAACGGAGTGGGACCGTGGGAGGATGCAGGCCGCCGGAGGAGGAAGGAGGGACGCCGGAGGAGGAAGGAGGAGAGGCCGGACAGAGGAGGTGATGCCGGATCCGGTGGAAGGGGAGACGCCGGAGGCAGAAGGGAGGCAGGAGGCAGAACGCCAGCCCGGATCTCTCTCCTTTTCTTTTTTTTTTCAACAGGAATTGAAGGAGGCGGTTATTAAGGCCGAAATTGAAGGATGAGGCCTCCTCTGAATCCGAAATCGATCGCCCATGCGTGCTAGGAAGAAGAAGATAGGGAGGCCGAAGCTCGGAGTTCGCTGGGAAGGAGGAGAGAGGAGGCCGGAGAGCCACTGAGAGGGCGAGGGGCAGAGGAGAGAGGGCTGTCGGGGTCGGAGGTCGACGACCGGATAGATCTGGGAGGTGCTGTCGGGGTCGGAGGTCGACGACCGGCGACGCTCGAAATCTGGGGATGATGACATGCCAAGGGGAGTGATGACATGCCAAGGGAAGTGATGTAATGTGTGCATTAAATGCACATACCTTTTCATTTTTGGCGCCAAAAAAAAGGGAGGGAGCAATGATTAAGGAAGCTTTTAAATTCCCTTCTCTTTTCTGCCAAAATAAAGGGAAGCTTAAAAAGCTCAAGGTGGGAAATTAAGAGGGTCTCCATTGAAGGTGATCGGGAGGCAAAGGTGGGGCCAATTACAAGTTACATGCCGGACATCCAAGAAAACGGGACAACAACTGAGTTCAACGTGCCAGAGGAAAAGTAATACGTGCCAATACCATACAGTGGACATTAACAAAAATGGGTAAGCTATCTTGTGAGTTTCTTTATGGACATAACTACTTTCCTTTTATTAAAATTGCTAAAACCATTTTATTCTTTTATGAGTGCAGGGGAGAAAGAGCTCGTATTTGTTACGATTGTGGTCGACCGGTGTACGACCAGTCCGACTGGGATGCGTTCAAGTTTCTCAACTCGACCATAGGAGAACGAGTGTGTCCCTCTCCGTTGTACGTGTCATTGAAAGAAATTGGCACCCATGTAGGCCTCCAGTCTATGGTGATAGACTTGTCTCCAAAAACCAACCCATACGGAGGTGCAGTCCCTTCTGCGTACATGGGCATCAACGAGCCGATGCACATGGAGAGTACAAAGTTTGGCATACAAAATTCCATGTCTGGCACATAAAACCGAGATGCTAGCACAGAATTTCCAACCTCTGTCATGGACAATTCAGTGCTTGAAACCCGCACAACCACGATAACGCATCAAACAAAATTCCATGTGCGGGACAAAGACGATGGGAAATCGGTCATATGTCTTAGTAGTGATGACGAGGACATTTTAGAATGGAATGGTGAACCGTCCCATGAAACTTCCTTCCATTTGTGGGGCTCCTTCGAAGAGGGTCATGACATTACCCATGCAGTGAACCCATGAACACATACCTGGGTCCAGTGGGATTCAAACAAGCAGTTCAAGTATGCTTTCATCAGCCTCGGGGTCTGGAGGAGGGCAGTCCCCCACCTTCGCAAGGTACGTCCCAATCACTACTAATTTGACAATGTGCCAGTTCAAAGGTTTTGTAAGCCAGACACATTGACATTCGTGCCATGTCCCTTCAAATGTGTGTCAACTGTATCCTTTGCTCATGTCGTAGGTGTTCTGTGTGGACGGGAGCTTTCTGAAGGGAAAGTACAAGGGGATGATGCTAACGGCAACAACCCAAGACGCGGACCATAAGAAATCGGAGGTGGCCCAGATTCGGACAATTGGAGGAGGTCGGAGGAAGAAGGAGGAGAGAGGTGAGGGTTCGGATTCCGGCCTTCTCCAACGGCGGCACAAATTCGGGCAATCGGAGGAGGAAGAAGGAGAGAGGTGCGGGTTCAGATTCCGGCTCTCGCCGGAGGAATCGGAGTCGGGAATAAGCGTCGCTCTTGCCGGAGGAATTGGAGTCGGGAGTGGGGGCTCAAATCGAAGTCGGTAGTTATTGAATCGTAGATGGAGCCGGCACAGATTCGGACCGGACAATCGAAGTCGGTTGTTCCGCCGCCGATATCCTCCTCCGGGGTTTGCGCCGCCGCTTTTGTCTCCGACGTCGGCTCTGTTTGCCTCCAACGGGGCTTAGTGCTCGACGGCTTGCCTTACTCTTCCTCTCCGTTCGGCGTTCACTGCACAAACACAAAAAAAAAAAAAGCAATTACGCTTACCTTCTACCCCTTTAAGAAACCGGCTATTTTTTGCCATTTGTTCAAGCATTTTGCTATTTTTGCAATATTTTCAGGGGGGTTAATTTTACAAATCTCACCCGGTTTTGGTATCTCAGATGCCATTTTTTTTATTACTTAATTCCCAAGTAAAAGTTTTAGAATGAAGCTCGCCGCCCACTGCCTCGGTCTTGGAATCTCATTGCCAAGTCCTCACCTCCTCATCCTATTGTAAAGTTGTCACTATCGGACATTTTCCACCCTACCCAATATTGTTAAAATCTCAATTCAATTATATTATTTCAACGATCCTACGATCCAAATACAGAAATTTATAACATTCACACTTTAAATACAGAAAATTTTTAACATATTTAATTAATCTATATTATATTTTGATTACTTTTAAAATTTTTAAAACCTAAATGACTACACTAAAATATAAGGAGTATTCAAAAACCCTAACTTCCATCATCAAAGTTTTATACGGAGTATTCATTTTCTCCATCAATTTTGCACTAACACGTGGCAAAACAGCGAAAATGTTCTCGGATGTATATTGCCCTGACAATGTGTGACTTTTCCTCGTTTGGGTCCTCTTCAGTGGGCCATGGTGTGTTATTTTATTTATTTTATTTTTTTGGGGTTAAATAATACTCCCTCCGTATCGCAATACTTGTTTTAGAGTAGTAAAGTTGTATAAAAAACCTTGTTATTTTAGCTATAATTATTATCTTTATAGGTAATGATGATTCTTTTTATAGGTAATAATTACTGCTTTTAGGTATTTTAACCTATAAAAGTAAAGTAAATATAGATTTTATTAATAAGTGTGCATAGAGCTAAAACAACAAGTATTGCGATACGTAAAATGTAGTGTTTGTTTTATTTTTTTTATTTTTTTGGGTCTAAAATAATAAAATGGTGTGTTTCTTTATGCGAACTTTTTTTTTAAACAAAATCCGTACTGTAAAATGTAGTGTTTGTTTTATTTTTTTTTTATTTTTTTGGGTCTAAAATAATAAAATGGTGTGTTTCTTTATGGGAACTTTTTTTTTAAACGAAAATTCCCATTACTGTTGACGTTGAAGGGCTATTTATTTTACCCATCAGGAGGGAAGTGAGAATTCACAAGAGAAGTAACCAAAAACTGAAGGGAGGGGATCGAGTCGGAGTTGATCAACAACATGATAAACTTGTCTTATATCTTCTTGAATCAGAAGGTGTTGGTGTTGGTGTTGCCGCCACCGATCGCCATCCCCACAATCAACGATCAAAACATCCATGCTCTTTTCACCTCCACTACAACCATCCTCCTTGCTTTCCTCACTCTCAAGTATCAAGCTGCGGGCATTACCCCTTTCGACACCCACCCCGTCACCATGTCCATCTCCATATCTTCCTTCCTCACCCACATCTACCTCGCCTACATCCACCATCACCTCTTTGAGTCCCCTTCTCAAGGGGTTTTTCTTCAAGGCCTTGCGATTTTCTTCGGATCTCTCCCTCATGCTTTGCTTGCATTGCTGTTGCTCACCCCTGAGTTTGCACTGCCCATCCTGTGCGGTGTCATTGTTTTCATTTCAGCTGCAAAATGGCTGGCTTCTGGAATGGCTGCAGTGCTGTACCCACCCTTCTACACCGCCCTTGATGCCTTCCTCTTTCGCCTATTGCGTCGACGATTTCGCTTAATTTGCATCACAACCACAAGTGAGCCTTCTTCCAGTCTATGTACCAAACAATTAATTAGTTAGGATTTCAATCAACCAATTCTACGTATACATACCTCTTCTTTGTTGTACTTGAACAAGAAAGTCTTGAAATTATATGATATGTAATGTAATTGAATTAGAGCTAGGGTGTATAAACACTTAAACAGTGCAGGGCCGTGATATATGCTTCATAGACAGATCGATTGTACTCCGTAACATAATGTCAAAGTGCCCCTTAATTAAAAATAATTTGGTTTATTTTGACTAATTGCCTCCTTTTAATAACTCGATATTTTTAGAGCTTTTGATTTTAATATTATATTATGTTAAATAAGATAAATATAAGATTTAATTTAATTAATGTTTTAAAATGGATTTTTAATAACTACTCGCCTCAATTTTTTAGAACTTTTGTCTTATTGAATTGTGTTGATTTCTTTGTGTATGCATATTATTGTGTTTGATTCTTCTTTGTTTAACCAACTCAGCAGAATTAACACATCGGTAGGGTTTTTTTTTCATTTTTCGATCGTGTGAGACCCTATAGTAGCAATTATATCTCATTAGATCTCATTAGGAATAATTGGACATTTAAGGAATCAATTAACTATATAGATGTACGTACGCGATCTATGTCACTCGTGTGTTGGTATTGCGTGTATATCATCAATAGATCTCTATGCTTGATGTGACTCTTAAGACATTTCCTACCCATGTCGTAGGTTTGCTTTAGAATAAGGATTAGTTATAACCTGTTCAGACTAACAACCTATGATCAAGATAGAACATTTCAATGGGGAAATGTAACAACTTGAAGAAGGACCAAGATTGTAATTTACCAAATTGGTGAATAGGTGAAACATTCTTTCTCATTATTGCATCTCAATCAACTATCACATATTACTTGCTTGTTACTTTCTCCGTTTTGATAAAAGGTGGACGTTTTCACATTCTTAAAACCCATCATTTTCACTTGTTAGTAGCTAAAACGCCTAAAACACATAACGAATAAGTAGATTTCTCTGTTGGTCGACATCAGACTTACGTGCTATACTAGTGTGTTAGATTGATATTTCTTTTGATAGGAACTTGACGATTTTAACTTGCCAAGCAACTATAAAGGCTGAATTCACATCAACCATTTCTGCAACAGGGTATATATTGTTTCAAGATGGTTTCAACTTTCAAATTTTTCATTTGTAAGCTCAAATATAGGGCCATTAACTCCCTCGATGAGGGAATCATCCTCAGCCTGGGTGTTCTCCTATTTGTTCTACTTGTCGAGCTAGAGAGAAGGTGCCTAGTTACACTTTTCCGTATCAACTCTTGTATTCACATCCTTAGGGGAGTTTTCTGGTTTGTATCCCTTTGATTCTTATCATTCTTTGATTGGGTTATAGTAGGCTGCCCCATCACAGTTTCATTTTCTTTGTGCAAGACTTGCTAGTGGATTTTTTTTATTTATTTTAACAATGGGCAAAAAGTAGGATGTACTACCGGCATCCATGATCATCTAACATGATGTTGTTCTGGAACTCACAACAAGAACTCAAAATAAAATTACAGCTCAACAGAGATTTCGCAAGAAAATCAGCTGCACCATTCGCCTCTTTATAACAATGCTGGAATGTGATGATATCGAAATCTTCGCTTAATGAACAGATTTCTTGAACTATTTGCACCACCTACCATGGTATATTTTTCCCCTGATTAATTGCATTGATAACAATCGAGCAATCACTCTCAACAATGGCTTTCCGTATCCCAAGCTCCGCTGCCACTCTTATACCTGCAAATACTGCAAACGCTTCTGCTAGAATGACAGAACTCAACCTAACATTACATTTATGTATTGGAATAACTTGACCATAATTATTCCTCAGAATGCACCCAATCTGAGGTTGCAAACCAATTTTGACCGAAACATCTACATTAATTTTAACGACATTTATTGGTGGGCGATTCCAAATCATTTTATCGAGAGGCCTAATATGTTTGGGTAATTTGGTTTTCACTTGTTCCTTACTCCATCAAGAAATCTTATCAATAGTTTGAATTAAAACATTGCTAATGCTCTTATCAGAACCATTGCGAAAAACAATTCTATTTCGCGGCTCCCAAATAGAATGTCATAAATGACACAGATCTGTAAAATATATATTAAGAGCCCTAGTATTTAGAATATTTTCTGAGACATCCCTTGTTAAATTTGGTATAGTAAAACATCCACCCCTTATACTTATAATTTCAGAAGCAATGTCTTCAGTAAAAATTGAGCCACGTGTCAATATTTGAGCAACATAATAAACCACTTTCTCAACCCACGTTTTCTGCAACTGCTCAACCCGTTCTCCACTTCTGTATTAGCGGTGATATGATGCAATAGAGAACTAAGAGAAGCAACTGGGAGAAGACTCTCGCTGAAGATTGACGCTGGTATGGAGAACGGGATAGACAACCAGTGATGACAGGTGAACGGATTAGGGATGACAACGTTACGGCCGCCGCCGCCAAAGGTTGTGGTGATACAAGCACTAACAAAACCCAACGGTTCTTTTATGATTTTCTGCGGTACTGGCGTCGATTTGAGCACGGGTGAGACAATAATCTCAACAATGGCGAATTAGGTATGTTTCTTGAATTTGTATAGGGGTGGTTCTATTTGGGAATTAGGGTTTTGAATCGAACTTGATGAATTTTTCCAATTGGATTTGAAATTGATGAGGGATTCAATTTCTTATTTTCTCAATTTGAACCTCATAATTTGATAGAGGATTTCTGGTTTCTCATAAAATTCTTACTTTCGCGTTTGTTGCTTTCACTAAATCTCTATTTCCGTGCTTTTACTCGGATTTCTGAGGTTTTTTTAGTGGTTGAGCTGAACATCGAATGATCCTGACCGCTGTTGATCAGTCGGTGGTGGCGGCGGTTGACAAGTCTTTGGATTCCGAGTCGTTGCTCTCTCATCTATCTCATCTTAGGGACGTTCGATGGCGAATCTACCTCTGTAACTTGCCACGTTCTTCGATTGATGACCTTCGCCATGTCACCGACGATTCTCGACGGAGGTGAATTTCTTGTGTTGTTACCTCAACTGTCAATTCCGATTGGTTCTGATCTAATTTCAGGGATTTTGCTTATAGTTTGTGTTTTTTCCCTCTTTTTTTGTTCCTTTTTTTGGTTGATCTTATAGTTGTTTCTCGTGTTTTGGTGCAACGATTATCTGTGATGTTTTTGGATCTGGAACTAGAGTATAAGTTGCTTAATTATGGTCGATCTGATCAAGCACGGACTTTGTTTTATATTGAATTCCCGCCGATTCTTTTAAGACTGGGTTTGACTTGCGTCAGAAGTCATATAAGCTGCTAGATCTGCTTGGTCTTGCACTTCATAGAAGCGACACTCGATCAGATCTTAGATTTGATCTTGAATTTAAAGAACTTTGATTCTTTTACTGCTTGGATTCCTTCTGTCGCAATTGTTTTTAATCTCTTTATAAAAATTGTTTTTGCGTGCGGTTTCTTTAGATAATCATCTTATATTGCTGCTGAAGCAGGATGCTACTCACAATTTAGGGTTATACCAATACGAAGTATCAGTATTTTTTATTCATTAGGCCATTACTTTGCTTAATACTTTTTGTGTGTGTGTGTGACTTTTAGTGCTAAAAGTCTACTTCATTTCGGCATCTTTGTAGGATCCATTCATTTTACTCGAATCATTAGTTGTCTTCATGAAGATCTCTTATGTGTTGATCCTCTTCTTACTTGAGTTTAGGAGACTATATTTCTGTATCATGAGATTCAGTTTAATAGAATCTGAGTTTTTCAAGGTTTAATTTACTCGAATCATTGGTTTTCTTCATGAAGATCTCTTATGAGTGGACCCTCTTCTTACTTGAGTTAAGGGACTATAATTTATCATGATTCATGAGATTCATTTTAATAGAATCTGAGTTTTTCAAGGTTTAATCTAGCTGGTTACTTGCCTACCAAGAAATATTGAGGCATAATGTACTTGTCGTTTCCTCAATTCAGCAGCTCTTAATTGTTTTAGATGTTAACAATTTGGCAAGAGAGAAGAAAGATATTTCTGTCCCGTTTCACCCTTCTCTTACCTTGGTCAATTGGTCGGGTCCCATTTTTCACAAATTTTATTTTAGTTTTTGAACTTTTTGATCCAAGTAAGTTAACCGCAGGTTAAATCTTTTGTCTAATCAGATTCTTGAAGCACCAAAAGAAGAAGTGGCTCTTGCTCTGGAGATTTTCGGGTAAATGCTTTCTAACCTTTTAAGGGATAAGTTCACCTAATTGAGATGACCTATTTATCAGTTGAACTACTGATATAGTTTCCTGATTCTAAATTATATATTCCTGCTGGGTACTGTTTTGAAATTTGTATGATTCATCACATCCACCGGGTATTGCCTTTATGGGAGGAAGATAAGTTTACAGTGCTATACTTCAAAAAAAATTTATTACTAATTGGAATAATTCGAATCAATTGTGTAGAGGAAAAAAAGGGTTTTCAATCAATAGGATGAGGCAAATTGAGATGGATGAAATTAAGGTAAAGGATGCGATGGATAGGAGATTAATTTTGTCCAATGCTCATCAAGCTAAAGAAGCGAGGAAAGAAGCGAGGAATGGGTGTAGTAGGTTTGGCTTAGAGCATATTGGATTTCATAAAGCAGAGGGTGCAAGATGCCTTGGATATGCAAGTTGATGAGCATCGTCAATTTGTTGTATGGACAGAATCAGGAATGGTGACCTCAATTTTTGCAGCCGTTAAATCATTGTTGGCTTCAGCGGAGAAATCCTGTGGAAAAGTTAATGTCGTTATAGAGATGGTCTTTCTTGTATTATCTGATGCTATATCAAGAGCTTCGAGGGTTCCTCCTTCCTCAACACATGTAATTTCATTTGAAGTGAATGCAACCCTTCTTCTGAGTGTTCCAGTTTTTTGCTGTTTGATAATGAATCATTGTTCTTTCTATAAAATACACCTGTCTCTTGACTCTATTGATGCTCTTGAATAAAGTTCATTAATAAGATGACATCTTTTATTTTTCAGAAATTTGTAGTAGTTGCTTCATTTTCTCATATGATCCTAGCCTCCATTCTCAATATTTGCTTTTTTGCTATCAGCATATGTGGCCTCTTCTAAAGATTGGGGGAGGGGTTGCATCTGAAAGACCTGTTGCAGTTGCAGCAAGCTTGAGTGCTAGAGTGGCTTTGAATCAACTGACCCCATATATATCCCCTCTCACCGTCCTTTGATTTTGATTAGTCCAAATTGGCTCTTTCATTTTACTCTTATGAATCCGGTTCATGTAAATATTAAATCAACTCGGTGGTTCATGAACACCCTAAACTTAACCCTTTCTCAAGTCTCAATCTCTAACTATCAATTCGTCTTCTTCCCTCGACATACATAGGGCGCCAAAGTCGGTGACATCGTCGGGGCTTCCCAAGCAAAGCATCTCTCTTGGAGGCTGCTTCTTCATAATAGCTTGCTTCTGCACTCCATGTCTCCTGAAGGGCTGCTAAGCAATTGGCAACAACCTGGTAACATAATAGGGAACAACGGGTAAAGGTGTGACTTGTAGTGTCTATCTCTTTGGGCACATCCAACAAAATAACAGGACTATCAATAAAACTGCCTGGACAAGGCATAAAATGATTTAATAACTATAATCCAACTCCATGGCTTCTGCATTCGCAAGTTGTAACCAAAATTCCATATCAGAAGGACATGGAAACTATTTCAGCTGCCCACATTGATAACTAATTCTGAAATACAATATCATTTACATGAAAACTGTTTCACCTGATTTTGAAGATGTTGGTGTCCAAGATTTCCAGTAAAGCATGGTGTTAAGTAATTTACATGTATTAGATTAGTATTCTTAAAGTGATTTTTGCTAAAGTAAGTTCTGCACAACATTTGGAAGAAAGTTTTTGTTAATGTTCTATTTCAACCGTTGCTTCGGATTATTTATTCAAGCTTTAATGACAAGTTTTTGAAGCCTGCGTGAGATTCGAACTCACACCGATGTGTAAAAACACATAGCTCTACCATTTGAGCTAATAGGCTAAAAACTACATCACAAGTCACAACAAATCAAGGGTACAATAGATCTTTTATTTAATTCATTGACAAAATTGTCCATCACAAGTCGCAATAGATCAAGGGTACAATAGCTCTACATCACAAGTCGCAATACACTGATTGTCCATCACATAATCATATTCTTTTCTGGATTCCTTAATACTATTCTCCAAAAACATATGCATATTGCTTAGTTTAGCTTTTTCTAATTCATTGACAAAATTGTCTGTGTGTCACACCTCTTATATTCATTCACAAAATTGCATAGTTTAGTTTAATTTTCCCTAATTCATTGATAAAATTTTCCCTAATTCACTGTCTGTCCTACTATTCTCCATTGACAAAAAAAATTGCGTAGTTTAGAGGTTTCAAACTACTATGCTCCATTGACAAAATTGCTTAGTTTAGAGGTTCCATTCACTATCTGTCAATCTGTCATACTATTCTCCATTCCCTAATTCACTATATGTCTGTCATACTACTCTAATTTACAAATCCAACCCATTCGGGTTCGAATCGGTATAGAAACCATCAATGCAACCAAAATTGCCAAGCTAGCCCATCAAAGCCAATAGCCCTCCACAAAAAACCAATTTAGAGGTTTCAAACAACTCAATTTCATTAGAGAAAGAAGATCAATTGGAGAAATTAGGGACTGATAAATTAAAGTTAACATACCTGACAAAGGCATCGTTGGAGAGGATTCATCGTGTCCGCCACATCCCTTTCATTCTGTATCTTCCGCTTCTCTCTCCCAATCTCGGTCTCCCTCACCGAGCTTTCTCCCATGGCTTCCTCTGCCTTCCTCCTCCGTTCGCTCATGGATATGCCGCCTCCAGATCTGGCGCTGACTCCGAGACCTTCACCGACGACGACCACCACACCCCTAACTCCGAGCACGGAGGGGTTCGATTCAGTGCACAAGGCGAAGAGGTCCCCCGCCTCGGTCGAGGCTCTTCGCTCTTTCTTTCTGTGTGGGTCGATGTCGGGAGAGAAGGCAATCGTCGAGGCAACGAATAACAACAACACAACTCCATGGAGGCTCGGTGCATTTGACTGATGGATAGAACTCCCTGACCACCATCGGCAACTCTCTAGTGGCTCTCTCTTTTGTCCTGTGTGATGAGATGAATAGGTTTGAAGAGTCCGGAGTTAATCTATATCTATATCTATATCTATATAATATAATAATATATCTATCTATCTATAATAATACATAAAAAGTTGTGTTCACCTCCAATTTATTGCTCATTTACATCAATGTCTTAGTATTCTTCATTTTATCATTTTCATCTCTTTCTATAGCATCACGGTTGCTTTAGCTCAATGGTTAGGCTATAGTTGGAGTACCACTTGGTCCTAGGTTCAAATCCCCTCACATGTGTTGTTTTGGTGATTATATTTAGAGATTCCTCTTTTTATATAATGGTAAATCAAATCATGTGCATTTGCTTTCAATTTCATTCAATTTGAGGGGTTTTTGATGTGAAAAGTTATTTCAAAGCGTTTCATGATTATATTTAGAGATTTCTCTTTTGGATTTAATTTTCCTTTTTATATCAACATAGTTTCCACTTTTTTATTTATTTATTATTTTCTCTCCAATTTTTAACCCTTCTAAAGCTGTACAAATAATTCATATTTTTTTTTTTTTGGTAAATTATAGGCCGGTTTTATTTGATTCCCAAGAAAATGTGCAATTTTAAACAAATAACATGCTTGATTATTTAAAAAAACTGTGATTTTAAAACAAATGATCATACCCTATCATTTAAAATTGTATGTAATTATTTAATTCATCAAAATTAGTTTGAAAATATCACAAAGAAAAAAAATGCCGGATGAAGAGAAGGTTGAAATATAGATAATGATTAATTAAATAGGCAAATGTAACTTCTAATCCTAACATTAATCACCATATATTTAATTTCAAATTGACAATCATTATCTTCAGCTCAAATGGTGCGGTGTTAATTGATATATATATATATATATATATATATATATATACACTCAAATATAGATCACAACCCTCCCATGCTAAATCATCCGGTTATCTATACTCACTACTTTTTTCCCTTTCTCTGCAAACACAAAATACCATGGCAACAGCTTCCGCTACTACATCAAACGATGACTCGCCTGTTTGTATTGCTGGACTGACAGAGGGTACAACTCCAGATTTGGAAGTCATGATTTGCCGCAATTGGGATGTTAGGAATGTCTTCGGAAAATATATCAGCACAGATTTTGTTGCATCGGACTCCAAGGTATGCTTATTCTTCACTACTCTTTAGTCCCATTACATGTGCGCCTTTAACATCTTTACTAACTGCATGTGTGTTATGTTGTAGGGAAGCCTCATTCACTGCACATCAAAAAGCAACAATGCTCATGCTTTTACAAAGTTAGAGGAAGGAGCTATCTATTGTCTAAAGAAGATCATTGTGCACCAAAACAGAAAAGAGTTTCAAATTCTTAAAGACAATGCTCATATGATTGAATTTGACGGTCAAACAACGGCAATTAAGATTGAGAGCAAATCTGATGGCTTCATACGATACCCTTTCAATGTCATTGACTTTGAACAGCTCCAACCTACTTACCAAATATACTTAGTTGGTATGTTACCTTTACCATCATTTTCATCTAGAATATGTTTATTATTGTCCCTACAAATTGCTTATACTAATACCATTTCAAACATGGGTAGATGCTATTGGTTGTGTCGCTAGTGTTGGCAAGCATGTGCAACGAACCATAACTTCAAAGGCGGTTGATTTCCAACTAATCAATGAAAGGTGTCGTCTTTCTCCTTTCTCCTAATCTTTTTTCACTATTAATACATGTTCACATACCATTAGCACTTCATTCAACAGAACCTACACTCATTTCTAAACCATTTGTCTTTTCCAGGGGTAAAAGGTTGAGAGTTACCTTGTATAAACCTTAAAAGTTGTGTTCATGGGCAATTTATTGCCATTATTAACTCCACAAAAATTTTACTATTTTGTCTCATATTCTCAATTTGCATCAAATTAACTTCCTTAGCCCAATGGTAGTAGTTGGTGATGAGAATCCCATCATCCAAGGTTCAAATCTTAATAACTACATCTTTTATTTTATTTTCTTACTTTGTCATTTTTCTACTTAATGACAATCTAATCTAATTAATTTGTATATAATAACAATAACCTCTTCATCCAAGGTTTGAACCTTAACAATTACATCTTTTATTTTATTTTTTCATGGTCATTTTTTCGACTTAATGATAATATAATATAATATAATCTATATATCTAATATATAATATGGTTCAAGAAGGAGCTATCACATGGACTGATTTGTGAATATGAGGGGGGGAAAAAACTCTCCAATGGAGAGTTTTAGTCAGACTATTATTAGGTTTAGATAGGGATATAAGTAGATATAAAATCAAGTATTTGGTTTATTAAACCGGATGAACTGGACCAAACCAAGAAAAATAAAATCAAATGGAGAACCGATTCAGGTGAACCGCTCCTTCCTTCTTCCTCCTCCTCCCGTGTACAGTTCGTCAAACCCTTCAATGGTGATTTTTAATTTTGCGACGTTTCACCTCCAAAACGTTTTCATTAACTTTGATTCAACATCCCCATGTCAAAAACATGTTTAATTTGTGATATCATCAACGAATTCAACCCCGTTTTCGTCCAAGTTCGTTTTGCCCCAAATCGAATTTGGTGTCGTTTGGGATGATTTTTCAACCGTTTCTTGCGATTGAATACACCACATTGATCACCAGAAAAAGAGGAAGAGAATTATACAATCAATTTGATATTTCGTTCTCATTTTAAGATCGACTATAAAAACTCTTTCGACCTTCGGAAGCTCCGTCCACCATTGAAAGCCAATCTCTAACCTCTGAATCTGATTCATCGTGTGCAGGTGAATACTGAGACCATTGTGACAGGTGCAAGTGGCATTCAGTTTGTGTTCTTGGGATGTTTGAGCACAGTTTCGACGATGATGGCGGAGTTCAACGCGATGAGGCGGGCAGCCACCCTTGGAGGGCGTATGCATATGCATTCATCACCATTGCACTCTCATTCGGATTGGGGACCTTGATCTACTCTGTCTTTGTATGGGTCAAAGGGTACAAATAGGCAGCCTCAATCCACAATCCCATTCGACCCTTGCTATGTCGGGCTGTAGGAAGAAGAAGGGCTAATTACGAAAATCCTCCCAAACATTCTGTTTTGGTAAAATATGCCCTTATTTCAGTTTTACAATTTATAAAAAGTATCTCATAGAAACACGGAACCAAAATTTCATACATGACAATTTGCATTCAATTTGTATGATAACTTATAAGTTATATAATGTATTATAGATTCTAATTTATATTCCATTTATTTAATTTGCAAGTTTAAAAAAGTTTACAATCGAAAATTTTAATTGGTTATCATATGCCAAAATACCTAATAAAAAAAAGTATGTATATGATGAACGGTTTTTAGTCGCGTAAACCGTATCAAAATAAAACTCAAACCAACAAACTAGTATAGCAAGTAATTAAGAGGTCGATCCCACAGAGAATCAAGTATTTCTCTGCAATGTGTATTTACCAATTAGTAGAAAGGGGGGTTTTGGTGATTGAAACAAGAAAGAGAGCAAAATAAACTATAAACAGATTGATGCAAAACAATTTAGAGAAGATCGATCTACCTACAACAATCCACTTTATTTGGTTGAATTGATATTGTAACTTCCTCTTGTCCTTTTAGTCTTCCTATGAATGCCCTTGTCCCGACCTAATATAGTTACTAGTCCAATCAGTCCTAGAAACCCTTATCAATCGAACAGTCCCCAAAGAAGGATTTAGCCCAATTGATAGCTTTAAGTTCAGAGATTAACCAAGGTATTTGCAGTCCCTAAAGAGGGATTTAACAACACATCCAACTTCCTACCCATCCAATTAGTTCAATCAGCTCTAAAGGGATAAGTTTGCTACTTGGGTTAAGGTTCGCAATCGGGAATCTACAAAACCTTAGAAATTGAATTGATCTAACAAGTTGATCAGGCAAGATAGAACAAAACAATCAAACATTCAAGCACAAAGAAGTCGAAACATTCAATATAGGAAATATGGAAAAAGATTCAGAAACTCACAATCGATCCAAATAAAGCTTCAGATTGCAAGCAGAATAGATGAGAGTTTAGTCGCCCATGGCGAACATCGCTCTCTCTCTAATTGTCTAATAGAACGTCGCATAGAATAGAAGTTCTCGAAAAATAACTAAAATTGGCCTTATAAACAATCCCAATTCTGCCATAAAAACATCCAACACAAACTTGGTGATTGAATCAAGAAAGAGAGCAAAATAAACTATAAACAGATTGATGCAAAACAATTAAGAGAAGATCGATCTACCTACAACTATCCACTTTATTTGGTTGAATTGATATTGTAACTTCCTCTTATCCTTTTAGTCTTCCTATGAATGCCCTTGTCCCGACCTAATATAGTTACTAGTCCAATCAGTCCTGGAAACCCTTATCAATCGAACAGTCCCTAAAGAAGGATTTAACCCAATTCATAGCTTTAAGTTCAGTGATTAACCAAGGTATTTGCAGTCCCTAAAGAGGGATTTAACAACACATCCAACTTCCTACCCACCCAATTAGTTCAATCAGCTCTAAAGGGATAAGTTTGCTACTTGGGTTAAGGTTCGCAATCAGGAATCTACAAAACCTTAGCAATTGAATTGATCTAACAAGTTGATCAGGCAAGATAGAACAAAACAATCAAACATTCAAGCACAAAGAAGTCGAAACATTCAATATAGGAAATAAGGAAACAGATTCAGAAACTCACAATCGATCCAAATAAAGCTTCAAATTGCAGGCAGAATAGATGAGAGTTTAGTCGCCCATGGCAAACATCGCTCTCTCTCTAATTGTCTGATAGAACATCGAATAGAATAGAAGTTCTCGAAAAATAACTAAAATTGGCCTTATAAACAATCCCAAGTCGGCCATAAAAACATCCAACACAAACTTAGTGATTGAAACAAGAAAGAGAGCAAAATAAACTATAAACAGATTGATGTAAAACAATTTAGAGAAGATCGATCTACCTACAACTATCCACTTTATTTGGTTGAATTGATATTGTAACTTCCTCTTGTCCTTTTAGTCTTCCTACGAATGCCCTTGTCCCGACCTAATATAGTTACTAGTCCAATCAGTCCTGGAAACCCTTATCAATCGAACAGTCCCTAAAGAAGGATTTAACCCAATTGATAGCTTTAAGTTCAGAGATTAGCCAAGGTATTTGCAGTCCATAAAGAGGGATTTAACAACACATCCAACTTCCTACTTGTTCAATTAGTTCAATCACCTCTAAAGGAACAAGTTTGCTACTTAGGTTAAGGTTCACAATCAGGAATCTACAAAACCTTAGCAATTGAATTGATCTAACAAGTTGGCCAGACAAGATAGAACAAAACAATAAATAATCAAGCACAAAGAAGTTGAAGCATTCAAATATAGGAAACAAGGAACGAGAATTAGAAACTCACAATCAATCCAAATAAAGCTTCAAATTGCAGGCAGAATAGATGAGAGATTAGTCGCCCATGACGAACATCGTTCTCTCTCTAATTGTCTGATAGAACGTCGAATAGAATAGAAGTTCTCGAAAAATAACTAAAATTGGTCTTATAAACAATCCCAAGTCGGCCATAAATACATCCAACACAAACTTGGTGATTGAAACAAGAAAGAGAGCAAAATAACCTATAAACAGATTGATGCAAAACAATTTAGAGAAGATCGATCTACCTACAACTATCCACTTTATTTGGTTGAATTGATATTGTAACTTCCTCTTGTCCTTTTAGTCTTCCTATGAATGCCCTTGTCCTGACCTAATATAGTTACTAGTCCAGTCAGTCCTAGAAACCCTTATATATCGAACAGTCCCTAAAGAAGGATTTAACCCAATTGATAGCTTTAAGTTCAGAGATTAGACAAGGTATTTGCAGTCCCTAAAGAGGGATTTAACAACACATCTAACTTCCTATTTGTTCAATTAGTTCAATCAGCCCTAAAGGAACAAGTTTGCCACTTAGGTTAAGGATCACAATCAGGAATCTACAAAACCTTAGCAATTGAATTGATCTAACAAGTTGGCCAGACAAGATAGAACAAAACAATAAACAATCAAGCACAAAGAAGTCGAAACATTCAATATAGGAAATAAGGAAAAAGATTCAGAAACTCACAATCGATCCAAATAAAGCTTCAGATTGCAGGCAGAATAGATGAGAGTTTAGAGCAAGAGATGAATGAAATACTCACAATGTGGTGGACGAATAGGCTCATGGACTTTCATAGACAACCAAATGGTTTGACTGGGCCTTGCGGCGGCTTTTCCGAAAAAGTTAATCTATCCCAAAAACTAAAAGCAACTATCTAATGCCTAATGGAAAACCTAATTTATTGAAAAGAAAACTAGCTAACTAGGAATTGAAATAACTAAATTAGAAAACTTACCTCGGTTTGCCTCCCGAGAAGCGCCTTGTTTCATGTCGTTGGCTCGACAACGGTTTTTAGTCGCGTAAACCGTATCAAAATAAAACTCAAACCTACAAACTAGTATAGCAAGTAAGTAAGAGGTCGATCCCAAAGAGAATCAAGTATTTCTCCGCAATGTGTATTTACCAATTAGTAGAAAATGGGGTTTTGGTGATTGAAACAAGAAAGAGATCAAAATAAACTATAAACAGATTGATGTAAAACAATTTAGAGAAGATCGATCTACCTACAACTATCCACTTTATTTGGTTGAATTGATATTGTAACTTCCTCTTGTCCTTTTAGTCTTCCTATGAATGCCCTTGTCCCGACCTAATATAGTTACTAGTCCAATCAGTCCTAGAAACCCTTATCAATTGTACAGTCCCTAAAGAAGGATTTAACCCAATTGATAGCTTTAAGTTCAGAGATTAGCCAAGGTATTTGCAGTCCCTAAAGAGGGATTTAACAACACATCCAACTTCCTACTTGTTCAATTAGTTCAATCAGCCCTAAAGGAACAAGTTTGCCACTTAGGTTAAGGTTCACAATCAGGAATCTACAAAACCTTAGCAATTGAATTGATCTAACAAGTTGGCCCGACAAGATAGAACAAAACAATAAACAATCAAGCACAAAGAAGTTGAAGTATTCAAATATAGGAAACAAGGAACGAGAATTAGAAACTCACATCAATCCAAATAAAGCTTCAAATTGCAGGCAGAATAGATGAGAGTTTAGTCGCCCATTGAGAACATCGCTCTCTCTCTAATTGTCTGATGGAACGTCGAATAGAATAAAAGTTCTCCAAAAATAACTAAAATTGGCCTTATAAACCATCCCAAGTCGGCCATAAAAACATCCAACACAAACTAGGGTTTTCTTAAATGAAACGACGTCGCGCTGGCAACCCGTGTGCTGCGGCCGCGACATCTTCCAAACCCGCTGCATCCTCACTGGCGGCGGTCGTGGCATATATGCTGCGGCCGCTGCATTGGTCTTTCACGGAAAATCAGTCTCGAATTTGCTCTTGTTGTCAACAGGAAAGTTGTAGCTCTCTGAAAGATCTTTCCAACGCATGGTCATAGTAGTCAATCGAACAACCGAGGCCTCCATAAAGTGCAAAACAAGTTCAGCATGTCTGGCGACAACTTCTGCAGACTTATTCTTCGTTTAGTTTCGCTTCTTCTTCTCAGGACCTCTTTAGATCTTCATTTAAGCTTTTTCGATCAACTAGACTTCCTCATCTTAATGCATCATCAACCCATTTCTCCTTCTCGGATCCACAGTTACCTGAAATAATCAATAAAAACGTGTAGATTCCGACTCCACCAACATAGAGAGCAAATATGCAAATTGTATTTAAACTATGCATGATATGCATCATAACTAAACTAAATGCAACCAATTATGACCATCTAAATGCATGCTATCAGTATAATTTGATTTGGTTAATATAAAATATTTTTTTATTGATTATTTTCATGTTATAAAAAATTATAACATTATCAAATACATGAAGTTTATTTCATCTTTAAATTATAACCTAATGATAAATTTTATCTCTTCACTCATGGGTCTAGATTATTATTTTTTTCTATATATGTAGTAATAGATATTGTTTTATTTTTTTAAGTTTGAATAATAATATTTTAATTTAATTGTTGCTTGTAAAAACTACACTATGTGCTAATATTCTATTCTTTTAAAAATTTGTATAAACTGTTATTTTTGTTTTCTTTATTTACCAAGCCTAATCTCACTATAATATTTGAAATAAAATGTTTAGAACAAATCACATGTCCCGGGCGTAGCACGGGTCTGCCTTCCTAGTTAAAATTTTCGAACGGATGTAGTATATGTTAATGTTAATGCTATCTCTAACTTTAATCAATGGGGCCTAAATTTAAAAATCAGTTCATTTTTAATCATTTGAATATATGAATAAGTTTGTTTTGCTTTGTAGTGACTAAAACAATCTCAGTTGAATTTGGACGTGAGAATGACAGAGTCGTCTGCCTCTTAATGCACCCGGGCACAGTCAACACATATCTAATAAGGCCATTCCAGAAAAAAGGTTATAGAAGACAAGCTTAATTTTCACTACAAAATACTCTACCGAATCTTTTGAGTATCATCAATCGTGCTACGCTACTATCCATGACAATTGTAATTTTTTTGCATGGAACAGTCGGGAAATTCCTTGGTGACGCTTGCTCCTCCTCGACTCTGCATAGAGTTCAGTATGTAAACCAACAACTTAGGTACATTTGAAAATGAATCGACTATTATAGGGTAATTTGGAATAATTAGATTCTCATGAAAATACACACATCATTAAAACGAGTAAAAATATAAATTGTTAATTCATTTTATTCAGGCCGATTCACATGCAAGATGTGAACTATATTATGGCGATGAAAATCGGGTTTTAATATTACATACAATAAGAATAACAAATACCAAAAATTAAGAATATATCGGAAAATGAATAGTTTATTGGAAGTCAAAGTGGAATAATTGGGCTCCGATTATAAATATAATACACATGACCTTAAAAACGAGTAAAAACATAAATCATCCATTTTTTCAACCCATTTCACAACTATGGTGTGAACTCTTTTGTTGTTATGAAAATTAATTTTCAATATTAAATACAACGAGAATTAAAAAAAAAAAACAAAAACAAAAGCACTTGATGCTCATTCTGTCATAAGTCTAAGCCTAGAAAAGAGCTTTTACAAAAGTTCAAAAGGTTAGAATCTCAATTAAACGACCTCTCCTATATTAACAATCGCTTGTGACATCTCCACACGTCGACCACATCTCCAATCATCGGTGACCTCCACAAACAGTCTCCGGTTTCGGAAAGTAACACCATCATTAGGATATGTGTAGAGTTGCAATTTTCGGTTTTTTGGCTTATTGCACCCCTATTCACCCCTCTATTAAAAAAGACATTGACCATCAGCAAAACCTATTCAATCACATCTCCTATGTTTATAATCACTGCTTGCTTATTAAAGTTATTGGTGAAAGTTGCAAAATTCATGGTTTTATTGTTGTATCTACTTAAGTGTTTTTGTTGATAAAAGGTGTTGTTCCTCCCGTTTGGTAGTTGTATTTTGTGAAATTGGTGTGTTTTATTATGTATGATTACATCCTATATATGTATTTATTAGTGAAATTCAGTTCGTGTAGAAGTGGTCAATTATATTGAGAAAAGACTTTATCATGACAACCGAAGATTTCGAAAAACGACATAACGAAGAAATGAGAAGGTATCTTTATCAAATCGGTTTATAAATTTGACCAATTTAAAAGGTGTGACATGATGTGTGTAATAGAGAAAGTGTCTTAGAGGATCCAAACTCATTTTTCTTAAACCAAAAACTATAATATTTCTTTTCTTTGCATTCAATTAGGACGGATGTTAGGAGAAGCGTGAAAGCAGCTGATTTGGTGATTTACCATTCTTTGTCAAATTTGAAGTATCGATCATCTCAAGAAAATAAAATTTCGAAGAACATCATGACAAGAAGCACGAGCAATATGTTAGTAAAAAATTGGCGTGTCGAATATTTTGTTTAATACGCCAAACTCGATCGAAAATATTATGAAAAAACCCGAACAAGGTTCGGGAAAAGAACTAGTTTTTTCAATTTAACACCCGGATTTTGAATAAGGGATCTGGTAACCTTACAATTAAACAATAAATGATTTGTATCTTCTATATCAGAATTACAAAGAGAACATGTGTACTTGGTACTCTATTTATATATCTATTTAGACTTGCTAGTGGACTTGTTGGATGATTTGGATGTGTGGGGGGACAAATTGGTTTTATACTTAACAACTAGTTCAGTACCTGCACCGTGTGCGGATTTTTTACAATTTAAATAAATTTAATATAAATACATGTTGAGAGAGCTAATTAATTTATTTCAACACTTTTGAATTGTTACACGATTTAAATAAAATTACCATTGCTTCTCATTAATATATTGAACGTATTATCAAACTTTTATATAATTATTATCAAAATCTTACAAAATTGGGTAAAATATTTCCAAAATATATCTATCTCTTTTTTTTTTGGTCAAGAAAATATATCTATCTCTAAAACCTTATGAAAACTATCATCTTAAAATTGATTAAGGTGGAGATAATTTTTTTTATTGGTTATTACTATTAAGATAAGGAGAAGATGTCATATGTTACATACGACTTATCATTTATTATATCTAATTATATATATCTTCTAAAATTGGTTACATATGTTACATAGGTAAAATCTTATCTTATATAGTATTTAAAATTCGTTAATATTTTCTAAACATATATCCATATCTATTCAAGTTGGGTAAAATTTTATCTTATGAATATATAGATATATTGATTAAATAGATTTAGAATAAAATTTTAGTTCTAAAATTTTATCTTATGCATATATTTAAATTTGGTTAATATCTTCTAAAAATATATCCATATCTAATCAAATTGGGTCAAATTTTATCTTATGCATATATAGATATATTGATTAAATAGAGTTAGAATAAAATTTTACCTTATGCATATGTAGATACATTGATTGATTGATTGAATAGATATATCTAATTTTATCTTGTACATATATTAACTATTTCTTTCAAAAAATGTGATTGGTTCATATGACTACTTTTAATGATAAGTCGTCACGTGTCTCAACCGACTTCTCTTTTATTATATATAATTAATTATACCAATGTTCTTGATGAGGTCGGACTTGAGGCCAGAATATATTCCTTACCCATATCTCCCTCTCGTTCATCACCAGGATGGTTGGGTTTTTTGGTTTCATTTTTTGGTTTGTTTTGGTCAGTCGGTTCATGGGTCTTTTTCCTTTGGAAACACTCGGTGAATGTGTGATAAGGCTGGCCGCAACACCTACAACCTTCCAGGAACTCTTCGAACCAGACCAAAAAATCATCAGTTCATCGTTTTCATCTAGAACGTACCCTTTCTTTTTAGCAATGGTTTTGATGTCAAGGTTGATGCAAATGCGCAGGTATTTCCCTTTGTTTCCTATTTGTCGTAAATGCATCCAATTTTAGCACTGATCCCATCCTATTTTCCTTAATGGTCGAAGTAATCACATTAACGTTGATATACTCACCAGGAAGACCAGGGTTCTGAATCCACATATCGAGCACATAATTTGATTATGTGGTTGGATCAAAAGCTAGTATCCACTCTTGGAGTACGCAGAAGTAACTGGTTAAGAATATGGAAGGGGGCGACCCTCCCATACTCGTGTCCTGTCCTCTGGTTTATCAAACTTAAGTTAAAACCATCTATTATCTTTGGAGTTAACTGAAACCCCCTCTCAAGGAAGTTCCAGTCATTCCAAACCTTTTTTTCTAGATGTCTTTCAAGGCAAGCGGTTCACCAATAATTGTTGCGAACAAAGTTGTGTTTTTCAGATTGATCATATTTTTCTTAACAAGAAAAGTGGGTATGAGTGGTTAGTTTCAACCAAATTTGTATATAATGGGTGGTTATTTGCAAAAAAATTTAATAAAGGGTGATTATTTGCAAACAACCCTGAATAAAATGTGATTTTATGCATTTTCACCTAAGTCTTAACCTAATTTTTGGTAATGTGTTTCTTATCTTCCCCCACTAAAACCACTAGCCTCCCTAACTCGTATGGTGTGAGTTGTCATCCTTCGATCGTTCGTTCTAGCAAACGAAGACAATGAGATCCAATCTCGTGCTCGTGTGGACCAAGTAAAGGAGTCGCGTTTGAAGCTCTCTTCTCCAAAAGTGATTTCGAATCAAGGTTCCATACAAGAAAGGTACTACTTTTCTATATTGTTCATATCGATTCATGCATGAGATCCCGAATTAGATATTAGAAAATAGTTTTTTACAATTCCGACGTGCATCTAATTTCCTACATCAAATCCACATGTCAACCACCGTGGTGGGTTCGGTCTTGGTCGGGGTCAAAGGTGGTGTCCCGTGTCCATGGCTTGAGAAGTAAGAGATTGTTGAAAACATGATACGTCCTCTCATCCCACACCCGTTGTTTGTCTATTGAATTGTTGAAACGGAATTCGAACCACCCTTCCGCCTTCCAGGGGCTACGCATGCCCCACCTTTTGAGCCACGAGTCCCCTTTGTAAAAAAAAAATTCCTTCGTTTTGGTTAGTTTTTTTCCAAAACAAACGTGCGGCATTCGGAAATCAGAAGCGAAGGGCGAAGAGGGCACCCTTTCGTTGAAGGCTTGAAACGAAGGGCGAACTTTATATATCACAACACCAGTGCGTCGCGCTGCCGCCGACTCCACAACACCAAGCCGACTTGCCGGTGCCATTGCGCCCAACCACCACTCCACCGTCCGACATCGCCGCGTTCGGCCACCTGCCGCCAGGGCCGCCCCAGTCACTTGAAGACAGTCAAATAGCGTCGAAAACTCAAAAATTTGGGGGAAATTGGTAAGTTTTCTTCGATTTTTGATATTGTTTGTTACGTAAATGTTGAATTGACGTGATGTTATTGATTTGTTTATAATTGAAATATTGAAATTTGAATTGATTTGGAGAATTGAAATTTTGTAAGGTTTTATGGTTTGAGAGTTGAAGTGTGAAATTTTGAGATTTTGATTATTTGTTTATTTCATTGTTTATGGATAAATTAGGATTAGGGATTTGGAGAATTGAAATGTTGTTACTAAAGATTTTAGGGTACGTTTGAGATTCGAATGGATTTGAAGTGTGAAAATTGGGATTTTTTCATTTTCGTGCTTATGAATTATGACTAGGGATTCCGGTATAGATAAATATTTTGCTCGAATCAACACTTTTGAAGTGTGAAAATTGATTTGAAATGTTGTTACTTGTATTATTGAACGTTATTTTGTTGATGAATTGACGATGCAACACTTTTGTGGTGTTGAATTTCGCCCCACCTTTCGGGGAGTCCTACATCTGCCACTGCCGCCTTCGGAATCACCAAATACCGACCACCAGTAGCCCACCAGCAGTCCCTATCAAGCTTGTTCTTGGGAGTTTCCATGTCAAGGTAGTCACCGATCACAAAGCCAAACAAGAAGGATTCCTTCACTTTCTCCATGTTTTCTTCTCTCTTATTGAGTAATTGTTTAAGTAGTTGAATATCTTTGTTATTATAGTTTGCAATAAGCGATGTCTGTAAGAGTAAAAGCTTCTGGTCCGTGACTTGTATTTGGTTGTGAATGTTGCGAACAGTATTCTTGTGCCAAGTCTTGGAAATTTGTTTAAGCACTTTTGCCTTTTGAACTAGTTTGAACATAAAGGAGCCTTGTGGGTCTGTTCGCCAAGCTTGCGAAACCAGGTTTTTGTAATCTGCTCTGGAGGCCCAAGCCATCTCAAACTTGAACGGTCTATTTTTTGGTTGAATGTTATAACGAAAATCAGTAGAAATCGGAGCATGATCAGATCCAGTAAATGGATGAATCTGAGTGCGAAGCGAGTCAAAAATTGTTAACATGTCCGTGTGGATTAGCAAACAATCAAGCCTTTCCAGGCAAATGACCTCATCATTCACCTTGCATTGCCAAGTAAACTGACCACCGTACGATGGTACTTCTAGAAGTGAGAGTTTATTCTTTAATTCGTGTAAACACAAGAAACATGCCTGCAAGGGATAGACACCGCCTAATTTATCTCCTGGTGTAGCTATTTCATTTAGATCCCTCATAATACAGAAGGGAATAAGAAGTGATTGTGTATAAAGGGAGATAGTTTCCCAGAAGGCTGATTTGCGACGATCGTCCGGTGGTGCATAGACCACTAAGACAGCAAAGCATCGCTTTGTAACGTAGTCTGAATAATTGAAGTGAATGAATCGATGCTGAACCGAGATCAGTTCGATGGAGCCCTGGGAGGGCGGAATATCTTTCCAAAGAAGGCAAATACCACCCGAAAAACCTATTGCTGGATCAAAAGCAACATTAGTGAATCCGCATTTACACATAACGCTTTCGGTCGGAACCTTGTTTGTCTTAGTTTCTAAAAGCGCCAGAACATTGATATTATTATTTTGACAGAAAATATCTATATTTGTCCAGAAGTTTTGGCTCCGGATACCTCGGGAATTCCAAGAACTTATATTCATAAAAACCTTTTTTGGCGATTTGTTTGTACTAATCTGTAGTCGTCGGTATCCGACTTTAGGAAACGAACTTTACAAGATAAAATTCGAGTAAGAGGAGTGTCTAGTAGCAATGCATTTGTCATTAGAAGTGGATGATGATGAATTATGATCCATTGTTGGTTTGGTAAATAGCTCTTTGTGAAAGAGATTTGGTCTTGTATGACCGGTAAATATAAATTAGTGTAAAAAAAGGGAGGGGGGGGGGGCAAGAGAGTTAGAATTATACAAACTTGATATAGTTAGTGTGAGGAGACAATCATAAGTTAGTACAAAGCATTGGATATCCAAAACATCCAGTACTACGTGTCGAGCCAAGAGATTTTAGGAGAGTTTTCAACATTTTTTTCTTTTGAAAAGGATAGGTTGCAAACTTCTTTCTTTGTAGTTTTTTTTTGGGCAGTTATGCCTTCCGCTCATCTTCTTCCCATTCTCGATCTACCGAGACTCCTCTAGAAACCGTTCGCAAGCGGTTTCACTTCCCGCTCCTCTTCTTCCATTTCCCGATTTCCCGAGTCGCCAGTTTTCGATTGCCAGGGCTGCGGCATGCGGGATGCCGGAGCCCTCAGATTATCACCAAAACCGTTTGTTCTATTTGTGCTTCTCTTGATCTCGGTGAGATTTTAAAAATAAATAGCTAATCTTATCCTGATCACGTCCCTTGAAAGTTATGTTGAGTGTAATTTATCTCAATTTCACTTTGCCAATAGTAGTTAATCTTGTCTTGATTCTGTCTCGATCTCATCCCGATCTCGGTGAGATTTTAAAAATAAATAGTTAATCTCATCCTGATCATGTCCCTCAAAATTATGTTGAGTGTAATTTGTCTCAATTTAGTTTTGTCAATAGTATTTTTAACATCTTGTCAATAACTCCACTCTTTTAATAAAAAGTTTTAACATCTTGGACTTCTAATTTATTTATTTTTAAAAAACCTCTATAATTGTGGTAAATTTGATAAAGTATTACCCATGCTGAAAATCACTCGCATATATATTATCAATCCCTACAATATAAGAGGAAAAGCATTGTTTGTGCAATCATCAAGTGAAAATGGCTGAGGAGGATGTGTCAAAGACAGCTTTTCGAACCCATCACGGGCATTGCGAATTTAGGGTCATGCCTTTCGGCTTGACCAATGCTCCGGCCACGTTTCAACCATTGATGAACGATGTTTTTAGTAAGTTCTTGAGGAAGTATGTGCTGGTTTTCTTCGACGACATCTTGGTGTACAGTAGCTCACTACCCCAACATATATAACACCTAAGGTCGGTCCTTGAAGCTCTTCGGCAACACCAGCTGTTTGCAAAACGCTCGAAATGCTCCTTTGCCCAGGCCAAGGTAGACTATATGGGCCACATCATTTCGGCACAAGGGGTGAAAACTGACTGGCAAGGTAAAAGACATGGTGGATTGGCCAACACCCCGTTCGATTAAAGGATTGAGGGGTTTTCTGGGGCTGACGGGCTACTATAGACGTTTCATTCAAAACTATGGTGTCATCTATAGGCCACTCACCGAGCTACTGAAGGGTAAATCTTTCAAATGGAATGAGCAGGCTAATATGGTTTTTCATACATTGAAGAGCACCCTATCAAATCCCCCTGTGTTAGGCCTTCCAGATTTTGCCGAGATCTTTGAATTGGAGACGGATGCCTGTGACTCGGGCATCGGCGCTGTTCTTATGCAGAAAGGAAGACCACTTGCTTTTATTAGTAAGGCTCTTCATGGATATCATCTGCTAATGTCGACTTACGAATAGGAGCTCCTAGCAATCCTTTTGGCAGTAGATAAGTGGCGCCACTACTTGGAGTTGGCCCCGTTTTGCATCAGAACAGACCATCGGGCTTTGAAACACTTAGCCGAGCAGCGTCTGACCACCCATCTGCAAAGGAAGGCAGTACGAAAGCTGATTGGTCTCACCTATACCATTGCTTATAAGCAAGGTTGCACAAACAAGGCAGCTGATGCTTTATCGCAAAAATTTGAAGTTGAAGGTGAAAAAGCCCCGATCTCTAGAGACCACCATTTTTAGTGGGGCCCGGGAACCTACCTGGTGAAGTGACCAATCTTCCCAACGGGCTTACCTGACCTGCATCGAAATAATCGACGCGGCCCAACTTGTGCTGCGGGAAGTAACCTTAGCGCTTATTCTGAAAGGTGATTCCCTTATCGAGTTTTTTCTAGACAATTCGGAAAATTGGTTCGCTTACCTGTCGCTGTTGAATATCTTGAGAATTAATAACAACAGTCTTTTCCTTAATAGAAATTTATACTAAGGACAAACAGGGTTTTCATCCGCGGAGTTGGTCCAGTGAACGGTGCTGATTTTACTATGAAATAGGTTCTTTTCCACGCGTACGAATTCTTCTTCTTGTTCTTCTTTCTTCTGAGTTCACTAGGCCTAGATCCGCTCTCTTTTCTTCCCTTTTCCAAAAAAGTCCCACTAATCGTTGGTGAGATTTCTCACTTTTATAGGTCTGGGGTGGTCTGGTAAATTGTGCCGCGTGGTGTTCGCCTTTCGACACGTGTTCTACTTCGTGGGTGGTGGGCATGGCCGCCACGTGCCTATTCTCTTCTATCCGCGGATGATTGTTCATGAGTCGGCTCTTGGATAATTATCCGCGGATAATGTTATTTCCTTTTGTCTTTAATCTGGATGGTGTTCCTTATTCTGCTATTTTTATATCTTTACAGATGTTTTTCAATATTGGTTTAGTCACAGCTCCTCGGGCCGAGGTGATCCCAATCCTGGGATTGACGCGGATCGATAAAGATTCTTCAAGAAAACATCTGTAGTTTTGTTACTAGTATAATTCTGATTTGGATGTGGTGGGCTTTTTCTTTATAGATCTTTGGCTTAATTTGGGCCCATTTAGGCTCGGAAGTTCAAACGTCAGTAATTTTCTATAAGTTACTCCGTCCCGTTTCTTTTTTACCCCACACTTGTCTTCTTCTGCTTTTTCGGAGATTTTATCCTTATCCATCTTGAAGTTTTCCGGCGGCGGTTTTCTAGGTTTCCGGTGGTTTACTTGAACTTTCCGGCTGTTTCCTTCAACTTTTCAAGGTATTTCTCTTTGTTCTAAACTGTTCTTGATTTTTCCTTGTCAAGTTTTTTAAACTTTTGACATTTAGATCGTAAGTTTGGGTGCAAGTTTGTCCCTGAATGTGTTTTTTGGATGAGATTTTGCTTTGTATTAGTGAAATTTCACGCGATTTTCTTCTAGTTTCTTTGGAAATGGCTAGTCTCAGCAAGGAGCGCAATTTGTTAGAAGATTTTGAGAGGGATGAAGGATGGAGGAGTGGTGTCGCTTCATCCTCTCAGGTGCGTCCGTCCCTAGAGGCACTTTCTTCCTCTTCTGGGTGTTCTTCTTCCAACTATGTTGATTCTTCGTCGGAGTCATCTTCTTCTACATCCGCATCTACTCCGGATCGAGTTGGTCCTACTGGTATTCCTATTATGGTGAGAAGGCGCCGGAAGCGTTCTGACCCTGATTACTATTCTTCACCTTACACAGTTTCTTCTTCTTCGAAGGGATGCACAGAAGATGAAAATCCAAGGGTTGTGGATGAATCGGGTGCTAGTTCTTCAGTGGACACGGGGGCTTCGTCTATTTCTCATTCTGCGGATCAAGAGTCGGAGGAGGTTTAGATTCCTTATGAGCTTTCTCCAATTGGTTTAGCAGAAAGTCCGAAGGTAATCCGTTCTAAGGAGAACTTGAGCGACTTGGACACCCCAGTGTATAACTTAGGGGATTTAGATACTTGTCTTTTCTTGGGAGATTTTAAACCTCTTCCACCTCCAACCAGTCGTCCACCAGTTGTGCCTGATAGGATTCATCCGTGGAGGTCTCCTGTGAGTAAGTTGAGGGGTTGTACTACTATTTTGAACTTAGAAGATCTTGACGCTCTTTCGCAAGTCTTCCCTTGGCCAGCGGGTGTAGAATTCTGTCTTCCTGAGGAAGGGGGTGGTTGTCTGGACGCTTATGAAGATTGTTTGGTCGTATATGCAGCTAGCTTATCTCAAGGCTTTCGACTTCCTCTACATCCTTTTTTCTCGAAGTTTTTGGAGGAATATAATTTGAGTCCTGCTCAGATCGTCCCTAATGGTTGGATGTTTTTTACCAGTTTCATTATGAGGCGCAAGGAGATTGGTGTTGCTCCTTCTTTGAAGTTAATGTTCAGTATATTTTCCTTAAAGAAGGGGACTCAAGATTCAAGATTTTACCAGTGCAACTCAAGTTGTAGGTACATGGAAAGGTTGTCTAGTAAGCCGAATTGGAAGTACAAGTGGTTTTTGGTCCGCGACAGATCTGGGCAAGGTTTTAACTGTCGAACGGTCCCAGGGTTTTTTTGCTCTGTGATGAAACCAAAAATTTCCAATCTTTCTCAGTTCAAGCTATCGTTTTCTCGTATTCCTAGATTTCCGTGGGATAAAATGTTATCCGCGTTTCGTCTTGAGATGGCTGGTTTGAGTATGCCTCATCCGCGACTAGGTGGCTTCTTTGTTTATTTGTTTCTTTCAGTATATAGATTTGTGTCTTTATGTTTTGTCTTTCTTCAATGGATAACTTATCGGGAAATGTATTTTTGTGTTTAGACAAAATGGATTTGGATGCACTTTTGAAGCGGCATAAGGCCAAATCTGGGAAGAAGAAGAAATCTAGTTTGGTAGCCAATGATCCTCTTGTTCCTCCCCAGGCCCTAGAAGTGGCATCGAATGTTGATGTAAGTGTCGCGGACGAGACTGGGGCTTTGGTTGAATCTTCTTCACTGGTTCCTGTATCTCGAGAGAAACGTACTTGTTCGTCCGCGCCCGAGACTTCTAAATCAAAAAGGAGGAAGATTGCCATTGCTGTTGGGCCATCAGCTTCAGACAAAAAGGGGCTCTTTTTGGAGGGCGTAGCGACTCTTTGTGAATTTCCTATCCCAGGCTTTGATCCGATTGACTTACAAGGCCTTGCTTTTCCAGCCAAGAAGCGTTGTCTCCCAGAGCAAGGATATATCAAACGACTGGATCCCGTCACTCTTTCAACTAACTTTGATCGTATTATTCAGTGGGTAGGTTAAAATTCCTTTCTCGCTTTTCTTCGTCTTTTTTTACGCGGTTTATTTTCAATTTTTCTTACTTTTACCTTGATTTTTATAGTTGAGGGTAATTCAACCAGATGTTGAGAGACGTATGGTATGTGGAGAGGAAAATCTTAGGAAGAAAGACGAAGAAATTAAAAAACTGAACCATGAGCTTCGAATATTAGGAAATACAGTGGGAGACCCAGTCTCAGTGGAGAAGTTTAAGAAAAGGTCAGCTGACCTTCATGAGGAGGTGCAAACCCAGAAAGAGGCCATGGCAGCTTTACAGAAAAAATATGATGATTTAAAAGTTTCTTCGAGCTCTGTCGTCTCTCGTGTCAAAGAGCTGGAAGCTACTGAAGGGGCTTCGCGGAAGCTTCTCCAAACTAAACAAGCTATCATTGATAAAATAGAAGAGGATTTCTCCATCCTTCGCGAAGAACTGTCCATCACCAAACAAGATCTTGACACTATCAAGGCGCGCTCAGATCAAGACGTGGCCCTCCAATGGCTTCAGAGTCCTGAAGGTTTGAATTACCTTTCTTCTGAGTGGATAAAAACTGAGGTTGGTATCTCCTTCCTGTCTTCCGTGGCAAAAGCCTGCCTCCAGACTTCAAAAGGCTCTAGTATTTTGAAGGATAGGTGCTTTAGCTATTTTCAGAAGGGAATGGTTGCAGGGATCAATCAAAGTGTTACGCGTTCGTCAAACAACCCGAGTGTTCCTCTAGAAAAAATTGAGCCTAGCCTGGAAAGTGCCGATTGGGGACTTTCAAAAGAGGAGATGGCCGCTGAGGATTCTTATTCTGAAAATGACGATGATGAGGACACGGAGGAAGAAGTTGAGAAGGCAGCCACTCCTTAGTAGACTTCGACCTTTGGTTTTTATGGGGGATGAAACTTGTATGGATTTTGGGAACCTATATGTGGTTTCCTGTTTTTTGGTATATCATCGAGATACTTCTTTTGTTTTGAATATGGGTTGAAGATCTCTTTGGTCGAAACATTATTATTGATTGTATGTTTTGCTTGTAGTAAATATTTATATATTTATATTCCGAATTCTCCAAGTGTTGAATGGGTTGGTCCTGATGTTCGAAATCCTTCACCACTTGTCTTCATTCCTCAGGATGAATTTTTCTTTTTAAAGCCCTAATCTCCATCTTTTTTGCTGCCTCCCATGTTGTGTTAACCGATCGTGTTATTGCAAGTTTCATGTCTCCAGGAAGCTTTAATCCTTGGGCTTTTTTTCAAAAGATTGAGAATGTGGAACAGCTTTCTCGGCTAGTAAGTTTTTTTTAATTTTACTTCAATCAGAGTTTGGGCTCTCTATATTAGGTCTTTGATTTTATTAATATGTAGGCCATGCCTCCCCAGTTTGAGGCTGAGTATGGGCCTCTTCCGCCTCAGTGGGCTTTTCTTTCAACGTATCTCGTCCGCGATTTTCCAGTGGCTGTATCTTGGAGTGAGAATGGTCTTTTTCAAATTGATAATGGTTGGGATGAGTTCCTTATGCTTCACCACCTGGGAATAGGAAGTTCCATGATGTTTTTTCATAAGGGCAACGTTTCCTTCCAAGTTTGTCCGCGTCGTGAAATCGAAGATGAACACGAGGCTACCTTGGACTCGATTTCTTCATCATGCAGTTCTAATTGAGTTATTTCCGCGTCATGCTTTTGGAGTTTGTAAACCGGTCTCTTGATATAAGCTTTTTGTAAAATAAAGAAAAAAGGGAATATGTGATTCTCCTTATTGTACCCATGTGCTTTTTAGAAATGAAATAGAAGGAGGGATCCTTTATTATTAATAATACGAAACAGCGTACAGAAACCTTTCTCAGGGGTTGGATCCCTCTAAGCTTGTTACATCGTTGACGCGAAGAACCTAGTGGGAACTCAAGGATGGCCTACCTCTCCATTTTCTTCGCTGTCTGGGCTGACGACGTCGACTTCAAATATGGAATCGCCCATGTAGGTAAAAATCAAAGCTGACCCTACATTGACTCGATTTGCTTGTTTGAAGTCGTGCCATCCTTGAGTCAACCAGAACAGGCCATCTTCATCCCTATCCACCTTCACTTCGTGTTCCAGGTTGGAGCGGGACCAGAGCCTAGCTTGAGTGTGAGCGTCTTCGTCGATTAGAACATACATGAGGGGGAGGCGAAGGGTTTGAAGTTGTTCCTCCCTCATAATGACTCTATAAAAAGCCCTAGGCTGTGGATTTGGATCCATCTTGTTTTTAAGATTGCTCATCACTTATGGATACTCAAGCGTGTTTTATACTTGCTTCATGAGGTTTTTCTGCCGTTGGTTTTATCGCTTTTTACCAAAAAGTAATTTTAATTTCCCTCTTTGTAATTTACTTTTACTGATTTTGGGAAAAGATTCTTCTCTGGTTAACTTTATTTTCAGAAAAAGGGAGACGCATGCCCTTGGTGGTTGTGTCACCCATTGCATGTCATGCATGTGCTTCTCCTTTTTCCTGTTCAACTGTTCCCCTGTGATTGATAATACAAGCAAGGGGATCTTTACTGTTTTCCTCTAATTTCATCGAGATGTAGGGATCCATTATAGTCCCTCCCTTGTCATTTAGGGCAGACGGGGTTTTTGGGCCAGAACCCCGATGGGCTTTTTTCCAAGCGATCGATTACCCCGAACAGTTCTTGCAATTGGTGAGCTAACTATACTAAAAAATTTTAGAGAACTTCCTTTCGACTTATACTTTTCTTCTATTTTTTAGTTGCTTCCACTTAGGTTTGAGGAGGAGTATGCGGATGCTGTTCCTGGCCAGGTTTTACTTTCTTCTCATCTGCTGCACAATTTCCTTGTTTGTATAGAGCGGCGTAACGGTGGTCTTCTCTACCTTGGCCGCGGATGGAAAGACTTTGTGGAGTCACATGGTTTTGAACGGGGGGTCTCCATGATTTTCACTCACATGGGTGAGGCTCGTTTCGAGGTTCGGGTGGTGGATCCATGCGGGGGAAATCATGATGATCCTACCCTCCGCGTCGCAGTTTCGAATAGATATTAAGCTGTACTTTTCACAATGGAATAAGACTTTAAGCCTCTTTGTTATTTTAGTCGTAACTTTGTTGTTTACCAGGCCTTTGATAATTGTTTCTGGAGATTTCTCAGTTATGTATGCTAATGGTGTGATTGTTTTAGTCTTTCGAGGTCTATTTGTTATGATGTTTTTCTCACGGGATTTCTGAGAAGTTCAGTAATAGTGTTTACTGTTTATCTCATGCATGGTGCCTGTGGTTTTTTGTCTCAATGATTTGACCCTTCGAATTTATTTGCCCCATATTTCTGTTTTCGACACATGTCCAGAATTGTTTACGTGCTCATATAAAAGAGAGTATGGGGGAAAAGGACTACTAGACTTGTTGTATGCTTTCATGATGCCCTCCTCTGTTGGTTCACCTTGGTCCTTTTTTGAGAGGATTAGTTTTCCTGAGCAACTTCTCCGCTTGGTTAGTTCCTTTATTGTTGAATTTTTCCTTTATTGAGTCAGTTTATCTTTTAACATCCCTTGAAATCTGTCTTTTGTTAGTCTTTGCCACTATATTTTGAAGATAGACTTGGGCCAGATCTTCCCAAGAGTGTTCTTTTGTCAACCAGGATTCTTCGGGATTTTCCGGTGGAGGTTATACGCGGAGACTATAGGGTTCCATTTTTAAGGGGAGGCTGGAATGATTTTGCCGAGTCACACAGCGTCCACATTGGTTCCTCTTTAACCTTTATCCATAAAGGAGGAAATCGCTTTGATGTCCAGATCTTAGATGCTGTGGGGGATGAGGTAGATGCGGAGTGGGCTTCTCCGGAGTCAGAAGGTCCTCTTTCAAACGGATTTCGCTTAAGTCAGGGCAGAACTCGCCTTATCCCTGCTCGTGCTCCGCGGACATGAGCTAATGGATGCTTGTTTTCTTTTATCCTGAATTGTCAACCCTTTTGAACGTGGTGTCATGTTTTATCCTTGGTTGTTCTTTATTTTAATGATGGATTATAGCCACGATTTCCTTCGAAAATTATAAAACTTTGGGAGTCCCAAGAGGGTTCATGAAAACCATGTCTCTTTTTTCTAGATTGCCTTCAACAGTGATCCGTCGTGGAGTTTAGATCTTGGAATGTTTGGATACGTTTTGAGATATGACGCGGAGCCAAGCTCCAGCGTCCTAGGACTTTTTTATAAAATATTATCTCCGAGAAGGTGGATTCAATCAGAGGCCTGACGCAGAGCCAAGCTCCAGCGTTTTAGGACTTATTATAAAATACCATCTCTGAGAATTCGGATTCGATCAGAGGCCTGACGTGGAGTCAAGCTCCAGCGTCCTAGGACTTATTATAAAATACCATCTCTGAGAATGCGGATTCGATCAGAGGCCTGACGCGGAGCCAAGCTCCAGCGTCCTAGGACTTACTATAAAATATCATCTCTGAGAATGCGGATTCGATCAGAGGCCTGACGCGGAGCCAAGTTCCAGCGTCCAAGGACTTATAATAAAATATCATCTCTGAGAATGCGGATTCGATCAGAGGCCTGACGCGGAGCCAAGCTCCAGCGTCCTAGGACTTACTATAAAATATCATCTCCGAGAATGCGGATTCGATCAGAGGCCTGACGCGGAGCCAAGCTCCAGCGTCCAAGGACTTATAATAAAATATCATCTCTGAGAATGCGGATTCGATCAGAGGCCTGACGCGGAGCCAAGCTCCAGCGTCCTAGGACTTACTATAAAATATCATCTCTGAGAATGCGGCGGATTCGATCAGAGGCCTGACGCGGAGCCAAGCTCCAGCGTCCAAGGACTTATAATAAAATATCATCTCTGAGAATGCGGATTCGATCAGAGGCCTGACGCGGAGCCAAGCTCTAGCGTCCTAGGACTTATTATAAAATATCATCTCTGAGAATGTGGATTCGATCAGAGGCCTGACGCGGAGCCAAGCTCCAGCGTCCTAGGACTTACTATAAAATATCATCTCTGAGAATGCGGATTCGATCAGAGGCCTGACGCGGAGCCAAGCTCCAGCGTCCTAGGACTTATTATAAAATATCATCTCTGAGAATGTGGATTCGATCAGAGGCCTGACGCGGAGCCAAGCTCCAGCGTCCAAGGACTTATAATAAAATTCTTTAGGTGCAAGACATGATAGAAAGCGCCCTCTAACCGCTTTATTTAATTTTTGCGGGGGCGACTAAAGTTTATGTTCATATAGCTACTCAGTGATTACACATAGTACTTTTTTAGATTGTCCGCGTTCCAGGTCTTGTTTAGAACGATACCTTCGGGGGTGCTGAGCTTGTACGCACCTTCTTGAACTTCTTTGATGATCACATAAGGTCCTTCCCAGTTGGGGTCTAGTTTCCCTCCAGAGGTAGCTTGGCGTAGCACCAAATCCCCCTCCTTGAGATGCCGCGGGAGAATTCGTCTATCCCGATACTTGGAAAGCCTCCTCTTGTATTCTTGCTCCTTCAAAGCTGCCGTCATCCTGCGTTCTTCTATGAGATGGAGCTCGAATTCCAATGCTTCATCGTTGGTGTCTTGGTCGTATGCCATTATTCGCGCCGAAGGAACCAATCTCTCAATTGGGATAATTGCGTCCATACCAAAGACTAAAGAAAACGGGGTTTCTCCAGTCGGAGTCTTTGCTGACGTGCGGTAGGACCAGAGTACTAAAGGTAAAAGCTCTGCCCATCGTCCTTTTGCTGTGTTGCCAAGTTTCTTTTGTATCCCATATAACAATTGTCGATTGGTTGTTTCTGCCTGCCCGTTCGTCTGCGGGTGAGCCACGGACGAGATTTTGAGATTGATGCCTAGACCGACGCAGAAATCTCTAATTGTTTCACAATCAAATTGAGGTCCATGATCCGTAATTATTGAGTCGGGTACTCCGAAACGGTAGAAAATATTCTTCCATAGGAATTTCCTCACCTTCTCCGCGGTGATTAATCCCATTGCTTCGGCCTCCACCCATTTTGTGAAATAATCAACCAAGACCAAAACATATCTTAACTGACCGGGAGCAGTGGGAAACGGACCTAGAATGTCCATTCCCCAGACAGAAAAAGGGCAAGCACCGGTTATACTCTTCAGTACCTCAGAAGGGCGGTGATTCAAGTTTCCAAACCTTTGACACGCGTCGCATTTTTGGATATAATTTTGAACATCACGCTTCATGGTTGGCCAATAATATCCTAGCCTGGTTGCTTTGGCCATAACAGCCCTCCATCCTTGGTGATGTGCACAAACTCCATAATGCAATTCTTCTACTACGAGACTTCCTTCTTTTGATGATATGCACAACAAATCTGGTAGGCAATATCCTCTCTTGTACAGCTTTCCTTCCCTGATGGTGAATCGAGAGGATTTGGCAATTATCTTCTTAGCAGCGTTTCTTTCTTCAGGTAGAACACCCTTGCCCAGATAGTCCGCGATCGGTGCCCTCCAATCTTCTATCTCAATTTCCTGTACTTGGTAGACTTCCTGAATAAGTCTTCGATTGTTCATCCTTTCGAGAATCACTTCTCTTCCTACTTCCTCAGGCATAACAGCTCCCAACCGAGCTAACGTGTCCGCCTGCTGATTATCATCCCTGGGAACAGCCGCTAAGCAAAAACTTAAGAAAGCCTTTGATAATGCCCGTGCCTTTCTCTGATAATCAGGCATTAATCCAGTTCTCGCTTCATATTCCTCTGTTATTTACCGCGTCACCACTTCTGAATCAGTGTAAACTGATACCTACCTAACACCTTTAACCAAAGCTATCTCTAGTCCAGCGAGCAGGGCTTCGTACTCAGCCTCGTTATTTGTAGCCTGGAAGTCCAATTTATAAGCGTAATTGTACTGCCGTTCATCAGGTGCTGTTAGTGTGACCCCTGCTCCGCACCCATCTTTGTTGGCTGCACCATCTACCCTGAGTGTCCACTCACTTCTTTCTGTTTGGGTATTTAATTCGAAACTTGTTTCGCCAATAAAATCGGCTAAAACCTGAGCGAGAGCTGCTTTCCGCGGGGTATATTCTATTTCAAATTCTGTGAGCTCGACCGCCCACTTCATCATTCTTCCTGACAAACATGGTGAGTGGAGGATTTGACGCATCGGTAGGTCCGTCATAACTCGGATAGGATGGTCCTGGAAATAAGGCCTCAACCTCCTTGCTGCGAATATTAAGCACAAAATCATTTTTTCTACTGGTTCATATCTTGTCTCAGCGTCCTGCAGCACACGACTGATGTAATAAACTGGGAATTTTTCCTCTCGTGCCAAAACTGCACTAACGGTGACACTTTTTACTAACAGATACAGATGGAGGACTTCTTGCTTCTCAGGTTGATGAAGAATAGGAAGTGATGACAGAAAAATTTTCAAACTTCCAAATGCTTTCTGTAACTCGGGAGTCCATCGTATCGGTCCCTTTTTCTTGAGTAGAGCAAAGAAAGGTAATGACCTATCCGCCAGGCAGGAGCAAAAACGGCTTAAATAATTTACTGCTCCATTTAAAGATTGTAACTCTTTAATCGTCCGTGGTGGTTGAAGATTCTGAATTGCTGTAACTTTTTCAGGATTCACATCAATTCCTCTATGGCTAACCATAAAACCAAGGAATTTCCCGGAATCAACCCCAAAGACACACTTTTCCGCGTTCAAGTTCAAACCTCCTCTTCGAAGAGAATCAAAAGTCTCCTGTAGATCCGCTACGTGATCATCTGCTCTCTCGCTTTTGACTACGATATCGTCGACATAAATCGATACATTCCTGCCAATTTGATTATGAAAGATCCGGTCAACTGTTCTCTGAAATGTTGCCCCAGCATTCCTGAGTCCGAAAGGCATGACGCGGTAGCAGAATATCCCCTGATTGGTGATGAAAGTTGTAGCTTTCTTGTCTGAAGGGTTCAGGTTTATTTGATTGTATCCCGAGTAAGCATCAAGAAAACTAAGGACTTTGTTACCCGCGGTTCCATCAACGAGTTCATCTATGGACGGTAATAGATAATTATCCTTTGGGCAGGATTTGTTAAGATCAGTAAAATCTATGCACATCCTCCACTTCCCATTAGATTTCTTCACTAAAACCACGTTTGAGAGCCATTCTGAGTCTTCCACTTCCTCTATGAAGCCTGCTTCTAAAAGTTTATCAGTTTCCTCTTTTGCCGCAGCAGCTTTCTCCGGAGCCATCTTTCTCTTCTTCTGTACTATGGGTTTCGTTCCTGGACGAATTCTCAAGGTATGCAAAGCTATCGCGGGTGGGACACCCAGCAGATCTTGATGATTCCATGCAAAAATGTCTCTCGACTTCGTTATGATTTCTAAGACTCGAACTCTTTCTACTGTCTCCAGTGCCTGTCCCAAGTAGACCTTCTCCACTGGGTTTGGGAGGGGTGTATACGTAATTCTTTCATCCGCGGTAGGTATTTTTACTTATGACGGTCTAACCTCTAGTTCGGCTTTTGAAAGTTCAGCCGAGTCATTGTCCCCGACCACGGATTCACAATTTTCACTAATACACATCACTTCTTTATTCTTCTTGATGGAAGTTAAGTAACAGCTTCTGCTTTCTGGTTGTTGCCCGCGAACCTCACCAATTCCTCCTCCGGGTAAAGGGAACTTTCCCACAAAGTGGTAGATTGAAACTACCATCTGGAACTTATAGAGTGAGACGCGACCCAACAAAGCATTGTATACAGTGGGAATTTTTACCACTGTGAACACAATATTTTCCATGCGTCTGTTTGGGGATGTCCCCAAAACAACTGTAAGCTCGATTGTGCCTGCTACTTGTACCTCTCCTCCCGAGAATGTGATTAGCGTTCCTGAATATGGTTTCAACGATGCTGCAGAAATTCCCATTTGAGAAAATGCCTCCCATGATAGGATGTCAACAGATGATCCAGTATCAATAAATACTCTTTTTACTGTCTTGGCGGCTATCTGCGCGTGAATGACCAGGGGGTCTGAGTGCGGCATCCTTACTTCCTCAGCGTCCTTTAGGGTAAAGGAAATGTTCTCATGTTGTGCAAGAGAAATTCTTCTGCTTGACGCGGACGGTGGCTGTCTTCCTTCTCCCTCGTAATTTCTTTTTTCCTGTCTACTGGACCCGACCATGGAAAAGCCCCCTGCGAGGGTGTTAATGAAGCCCTCAGGTTCTGGTATTTGGCCTGCCTCTGTTTTTTGAGCTTCTCTCTGGTTGACAGATCTCTGGACTACAGGCGTATAGTTGTATCTACCTCCGCGTCCCCTTCTTCCTCTTCCTCTTCCCCGGTTGTGGAAAGGGAGATCTCTTCGTTGATCCGGTTGCTTGAAAAATAGTTCTTGTGGATTATGAGATTCGTCAAACCTAGGGTTTCGGTCCTCCCAACGTGGCCTATGGTCAGGTCGATTCTCCCTTCTAGGTGGAGACCTCATATCACGATTTCCATATCGGTTCTCCCTTGGATGATAGGAACGCGGATGATCTTCCCTGTGGCGAGATCCCTGTCCTCTTTCTAAGTTCATATGCACTTCATCGCGGCGGGGATGAAAATCTATTGCTTCTGAATGATGCCTGAGTGGCTTGGCCTTTTTTTCTGAATTTTCCAGCAAGCTTCCCAAAGAGACCTGGATTCCTAGTATTCGCCTTAGAGCTGGACGCGGCTGCTTCTTCTGCCTCAATCTGCCTTGACACCCGCTCTCTTAAGTCATCGTAACTAGTTGGCTTCTTCCGAAACAGGTACGTCTTGAAATCTCCCTCTGCTAAATTGCCCATAAGTATGATAATTGCTGATTCATGATTAAAGTTGGGGATCTGAACTACCATGCTGGTAAATCGAGTGAAGAAGTGTCCCAAAGATTCCCCAGCTCCTTGCCTAATGGAATTCAGGTCGAGCATGGTCTTCTTTCTCGATCGTGCACTTCCAAAGTGGGACGTGAAGATGTGGGACATCTGGGTAAAATTGGTCACGGACCCTTTTGAAAGGTTTGTGAACCAGGTGAGCGCGATCTTCGTTAAGGTCGAAGGGAATGTCCTACACAACATGGCATCATTATACTTGTTTATTCCCATAGCAGTTGCAAAATGGCAAAGATGATCTTCAGGATCAGTGGTTCCGTCATATTTCATGAGGTTCACGTCTCTCCACCGTTTTGGTACTGACGCGGAACAAATCTCTTGGGTAAACACTGATGGAAAACCCGTTGGTGCATTTTCGTTTCTTTTTTCTGCTGAGTCGGATTTTGTAGAGGTGGAAACATCTGTCGACCTTTCCCCGCGTCGATGTTTATTCTCTCGGTGCCAGTGATCATTCTGCCATGTCTGGCGCGGTATTTCCTGATTCTGAAAACCGTAGTTCCAGTTGCTGGGATTATCGTATGCAGTGTTACGTCTATCAAAATTTCCATACTGCTCCTCCGGTCGATAATTACCTCGTTGACGCGAATTCTGCCCCCACTGATCATAATAAAAGTACTGAGACTGCTCCTGCTGAAAAGGGTTACGCTGCTCGTGTCGTGCTTCAAAATACCAGAAGTTCTGCAGGATAAATCCTCCATCCAGTCCATACTGATCGCCATAATGATGTGAAGGGGTTCCGAGGTGCTGATCTCCCATCTCACCATCTGGATTTGGTGGCGGTGTCAACGGGATATACATGCTAGAGGCCTCTTGATCCTGGTGAACCCCTTGACTCATGTCATGAGTTGGATTGTTCTGGCTATCACTCATCTTCTTAATGTCGTGAATCTGTCGCGATCAAAAAGTTTTATTTTATATATCTAAAAATTTGTATTTCTAAGTTCAGACGCGGACCCTAACTTTTCAAAGGTTTGAGGGTTTTTGTCTATTCTTATAAAAAAGGAAACCCCTTAGTGTGAGGGGGTTCCCACAGACGGCGCCAGTGAAAAAGCCCCGATCTCTAGAGGCCACCATTTTTAGTGGGGCCCGGGAACCTACCTGGTGAAGTGACCAATCTTCCCAACGGGCTTACCTGACCCGCATCGAAATAATCGACGCGGCCCAACCTGTGCCGCGGGAAGTAACCTTAGCGCTTATTCTGAAAGGTGATTCCCTTATCGAGTTTTTTCTAGACAATTCGGAAAATTGGTTCGCTTACCTGTCGCTGTTGAATATCTTGAGAATTAATAACAACAGTCTTTTCCTTAATAGAAATTTATACTAAGAACAAACAGGGTTTTCATCCGCGGAGTTGGTCCAGTGAACGGTGCTGATTTTACTATGAAATAGGTTCTTTTCCACGCGTACGAATTCTTCTTCTTGTTCTTCTTTCTTCTGAGTTCACTAGGCCTAGATCCGCTCTCTTTTCTTCCTTTTTCCAAAAAAGTCCCACTAATCGTTGGTGAGATTTCTCACTTTTATAGGTCCGGGGTGGTTTGGTAAGTTGTGCCACGTGGTGTTCGCCTTTCGACACGTGTTCTACTTCGTGGGTGGTGGGCATGGCCGCCACGTGCCTATTCTCTTCTATCCGCGGATGATTGTTCATGAGTCGGCTCTTGCATAATTATCCGCGGATAATGTTATTTCCTTTTGTCTTTAATTTGGATGGTGTTCCTTATTCTGCTATTTTTATATCTTTACAGATGTTTTTCAATATTGGTTTAGTCAAAAGGTGCTGAGTGTTCATTAGTTTCTTCGATTAAACCTGTTTGGATGTCGTAGCTGCTGAAGAGCTATGAGCAGGACTTGTAGGCTCAAGAATTGATTGCTAAAGCCATCTTGGGAGGCAATCCAGACTATACCGTTCAGCAAGGGATCTTGAGGTACAAAAACAGATTGTACATTGGAGATGACCAACAACTTCGATTCAAGTTATTCACAGCATTGCATACGGAGGCTACAGGTGGTCACTCGGGTATACAAGCTTCTTACTCTCGGATTAAGGCCCTCTTTTATTGGCCTTCGATGAAGCAGCAAGTGGAAAAATGGGTGCAGGAGTGCGACATCTGTCAGCGTAGCAAGACGGAGAGGATCGCAAGCCCATGCCTGCTTCAACCGATGCTCATTCCTTCACAGGATTGGTCGAGTATTTCGATGGATTTTGTGGAAGGTCTTCCGGAGTCCCGAGGGAAGGATACAATCATGGTCGTTGTGGATCGTTTTACGAAGCATGCCCACTTCGTTCCGCTAGCTCTTCCCTTTACAGCTTCAAAGGTAGCCCAGGCTTTTATGGAGAACATCTACAAATTACATGGGTTGCCTAGTGATATAGTTTCCGACAGAGACAAGGTCTTTGTTAGTTACTTCTGGAGGGAGCTGTTTCGGGCATTAGGGACTTCCCTGAGCTTCTCGACGGCATATCACCCGCAATTCGATGGGCAGACTGAGCGCGTGAATCAATGCGTGGAACTTTATTTGCGATGTATGACATCGGACAAACTGGCAAACTGGGTACTTTGGTTGCATTTGGAGGAATGGTGGTACAACACCAATCTGCAGACTGCCTTGGGTATTTCTCCATTCAAAGCGCTTTATGCGTATGATCCACCACAGTTGGGCGTTATTGCGTCCCCAGTAAGCACAGTAGTGGTGGGAGATTGGTTGAAGGATCGTCAACAGATGGTTGTTGAATTACGCCAGCGTTTACTACATGCTCAGTCAAGGATGAAGCAGATTACTGACAAGGGTAGGACAAAGCGAGCTTTTAATGAAGGTGATTGGGTTTTCCTGAAGCTTCACCCCTATCGGCAATCTTCGGTGGTGCTACGCCGGAATCTCAAGCTGAGTTCCAAATTCTATGGTCCTTTTCGCGTCCTCCAGAGAATTGGGACAGTTTCCGACCTTTGCTCAGGCTTGAGGACAAGCCTTTCCATCGAAGGGGGCAATGTTATGAGTAGAGATGGGCTTTTGGACCATAACCAATTGTATTAGGGAAGGCCCGGAAGGCTAGGAAGCCCAATGAAATGTATAAGTAATACATTGTATTCGGGAAAAGACATCCATGAAAATACAGAACTCATTCCCTCTTACCTTTCACTCTCTCTCTCTCTCTCCTTACTACTCTCTTTCTCTCTAAACTCCCAGAACTCATCCACATACAAAACATAATCATGGATTTTTATGATTTTTTTAAATTAAAATCATGGACCCCACTCGGATTTCCATTCAACTCTCTCAGAGCGGGAGTGTGCATCACACATTTACACTCCACTTGATGTAACTGCGAAATCTTGGATTCATTAAGGATTCATCCAGGTCTTACAAATATTCATCAACTATTCATCAAAGCTTCATCCATATCCCATAATCATTCATTAACTATTCATCCAATATTCATCAAAATCTCACAATTTTTCATATAGAATTCATAAATGATTCATCAAGATATCAAAGATTCATCAACTATCCATCAAAGACTCATCAAGGATTGACCAAGTAATCTTCACCATTCATTAAGGATTCACCATGATCTCATAAATATTCATCAACTCATCATCAAAGATTCATCCATATCTCATAATTATTCATCAAATATTAATCCCATATTCATCAAGATCTCACAATTATTCATCAACCTAGCGAATAATTACTATCAACTTAGCGAATAATTACTATCAACCTAGCGAATAGTTGAAAAATTGACCAACCCTTTTGCTATCATCTAAATGATAAATCCTATTTACAGACGAATAATAACAATCAATTTAGCGAATAATTACTATTAACCTAGCGAATGGTTGCAAAATTGACCAACCATTTTGCTATTATATAAACAATAACTACTCTTCACACGCGAATAATAACTATAAGTTAGCGAATAATTAATATCACCTTATCGAATAGTTCAAACAGTGTACCATGCAAAAAAACAACGTTGCCCTACAAAAAAAAAAGTTACGCACAAAGTGCAAGCAAAATCTGGAAGTTCAGAATAATTATTCGTTGATAATATGGAATTATTCGATAATTTATTCGTCATTATTCATCGAACACACAGTGCAAGCAAAATCTCCTCTTCCCCACAAAAAAAATAACGTTACCTAAAAAAAAACCAACACAAGCGCTTCCGCTTCAGCAATTTGGCTATAAAAGTGGTGGAGCCTACTCTTTTTTTATTTAAATAAAAAGGGAAAGTCTCAATTAATCTCACTCATCCATTTATAATCAATCAAAGGCTCAGATTTGTTAACATTTAATACCATAAGGGATAGAAATATAAAAATTATCTCATGCATTTAATCAATACGTAGTATGTAGTATATCTTAACATAAATTCATAATATTTTTTTAAAATTATTATCTTAAGATATATTTTAAATCAATATTTGAAATTGTTAATTCTATCTGGTTTGGAAAAAAAATGTTGTATTAAGATTTCTAAATTCCAACTTAATTTTCAAATAGAATGTTTTTGAAAATTATTAATTTGAAAAAATTAGTTCATATCTTTTCAATTATAAAACTACATTGAATAAATTAACATACAAGGGCTTATATAAATTAACAAACAAGGGACCACATCACATTCAGTGTCGGTCCTATGGTTTTATAGGCCCAGGGCAGAAGAAAATTATGGGCCCTATTATTAATAATATTAGGACCCATAATTTTCGTCTCGTAGTAATAAGGTTTGATTTTTTTTATTATTAATAATATTAGAACCCATAATTTTCGTCTCGTAATAATAAGGTTTGATTTATTTTTTTTTGTCTGTAGTCCAAACTTTTCAAGAATTTCACAATAGAGAATATAGTAGGGGATTAAAATAGAGAGATTGTGAGGATATTAACAACAAATCATTTGATAAATAGAAGAAATAAGAGATATCTCAATTCACTTTTTTATTTTTCCTGTTTCTTCACATCTTAAAATTCTCATGTTCTTTTTTTTTTTGGTCGACAAATGTTCTTCAATCTATGCCACTTTTTTTATCTATGAGATTGGGATTTGAGGATAGAGGAAATGCACTCATGAACCTCGTACAGTCGTACACCTCCTTTTTTTTCTTATTTGTTTATTTATTGTTGGGGGCATATAAATTAGGGTTAATATGTGAGTTGAGCTTTTTTAAATAGACAGATGGGCCCTTATTTTTTATCAGAACAGATGGACCTCTTTTGATTTCTTTTATTGGTGGGGGTGGGCCTCTTTTGATTTTGTATATATATAACAGCAAAGATTTATACTGCAAATGATTTTGTATATACGAAGTATGCAGCAAAGATTTTGAGCCCCTTAATAGACTGGGCCCTGGGCGAGCGTCCAAGTTGCCCCTGCCCTTGGGTCGGGACTGATCACATTCAACAAAGGATTATATAAATTAACAAACAAGGGACCATATCACATTCAACAAGGGCTTATATAAATGGGAAAATGGCAGAAAATCACCCCTTAAATAGGGGCTTTTGCAGAAAACCACCCCTTAGAACACAAATTGCAGAAAACCACCCTTTAAATATATTTCATTTGGATTTGACCACCCCTCATCACTTTTCCGTTAGTAAAGTGTTAAAAAAAGTATAAAAAGTCTAATTTACCCGTATAACTCCAAACCCTGTATCCCATTCCATCTTCTTCCCCAAGTGGAAAACCCACCACACCAAACCACTCGCCTATTTCCGCTTGTCAAGTTCCCCAAATCGCCCCCTCTCTCTCTGTGAACAACATGACATCTTCTACTCAAGGTTAGAGTGAAGCACCGCGAGCAGTATTTGGGAGGAAATCGACAAATTGGCCAAACTCTAGCTACCATATATCCATCTACACCGTTCGGAGGAATAGCCATTATTGAGCAGCCAAGGGCCAAAATCTCCGCCACCGTCCTCTGGACATCGGATCTGAGATTCACTCCCCAAATCGGGGTTCGATTCAACATCAATTTCTGGTATCCTAGATCCAGTGTCTCTCACTAGTCTCACCACCGTTCTACGTCACTAGAATCACCTCTTACCCACCTGTTATTGTGCCCAGACTCCAGAGTGCTCAAGAGTCAAGAAGGCGTTAAAGGTTCAAATCGATTGAAGAAGTGATAGGTGAGATTTTGTTTGTTTTGATTTATTTTTTTTGCTTCTCCGTGTTCTTTCATTGCATCACCATTTCACAATCAAGCAACCATCGCCTGCCTTCCTTTGTGAATTGGGACCTTAAATGCTGAACAAGATAATCTTCATGAATTAAACTTGGGTATAATATTGGATGAGAGTTTAATTGCAATTGCACTTTCTACGTTTTTAGATATCAATAATAATAATTCGTAATAATAATAATAATTGACTCTTATATTTCAATAATTTTTATATAATATTTTACCACCGAAAATAATAATAATAATAATAATAATAATAATAATAATAATAATAATAATAATAATAATAATAATAATAGGGGTAAATTAGACATTTCACACCTTTATTGACAGTTTCCTCGCTTGAAAGTGGCAAGGGGTGGTCAAATCCAAATGAAATGTATTTAAAGGGTGGTTTTTTGCAATTTGTGTTTTAAGGGGTGGTTTTCTGCCATTTTCCCTATATAAATTAATAAACAAGTTAAGGGCCCAAAAAACATTCAACATTGGCTTGTATAAATAACAAACTAACAAAGGGACCATATCACATCCAACAACCCCCCAAAAAAACTTGAGATTCGACAACCCATCCCCAGTCCCCCATCCCACCCACACACCCGAAAAATTGCAGGCATTTGAGTTGATTAAGAAGATGATAAACTTCTCCCATGTCATCAATCAGGTCTTTCCTCCACCGATCCCCACAATTATCCATTCCCTTTTCACCTCCACTACAACTATCCTCCTCACTCTCAAGTATCCAGCAGCTGCAGGCATTACCCCTTTCAACACTCACCCCGTCATCATGTCCATCTCCATATCTTCCTTCCTAGCTTATATCTTCCTCGCCTATATGTACCATCGCCATCACCTCTTCATATTCCTATCTCATGGAGCATTTCTTCGAGTGCAAGACCTTATGATTTTCTTTGGATCTCTCTCTCAAATTTTCCTTGCATTGCCTCTCATCCCTGACTTTGCACTTCATATCTTATATGGTGTCATTGTTTTGCTTTTGGCTGCAAAATGGCTAGCTGGCGCCTACAACGCGCTTGATGGCTTCCTCTTTTGCCCACTATTTCGCTTCTTGTTTGCATCACAAGAGACTGAAGAGGGCCCTGGCCTTCTTCCACTCTACCGTGTCCCGAATAATTAGTTTGGGTTCTAACCTTCAAATCAACCAAACAAGCTGGTATACACATGGGGCTGTGTGGAAGAAGCCGCCGGTCAAATTGAGAGGGCTTATAGGAAAGGGTCAAAGGGGTATAATTAGATGGTTTATTTATTGTTTGTTCTAAATGATACTGTATGAATTCTGTCAATAAAAAAAATTGGTTGATTTGATACCTTGTTTCTGGTGTTTTGGGCTGATTGAATTTGAAATGGGCCTTTGTACTTCCATGGCCCAGTTAATGTATCCCTTGCGAATTAGAATACCCTTCTCTCTCTATCTCTCTTCAATCTCTACCATCTCTCTCTTTTTCTCCGGAGATCGATCGAAAATGGCGTTGAGCTTGCTCAGAACCGTAGCCAGATCGAGCGCTTCCAGCATCAATGCCAGGAGCCTCAGTTCGATCGTTAGCGGTGAGGTTTCCATCAGCCACACCGCCAAATGGATGCAGGTAGAGATCCCCCCCTTTCCTATTCCTGGTGCTGTTGTTAGGGTTTCCATTTGCTTCCCGTTTTCTTTTCTGATTTCATAAGCTCCATTTGACAGGACGAATTATCTTTTTCCTGCTGTCAGTTTTTTATGGATAGTGTTGGAAATCGCGATTAATTTTTATATACTTGTCTTTTCCCTGTCGATTCAATCGGTCTGTATGAGAGAGCCTTCACTAGCTTAATTGATTTGCACGGCGTTTGGTTGATGTTTGTACACTTCCATTTATTGGTTTTCCAGGGAGTAGTTGCTTGGAATTGATGTGTTCATAAGGTGTTCCCTTTTTTTTAAAAAAAAAAAAAAAACTTATGCCAATTAGTTGCTATAGATGCTGTATGCGTTTCTATTGGGGTGAGCTTCCTGATTGCATTTCTCATCAGATGTTTCATTAGCGTGAATCTGCGAATTTCTAGTTCTATCAGTAAATATTCTATTCTATGAACAATGTGCTTATTAGTACTAACTACCAAGACCTACCAAATTGTGAAACCTTCAACTTATTCCTATCCGGTCTAATTTTTCCCCAACAGATTGAGTCAAGGTTCTGCTGAATAGTAGCATTTCATATTCATGGTTTTAGATTTTAATTGAAATTGAAGTCAGCTCGATGCTTAAAATCCTTTGCAATGTTATGCAAGTATTTACCATTTGTTGTGCTCCCGTGTTTTGAACCCCTATATTAAGTGATAATCCAACACACTAGCAATGAAGATGAGAAATCTTCAGGAGTTCCTACAGCTAGATATTTATGATGTGAAGTTAATTGGTGATGTCACAACAAAGTAACATGCTAGATAACTCTTTGGAAATATAAAGACATCTGTTGGATAATACTAATCATGTTCAGACTCTACACCAAACTTCATGATTTTGTTAATAATAACTTTGGGGATTCCCCTTTTTGTAGAATACACAACCATAGACCACAGAAGTACTTCCCCCAATCTGTAAAGTTATTCACCTTCTGTTGGCTTCGTTCAGGCTTATTTTAGGTTATGCTTGATGGCCTTTATGTAGTTATAGTAAGGAATAGTAACAAATCAACAAATGTCCTGAATACTTTACATGTTATCTCGCTGCTTCTGCCTATTTATCCTCTTAAATTGACTGTTCAGTGTAATAGGTCAACCCTTCGGCAACACTGTTTTTGAAATAGAAAACTTGTACCTTGAATTTAAAAGGATAGCCGAAGGTTGTACCTTTAATGTCATGCTTATTATTGTCCATTTTCAAGGCTATATCATATGCCTAATAACTTACTAGTTAAGCATGGCAGTAGCTTTTCCAAAACTGTGTAGTAACATTTCAAAAAAGCTGTAAAGTGGAAAATATTGGAGAAATACATATCAATGATATATTCTTCCTGAGTTATTTTTATTTTAAATACAAATCCAAAATTTGGACAACTCCCTTAATGATGTTATAAAGCTGTGACACAACCACCTTGATGGCTTGATCTAGTCCAGACAACAGGCGTGGTGCATCAACCTTTGGAGTTTGGACAGTACTTCAGTTAAACTGCTTGCATTGCTGCAATTTTTCAGTTTCTCTAGGCACAATTGAGCCTTGTATAGATGCGTTATCTTCCTTCCAATAATTTTTCCTGTTCTTATATGATAATAACACAAAACCAAACTATTTTTACGCATGCTCATATATAATTCAAAACCATTTAGTATGTATATCCAATGCTTAGTAAGGTGGGTTGTTGGCTTGTTGCCCAATTTTTTGATGTTGTTGGCATCCATGTATACCAACTGTTTGCCTGCTATACCCTAGGCAGTTGATGTTGTTGCTGTATTGCATGGCTGTTTTTATGGTCTATACATTTCTTCTTACAGTACAATTATATGAAGCCTGTAAGTTAACTTATTTTGGGAATTTATTGCAACTTGGTCATCTAAATGTGCTGTGATGTGATATTGGGATTTAAGTTCTAAATGTGCTGCATTCATTCTCTACGTTGCCACTTTTTTGTTCTAACATGTCAAACATTCAAATCAAAATCACGTCATTAAGTTGCTTCCATTTTTCAGTTCCATCTAGTTAAAATGTATTATTTTTCTCTATCTGACAGAACAGGAGCCAGAAATCTCCAATGGAGTTGATTGCGGAAGTACCACCCATCAAAGTAGAAGGAAGAATAGTTGCATGCGAAGGAGGTCTGTGATTTTATATTTTTCATAATTATTTTTTCCAAGAAACTACAAGTCAAATAACTCCCATCTAACATCATATTTTTTGCGTTGTGTGATCAACTGTCAACAGACACAAACCCTTCCTTGGGACATCCAATTGAGTACATTTGCCTTGACCTGGACAAGCCTGCCATTTGCAAATACTGCGGTTTACGTTACGTTCAAGACCACCATCACTAAACGGTGTATTAGAGGCAAGACTACTGTGAAGATTTGCAATTCTGTCTCTGTTTTGGTGTTTTCAAGATCAGAAACTGATGTTACCATTCCTCGTCGTTTCTGCAAATAACAAATCAAACTAGTTGCGCGTTCTTCTTGATCAAAACCTATCTCTGGATACCCTTTGTAAACCTGTTGAATTGATTGGAAAACTATTTTGTTGTTTTACATTATTTTTACACACTGAATGGTGGCTAGTGGCTACCTTATGCTGAAACTGAATGACAGATAAGGTGGGCTAAAAAAAAAGCCATACCCTCTTTTTACAAGTGCAAATAAACTTATACTTGTCGTTGAAAACACTTAAACGTGTTCCATTCAGGACCAGTTTGCCTTAACAGAACATTAACAGATGAGATGACAATACATTGTGGATAAATTATGTTGATGTTTGAATTTCTTGAAATATAATGGCAAAGGTAATATGGCATTGGATGTTGTTAGATACACCGCAAATCCGGATTAAGCAAATGTACGTCCTTATACATGTGGTACCACATCCCTTCCAAAGTGCAAGTAGATAGTGGAAATTGAAGGCAAGTTAGGGTTTAGGACACCACGTTCATATCGACGTGCAGACGTAGTGCTCTAAATCCTTATTTGCGGTGTATTTAATTTCCATGTATGCCGTATTTATTGGTTTCTCGGTTTTGGAGGATAGAATTAGCAATGGGCAGTCCATCTTATTACTAGTCCAAATCATCTATCCCATTGGCGCTTGTTTATTGCGAGGGGGCATTACTTTCTATTTTTCAATCTTAATTCAATTCGCTTGGACTTGATTATACTATATCTGAATCGGGTACGTGTGGTTCATTTAAGAGCATCTGCATCCATGCGGGTTTCTACGGTTTCTTAATTACATTTTATCACTTTCTCTTTCCTTACAAAACCCTCAACTTATTTTTACACCCACATCTATATTACCTTTAAAAACCCTTCAACAACACATATATGTAAAATAAAATAAAGAAAAAGAATTAGACAACCCCCCTTTTTCCTCTAAATTGGGCCCCACATTGCTCTTCCTCTCTCTCCTCCCACCCCACCTTTTACGTTTTTTGGGCAGTTTCTTATTAACAAACTGTCTCAATCATTTCTTAGCTTTTCTCTCTCCCTCTCCTATTATTAAATTATTTTCTCTTTTAAAAACCCTCTTAACAACCCTTAATGCAGGTGCTCTAAGGGATGGGAACGTTACTTTCTAATCCTTTTATTTTAAAAACCATCTATCCTACTAGTAAAGTAAGTTTTTTTGTGGTAATAAATAGGTTTTTTGTGGTAATAAATAGGTCAACTATGTAGCACTGAAACGCCTATGTAGGGCACAGTGTCGTGTCGGAAACACGGACACGACACGAAACACCTCGGAAACGCCTGGACACGGTCAAGACACGGTCAGGAAACGGTCAAGAAACGGTCAAACTTCGGACACGTATGGAAACGCGATGGAAACGCCTTGGACACGGTTCACAAATAATGGACACGGTTTGGAATTAAAAAAACCCGGTTCATAATTAAAATAAAAAAGAAAAAAGCAAACCCGGCTATCAACCTTTGCCCTTTTCTTCTTGAGCGTCCTTTTGCATTAGCCATCGCCGAGCGCTGTTCTACACTAGCCACCGCCATTCTTCGATTTGCACTAGCCACCGTCGATCGCCGGGCTTTCTTAACATAAAATAGTGTCGTTCCTGTCAATCTTCCTTCAACTCTTCTCTCCCTATCTCACTCCCTCTCTATACCTTGATTTATTTTCAGATTTAGGGTTACTTTGATTGAGTGATGTTTGATTTCAATTTATATGAGATTTAGGTGTAGGATCTATAAATTGATGATGGTTCAAGCTCACAAACTAATGAAGGTAGCAGAGGGGGTGTTTCTTTGAAACAGAACGTGAAGGTGGAGTGGATCACTTTGGGATTATGTTGATAACTTGATATAGTTGGAAGAATAGCGGGAGAGGGTAACAAGACATGATGGTGGACCACCTCCTCTCTATACTTTGATTTATGTTTAGACTTAGCAATGTTTATTTGTATATATTTTGATTCAAAATGTTATATAATTATTTATTTATATCTCATTGGTCTTAACATCTAGGTGGCTCTTATTAGTATAAATGTATACATATTTGCAAGACCTTTAAAATGATATATATATCATATATCTTTTCCGTGTCCGTGTCCTATGTTTTTTGAAATTGCCGTTTCCCCGTGTCTTCCCGTGTCCGTATCCTGTGTCCGTTTCCGTTTCCGTGCTACATAGTAGGTCAATAAACAATTGAATAGTAGAGAGAAAAAAGAGGGAATTTGGTGAAATAAACCCTTTTGCATATTTGATTAGTTAGTTAGCCCCTTTAATTATTTTTTTAGCCTGCTTAAACCTCGTTAAATTTTTATTGGGCGTTCTTCCTGTTTTCTCCTTCACCCACTCCCCCTCCCCGGCGATTCTCCAATTCGCCGTCCACTGTCTTCTCCCTCCCTCCCGCCGCTCGTTTGCGTCGGCCTAAGGCCACTGATCACCGCTGCCGGTCATCTCCTCCGGTTGTAGCTTGTCGCCGGCGCCACCCCGAACCCAACCGAACCCCCTCCCCGAGCCCGCTCCCTACTCTCGCATCCCCCCCCCCCCCTCGCAACCTCTCCCCTCGATTCCAGACTTCAACAGCCCGAGGCCATCATCAACCACCACCCAGCCCCTCCCCTTGGTCGCCGGCGTTGTGGCCTGGTCCTCCCTTGGCCCAATACCTCATATCCGCCCCTCTTAGTCCGAACCGCACCCCCCAACCCACCCTTGCCCGGAACCCCGACCCCCGAGGTTCTCCCTGGTGTGGCCTCTCCTTCGCCCATGATTTGGGTCTCCGACTACCGACATCCGGTCTCCTCTCTCTCCCGACATCCGATGTCGCCGAAGAGCTCCGCCTCCCTTCCGCCATGCTCTGTTCCGAGGTTGCCGAAGAGCTCGACATCCCCTTCCCAATTCCCTGCAATTTGCAAAATCCAAATCCCCCCAATGCTCCATTTCCCCAGAAATTGCAAAAAAGGGGAAAAAGAAATACAAAGAAAGTGACAGAAAGTGCAAAAAAATTACAAATCCCCCCAATTCCCCATTCCTTGCAATTTTTATTGATTTTATTGATTTCATATTAGATTACTTACATTGAAGCATTTTTGAGTTTTTTTTTTACAGTGGGTAATAATTGATGCATGTTTTTGAGTTGATAACATGTTATAATAGGTGTTTATATATGCGCAATAAAGTGACAATATTTTGATTCCACGTTTTAAGCTCTTATGTCATCAATTATATAAAATTGTCACCATAACCAATTGTGATTAATGAAGCGTAATAACAAATGTCATCCATGAATAAAAATTTAATGAACATGTCACCACAAGTGATTGCATCAATGAAGTGTAATCACAAACATGTCATTAGTGAATGAAAGTATAATCGATGAAAATAAATCGATATACAATTGATTAAATTAAAAACATGCGGCATCAATCGATTTGATTAAAAAAGTGGCATCAAATAATTATATTATAAAAATGACATCAAAACACCATTTTGAAAACGTTGTATCACATTAAAGAAAAAAATGTAATCAAAATACTACTTTGAAAAAAATATCATCAAAACACTACTTCGCAAAAATTTCATCAAAAAAATGGCATCACGGTAAAAAAATATCATCAAAAAATTGACATAAAAAAAAGTGACATCAGTCGTTAACAGTAAAAAAAATGGCATCAATGGTCAACGTGACATTACAGTAAACAAAAAATGTCATCAAAGTTTAAAAAAAGTGTCATCCAATCATTTCATTAGAAAAGTGGCATCAGAGTGAAAATAAAATATAATAAAATTTTGCCATTAAAACGGTAAAATATGACATCACAAAAAATGTCATCAATGTTTTAAAAAAGTGGCATTAAAAAAGTGTCATCCAATCATTTCATTAGAAAAGTGGCATCTGAAAATAAAATGGCATCAAAACAGTTTTTTTTTGTTTAAAAAAAAAATTCAAATGAGTTGGTCAATGTTGACCGGTCAATGGTCAAAGAGTTAACCATTGACCATTCCACTCTATTTGGATGGGATCTAGGGCAAAACTAATTAAATTAGTTTGGGGTCTAAGTACCCCATCAAACATTCAAAAGAGCCTATCTAGCAAAATCACCCGAGAAAAAAGTGTTTTTTTTTTTTGTCATTTATTGTCAATTCATTTAGCCATTATTAAAACTCTTCTTCTACCACAATTGTTAAAGATGTGTTCATTAAGTGTAATGTTCATTAAGTGTAATTTTTTATATTATAGACACAATTCGGTATCTACACGAGTTTTTTCTATAGACAATTCATTTGCACAAGTTTTTTCTTCATATGTGCACAAAGTTGAGAAACCCTATTCTTATAAATGCACATATATTCTTACCAAAATAAATAAATGCACATATTGGAATTAGCCTTTGGAGATTTATTGATGGTGCCAAACTGCCAATGTTGTCGGTACCCATTTTTACAAGCTATATTATGGATTCCTGGAGAGCTATATACATGCTCAAACTGTGCCGTTTCGGGACTATAGCATCACTCATTTCAGCGTAGCTGTGCTGTTTTATACATCTTACAAGACAGTAGCAAGATGACTCCAAAGTCTCCAACGGAGTTGATTGCATAAACGCCATTGGCATTCTACTTTGCTTCTGCAAATAACTAGGCTAACTAGTTGCAGTTTCTCTGCATCAAAATTTATCCCTGGATATCTTACATTAAAAACAAGATGAATTTATTTGGAAATCAGTTGTTTGGCCTTTGAATCATATCATTCATTTGCCTGGTTCAGCAGTAACTGTTTACCTAAGCTAACTCATAAGTTAAATCTTTCAAAAATTTCCTGAAAAGCTGTGTATTACCAAAGCAATGGTTAACATTACCAAAGAAAGAATGGAGGAGGTAAATTCCAAACAGATCACTTGTTAATTGTTGGCCTCATCGGCTAGCTTTCTTCTCTGCTGGTGTTCTGCGACTTTGTAATCCACAACCTCACGGAAAAGCTGAGGGTTGAGAACGCAATCTTCGCTACCGTACACAGCAGCTTGGACGCTAGCCATAAGCTTTGCAATTTCACGCCCTGAGAAACCCTCCGTCTTGCTAGCTGCTTCCCTTAACATGTCATCCGTCAGACCCTTAACCTCTATCTGCTGTTGCTGGTTCCCGAACAATCTATTCAGCAAGCCAGATTTACTACTTCCGGCTTGCACTATATACTTGTCCAGGTAGAGTTTCAGAAGCTTGAAACGTTCGTCCTCTCCAGGAAGTGGGAACTCGAGAACCTCATCAATCCGGTCAGCCACGGCAGAATCGAGATCCTCGGGGCGGTTGGTAGCAAGGGCGAGCACAATGTCCTTCGACTGGTCACCAGTGCGGAAAAGCAGGGCATTGAGCGCACTCCGTTGGGCCTCACTCATGTAAGTTTTGTTACGCCTGCAGAAGTATGCAAGTTCAGATGTAGCCCATGAAAAAATTTACAAGTACTGAAGTTGCTAGGTATCTTATTACATGACTAGAGAAAACAGCTTACTCGCATAGAAAGGCGTCAGCTTCATCAATGAACAACAACAAGCCCCTATTTGACTTCTTTGCCCAGTCAAACAATTCGTGGATCTTTGTAACAGCTTGTGCCCCAAGTGGTGCTACGTCTCCACCAGTCATCAATGCATAATCTAGCCCCTGACAGAGTAAGAAGGCACAAAAAACAAACAAATTAATATTTTTTACAGGCTTCAAACCAGAAGGAATTCCAGTGCAACTATGGCATCATCTACTAAATAAGTAATAATCCTTTCAAAGGTAAATATCTCAAGTAAAAACATTATGTGAGAACCAAAATAATTTCAAAATCTTCAAAAAAAATTTACACATGGAAACACTGTCCCATACAGACCTTGACACCACAGAAGCCACTTTTGTCTCTGAAGACACGACTACAAGAACAAAATATCATCCGTGGAGAGGCTAATGGGATCTAGAAATGCTGTAGAAAATTTTACCCAGGTCTGATATGACAGTAAAGCCAGGGTAATCCTTTAATGATTTATTGATTCAGATGATGTGTCATTAAGGCATAGAAACTTATAAAAGAAATAGAATCATACAGATTTATGAGCCAACTCTCTCGCAACCATTGTTTTCCCAGTTCCTGGAGGGCCATAGAAAAGCATATTCCGGAATGGAGCTTCATGAGCTTTTGTATTTGCTGTTGCAGAGGCAAGCTGTTCTATCCTTTTATTCAGTGAAGGATGTAGAATCACATCTCCCAATCCCTTTGATGCTCCGCCTGAGCCTTTTAGCTTACTCATCATATATCGCGAGGAAAAGCCTGACCATGGGTACTTCCCTCGTGAGGACTCCCTTATCAGTGACGGTTGTCCCAATATTCTGTCTACATAATTCCACACCACCTTGGCACCCTCTCTACACAATTAGAACAAGATTTTGTAGACCCTAATAAACTACATTGATAATAGCATTAACATTTGGCTAGGCTACTCGTATGTATGGCATTCCTCTATAGAGCACGGTGCACATTATTATAGCATTATTATAGCATGACAGTGGCCACCTATTAAACACAAGCAGATATGTTTAAAGGGGAAGATATATAACATGACAGTGGCCACCTATTAAAGTTATTTTCATATATTCTAGTAGCCAGCTAAGCTCAGCATAGCCTATTGCATGATAAGATTGATAACGGAATCCAAAAGGCTCTCATCCAGGGCAAAGCCACATAATCAACTCATTAGCTTCTAGTGGACTGCCCTCATCTTCACTCAGAACTATAACCTAGGTTGTCAGCAGACTTCACATCATACCATAGAAATAAAAGGTCATTGCCGCAGATTTGATCCTAGAGAACATTCTATAACAAGGTAATCTACTTTCTTTTTTTTGTGGTACTCAACACGCCCCATCAGCAAGAAGTGGTTTATAATTTTTTGGCTAAATATATATCTCAACAACCATCAACAGTAGAACATATCCTATTCTCTAAAGCATCCCATAACAAGATAGTCTTGTCATTTGAAGCTATATAACATGTCACGTCAGTTATAGTACATGCCCCCCTCCTCCCCTGATTACACTTCAAATGTAAAAAGACTACATTTAGCAGGCATCTGGGGTTTATTCATCGCACATGCAACATCTTAATTAAATAGCATCATAAAATGAACATCAATTCTTCGAGATTAACAACATCCTTAATAGACTGCTGGTTATTTTCTCACATACCTTGTTGTGTAGATACCTGCAGCAAGAGCAGTGATTCCACCAACTGCTACAACCAACTTATTACGATCTGTCAATATGGCTCGTAAACCACCTAATGAAAATAAACAACCCTTAGCAAATAATTCAACTAAATACATTTATCTGAAGATATGTTAGACTTATACCATCAACAAATGTTTATTTCACAATAAAGCAAATGCACTGCAACTGTATTAAGTCAAACTATAGAATCAAAACATTAAATTCTACTGAAAACGGCGGAGGCAAGATAAAATAGAACGACAAGAAACTTATTCTGATCCATCAAGATAGCTTGCAAGTCAGCTGAATCAAATAAATAGCCAACTTTGGTGAGTTGAACTATACACATGCATATTTAAAGATATGAATTACTTTTATAAATAATAGAAATGCAACCTGAAGAGAATGGAAAAAATAAGAATGAAGATGGAACAGAAGTACATCTCACGTGCATTCAAAATAAAAATGTCAATCAGCCTCAACAAGCTTATTAAATTTACAAGGACACTACCATGCTTGTTCAAATTTGTGTGGGAAGAGATAGTTTTAGCTTGAGGAATCCTAATAGTATCACATCAAGAGAAATAAAAGGGGGAGAACCATGCTCATCTAGTCTCAACTCTCAACAATCCCATAAAGATTACAAAAATATCAGCAATCAGATAACCATCATATTTCCTACCAATTCAACGCCAAAAGAAAAAGTAGCTTTCCAGACAAGTTTCAATCATGTTTTAAACAAGAGTTTAATAGGATACCTCCTATATGCTCAAAGCTAGTGTTTATAGCAGCAAGCCATTTCTCTGTCTCAGCATTTACTTTTGTGACAAGATAATCCTTATCATACTCTTCGTTCAACCTTGCTAAATGGGCATCCGCTTTAGCTTTTTCTTCAGCATTCTTTTTTATAGTTTCCTGCTGATTCTTGGCCCTCTCTCTTTCTGTTTGCCTACGCAGAGCTTCAATCTGCTCCTCTGTTGCACGTCTAGCATTCTCTAGTCTCATTGAAGATTCCTCTTGAAGATTTACAAGCTCTCGGTTTCTTTGCCTATGACTCTCATGTTCTGCCTGTGAACATAAAAAAAATTTAGCAACTGATCTCTCCCGGTTCAACTTCTAACAAAACCTTACCCAAAGAAATTATCATCTCAAACCACATACTGCCTTTCTTTTTCTGATTAGCTCATCCTCATATTTTTTCATTTGGGTGTTTATCTGTGCCTGCTGTTGGACCAACTTCTTTTGTTCATCATATGTCACCCTTTGCTTCTCCTGGAGACGAACATACAAAATATACCAATGAACATGACAATTAAAGACTTTATTTACTCGTCTAACAAAGATTAATGAGATTTGCTTCTTCTTCTGAAGGACAAAGGACTGTCCATCCCACAAGCCAAACCCAAACCAAAATGAAACTGAATACATTGCAATTGACAGGGCATATTAAGAAACCAATTAAATGACCTAGGTCTATCAACTTACAATTTCGGCCTCAACTTGCATTTTCTTACACTCTAGCACCTTCATTTCCATTTCTTTCTGCTTGGTCTCTTCCTGCTTCTTAGCGATCTCAAGCATCTGGAACAAGAATTCTTAAGTAAGCAACATAGGACATGTAATCATTCATGCTAGCCAATGAAAACACAACCAGACATCTTCATGAAGGTTTAAATCTCAATGACCGTGAATAATACTGCCACCAAATAATTGGTAAAAACAGATTGAAATCTCACAGTAGGAAAGCGCCCAGTTGATAAAACCCAAGCGAATGAAAGCAAAGATAGATCATATTATTATCAGCTGGAGTAAGTAGCACAAGTGGCAAGAACAGCATCATCTCAAAATTCGCCTAAATACAAACACTACAAGCAGCTTGGTTACCTTTCATATATTGATCTTAGCGCATAAGCAATAAAAAGCAGACAGAATTAAAAGAAAAACCAAAACCTGCTTGGCGTAACCAGACTTGGTAATCTTCTTAAGAGCCTCAGACCCTTCCTCCAAAGGTTTAGAATCAAATCCAGTGGACGCAGTTGTAGATTTGTCCTTTCGAGGCTGAGCACTAGAAGGCTTCGCCGCCGGCGAATTCGCCGGCATTTGAGATGCCGGCAAGGGCACATTTGCTGGCGGAGACGGCGCCGAGGAAGAAGAAGATGAGGAGAAGGGGGAGAAGTTAAACGGACCATCAGCGTAGGCGGATTCGACGCCAAGCGACGCGGAGGCTAGGGCTGAGAGTAGCGCAGCCGCACCAGCTCTAGCCGCCATGGATAGCGAGAAGTTGCTGAGAATTTGAGGCCCCAGGAGAACTTGGAGTGTGAGATTTCGGTAAAATCGAAAGATTGGGAGGAGGTGGAAGTCGATGCAGTTGGTTCCTTTAATGGAGAGAGATCTGAAAAGGAGATTGGCTTGGGAAGCAAGACAATGAAACCACCATAAACGGGAGGAAGAAGAGGGTTTTAGTAGGGTTTTCCTTTTATTGGTTTCATATTTTCCTTTTTCTTTATTTCTCTCCTATGAGTCAGTTCTTCCATTTTGGTATGCTCTAGCCCGTCGACCACAGATATCGTCATGGTTCTTACTAACTTTGCTTTATTGTAATACTATCGTCTATTTGTGATTGGTGAATACACCGAGTGCCACATTCTTATTATCGGTAGGGTTTTGGTACCTAATTCACTTTCATATTTCATATTGACGTGATGACACGTTCCTATCAACGTAGGGTCTAAATCCTAATTTGCAATGTATTTTCACAATTGGTAGTTAAGCAAAACAAGTTGAATATTGGTTTTCGGTTCTAATTGAATCTTGATTTACCGTTCGTTTGGTAAATGAACGAGCTCGGATTGAATTTTATTTTAACTATGTTTGTTCAGGACATAATAAATTATGGAAATTTTTACAAATTTCAAAAAAAAATCTAGTTATTCAAGTCAAGTCTCAATTTGAATCGAATTTAAAATTTTGCTCACACTCGATTCGTATAGTAAAAGAACAAGCAGCTTGAGCCGATCTTTTTTCGAGTCGAGATCAAGCTACTCAACTCATATAACAACGCTTAATTACAAATGTGTGATAGGTTCGGATTTAGTCAGATGTTAGGTGGGATTTTATCCGTTGATCAACAACACGAAGGTGAAGTAGCGGCTTCATTGCATCTCTTCAGTCGCTACCCAGAAGATCTTGCTTCCTTGCGGAGATTGATGGTGAGATGAGCAGCACAAGAAGAGCTGAAAGGATCAAAGACCTCATAGTTTCAAAACTTGGCTATTTAACTGGTTTGGTTCCTATGTGGCTTTCATTTCGCACTCGCCTTGGACTGGTAAAAGCTATGGCATTGATTCATGCAAAAAACGAGCAACGATGCAGCAATAAACTATCATCTCTACAAGAACAACATTCAGCAGCAGGTTTCGAAAATCCCAAACAAAGTTCTCAATCTTCCTGAAACCAGCTAACATCCCTGATTTCCTAAACAATGCCTATCTACTATGATACAAGTGGAGGAAATTGAACAATAACTGTGGGAAAACAATGTTTTTTTCTCCAGATTTTTCTTGCTCATAACTGACCAATATAACTGACATTGACATATAATTGAGAAACAATGCAAGAAACAAATTGAAAAAAAAAAATTGATCAAGTTTACCAGTTAAGGGAACTCAAAGGAGCCTCCTATCTGGGTAGTATCTGATGGAGGTTTAATGGCAACCCAGAGGAGGGATATTGTGATAGCGAGAAGCCCGGACCATACAAAAACAATGGTCGGCGTCCTCCTCCTCCTCCCCATCAAGCCTTTAGCGAAAGGGTAAAGATGAGCCAAGACCCAGAAACTGAAGAACACACCGCCAAGCAAACGACTCCATTGAGGTATAGTGCTGTATATTGTCCGGCTGAACCCAACAGCAATGCCAATCAGGTTGAGCATCATGATCAGAATAGGCGGTATCATCAAGGACGTCCACTTGACGATGTAAAGATCAGCAAACTCATCATCCCCATCTTCACCACCTGATTTGGAAGTGAGTGTGAATGAGATTTCAATCCCTGCAACTACTTTAAGCAGCCCCTGAATGACAGCAGCAAAATGGGCGCTCGTACCACCGATCAGCCAAAACTGCTCATTCCTCCACCAGTCCTCCAGGTTGATCCCGGACCACTTGATTTCCAGCACCGCAAGCATACACAGTGTTAAGGTGATGATCAGTAGGTAGGTAAGAAAGGTGATGTTGAGGGTCTGCACTATGAACTGCCCCGAAAAGAGCGAGAGTGCTGGAAGAAAGCAGTACACAATAAGGAAGATGGATGTGAAAGGGTAAATGCCCACATTAAGGTATGCTATCCTCTGTAAGATCTTCATTTTGGGGCTGGCTAGAAGGGCGTTGTTTCGAGAGAAAAAGATCTCAACCGAGCCAGTTGCCCAACGGAGGACTTGGTGGAGTCTATCTGTGAGATTGATGGGAGCAGTGCCACGGAATGCATCACGGCTTGTCACACAGTAAATTGATTTCCAACCCCTGTTGTGCATCCTGTAACCAGTGACCACATCCTCAGTAACAGACCCATAAATCCATCCAACACGCTGTCCCCATTCGGTCTTATCCTCGTACCAACACGATATCACATTGATGGCCTCAGCTACAGTTGCGGCGTCTAGGAGTTGTCTGCCAATTGTTAAAGCACCTGGTGGCCTTCCATTCTTCACAGACGGATGATCAGCCAATGGACGCCCTTCATACTCCGCCACAGGTATAGAATCAACAAGAAATCTTGAATTACCAAACTTCTTGGGTAAATCAGACAAGGACATCTCTTCATCGTCGAAGTCACCCATGCGAAGAGCCCGGTTCTCTTCAGGGTTGCTTGCAGCCAAATTGTGCTTCTTGCGTCGAGAAAAGCAACAGTCCCAGAAGCTAGGAGCCCTGTCTTTAGACCGTGGTGGGTCAAATCCATACAAGGCCACTCTTCGGAAGAGACAACCGGTGCCAACATAAACTGGGCCCTGAAGGCCATCCAGAGCCCTCATGTTGACATCAAAGAAAACGGTATTGTTGTTGGCATAGCGGTCAGAAGGATCAATGCCCTCAAACCTTTGAGGGAACTGCACATAGCATATGCGGTCACCCCCACGGTCCATCATGAAGCACATACCTTCCCTCATAGCTTGGGAATTGTATATATAATGATCACAGTCGAGGTTGAGTATGAAGGCTCCATTGGACATGATAGCCGATGCTCGAACCAAAGCATTCATTGCTCCCGCTTTCTTGTTGTGATCATATCCAGGACGCTTCTCTCGAGATACATAGACCAGCAAGGGAAGGCGGATATCCACATCAGTAACATCAATGAACTTGTTATCTTCGCAAGTACCCAGCAAAGGATCATCGCTTGGTGGTTTTAGCATAACCTGTTAATTCAGACAAAACATATTCTTCAATATAGTAATCCTTTCAAAATCAAGATTCTGAAAATAAGCATTCCCTGAAAGTACGGGCTCATACCTGTATGATACCAGCATGGTCTCCCTTTGAATGCTCGGGTGAAGAACTCATCCATGTGCCAGGCCAGTGAGTTCCATCAGCCATCCAAGTAGCTTTAGGAACTTTGACAACCTCCAATGGCTCATCTTCAGTCACATTCTGCCTCTGACATTTGAGGGCGTGGAGTTCAACTGTAGCATGGTAAGCATCAGAGCGGCGCCTGATAGCATCGGGCAACCCATTGATTCGGACCTTGAACTCATCATATTCCCTCTTTACACGCCTACGGTCCTTGACAAAATCCTGCCGTACTTTATTCTTGTATGGATCCTTCTTTAAGCTAAAATACGATTCAGGGTTTCTTGGTTCAATACCATGTTTACGACAGAAAGGAACCCATACATTTGCAAAGCTGGCAGCTTCTGCCATAGCTTCAAAGGTCAAAAGAGCACCACCATCATCAGAAACATAGCAGGAAAGCTTTTCAACTGGGTAGTCAGCAGCTAGGATTGATAAAATAGTGTTTGCAGTGACAAGAGGAGGCTCTTTCTCTGGATCGGCAGTAGAGACAAAAATATCAATACCAGGAAGATCAGACTTCCCAGTGGGATTTTCGGGAGATGGTGTCTCAAACTTTTCCTTCAAGACATTGAGATCTGTAGCGCGATTGACTGGGCAGAGTTTAGGCAACTGGTCAAGGAGCCAAGATAAAGCAAACCATAGCTCACAGACCACAGACATTCCCCATAACCACATTGCATCTTCATTAGGGTGCCGAATCCGCCAAGCCAGAAATAGACCAAGAACAATCATCCGGACAAGTATTAGAAGCCTAGAATCAAGAAAAGAAGCAAACTAAGAATGATAAATGCAAGAAATTAACGACAAGTTTTAATCAAGAACTAACATCTAAATTCGAATGACACAACAAAAAGATTATGATGAAGAAAAGATATATACACAATACATTAATGCCAAGAGTATTATATATGAAAGAGCAAATGAATGAAGAAAACTTCCAGTGGAGACATGAGACAGAGCAATTCTTCCTTGATATTCTGTAATGGAAAAATATACAACAGACTAAGAAATTAAAGCAATACCGGTATGGGCTGAGAATTCCAGCTGGTATCTTCAATTTGCGGGTAAGAGGCCTCCATGGTTTGCTACTAAACTCTCTCGGCTCTTGTGTCCCATCGTTATCATTGCCACCAAGACCGCCCTCCTTAGGCCAGATGGCATTTCCATACCCATAAGTACCCTTTGTTTCAAATAACCAACGATTATGATCAAAGTCCCCAGTCTGGCTTCTCATGAGAATGGATTTATTAGATTTCATCAAAGACAACCTTCTTTCCATCTTCGACATCCCTGTGGCTTGTGGGGCTGGAAGAGTGAGTGGCCTTTCATCATCAACAGCCTCTTTATCCAATTCTGTGTTCTTGTAAGGCTCCTTACATCCGGGGCAAACTGCATCCCCTAACTTAACTGCATCCATATAGCAATCCCTACAAATCTTGAAATCGCACTCACATGGCAGAATGTCTTCGCCACGTTCATCACTCATCACCTTTCCATCACAGCCAGGGACCGCACACGACGATCCTTTAGCACCAGCCATTTGAGGATGGCTAGCTTCAGAGTCGGTTACCTTGTCCATCAGATGAGCTCTAGTAACACTGTTAAATCCTCCAGTAAAAAGGGAATTCGACACATACTGTTCCTCAACTCTTTGTGATATCGTCGGATCAGCCTGAACAATGCTGCTCATTGGCTGGTTGTCAGGTGTTGCAGGTATCTGCACTGTGTAGTTCATGAACTCCCCACTTCCAAGCTCACTATCCAGATCATCTCTCGAGTAACTAACATAGCGGCCAGATGAAGTTCTCCGAGCAAAGGTCACAGTAGGTGGTATCGGAGGCCTAATCTGCTGCTGCTCAGATGATGCATCTGAAATCCGTGACAGTGTTGATCGACTTTGTTTGAATGATCTTGACGCCATGAAACTAATTATCAAATATCAGGACCTGAACCCCTGCACAGTGACATTTCACCCCCCAAATTAGATTCTACAACATTAAGATTAGAACCATCACAGATAGATCCAAGTAACGTCTTTGGATGAACAAGTGGAAAATGCAACTATAAAGTTTTCACAAGTGAAAGCATCAATTGAGAACAACAACAGATCCCAAAAGCAATAGTTTATTTTCCTAACACTAACAATCAAGCTAAACAATTTGCAACTCCTTTTAACTGGAAAAATCAATTCGATGTCACTGCTCCAAAATTTTCCATCAGCAACACCAACAGTGAATGCAAGCCTATTACAGGAAAACGTTCTAAGCTAGCAAACCTATTACCAGATCTTCCAAAAAATACCTAAAATCAGAAACTCAGTTACAGGAAAAACACAGAGTAGAACCTCCAAAACGCGTTAACGGAACTCAATCTCAGCAAAAGCACTTGCTGGCAGAGACATCCAACGAGGGAGCACACCGAAATCCCTACTTCTTTCGAAGCTTAAAAGGAGCAAACTTCAGCACGGAAATACATGATTTCTTAGCGTTAATCAGAAAGAAGCAAATTTGGAGACGAGGATAGAAGGAAAGCTAGAAAAAAATCGTACCAAATTGAGAAAAAGCATTAGATCTGTTACTCCTGAGTTCAAAATCTGAGTAGATTGAAAGGAAACCAGGAGCAAGCGAAGCTGTTGGATTGCGGTTGCAGAGAGATTGAGGAAAGGGGAGAAGCTGGAACGGGGGGAGAGAGAGAGCATTCAAAATGAGAGCTCGGAGCTTCAGAAATTACGGCCAATTTTTAAGGATACTGGAGATTACTGCCAGACGCCAGTGATACCCAGAAATTTTAAATAAGGAGTAATAGGCTAATAGCGTGTATAATCATATTTTTTTAAAAATGAATTAATCGTATAAAATGAATATTTAAATAGAACGCGTAAATAATTTTAGATTAAAGAAGGGAAAGTTTCCTTTATGAACATGATACAAATACATGTATGTTCCCTGGTGTAATTGGTTCATGGGGTTCGCTAAATATAATCTTTCCTTAAAAGAAATTGCCATATTATAGATGCTAAATGTTAAACTTTATTAATTCTGTCCTTATAATACTTAATAACATATAATGATATAAATAAATCGATTTTTCTATCCTATGTCCTAAGGGTATAGGATAATAGCAGCCATTTGAAAATGTTTTTTAAATTTTAATTATTTTAGTTTTTTTTTAATTAGATTTCTAGGGTCGGTTGCTTTTTTGGTAGAGAATATTTCTCAATTTAAGGTTTTACCATATGCTCTTAAAACCTTAAATAAATTAACAAAGATTTTCATATTAAAAAAGAAATATACCCCAACAAAGTAATTATAAAAAAATAAAATATTTTTTTATTCATAGAAATATATTTATGTCCATTACAATAAGGAGGGAATTGAACTTGTAACCTATTATAACCTATTAAACACTGCATAGTATAGTACATTTTATTTTTATCAACTAAGCTAATAAAGTTTGAGAAAAAACTAAAGTTGAGAAAATCTTTCATAATTAAGATATTTAACATATGCTTTCATAACTTCTTTTTACTTGTTCGAAAATACTTTTTTGGGCGGTTAACAACATGGCCAATACGTTTAAATTCTTACTCTGTATTAAAAAGAATTATGAGCGGCTACATAAAAGTCTTGATATTTTATTAATACGGTCTTTTATAGTTGGGATATATTTTAAAAAAATTATTTGATAATTTTTTAAAAATAATAATGAATAAATTTTATAAATAACTAAATATTGATGAATCTATAGTATAAATTTTATTGAATAGACCATTAAATCTTGTTTTCTCTTTTGAAACCAACCCTATACTAGTTTATTTTTTTATTTTTTTTTGATCAGGAAATAATTCGAGGCCGGACAGGCCCGGACCTCAAGAGGCCGACAAAGTCGGCAGACGGCACGCCGTCTAAACATACAATATCGTAAAAGAAATACAACATAAAACAACTACCTAATACAACAAAAGAACTACATGAAACAAACCCGGAAACCCCAGACCCTAAGCTAAAAAACGGACACAGCAACGAGAAGAAGGAGACCCGACGTGGAGAAGAGGATAGCGAGCGCATGGGACAGCACAGCTGACACGATGTCTCGCCGCCGGAAAGACGGAAAGCAGTAATCCACGTAGGGCAAAGACGACACCTGGAGAAGTGTGGATCACACGACGTTCCCTTCACCTAGATGAAGGATCTTCGGAGACCACGAACACCACCAACACGATCACTTCGATCAACCAGGGCCGCAGAACTGCTCCTCAACCGAAACTAACCACGAACCAACAAACAGAACTCCAACCAACTCGAGAAAATGAAGCACGACCGCGAGAGGGCAACGAGCGCAAGAGTAAGCCGGATTTATATATATAAACATATTTATAGATTATTTAATTTTGATTTTGATTTTAATTTTAATTTTTATTTCCCAAAATTTCGGGCCACCCCGGGCCCAAGGCATAGCCTTGGGCCCAAAGCAACAGCCCGAAAAGCGATTGAATCTCCAACCCCAGAACGCCTCAGGGAAGAAGGGAAGGGGGCAACGCCGCCGGAGATGCCCACAGCCCTCAACGAGGTATCCGACCAGCCGAGCCCGAGAACCCTACCGACAGCCCAACGACCGAGCCGGAAGGGAAACGCTGGAGGTGAAATCCACCCACCACCGGCGAGGGGAGATGTGGTGGTGAGACGGTATTGACGGAGGGGGAAAGGAGAGCGCGACAACGAGGGGGCCAGCCCGCCAGGCCAACTCAGGCCGACATCGACCCACCACCGAAGCCACCGAAACCAGGCCCCCTAGAGCGACGCTGCTGCACACCGCCGAGAGCAAAAACCGGCGTGGAAACCGGCGACCGAGCCAACGACGGAGGCACCAAAAATTGGCGGAATCGATCCGTTTTGACAGCGAGAGGGGAAGAAGAGAGCCAAGTGGACGAATCCACCAACACACAACCCCAGATTCAACTTCGATTAAACAGATCCGAGGGGGACAACCCAGGGGAGGTCACCCTCAATCCGAGTAAAGGAGAAAAGGGAAAACAACGAGAGATCTGACTGGCCGTCCAGAGACAGGCCGAGCAAGAACCGACCTCTGAGGAGGTGATTAGGACCTCCGACGAGAATCTCCTCGAACGAAAGGGTAACCGACCTCCGAAGAGGGTTTGATTGCCTCCGAAGAGGGTTTTTGGGCCTCCGAAGAGGGTTTGATTGCCTCCGAAGAGGGTTTTTGGGCCTCCGAAGAGGGATTAAGGATCGACGGAAACCACCGGTGAAGGTTGACGTTGTTGAACAGCCACCAAATGGGTGGTGTTTGGGCCGCCAGAGGACAGGCTTCTTGAACTCTCAAAAGAGAGTTTTAATTGTACATATAGGTAACAATATTAACCCTATACTAGTTTAATTATTTTATAAATAATACTCCGTATATTTTAATTTATTAATTAAAATATTAAGATTTGAGTTACGTAAATTCCATAAATGGTAGGATTTTGAGATTTTCAGGTGTATCTAATGTGACAATGGGTGACGTTAGATTGGTTGAATATATACATATGGTTTTCACATCACATGAACAAAAATTGTTTTCCCATTTGGTCTTTTCCCATATGACTGACTTTTTTGGCCATTTTTCATAGTTATAATATTATAGATGTCGATGATACGAAAAATACCTTTAGGTTGGTTAATTTGCTTTAACAACCTCCATCACATGGACGATTCAATCCCAATTGATTGGGTTAATATATATACTTTTTTCGTTAATTAAAACATTTTATTTGTATACTTTATAATAAATTAAATAAAAATATATACATACCTTTACTTATTATTTTTCTTTTCACGTTATTCCAAATAATGTGAGGATCTTTTTCCGACGTCTAACTACTAGGGTATAATACTTTCATTTATCTACATAGCATTCAACAATTAGATTTTACGATAAAATAGAGAATCATTGAGAGTAGAGAGAAGAAATAGATAATAAATTGATACGTTCATTCAGGTTTTAAATTACTCTTTATATAAGAGTTTATAAAGGAACTAAAGTTTCTAGTGTTTATTCAAAACAAATAAGATGATAATATTATAATATTCTCCTTTAGATAAACCTCCCTATGTATTTTTTCATTAAAAACCTTATCTTAAAAAAATCATACCAAAAACCAAGATTAAGAGAAAAATAGTACAATTATTATTCTCTCCCACAACTTAACTTACATCTTTCAAGCATCATATGTCAGTATTGTATATAAGTTGTGTAAATAAAGACCTTAATGAATACATCTTCTAGGTTATCGCTCAATCGAATTCATTGTAAATCAACCTTGCCTTCTACTTGAAGCTCGTGGGGGGGGGGGGGGGGGGACAACTTTGGAGAAATGTGCTTGGTTTTGTGGCCTTTTGATATACCCTTTCTCCTTCATCTGGATGATTCTTCAACATCAGTCGGTTCAGGCTTTTGTACATTTGACTCCAATTCACATGATATTTGGACATGGTGTGTGAAGGATTTGAGCTACAGACATTCTCTTTTGGTTTCATACAATGCAATCAACTCTGCATGGTTTGATGATGTAGTAACCAGAGTTTGCTTTGTTGAACGTCATGAAATAGTAGTTCCACCATACATGAACACATATCATGTTTGTGACTTGACTTTGTGTATCAAAGAGGTAACTTGCATCAAAATAACAAACTAACTTTGTATATTGTGCTCCCTCTGATCTTTTGAAGTATAAGCCCCATCTCACTTGTTCCACGTAGATAATGCAAAACGTGTTTGGCACCATTTTCGTGACGTTTTGCCTGTGTTGAGTTATACATGCTAACAAGTTAATTAATTGCAAAAGCTATGCCCGATCAGGTATTATTAGCGAGATACAAAAGTGTAAGAAAAATTAAACAAATTATATTGTTAATTGATTAACAAACGTATAAACTTATAGAGTTATCGACTTATCGTCCAAATGCTTTCAGGATATGGAGATAAATTATCACTTTAGAGATAAATTATAAGTAAAAAGAACATCCATTAAAGAGGATACGACACATTGATCTAACCGCTTGATGGATTCAAATTAGTTTATCTTTGAATAGGTAAATAAAGAGCGGTCATTCCGGGGTTTAAACCGGGGACCTATGAGTACTACCCACAAGTCCTTTCCGGTTACAAATTTGATCAATTCCACACTTTAGGGTTGAAAACTTGATATTAGTGTATATCCGCTTCAATGGATACGGAAATTTTGATTAATTTAACACTTCAGCATTGAAATTAGTTTATATCTACCTCAGAGGATATGAAAAATAAATCAAAATAAAAAAACCAAATAAGTGTTTACTGTCAAGGGATGATTCATAATGATAAACGCTCTCTTTGAGCGTGACCTAGAGCCGCCGCCGCCGCCGCCTCTCTTCATCATCTCCACAGCCTCCACCAGGCTCACCGGCCACCACCTGGCCAACCTCCACAGCCTGGCCTCCCGCCTTCAAGCCTCACCAGCCAATCCATCCCTCTCCCGATGACAGGGTTTTGGCCCGCCGCCACCAACACCCTGGCTACCGCCGGCCACCCTCGGTTCACCACCGAGCTCCATCAACGCCCAATCGGCTCCATCACCACTCTACGGCCTCCGATGCCTCCTTCTGTCGACGACGCCTCCGCTCCCGCCTCCCTTGCAATTGCCTACGACCTTCTGCCGCGGCTCCGCCCTCGCGCTGAAGTTTCCCTGTCCTGCAGCACTGAGCCCTATTTTGCCTCAGCCATCCGCGGCTCCGCTCCCGCATCCTTCGGCTCCGCCATCCAGCCAACCTCTCCGACCTTCCGCCACGGCTTCACTCCCCGTGGTTGCCAGCCTTCACCTTGGCCATGGGTGATACGCTTCTTTATTATCCTCTAGATATATGAAATTAAAATTACAATTTTCAATCCTTCTGGCATGTGTCCTTTCCTTTCGATTGTTGCTTTAATCTTTCGCCTTCTGCTCATCTTGCCTATCTCTATTTTGGCTTGCCTTGTGCAGCCTATTACGATCTTTGTTATCGTCCTTGAGGGATTAAGATGGATTTTTGGGTTTGATTGAGCAATGGTTTGGTTAGGATTTAGGTTTGCAGATTGGTGTGCAGTGTTGTTATTGTTGTCTGCAGGCTTCATGTGAATGGTGGTCGATTTGCTATGTTCGAAGACGTCGTGGAAGTGCGATCGATATCTGAAGGCTCTGTTGGAGTCCATAATCTGAGATGTCCGCTAGGTTCCCCAGAGTTCTCTGTGTGCGTCTTCCCTTTGGTCGATCGGTTTGATTGTTCTGCTAGCTTGTAGTTTCGGTGTAGGACGACTTGTACTTTTATTTCTGCTTTTATTTTTGTCATTTGCTTCATTCATTTGCTTTTGTATGTTTTTTCGGTTGTACACGATGGTTAGTCCATCCACCGACTTGTTCGGTCTCTCGGTTTCTCTAGGCTTGTCTGGAGAACCGAATTCTTATCTTGCTTCAAAAAAAAATGAAAAAGGGATGATTCATAATATGTATAAGGAACATGTTTTAAACAAACCGAGGTATATAAGGTAGAAGAATGATTTAGATTATATATATATTTTTCTCTTTGGAGGAAATCGTGCTGATAACGTGTGATAAAATAAATAATACCCCATCCGATTGGAAATATAAAGCATTTGACTTTTGTGCACATAATTTATGGAGCTTAAAACTCTATAAAATATTAAAATTTTTAATTAATTTTTTTTACATTATAACACTTATTAATAATAAGTATTACAATATAACAAAATTTAATTAAAAAAATTAATATTTTATATAATTTTGAGCTTCTTAAAGACTTAAACTACATGCACAAAACTCAAATGTCTTATATTAAAAATCGGAGGGAGTAATAGAGAGTAAGTAGAGATGAGAAGTAGAGAATAAGCTAAAACTATACTATGAAAATATCAACTTTTTATATTTCCACATAAAAACAATAACATAACTGAAACATATAATAAATTATATATATATATGCTATATTTATTTATATTAATTCAAAGATAATTACTACGTAATACTCCCTCCGATTGGAAATATAAGACGTTTGATTTTTGTGCACGTAGTTTAAGGAGCTAAAAACTATATAAAATATTAAATTTTTTAATTAAAATTTTCTACCACTTAATGTAAAAAAATTTAATTAAAAAAATCAATATTTTATACAGTTTTTAGCTCCTTAAACTACGTACACAAAAGTCAAACGCCTTGTATTAAAAATCGGAGGTAAAATAGAGTAAAATTTATCAAAATTCGCACAAGTGTAGGTAATAAAAACCAATTGCAGAAGTAAATATAAATGTAAAGAAATGAGACGCATGGGCCGCACTCTAACAGTCTAACGTGGTCGAATCATTATGAGGTCCACTCCGGTGGTGGGACAGCGTGGACGCTCATGTGGAAAAAATTGCAAAGTGGGTAATAATATGAAAATAAAATAAAATAAATTTAGCAAAATCAAAGGCGAGATGTGAGGGGAAACACGCGGCGAATATACACACGCCACACCAGCTGGGGAATTTGGAGGTTTACCCAACTCACTAAACTAATACTCAATACTACCTGTAGTCTTAACTGCTAGTTCCCCACCGCCCCAACTCTATTTTTCAACTAATATATTTGTCAAATTACATAAAATGATCTCAATTTTGAGGAGGGTTACATCAATTAGCTTTAGTTTTCAACAAATACCCTCAAAGTTGTATTTGCAATCGAATACTTCAACCGCTGGTTGAGACACTAATTGCTACCATACGAAACACCGCTTCAAAGCTCATCCCAAACACACTTGATTCGTATCGGCTGACATGAATACTGTGCTACAGACAATGAGCTGCGTAGTGTCAAAACTGGATCAACCCCTTCTAGATCTAAAGTAACTTAACGGCCAACTGAAAGGAATAACAAGCCAAGTCGACGCAAACTCTCCTGCCCATCAAATAAAGCTCAAAAGATACAATGTATGAATTCTACAAATTACAACCACCACAGTCCACATATCTTCCTAAAATCCTCCCGCCTACATACCGATTACTGAGAGGATGAAAACCGTGTTAGCCAAATTTGAATATAATTAACTTGAAGCTAGTGTGAAGAATTATGAAACCTGAACCAAGCAAATTGACTAGCATGGATGGAGAACTCAAGAAAGTGTCTGTGAAACAGTAAGGTTGGAACGCCGACAATCACATGTACAGTGACTTCTTGACTCCTTTACCACACGTTGAGAGCGCCTGATATGAAGCTTGATATTTACCAACTTCCCAGCAATCTGCCCCAATTTTCAATATGAGTTAAGAGGATAGTTAAGCAAGTTGTTCCATATAAACACTCCAATGAAAAGCTAATAGACATATGACATGAATATAGATGGTTGCACCAAGTAAAATATGTTAAGCCTTGGGACCTCCACATGAGAGATGCACAAGTACACTGTACACCTAATTAGCTTTTCTAAGAATTAATGCATACGCAAATGCAACTTGATATCATTCAGAAGATGGAACTAGTGGTGTGTGACGAAGAAAAAAAATTGATGAACAAGTTAGTAACAAACCATTCGCCACACCAAGTCTTCAGGACCCAATGGTTGAGCTGGACTTGAATAAATGAAATGCCTGGAATACTGAGAAATGAATACAATGTCATTAAACTGCAAAATTGATAGTGATCTTAAAAGCAACTGCAGCAAGATACATAAACAACTCCATCCCTTTCTCAAACGAAGGCAAAGGAAGAAGTTCTTGCTTTCATATACTACAAATATGTACCGTTTAACATGCACAATGCAGAAACAAACCTTTTCCAAGTGCTTCTGCTTTTCATTGATTTGACCGGGGCTTATACTTCTGAGATATGATAAAAGCCAGCCAGGCTGCAGGGCATCACTTGAAGAAACAAAGAGTGCCATCTGGATTCATGTTGAAGAGAAACAAGAAAAGATTGACAAAGTTATTCACATTTATTTCAAAAGAGCCATAGTAAGACCCAAGGAGATGTTGGTTCATTCAAGGCATAGAAGGGGATGGATAGGAGACAGACAACTATTAACGGGCGAGATGAACCACTCTAAATAACTAAACTAAGTTATTACTCAAATAAGGGTGGCTGTATTGCGCAAGAATCATCAAAGAAGAATGAATTTGAGTTTTTGGCTTCTAGCTAAGGCAAGGAGTACTCCTCTTTTACGAGAGAGGGATTGCTCTCTCATCAATCTTATCATTCACTTCATATTAATGCAATAAGTCTCTCTTATTTCCTTTTCTCTGTACTCAATTTCCCTGGTTTCTTGATTTCTATCAATGACTCGATGAAAAAATTAACGCCTGTTCTCAATAAGTTACTCAAACACGTACAAGAGCCTCATGACTAAAGTTTGTTTAAGCTGGGATGCCTTGGGAAATATCTCATTTGGCAAAATGGGCATGTGAACATGTTACAATCAATTACAGAATATACACTCAGTCCTTTGGTCTCATCCACAAACTTAATTGTATATCATTCTTGATTAAACTTTTCCTTAAAAGGAAGCATTAGGCAAATCAGAAACAGGGTTTTCACTATATTTTATTTCAGAATGCCAAAAACATGTTCCTAACCTGAGGTGAAAGCCACACATTAATACAAGCATACGAGGTACCTTTCGATAGTCAATAATCCCTTCAAATGGAAGCTCCAGTTCATCACTGACTATGACAGGGATGCACCCACTGACTATAGCATCAAACAGTCTTGCAGATGATGGAGTGTCCCCAGCTGGACTAAGGCAAAAGATGGACCTAATAACCCAAAAACAAATCAAATACTTGGAAGTTGCATGTGTGATGCCTATAGGCTATCAAAGTTAAGGTGTCATCCGTTTCACATACCAACTATGATTAATGTGATGCACCTAAAATACTCAACCTCCTTTTCAGGGATCACTCAACCCATAAATATTACCAATTATAATTGTCTTTTTTTTAAAAAAAATTATTGTTACTGTGTCTTTTCAGGGATCTCTCACCATAATCAAGACAAATTTTATCTAGTAGGCTGTTGCAGTATTAGCAATAAACCTTGCTTAAACTAAGATAATTTAGGAAAATGACATCCACACAGATAGGCTCTAACACGATAGATGCTAAATAAATGATCAAACATACAATTAGTGGCATCAATTGTCAACTAATCATTTCAAATCCACACATTGATTTTGGATAAAGTCTTGGATAAAGGGTGAATTCATTAAATGAAGGACTTGATAAAAATGAAAAGTGAAATATGAATCTCACTCGCGCATTCCCTGTTGAGCAGCAGCTGTCCCAGACACTCCAGCTGTCCCTTCCTCTATAACAACACCCTCAGCACCAGCAAGCTCAGCAACTAGTTTAGAGCGTATCTTCCCACCCTGAATATCGAGGTTCATTAGCATTCAACTCATACTACTAACTACTAAGCACAATACAACCACCTATAAATTGGAGACCCAATTACAAGGACTCCTGGAGTATCACTAATTCACTTTATTCTTACTAATCAATACAAGGTACCATGAGAGGAATTAAAATATCAAATAATAAAAACAAGAACCCGTAATTTTAACAGGACTAATGAATAGAGAAAAACCAACATCTGCGCACAAAATTATGATAGTGCCCAAACTATCTACAAGATGAAAGTAAAAACAAATTGAGGGGGAATTATCAGATCAGGTTGCTCATCTTGCCATCCAGTTTGTCATTCATAACTTTTAGAAGCAAAAACAAGTTGTTAATGAGATGGAATTCTTACAGCATTTCTTTTAAGCCTTCCACGAAAGAAAACCAATGTTTTTCTCTTTGATTTATTTTCCTCTATACACTGAGCATCACAAAACTTGACGTTTGGAACATAAGGGAGTATAAGGTCTTTCTCCAGGTACACCTGTCCCGGCTTGTACCTAAGCATAACGAGAGAATATAGCATATAAGATACTGTTTTTAGCAGGACAGACAAAAAGATTTCAAGGATTACAGAACATACCAGTTTCCTGTAGAGTCCATATCCGGTAGCAGCCAAATTGCATTTTTCACATATCTACGAACGGACTTGAATGACCAGGGATGATGAACAGGAATGATATGATCTCTGCCTTCAGATCGCTTCCATGCAGGTTGATCAGTCACCCATTTCAAAGCTTCCTGAATACACACGTTTGTGCTCATCACTGTTACTTTCTCTTAACATGAATGATACAACTTAACCACAACATGTTTCAGCCCCTTTGTCTCAAACTCTCAATCAACATCAAAAGTTAAGCCTTGAATCTTAATATCCTAAAGCACAAATAACAAAATACAACAATCCAGAGGCACAGAAACGCCTACACATATTCAAAGCAACTCGTGACAAATAGAATGGCCCAAAACAATAACATGTAGAATGTAGCTTATTGAATGGATTTTATCCAGCACACGGTATAAAAACAAAGAGATTATTCATCAATCATCACTTGCCTCTTTCAAGTGTCCAGGAAAAAGATTGAAATCATTTTTGGGATCATTATCACTTTTCGATTCAATATTTCACAAATATCCAACACAGAATCATCTAATATTTACTCATTCTTGACAGCCTAATCAAATATGGTGAGATACTCCTAAATGATAAAGAAATAACTCAAGATAAACCACAGAGAACCACTCACACCCTGTAAAGTGATTTGCATTGCTGTTTCTCCAGTAAGAAGAAGCTGATGGTGGTGAAAAATGGAACATAAAACAAATCAGCCTCCTCTTGTTGACGAACTCTAACAACATTTTTCAGCAGCCGCTCTGATGTTGGAGCAATGAGATCCGCCCATAGCCAGTAGTCAATCGAATGCTGCATAAGTCATGAAGGTAACTCTTAGACTTGGATAAGGAAGAAACGGACCCCTCGGAAATTGAGTAGTTAGAGAGGGATACCTGTTCAATTAGACGATGAACAGGGCTGCCGTTAGAGGTCAAATTATCAGTCTCCTTGTAAGAATTCCGAAACAGCCACAGCAGATCGTAGGTGAACTTATCAGGCATCTCGTAAACATAAACCCTAACCGGCATGGAAGACGCCGGGTAGAACGAGTCCTGGTAGAGCCGATCAATCTCCGTCCTCCAGATCGAATCATCGAGCCTGGCCACAGTCTCGTCGTTAACGGCATCGCCGCTCACGGTGTCGTCCTTGGGCGCCGTGTGACGGAGCCGGGGTAGCTTCTCGGTGAGGAAGTGCTCGAGCGAGGCGACGAAGGAGAACTCGAAATTAGGGTTAGGTTTAGCGATGGGGATGGAGGATTTGGCGGCGAAAGAAGGGGAGGGAGAGGAAGAAGAGGAGAAGAAGAAGAAGAAGAAGAGGAAGAGGAGAGAGAGGAGGGAGAGGGTGAGAATGAGGAAGCGAGAGGTGCAGAGGGGCTTCTCCCTGGTGGCGGAGGAAGAAGAAGAGGAGAGGTGCTTCCCCGCCATTGAAGCAGAGAAGAGGAGAGATGAGTGAGATCTCAAGTTCACAGTCGGTGCCACTGCCTCGGTGGAGGGAAGGGCTGAATTGAGATGCCTCCGATTAGACATAGCAATTGGACAGCTCGGCTCATTTCGAGTTTGGCTTATATTTTTATTTATTTATTTATCTATATCTATTCTATATTTCTATATTTCTATATTCACCCCTTATACTTATAATTTTAAAAGCAATGTCTTCACAAAAAATTGAGTCACGTGTCATTGTCTGAGCAAAGATAAGAAGAACGGTTTCACCTTTCTCACCCACATTCTCTTGTCTGCTACTACCAAAAACTAAAATTGAAGACATCCACTCTTCGTCAAAAAACCTCCTTCGCGCACTCTCTGTTTTCAATTTTTTAGGGTTTGGGTTTGGAAACCGTTAGTGAGGGAGCAGGAGGCATGGCTAGGAGGGAGAGGGACGCTGGGCCTTGGGTCTGCCAGAGAAGAGGGCGGAATCAAGCGGAGGAAAGACGATTGAAGAGGGATGCACCCGGAGATTTCGTCCTTCGCGACGTCGATGCCTTGAACGCATCGACGAATCTCCACGTCGATGAGATCTTCGTCCTTCGTCCTCTCGCCCGATCTGCTGTCGTGATGAGATCTTTCCTTACTTCTTCTCCTTTCTTTTGTTCCTGCTTTCATTTTTGCTTCGATTTCCTTCCATTGTTGCCATATAACGAGCTCTTTCTTTCTCTTTGGTCTCTTCGTTCTTCCTTAGAATTGATATGTTGATTATTGTGGAACCGGGGCGCAATCGATCGGCGGTGAGGGTTGGGGGCGCAATCGATCGGTGGCGAGGGTTGGAGGTGGGGCACAATCGATTGGCGGCAAGGTCTGGAGGAGGCAACGCAGTCACGTGTCCCTCTTTTACCCAAAAAAGAATCGCTCGATGTACCAGGAATTCCTGTTACACTCGATCTCTTCCTTTTCCATCATCCGATCCATGTTCTCCTAATCTTCTCTTCTCCTCCTTATACTATCAATTAATTATGGTATTTTGTTTCCTTTCTTCATCAATTACAGTGGTTTTGCCGACTTGAAAGTCTCAATTCGACGCGCCGCCGCCACGGGAGTGCAAACTGTGCAATTGGACTCAACCGCAATGGTAAAAGGACGTTCAATTTGAGAGACGATGGCTTTGTGAAATTCAAGATTAATTTTATAAAAAAAAATCAAGATTGCTTCTTTTGAGCCCTGTTGTCTTAGAGAGTCTACAGTTGAATTTGGGTAGCATCGTTGATCAGAGTTTGAGGTATATCTTTCTCAAACATGATTGCTTATGGATTCTTTGAATTTACTCTCATGTACATATATTCCATTAATTGCAATACTTTCACATTATTTTTCTTGTATGTTCTATTCAGCTTAGACATATATACAACACTGATTTTTCTTCTATATTCTATTTCATTCAAGAATTGTTGGATTATTTGAAATTAGATGGATTTTGTTGAATCTGATCTATTTCATTTCAAAGAGAAGGCTTTTTTTTTTTTGGGGGGGGGGGGGGGAGGGGGGGAGGGGAGATGCAAAGGTCTGCTGATAAAAACCTTTCATTCAGTTTTAGAAGCTTTTGATGATTTAGATGAATTCTTGGCCGTTCTCTCCTTTTGTTGCTCTGGCAGTTGAGAATATATAGGCTTTCGGTAAGTTGCTTCCAATTTTGAATGGCAAGATAATCGGGATGCCCTTCCGTGTTCCAATTGTGGATGTATATGATATGATGATTTCACTATCATGCTCGAAAAGGTGGCCACATGATGAAATCAAATATATGCTATATTTTTCATGTAAGAATTTTTATTCATACTCTTCGTGTTTGTGATCTGATCTTATCTATATCTCAATTTCAGGTTTCATTGTGAAGCAATTGAATGTCGCATATTCTAGGTTATTATGAATCTATCTACGATAACATTTTCCATTCTTCTTTATGTAGCATATAAGTTACTCATGTGCTAATACTTCGCTTTTAACGTCTTTGGTTGCAAGTATCCATTATTTTTACTATATTTTGTTGAACGTGGTTATTAAGGGTTTTGATATGTGCACATGTTTTCTGCCTATAGCTTACTAAGACATTCGCCTATAGTTGTAGAATGAGTATATTTGATTATGACCATATTTGTTTTCATGCCATTGTTGTGAAATGGACTGAATAAAAGTCATTATTTGTTGTCACACACCAGAATTATTTTGGGTTATGTGTAACAAACTGGAACATTGACATGGAGATGAATATTTTGTTTGAAGCTTATGACTTGTAACTTGGGATCCAAACTGTGATTTTTTTTATTTAGAGCTTTTTTTTCCATTTTGATTTGTTTGGAGTTTGGATCTATTTCTTGATTACTTCCTCTTAAATAATACTTTATGTTATTCTTGCAGATGGGGGATGGAAGGGACAAGGCTATAAAAGAGAACTCCAAGATTAGCTGGCCATGAAGCGACAACAAAGCGATATTGGGTGCGACGAGTAATATATCTTACTTTGTGCCTACTGTCATGTTAAATCTGAAAGTCTGCGCTTACTTTTCGAGTTTCTAAATGGTTATTTTTTATATTATTTCTTCATGATCTTTTTTTAAGATGTTCCCTTTTATGGTATTTAGAAATCTTATTTTTGTTCATCTTTATTTAGCAATCAATTTATAGAGATTATGATGCATGGTGATTCTTATATCGGTTTGTATAAAATTAAATGATACACTTGGGTTTGGTTGGCATTTTTCCAAATCATAAATGATCAACCTTTTAGACAAGACAAGATGTACATGTCTTTTAACTTTTATCATATTATTCAGTAGATGAGCTAGAGGGGAGAATTCTTTTAAAAAAGAGAAGCTGCAGTTTGATCTTATTTAGGGTCCGTTTGGCAATGCAGTAGCTTTTCGGAGCTTTTGGTTTTAATAATTTATAGTTTTAAATAAGTTAAATATAAGATTTTAATTTAATTAGCTTTTGAAATTGAATTTTCAACAGCTACTCACCCCAACCTTTTCAAAATTCTAGTCATTTTCTCCTATTTGATCAGCTAATTTGTATCAACTACTCTATCAGCTGGGTTACCAAATACCTTATTAGCTTATAAAAACTCCAATTTAATACATATTTAACACACTTAATCCATCCGCTTCAGCTACCCTATCAGCTTCAGCTTACTCATTAGCTCGGTGTTACCAAACTGACCCTTAGCTTTTGGGAGTGTTAGTTGTTATTGTTGTAACATCATTTCTACACTCTTCTGCAGGCCAAACTTTCCTCTACGGATGATCAGTCATGGAAAGAAAGAGAAGATGCAGTTTTGTGCATTGGTGTTGTGGCTGAAGGTTGCATTAATGGTCTATACCCTCTTCTGTCTGAGGTGATCTTCTTATATTTTTGAAAAAATGTCAATAAGTGTTTGCGAGTAAAAATTTGTTGATTTAAGTATTGTATTTTTTCTTCATTTCATTTTGAGTATACTACTGCATCCCAACAATTGTCATTGGCATTATTGTGCCAGGGTTGATAGGTGGAACCTTTCTTGACCAGATACGAGATCAGGTGGCTTCTCTTTCTTTTTTTCCCATTTTAATGATAGTGTTGGTTTCAGCATGTAATGGATACCTTGTAATTCTCCATCTCTCTAGGTTTTATTCTTCCATTTTTTCTTTCATGAGTCAATATCAATAGCATCTTAATTTTAAGATTTATAGATTGGTTTTGTAACTATTGTAATCACTTTGTATTTTGGCTTTTTTGTTGGAGTTTAGGATAGAGATATCTCATATATGGCATTCCTTAGCGTGCTCAAATGATCATCTATTCATCAATTTGTAACTATAGAGAATTGAAGATGAATATTTTGGCTCAGTTCAGACCCAATTAGGGGTTAGGGGTTCAATTAGGGGTTCGGGGTTTCAATTAGAGAATTAGAGAAAAGCACGGATACTGGAGCCTATGGTTGTAACAAACTGGAACATTGACATGGAGATGAATATTTTGTTTGGAGCTTATGATTTGTAACTTGGGATCCATTTTGGGATTTTTTTGTTTGGAGCTTCTTTTTTTTCCATTTTGATTTGTTTGGAGTTTGGATCTATTTCTTGATTACTTCCTTGTGGTCTGCTAACCCATCAAGGCTTGTGAATTTATACTGGATAAATTGGTATGCATTGTGTGCAGTTTGAAGATTTCCAAAGCAAATGGGCATTCAAGTTGTTGCAACACTATAGGCATAACTATAGAATGTTATGATGTACAGGTACAACTTTTTGCCCCATGTATTTTTTTTTTTTTGATTAGGAAAGATTTCGGGTGAGAAGGCTCTACCCGGCAGCATCCTTGCGGATGAGGTCCAGAAGACTTGAATCATTTTTAATATCGACTCCTCGGACAGAGTGGCAAAGGTGTGCAACCTTATCAGCCACTCTATTGCCCATACGAGGAACATGAAAGAAGGAGACTTCTTTCATAGTCGATAGCAGAATTTGTACATCAGAAAGGATCATTTCAATTTCCCAAGGGCATTTGGTTTTCCTATTTAAGTGGTCAATGATTATCTTAGAGTCACCTTCGATTTGAATTTTGTCTATATTGAGTTGGCGAGCGTGTTGGATTCCCACTTTAAGAGCGAGAGCTTCCGCAGTGAGAGGGCGTTGTTTGCCTACTTTCTTGTGACGCACTGATACTAGTTGTCCCTCCCAATCTCTAATAATGGCCCCAACAGTGCTATCGTTATTTGTAAGTGATGATCCATCGAAATTGAGCTTTAGCATACCCCGCGGTGGCTTACGCCAAGAAACATTTTTTTGTCTTTTATTCTGTTTTGGAGTTTTGGGGATAAAATGACTAAATTCCTCCTCAAATTCAGCCTCAACCACAGATGTCTTGTTCCAATTGTCTATGTGCGATTTAATCAGACGTAATACTTTGTCTTTTTGCGGAATGGCCACCCGCTGAAACAAATATTGATTCCTAATATACCATGTAGACCACCAAGAGAAAGCAAGGCTCTCCAGCGCTGACGAGTTAAGATTCTTCCCAATAATTGACAAAATGGGCTTGATGTCCCGAGACTGGACAATCATGCAAGCAATAGTTGATTGGACTTGGGGGGGGGGGGGAATTGATGGATCGCTCGTATAAACTGACACTCCAATAAAAGGTGGACCTCGTCCTCGGGGCCCCCATTACATAAAGAACAGAAGGTCGGGACAGACGTTCCCCGACAGGATAGCCTAGAAGCAGTTGGAAGGCCATCCTGAGATACTTTCCAAAGAAAGTTTTTAATCTTCGGGGGAATATGTGCCTTCCATATCCAGGCATTATTGTCAGGGAGAAGTGTAGACTGAGCTGTTATCAATTTGTATGCACTAGCAGTGGAAAACCAACCCTCCCTATCGGGCCACCAGTATAACCGGTCCTCAAATTGCGAGATGGGTAGCGGAATGTCTAGAATTTCACGTACCAAGCAGTCAGGTAGTGCGCTTTGGAGTTTTTCCTTCCACCATCTTCCCCCCATGATGTAATCACTGACAGTCTCCTCTTGATTATTATTCCGAGGGCAATCTTCCATGGACGACAAGGAAGAAGTTGTGATCCAATTATCAGTCCAGAATTTAATTGATTTCCCATTTCCTACAGACCAAATAAGTCCCGACTTAAATTTGTTAATTAGAGTGGTGAGCTTAGACCATTGCCAGGAGGTTGACCCAATTTTTTTGTATTCGAAAATGCTAGCAGAGCGAAGGTACTTGTGTCTGATCAATGAGACCCAAACATTACTAGGCTCAGCCAGAATCTTCCAAAGAAGCTTCATTTGGAGGGCCTCATTCATGTCACTAGATTTCCGAATCCCCAAACCCCCACAATGCTTCGGTTTGCAAATCCTATCCCAGCTAATTAGTGGGCGGTACTGAAGATCCTTGTTCCAAAAGAAAGTGCGGTTTATTTGGTCAAGTTCTTTGTGCATCGTCGCAGGGAGCATGAAATTCTGCATAAAGTGTAGTGGCTTAGCAGAAAGATTGGAGTTGATTAAGATAGCGCGTCCTTGTTGAGAAAGGGCATTGGCCCTCCATTTACTCAACTGTTCTTTAGACTTACAAATGATTTCTTCAAAAGTATTTTTGGTCACTCGCCCATTGATAATAGGGCAACCAAGATATTTCTCTATTGAGTTTTCATTTGTAATATTAAGACAGTTGTGCAGTTCTAGGATCCTATGGTTAGGGATGCCTCTCGTAGCTTGGAAACTAGATTTATGGTAATTGACCTTTTGGCCCGAAACTTTACAGTATGAATCTACAATCGACTTCACTTTGCGCCCAGCTTCCAATCCACCCTTCGAGAAGATTATGATGTCATCTGCGAAGGAGAGGAACGGAATCCGGGGGCCGTGTTTTCCAATCGGGAAGCCTATGTGGGTTTTATCCAGTCTTGCCTCAGCTGCGAGCTTCCGGGCCAGAATTTCAGCACCTAAAATAAATAGGAATGGGGAAATCGGGTCCCCCTGACGGAGACCTCTGGACGGGAAGATCAGGTCAGTAGGACCGTTGTTGACTAACACTGAGAAAGATACCGTCGTGATACATTCCATGACCCAAGAAATAAATTTATCGTGAAAACCAAATCTCCCAAGTACCTTTTTTATGAAATTCCAGTCGACTCTATCGTATGTTTTTTCCATATCTAGTTTTATTGCTAACCACCCCTCACGACCCTTCCGAGATCTGAAGGAGTGAAAATTTTTGTGAGCTATCAGGACATTATCTTGAATAGCCCTGTCAGATACAAAAGCGCCCTGCAGAGGGTGAATAAGTTTCCCAATAATCGTTTTCATTCTATCAGTCAAGATTTTGGATATAATTTTGTATATATTGGAGCATAAGCTGATTGGTCGGTAATGACAGGTGGCAGTCGGATTTTCTCTTTTTGGGAGAAGGGAGATGAATGTGTGATTTATTTGTTTAAGCATTTTTCCGGAATGGAAGAAACCTTTAATTGCTCGGATTACGGATGTACCTACAATATCCCAATATTTTTTATAAAATTCAGCTGTGAAGCCATCAGGACCCGGGGATTTATTTTTCCCTAAATTGAAAACTGCAGTTTTAATTTCCATGTTAGACGGTAGTTGCACAAGGAAATTGTTTTCCTCTGGCGTAATTGATGGTTGTATTAGCTCCAACAACTCGTTTAGGAGACTGTCGTCTATCGGTTCTTTCTTAAATCTTTTGTCGAAATCCTCTTTAATCTCATTCCGAACATTTTCCTCGCCCACAACCAAAGTTCCAGTGGAAGAAGCGATGTTACGTATTTGTTTCCTATGCCTTCGCCCCGACGCCACTCGGTGAAAATATGCTGTGTTAGAATCCGAGAGCTTAATATGTTTGGTTTTGGCTCTTTGGTTCCAAAAAGTTTTTTGGAAGAGGAGAAGCTTCTCCTTCTTTTTTATAAGGCACTTTTCCTTATTGTAGTTTGCTTGAACATTAATCCCCGGGCCAGTGGATTGAATGTGCAGGAGCGCAGTCTCCACCCCTTTCAATTGGCGGAAAATGTTTCCAAAAGTCATTTTATTCCATTCCTTTGCCTTCTTTTTTAGGATTTTTTGTTTGAACATTAATTGAAACATGGCAGATCCCGGGCAATTGGCCCTCCAGGATTGTTTAACTATATTGCGGAAATCTTTCCGAAGTAGCCAGGCATTTTCAAACTTGAAAGGCGGAGCTTTAAAAGTAGAGTCGACCTCAAAAGATATTGATATTGGGCAGTGGTCTGAGGTGGAGAAAGCTCCGTTATATGTTATCATATTAGGAAATTTTTCGATAACCTGTTGGTGAACAAGCACCCTATCGAGTTTTTCACGGATGTTGAAATCTTCATCCGGATTCTTCCTCCAAGTATACGCGTTTCCAAAGGTGGGGAGGTCTATTAGTGAACAATCATTTTTGAAGGAGAGAAGTCTAGCGAACCTAGCTGTCCGGGTAGAGGCACCACCGAGCTTGTCGGCACAACATATAATTTCATTTAGATCACCTAAAACCATACATGGGATGGGTGAGTCAATCACAATTGATTTTAACATAACCCAAAACGGTTCTTTTTCATTAGGACCCGGAGGGGCATATACAAATAGGACAAGGATAGGAAACCCCTCAATCAAGCTATCAAGTCTGAGACCAATTATACGTGGTAAGTGAAAGGCAATGGAGATCGTAAAATTTAGTAATTGGTAGGATTTCCATAGGACACCAATTCCACCTGATCGACCAGTCGCCGGCGACCATACCGCTTCATCAAATCCAACATTTTTCCACATCTTGTCGTCGGGAATTATTTCTGATTTAGTTTCTGCTAGAGCCAAAATTTGAATATGCTCATTTTTACACATAGAATCAATCTCCGTCCAAAAAGTTCTTTTTCCTATACCCCTACAATTCCAAAAGCAGATCTTCATGTATACCTTGTGATGATAAAAGGACCGGATTTCAGAGTCCTTAAATCGATTGGATTTTGAAATTTTAATTTGAGAAAAACGTTTTTTGATAAATTGAATTGGTAGATATTCCTATGATCAACATGGGCCTTACCATGCCATCTAGCCCAAACCTTAGAATGACACAAGCAAATCCAAACCTTCCAATTGAAAGTTATACAGGAGCAATATGACAGAAGATGAAACCTGTACACTTCAAAGGAGTTATGTTCAAAGTGAAAGTAATGATGAAGAGCGCCACCCACCATAGTCAACACCGATTGAATGCCAAACACATAATCGTAAGGGAACAGGGACAAGGATCTGAGATCGACAGGAAATAAAACATTCACCTCCCGACAGAGACCACCCAAGTAATTGATTTGTGGAAAAAATTCAGCAAACCAAGCATCCGCCGCAGAGATACTGAAGTTAATTAAACAGGTGAAAACATTCCTTGAAGATTCAAGGATGTGGGAAGGAAAAGTATAGACAAAACCAATGATTTGATCCCAACCTAATATATTACATAACCATCCATGGTGACAAAGTAGCAGAAGCGACATATGCAATTTATACCAAGGATAGATCCATACATAGATACCCAGGACCCAAACAGCCCCAGCTACCCGATTTTCTGAACAGAATAAAGCAAAAGTCCTGATTATCGAACTAGTACAAGCGCATAAAGGCACTAAAACGCTACAAGGTACATAAGAAATCTTGAAATAGCCGCCAGGGTGCAAACGAAACACCACTGAGTTATTCAGCATTGCAAATACATATCCCAAGCCAGCAATTTTACACCAGAAATTACCAAAGGTATAAACTTGAATCATAGGTTTAGGCATACAGATTGAAACAAACATGAGCTTACTAGACCTACAAGCGGGTTTATTCCAAAACTTGTTGCAAAGAGTGTTCTTAAGTATTAGATTTCGTAAATAGAGTGTCCAAAGAGGTAACTTGACCACCATCAACTTCCCGATAGCCTTTCCAGCCCTAACAATTTTATCCTCTGAGCAGCAAGAAGGGGCAAGGGCCATAAGTTCTTTACGATCACTCTTCAACTGGGAAGAGCCCCAAACACAATAGTAGAACCAAGCAAATCTAGCCAGCTTGTTCCACCAAAATTTTCCTGAAAACAAATTTTAGATAGAAGCTGTAGCACCGTCAAGACTAGCAAACAAACTTCGAACAAGGGATTTGGAAGCTGTGTGCCAACCGAGAGAGTGGTGTTAAGAGGAGGATTACAGAGAAACAATCCGGAAGAGTGGTGAGGAGACGACATTAACCAAATCTGATCACTAGCTAAGTAATAATTTTCAGTAATAAATTTTATGAATAGCATTTCTACATCAAAACTGAAGATCGGAACTGTAAAAGCCCCAAGATCAACCGTTTGTTCAGGGCCCGAAAATCGGGGGGTAAGGGGTGAAGAGGAATGAACCTCTAGCACCGTTTTTTCCAAACACCAAAAGGTGCAGCATATAATAATCCAAACAAAAGTCCAATTTAGGCCATCTATCAATAACAGATTCCGCTTAGGGAGAGGAATAAACGAACAGAAACCATTTTCATGAAATTGGAGAGTGCTACAGTACCTGGAGCTGTCAAGAGAAAATGATGTCTTCTGGATACCCATTGAAGGGTATGCAGCAAACCAGTAGCAAGACGAGAAGTCGCAAATTTTAGTAGTGGGAAGCAGACTCACAAATTGCAAGGATACTGATATCGATGCAAGGAGGAGCAAAGCAAGGATTGACTGAATTGAGGATCCTTCAGACACCTGTTTAACCATCAATTTCAGAGGGCCCTTTCGGGAGGTAGAGGGTGAGGAAGCACATAGCTCCTTCACGTTTTTGTTGGGGCACCGATAAACGGTGGTTTGTTGAGTCAAAGACAACAAATTAACCAGTGCATTTGTGGTAAATAAAAGATTCATCGAGGGGGTTATAGAGCTTTGAAGGGAGAACAAAGCTGAATGAGCAGGAACGAACCTGATAGTAAGCCATACAGTCAGATCAACACGGTCAGGAGTCAGGAACCCAACGAGCGAGCAAAGGAAGCTAGAAGATAGAAGCAACAACCACACCCCGCCAATAAGCCGAGGAGACGCACCCCCGATGCCTGACCCGCCGCCACATGAAGGCCAGAAAACCATGGAACCCCCGCCTACACCGGAGAGCTCTTTCTTTCTCTTTCGAAAATCTTTCCTCACAAATAGCTTGACATTCTTTTTGAATCTAGCAGCCACATCAGTAGAGCTCCATACATGATTCCTTCCGAACAAAACAGCCCCACGACGCCCCATCCCCGACACCGCAAAAGCCAGAGAGGCAACAGAGGACCCGAAGAGCGTCGAAGCAGATGGATTGAGGGAGGGGAACCCAAACACAGAAGTTGATTTGTGGAGCAGCGCAAAGACCCACAATAGATTGAACGGGGCCAAACGGAGCAACAACACACCCGCCGACCCAGCGAAGGCACAAAACAGCCGACGAACCCTAAAAGAGGGACGATACAGGGAGAACGGGGGTCCGAAGTTGGCCGAAACCAGGCCAAATCGAAGTAAGAAGGAGACGATTCGATGAAGACGATACCAAGATTAGGTTTGGAAGAGAAAGGATGCAAAGAAGTTTAGGGGCGCGTGGGAGGCGCGTTCTCAAGGCTCCCGGGGGAGGTTTTTAAAAAGTGTTTGAATTGCCCCATGTAATTTTTGTTACTTGTAGCTTAAATTGTGCTTTTATTTTTATTTTTTCCTTTTGGTTCTTGATGAAACTAAACTATGTTTTTTTTATTGACAACTACGCCACATATTTTAGATTGAGCTTTAACAGGATTTCCGATTCTGGATGTAGTATAATTATCAATAATTTAGTAGCATCTCTTTTGGGTTCATTTTCTCTTTATTTATTGAAGTTGCTTTTTTGACCGATAAAGATCACTGCTAAGTTACATCATTGATGTATTGTTGATCTTAATATGTAGAACAACAGGTGTTGCAATTGCTGTTTTTTGGGGGCTGTGAGGGCTCAGAGAAGACCAATGATTGACTTCCCCAAGCAAAAAAATGTTGCTGCTTGGGCTCAGTGTAGGAATTGGTGTTCTTAATGCTGCTAGGAAAAACATGGCAAGGATGTTGGAAATGTGCTTTTTGATCTATAGCTGAAATTAGGAATCTTTTAGTAAAAAGTGATGTATTTGCCCGTTAAATCATAATATTTTTGGGAAATTTGATCGGGTTCAATTATGAATTAGGTCATTTTTTACCAGGTTTATGCACAGATATTCAAATCAAGAAACTGGCTGCCTCCTTTGATTTGGGGCTTGAAGTTTGGTTTGTTGAACATTTGGTTGTTTTGTTTCCGTTTTGTGTCGTGGCTTCAAGTGTGGTTTGTTTGAACATTTACAATTTCCCTATGCTGTTAATGTTATTTGTCTTTTTGGGATTATATAATTTTATTTGAATGATATATTTAATTGTCTATTTGACATTGCATTTCATATGAGTGCAATGACGTTATAGGCATGGTGTGAAGTACATTATGACCATGAAAATCAGTTTTCGATATCGAATAAACAAGAAGTTAATTATATAAATATCTGAAAAGAAATACTCAAATGGAGCTTAACTTTGGAATATATGGACTCCATAGTAACACACAACACCTTTAAACCATCCCCAAAATGAATCTATGGTTTTCCTCCAGTTGGTTTCACAACAAGGGTGTGAAATATTTCATGGCCATGAAAATCAGTTTTCGATATTGAATAAAAAAGAAGTTAATTATATAAACATCTGAAAAGAAATACTCAAATGAATGTTACCTTTGGAATATATGGACTCCATGGTAACACGCAACACCTTAAAACCATCCCAAAAATGAATCTATAGTTTTACTCTAGCTGGTTTCACGGCAAGGGTGTGAAATATTTCATGGCCAATATTTCGGACTTCACTAGTATGGGATATTGGTTTTGCAATCCTACTTAGTGCATAATGGTACATCTGGGTATTTTAAATGTTATTGTGATTTGTTGCCATAACATCATGTTTGTAACTTAACATATATATTATTGGTGAGGTTACTAGCTAACCAGAAAGGCCTAAAAGAGTAAAACAAAGGCATTTGATGTTTGATAAGTCTATGTGAATGTATTCGCTATTGGCTATGCGCATGCAACGTTCATTGCTGTTCTCTTTTGACTATATATGCACAACGAGAGCATTTTATTTTTCTAAGTAATTTAATATGTAGTAAATTTTTAACAAAATAATTAAAATTTCTTACTTTAACCTTGGCTTATGAGTGTTTGGTTGATGACTATACTCTCATTTCTATAATCCTATAAATGAGGACGAATATAAAAAGATGACACACTACCCTTGAGTTATAAGTGTGCAATGTGTCTTAGACTCGTAGGTCATCAATCAAGAAGAATTTTCCAATTTGAGAGATGTAACTTATTTTTTATTTAAATGTAATGGATATCATTACAAGAATTCAAATGAAATGAAATATATTCATGGTACGAGGGAGAACTAAAGCAGTAACTTTCAATAAAAATACTTACCCGTACAAGGTATGGGAAAAGTACTAGTTATACTTTAAATGAGAATCAATTTTGCCACATGTCATCAATTTATGAAAAGTTGTTTTAGGTAAGTGTGTTTCCATAACAATCTAATTAATTAGGGTAAATGAATTAACCTATTTACTATTTATTCATATATCTCAATCTATCCATAATTGGATATATACACATATACCCATTAAATTTTATTAATTTATCTATATACACATAAAAAAATTTCAAATTTTTGGTTTACTAGGTCTTTATCCGCGCGCATTTGCGCGCGGAGTTATCTCAGTTGTATGTCTTTTGTGGAATCTGTTTCATAATTTTATTCAAAGGTTGGTTTGTTCTTGATTAGGAAAAGTTAAATTATCATGTCCAAGAGCTGGATCTCTTAATGTGGGGTACGAGCTGCCTATGCTCTATAAAGGACACCATCCCCACATAATAAGGATCTTCAGCATCCTAGCTACCACCATTTCTGGTGGTTCAGTTCTTGGTTTCCTATCAACCGCCCATACTTGTCATCAGCCAACTATCTCTCACTGGCAAACTCTTTGCTAATTCAATGGGTTGCTTTGCAAGTTGAGGTGTTATGCTCTTCATACATGGTGTTATTAGCCGTCAAAGCATCACTGCAATCCAACACAAGAGAGTATTTATGAACATTCATTTCTAAAATTTAATGGCATCAATATTATAGATTCTTCTTGAATCTCTCACGCCTACCCTTATTCTTAAATTATGAGAAGCAACTATTAATATGATAAGCTAAGATTACAAAGCAATTGATTCAAAAGCAAATTAACAGGGCATAAATATCTTTTTATAAAAGTATCCCTATAATAGGCATAAAAATATATCATATAGGAGCCGAGATTGCATCCACGAGAGAGTTTACAAGTTGAGTCGTAATCAATCTAAAGATTTATTCCATCAGTCTGTAAAGCAGAAGTAGTGTCGTTGCAATTAAAACATTAAAACTGGTATAACAATTAGCAATTGGCCTAGATCCACTTTCCACCGAATAATTTGCATTCCCTAAATTGTAATGCCAAAGTTAAACGTAATAGCAGTATAAATGCACCACAAAACAAAAACCACATTTTTTTATGAGTTATCGCTAGCTTATGAATATTAGAGAGGAGTTTGATAGTACTCTTTCTTTGTCTTTCTAATTGCAAATATATATAATAAAATATTTTAATTTGTTTACTTGTCCAATTATTCGATTGATTAGCATATTGTTAAAAGTCATGGGATATGAAATAATTAAAGCTTTCATTTTGTAGGCTTTATTATATTCATGAATCAATAGAACCCAAAGTTATTCACCGAGATATAAAATCAAACACCAAAGACATGGGTACTTTTGGGTATGGATTTCTGTATTACCTGGGCTGCTGTAAATTTCATATCTATCAGGCATTTCTCTTGTGAAATCTTTTTTTTTTTCGTCTTCCTGTTGACTGTCAGTCATGTGGCACCAGAGTATGCTCATAGTGGGCTTACTGAATGAAAAGAGTGACATATATAGTTTTGGTGTTTTACTGCTGGAAGCTGTAACAAGGGAGGGATCCAGTGGATTACAGTCGGCCTGCTAACGAGGTACCTAGCTTGCCATTGTCTTATTTCTGTTGAAGTGTTGGATCCGGATTAGGATCGGGTTCGGTTTTGTTCATTTACATGTTGGGCCTAGCCCATTTATGTGTATAAATAGGTCTTGTTGTTTGTTATGACAGAAAACAGATTTTGATCTTTCAGTTGAGAAATTTCAGTTCTCCGTTTCTCTCTTTCTCTCGCTGTTCTTCAAGCTCCAACAATGGAGTCTTGATGCTTGTTCCATCTGATAACATGGTATCAGGCTAGTCAAATTTCGTTTCCGATTCTCAACTTTCGTTTTCTCTCCTTCACTTCCAATCTCCGTTTTGGATTCGATGGATCCAATTCTGAATCAGCCATTGGAGCCCAATTCCAATGCGATTGATCCGAGCAGTGAGTTGTTCCTCCACCATTCCGATCACCCAAACTACGTGCTCTCCACTCGTCTTCTCGGTGAAGGAAACTACAATCACTGGCGGCGTTCAGTTGAGGTTTCCCTGCTTGCTAAGAATAAACTCGGATTCATCAATGGCACCTGTGTTCGTCCAGATTCACCTCCGACGATGGTCACGCAGTGGGAGAGATGCAACGGGATGGTGATTTCATGGCTTCTGCACTCCGTCGGTAAAGATATCGCCGAAAGCGTCATCTATTGCTCCACTGCTAAGGAAATCTGGACGCTTCTCAACAAGCGATATTCGCAATCAAATCAAGCTCGGATCTATCAGATTCAGCGCGATATTGCATCCAATTCTCAAGGTTCTCTTTCCGTTACTGCTTTCTTTACGAAATTGAAAACTTTATGGGATGAGTATATCCTACTTCTTGAAATTCCAATCTGCAATTGTGGTGCTGGATCCGGTGGAATTTTGCACAAAATTCTGGAAAATCAACAGACTATGCAGTTCCTCATGGGGCTAAATGATTCTTTTAGTGCTGTTCGTGGGAATGTGCTTATGATGAGGCCATTCCCTGACATTGACGAGATTTTCAAGATTGTCACTCAGGAAGAGAAGCAACGAGAGATCACTACTTCTTCTGGATCCTCGTCGTCATCTACAGATGCTGCTGCATTTGCTGCTTTTGGTCGAGGACGGGGACGTGGTTCCCCTCCTACTGGATCTCCTTCTTCCAATGGTAGAGGTAGAGGTCGTCCTCAGTATTTTTGCGATCATTGCAAGATGTCAGGTCACTCAATCTCTCGCTGCTACAAGCTCTCTGGTGAGTTCTGTGATCACTGCAAGATTCCGGGGCACACTATTGCCAAATGTTACAAGTTGCAAGCCAATCCGCCTCATTTTGTGGACAAGAAAGTGGCTGCAACAGCTTCTGATTCTCCTCCTGTGATGACTTCTGATCAATACAACCAACTATTGGGGCTTCTCAGTCAATTTTCTCCACCACAGGCACCTTCACCAACTCCTTCTTCTCCATCAGTATCCGCCAGTGCTATGTTAGCAGGTATGAATTTATGTCTTCTTGCTCAAAACATAAATTCACTTTGGATCTTGGATAGTGGTGCTACTGACCACATTTGCCCATCCCTATCCTCTTTCACCAATTACACGCCATTGCCCTACCCTCAGTTCATGACCATTCCAAATGGCTCCCAGATTCCTATTAAGCACAGAGGCACAGTGCAACTTACGCCATCTATATGTTTAGACAATGTCTTACATATTCCTGACTTTCAATTCAATTTAATCTCCATCCATACATTGTCTAAGGACATGTCTATGAATGTTGTTTTCACACCTGATTCATGTTTTCTTCAGGCCCCTTCAACGAAGAAAATACAAGTGCTTGGTAAAATTTCAAGAGGATTATACATTTTGGATGCTGCATCATCTACTGATGTTTCTTCCACTGCTTTGTCAAACACAATCTCTACTTCTTTAAACTCTATCAATTCCAAGTCTGTATTGTGGCATTGTCGCCTTGGTCATTTACCTTTCGATTTGTTGAAATACATTCCCTCTGCTGGTGTTTCTACATTGAATAAAGTTGATGGTGTTTGCCGTGTATGTCCTCAAGCAAGACAGAATAGACAGCCTTTTCCTTTGAGTGACCACAAAAGCTCTAAGCCCTTTCAATTAATTCATATTGACACATGGGGACCATACCATTCTCCCACCTACAATGGCTACAAATATTTCATTACTATTGTAGATGACTTTTCTAGAGTCACCTGGACACACTTACTTGCCTCCAAAAGTGGTGCTTTTCCCATTCTTAAATCCTTTTTGGCTTTTGTTGAGACTCAATTCAACACCCATGTGCAGTGCATCAGATCAGACAATCCTCTTGAGTTTGCTGGCACCACTGCCTTGTCCTTTTATGCTTCCAAAGGTATCTTACATCAGTCCAGCTGCACTTACACTTCACAACAAAATGGAGTTGTTGAACGAAAACATAAACATTTACTTGAGGTTGCTCGTGCTTTATTGTTTCAATCCCACTTACCTATTTCTTTTTGGGGAGAAAGCCTTCTTACTGCCACATATCTGATCAACAGACTACCATTGCCATCTCTCAAACACAAATCTCCTTTTGAATACCTGTTTTCTCAGCCTCCATCTTACTCTCATTTACGTACCTTTGGTTGCCTATGTTTTGTCACCAAACCCAAACCCCTTCAAGACAAACTCAAACCTCGTGCTGAACCTTGCATCTTCCTTGGCTACCCTCTTGGTAAGAAAGCATACAAAGTCCTTCACATTCATAGCAACCAGATCATTACATCCCGTGATGTGGTGTTTCATGAAACCATATTCCCATTTCGTTCTATATCCCCAGGTTCCCCACCCACCTTACCTGTTCTTGCTCAGGACATTGACTGTCACACCATCATCCCTACCACCACACCAGCAGACAATCCTCCACTTCATCAACATGAACATCCCTTGTTTGTTTCTCAGCAAACCACAGAAATTGATTCATCTCTTGATTTCACCAATAGCACTGTGCCACCCCCATTGAGACGTAGTTCTCGCATTCCTAGTGCTCCAGTACACCTCAAAGACTTTGTTTGCAATGCCACCAGCTCCCTTGACATACTCCATAAGTGTTGCTTTTCATTTCCTACAGCCTTCACCTCCACAAATTATCCTACACAGCCCCTCATTGAACCAAAAACATACAAGCAAGCCTCCAAAGATCCAAATTGGGTTGATGCAATGAACAAAGAGATTCAAGCTCTAACTGGCAACAATACATGGAGATTGGTTGATTTACCTGCAGGAAAGAAACCCATCACTTGTAAATGGGTTTTCAAAATTAAACTCAAATCAGATGGAACACTTGAGAGATACAAAGCTCGCCTTGTAGCTCGAGGATACACACAGATTGAGGGTGTTGACTATGCAGACACTTTCTCCCCTGTAGTCAAGATGTCCACCGTTCGTTGCCTCATTTCTGTGGCCACATCCAAGCACTGGCCAATGTTCCAACTCGACATAAATAATGCCTTCCTCCATGGAGATCTGCATGAGGAGGTTTATATGCAGGTTCCTCAAGGCATTCCGAATCCAACAAACAAGGTTTGTCGCCTTGTCAAGTCTCTATACGGTCTCAAATAGGCAAGCAGGCAATGGTTTGCCAAGCTCACTGAAACACTGATTGACCAAGGATTTGCTCAGTCCAAAAACGATTATTCTCTTTTCATCAAGTCATCTGTTGCTGGGGTTGTCATTGTAGCTGTTTATGTTGACGACATCATCTTAACAGGATCAGACAAGCAATCAATCCTCAATCTGAAACAGCATCTTCATCACAAGTTCAGTATCAAGGATTTGGGTCATTTGAATTTTTTTCTGGGCTTAGAGATTTCGTATTTGGACAATGCAGTGGTGATGTCTCAAAGGAAATTTGCCAAGGAAATCATTTCTGAGAGCGGCATTCCAGCTGATTCCAAAATCCCCCTCACTCCATTGCCTCTCAACACAAAGTTAGAACCACATCAAGGGATTCGTTTATCAGATCCTGAGTTCTACAGGTGCATGGTTGGGAAATTAAATTTCCTTACAAATACCCGCCCAGATCTGTCATACACAGTTCAGTTACTAAGTCAGTTCATGTCGGCTCCATGTGAACCGCATCTTCAAGCCCTTCTTCACACCATCAAGTACGTACAGGGCACCATTGACAAGGGCATCATCATCCATGGGAAGCAACAACTGGTTCTCCATGCTTTTTCCGATTCCGACTGGGCTGCTTGCCCCACTACCAGAAGATCTGTCACTGGTTACTTGGTCACACTTGGGGGATCTCCAATTACTTGGAAATCGAAGAAGCAATCAATTGTGTCCCGCAGCTCTGCAGAGGCAGAGTACAGAGCGATGGCCCTGGCCTCAGCTGAACTTGTTTGGTTAGTACGTCTTCTTCGAGAGTTAGGTGTCTCCAACCTAACCCCTGCAACCTTATTCTGTGACAACACTTCAGCGATGCACATTGCCAAGAACCCCGTCTTCCACGAGAGGACAAAACACATAGACATCGATTGCCATTTCACACGTGAGCGAGTGTTGGATGGCCTGTTGCAGCTCGTTCATGTTCCCACAAAGGAGCAATTGGCCGACATTTTAACCAAAATCTTACCTTCACCACATCATGCTCTTAATGTCCAAGCTTGGCATGTGATTCCAAGCTTGAGGGGGGATGTTGGATCCGGATTAGGATTGGGTTCGGTTTTGTTCATTTACATGTTGGGCCTAGCCCATTTATGTGTATAAATAGGTCTTGTTGTTTGTTATGACAGAAAACAGATTTTGATCTTTCAGTTGAGAAATTTCAGTTCTCCGTTTCTCTCTTTCTCTCGTTGTTCTTCAAGCTCCAACAATGGAGTCTTGATGCTTGTTCCATCTGATAACATGAAGTTTTATCTGTTTCGGAATTTTCTTTCATTTCCCATGTACTCGCACTTGCTTAGTAAACAACATTAAAATGAATTTAGAAAAGGAAAAAAATAAATGAAGGTTTACAGGTTTTTATAAGGTTAAATTGGTTCACTTTACCCTTTTTATTTTAAAAATCGAACACCTTTACTTTTGTTTGTTAAACCTTGAGTGATATGATAAATATCAATAAAAATAATTTCCAGAGAGGTTCTTACTTCAACAAAACACTTGGAATACTTTGAAGGATATTCATGAATCATGAGTGTCCTTTTATAGCAAACATGCAGTAAATAAGTAGGATCATAATGCTGAGAAACTCTTAAAAGTGCATTCAAAGACCATCTATAGATAAATAGATGGAAGTGGATGCTAATATGATGACAATAAAATCTATAAATTAGAATCAAACGACAAACTTGGAAACTTGTGAGGAAGAAAAGTCCAGAACCTCAAGATCTTTAAAATTTTCTTCAAGGAAGCAATCAACTCCCGATTTAGGACTCAAAATTAGATAAAGAGTAGCATATGAAAGGTAAACAAAGAGTTCTCTTACCTCGATCAAGTCGAATTCATAGAAAATGGAGAAGGGAAACCAATGTGGCTGCTGCTGGTAAATCACATCCAGACCTGCCAAACATGTTGTATAAGGTTAAAAGAATGAACAATAAACAAAAAAAAAAAAAAGATGCGTAGATGTGGGAAGAAAAAAGGACATGAATAGAATCAACTCAGTTTACAAAGACCAGAAGAATAGAATTAAACCAAATTAATATAATTCACCAACGAAACAACTAATAGTATTGGCCATTGAGATTTCTTTGAATAAAAACACAAAATTGAACACATACATTAATCAGCGCAACTATATAACAATTTGAAAGAGAAATAACCCATTGAAAGAAGTATGTTTCATCACCACCAACAACAACAACAACAACATCCCAGTGTATCCCGCAATTAAGCAGGGTCTGGGGGGTCGAGATGTACGCACTCTTACCCCGAGGAGCCCGAGAGAGTGTTTCCGAAAGACCCAGTACAAAAGGAAATGAAACAAGAACCCTAGTAAAGCATGAGCATAAATCAAGTCACGGAGCAAGCTAAAGAAAAGCAGGGCGAAAGCAAGACAAGCACACACAACACCACTCCCCCAGCACTAAACGTCTGCCACCCGTATGCGTCTCCTCCAGTTGTCTCTATCCAATGCCATATCCTCTGAAAGCTGCAGTAAATTGAGGTCCTGACGGATAGCCCCCATCCAGCTCTTCTTCGGTCTGCCTCTCCCCCTACGAAAAGCTCCAAGATCCAGGATCTCGCACCTTCGAACCGGGGCCGATCTAGGTCTTCTTTGCACATGTCCGAACCAACGCAATCTGCCTTCTCGCAGTTTATCAACAATACTCGCCACTCCAACTTTCCTTCTAATGTCGGCAATCCTGATTTTGTCAAGTCTCGTAAGCCCGCACATCCAACACAACATTCTCATCTCTGCCACTGACAACTTCTGCTCTTGAGCTTTAGTGATCGGCCAGCACTCTGAACCGTAAAGAAAGGCCGGTCTAACAACCACCTTGTAGAATTTTCCTTTCAGCTTTATTGAGACTTTCTTGTCACAAAGCACCCCTGAAGCCCTTCTCCATCTCAACCACCCTGCCTAGATCCGATGATCGATATCCCTATCCAATCCACCGTCACTTTGAACGTACGATCCTAGGTGCTTGAAAACCTCCTTCCCGGGAATAAGATCTTCCCCCAGAACCACTGATGTAACGGCCCGTGATTATGATTCCCGAGTTACGTTTCGAGGGATGAAACCCCTCGTTGGGATCTTGCGCCCCGAGTACAGGTTAAAGGTTTGAAATCGAAGATGCGTAGTTAAAGTCAGATTTCGCACCCAAATCCGGAAGGTCCATTGGAGACCCCAGGGTAAACCCCTGTACCTGTCCTAAGTCTACAATGCGGGAAATCCTTTATCATGCAAAGGGCATAAGTTCTGAAAATGATACAACTAGTGCCACGGCAGAGCCGGGTCAAAACAGAGTATAAGGAAGAAATCCCAAAAGCATGAGTCTGGTGAAGTCAGGGTTCATACACTCACTCCCCGCCATATTAATGGACCCCGTCATATCAGCACAAAATCAAGTAGTGGATCGGGTACCTGAAACTATACCACCAAGTCAGGCCAAGAGTCCGCCCGCGGGTCCTCTGACCGCGCTGAGGACATATAATACGCCTATACCTAAAATAAAGGATGCCTTCATGCAGTACTGAAATCTTAACCACACTATCATGCTCCTAATTCATGTACGCAGAATATTAAGGAAGGCCTTAACAAAGAATACCAAGCGGTATATCCCTCTTTTACCACCACCCCTCTTCCAGATAGGGTGGAGACTGGCCAGTTCGATACTATAGCATATCCAATTTCATCATCATATTGTATCTCATTCTCATCTCGTATCTCATGATATATATATAATGTTGCTCAAGGAGGACAACACCCGATGAAGCTGGGATGCCCTATGACCCTAGCAAGGACTCTAGGACTCACATATGACGGCCGTTCTGTATTCAAACACATACAGAATAAAGATGCTCATTTGTAAATGCAATTCCTAAGCATGATACTACATGACATGCTCTTATGCATATGCAACACCTACATACTATATGACATATCAGGCAGGAGGTACTGGTTACTGAGTAAGCCCCGGAGGTACTTACCTAGCTAGAAGATCAGCAAAAGAAGAATCCAGCACACAGTAGTCACGATCACAGAATATCACCTAATTACATAACGAGAATGTACTAAGTATACTTCTATAGCTTTTCTGATCACATATATTACACACTCATACAAGCAAATAAATAAGCAAGATCACACCAACCATACTTCCAGTTCATCATGATCAACCATCTCTTATAACTTAAGATAACCTCCATATCATACTTAGTCACATTTGCATATTACTATTTCATACTCATACTCTTCATAAGTATATATATCATTATCATCATCGGTAACAAATATTTATCCCCTTATAATAAATCACCACAAGTCATGCCATTAGTCACACATATCATGCCGTTAGTCAAACGATCATACTATTATGCTAGTTAGTCATCGAATAACTCTTATTGTCAGTTTGGTTCAAAATCGTTTCAAGTCCGAATTAAACAGTTAAGAATTCCGACCCTTGAAAATACCCGCAAAATTCCTTTTTCAAATTCATTATAAATCTTTAAGTCCAATAATATATTTTAAATCTCAAATAGTATTACATGATATTTTAGATACCATTTATTTAACACTTTTATAAATTATTTCCAAATCCCCTAAAATCCCGACCATTTTTATTTAATAAATCAACCCTTATAATTCTTCCAAAATATAATAATTTATCTTTTAAATCCTCAATTACTATTATAATATATTTTAATTACCGTTAATTAGTTAAATAATAAACGGATAACCCGAACCGAACCGAACCCGTTTAAATAATCTAAACCGGTTAAATAACAAATATCCTAAACAATACTACAACATTTCCTGAAACTGCCACATGTCAGTTTCTGGTGAAGTTTTTTCCTGCCTAAATTTTAAATCACTAATATTCCGCCATGTGTAAGTTGTCATGCCACATAATTTTCCTATAATATTATTTTAATTTTATTGTAAAAATATATTATATTATGATTACTCGTGTTTTAGGAAAAAAGATAAATTGCACGGATATTTTCTTAATATAAAAAATCTATTTTGTACACTTTCTAATTTTACAAATATTTTATATCATCCATTTCCTTTAATATTCTATTTCAACAAGGAATATTAAAGAACATATTTTATATTATCCATGGATAAGATATTTAGTCACGATCTAGGGTTCGTATGGGACGGGGTTAATAAACTGACTAAAATTATAAACAGGGTAAAAATTTATAAACTGTTGGTAAAAGTAGTTAAAAATTTATGAAAAAATATAAACTCCGTATGGGGTGAAAAACAGTTTATTTGTAAAAAGTGGAGTTTATTTGGTTTTTATTAGGGGTATTGTGGTACTTTCAAACCAAATAAGATAAAAGAGAAGGGGTAAAATAGTAATTATGGAATATAAACCTCAAAATAAGCTTCAATCGGAAGCTTATTTATAAACCCTTTTTTTAACTGACTAAAGCTTATTTGTTGTTCCCATACACCATTTAAACTCATTTATTTTTTTAACAGCTAATAATTTCACGCTTTTTAGCTTGCTTACATGCAAGCCATACACACCCCTAAAGTTTCTAGATTATTATTAATTTATTGCACTTCATGCAAGTTTTTTATTTATTTTATATACAACAAGTTTTTTATTTCATTTTTTATATCATTGATTCTTTCCTAATTAATTGATAATAATTATTACTCTTGATCTTCATTAATTTTATTTTATATACTATACTATGTTTTTTTTACGATACTTCAATATTTGGCGGAAATGATTTCCCTCATGCAATTTTTGGCTAATTATATTCTGAAGTGGTTGTATATATATGCCACATATTTATTTGTTTTGTTATTTTCCTAACACGATTTGACATATATAAATTTGGTAATTAAGTATCAAATTTAATCAAGATATATCTACCTAATTGACAAGGTTAAAAATCTTTTACTTATTTAATTATTATTTTATTTTTCCATGCAATTGATATTTAATACGAGTAGCAAATCTGCTATATCTTTTAATGATATTGTAAGTCATAGGTAGCAATCTAGGTTTATATATCTTCTTAATCTAATTTCTTTTTTTTTTTAAATAATAATTGTGAATATTCTCATAATCAATTCTAGGTTTTGTCATATTTTATTTAGTAACTACGTGTTTATAATTTATTCTGACTCTCCTTCCGACAAAAATACGTATTTAAGAATTTATTTCTAATAACCAAAATAATTTAAAATTTTATTTGTTACAAATCACCCTTTGTTTTTTATATAAAACATCTTTTACAATAATATCATGACGGTATGCCACCACTGCCCATTTTTTAGAGAACTGCTATATTCGTTAACTAAAATATCCTTAATATATTTATTTAGTAACTACGTATTTAGAATTTATTCCGATTCTCCTTCTGAAAAAAAAACGTATTTAGAATTTATTTCTAATAACCCAATAAATTTAAAATTTTATTTGTTACAAATCACCTTTTAATTTTTTTATTTTAAAACAAATTTTACAATAATAATCATGATATGTTGCCACCACACTACCCATTATATCGTTACTAAGTATACAACATGTTTGGAAAACTTTGGTATGTAGTATTTGGTGGATTCACAATTGTGTGTCTTCAAAGGGGTGAATCACAAGTCATAATGGGTGATCTGATCCATGATGCTTATGAGCCAAGTCGGAAATTCAATCAACTAAATATAGTCACACATCATACATTGTTGAATATCGAGAGAAAATATTGTCATATGACACACACCATACATTGCTGAATATCGACGGGGAGGGGGTGGGCGGTGGAAGGGGTAGTCATATAGTGCAAACTCATAAAAAGATGTGATGCCTCAGTTAATTAACAAAAAGGACGTTCAATTGAGGAAGACCTCAATTGTTGCTTACAAAAAAAAATAAACATAAAGGATGACAAGAACTGTGAGTTTGTGAGCAATGATAGAGTGAGGAATTATTTTATAAGGGAGACTCAATTTTAAAAAAAATTCATTATACCCATATATGATAAGGAATGTTAGAAAAAATATTTTTAAAAACCCCTTAAATTTATTGTTTTAACCGTCATTTTTAATTGAAAAAACTAAGAGAAGCAAAAATTTTGCCAAAGGAATTTGAACTCATGACTTTATGATTTAATATTCACTTTATACCAACTAAGATAAATAAACTTTATAATTTATAATAATTTTTTGTATTAATTTAGGTCTAAACTTACTAATTTTTTTTTAAAAAAAAACATGCAATTTTTTTCCTTCCCAAATAAAGGAGACTTAAGCCACTCCATACATCCCTAACTTGCTTGTGTGTAAGAGCTATTCAAATGGTACCAACCTTAGAGATGACAGAGACATCAGCATATCATTTATGTTTTGAATTAGCATGAGGAGATGGTTTGACACATATTATGATATCATTGTAAGGAGTAATTGTCGAATTGTTAAAGTCGTTAGGGGGTCATTAAAAACAACTTCTTTTGTTACTATTCAAACAAAATTTTATCTTTTAATATTAAATTATATAAAAATTATTATAATATTTAGATTATCTTTTTTGCTTGTAGATGAATATACATTATTTATTTTTGTAGGTTAATACAATATTTTTTATAATTAAATTTGCAAATAATTATTATAATTTTATAATATTTGTACATTAAATCCGTGCATAGCACGAGGATTTTTATAATTAAATTTGAAAATAATTATTATAATTTTATAATATTTGTACATTAAATCCGTGCATAGCACGGGGAATAGGCTAGTGTATATATATAATGTTAGTAAAGAAGGGGGCCACAAGGCCACGTAGGTTTTCCTCCTCGGATTTCCAATGAAGACGAAGCTCCCGCCATGGCTTTGGCCGATGGAGCTCGACCTCGCCGGCAACGTCCAGCCGTGGCTCACCGGCTCCGACTCCATGGACCCGCCCCGCCCTCAGCTCGCTCGCTCTCCCTTTCATGTGCCTGCTGCTCCCGCGCTCTCGCCTCGTGCTTTCGGCTCGACGTTGCTCGCTCATGCCTCTCTCGAGCTCGCCGGAGTTCTCGAGCTAACCCAATTGTCCCGCACTCAGCCCTCGCTCACTCCCGACTAATCTAAACATCGAAAAAGACTAAAAAAACGAATCGAAACGAGTATAATTTCGAGCTCATCGAGATGGATTTTTCGCGACTTCGGAGCTCTCGATCGGAGTTCTGGGCTTCGTCGGTGGCTCGTGATGGCTCGTCGGACCTGTAACGGACATGGGTGAGTGTGTTGGTGATGACCGAAGGTGATTTCGATCGGAAACGAAGGAGAACTGCTTACCGGAACGAGGCTTCCCGAAACAGAGCAAGGAGGCTGTTCAGTGGCTCGTCAACGGCGTTGGTGGCTCCGATGCTGCTGGTGGCGCCTTGGCGGAGGGGAAGGAGGTGCTGATGTGTGGCGGCGACAAGGAAGGAGCAAGGTGGTGGTGGTGAAAGGAAGAGTGAAGGTGACGGTGGAGATGGCGATGGAGATCGGTGGTGGCGTCGAGATGCTGCTGCTGTGCTCTCGAGGGGTAGGAACAGATGCTGTTGCAGCAGCTCTTGAGGAAGGAGGAAGCAAGGAGGAAGATGGGAAGAGAGTGATGGTGAGGGAGGGCGTGGGTGATGGCGGAAACAGGGGAAGTGACGGGGTGATATAGGCAGGGGGATGGGCTCGGGTTGCAGGACAAGGCAGGGGGGAGTGGGTGAGAGGTTGAGTATAAAATTGGTTAACCAATACCCGAAAATAAATCCCGAATACACGATTTTTAATCCCGAAATTAGTTCTTGAATGTTAGTTTTCCCGAATCCCACTTTCTTGATCAATTAGATTTTTAAAATTGAAAAGGATATGTCCGTCCGATAATTATTTTAAATTTGGGTCGGAATCCGTTAAACGAGCTTTTAATTCGATTTAAATTTATTTTTAATTCTCTTTTTCCGAACAATTAGGATTTTGAAAATCCGAGCCTTTACATCATCCACCTCTAAAAACAAGTCTCGTCCCCGAGACTAAAATCATCTTAATATAGGGGATGAAGTTTGAAATTGGTGAATCCAATTATCATGCCATTGATCCCGTAAACATCTCATAAGTGCCCCTATGAGATCCTCACAGTACCGTTGTCGTGATCATAATATCCCCAATAGACCGTAGCAAGAATGTAATATGGGCCCCTACCACATCCTTACTCCGACTCCACAGTCATATCATAACTCAAAACATCGCAACGTTCTCTTTAAAACACCGTTCAAAACTTCAAGTTCGGCATTAGTCAAAAGCATTCATAACCTCTCCATTCATCCTACCATCTACTTCTAAAGGCTAATCCCATATTCCCATCCTAGGTTCCAAGTCAGAATCAAGGTTCAACAATTCAATTTCTATCATTTTCATCATCAAGCATCATGTATATATATATATCGAATAACAATAGCACCTCACGTCTAATAGCATAACATAATCACCTCAAGAATAGCCACATACCATAACATATCTAGCATCGTAGCATATATGGTAGAATTTATCACATCATCTCACGGAAGTTACACACCATATCAATAAGATAAGCACATTATAGCAATCAGATAAGTACATCATACTCATTCTAACTACCAAGCGTCATTGCATTAGAGGCAAACAACTGCTTCCGTACAGTAGCATTCCATCGAGTTCAGGGATAACTATGTTAGTACTAACAGTTCCCTATTGTCAACGGCAACACATCAGAGAATCAACATCGTCTATAGCATAGAATTCGCACAACATTCGGCCCCAAGTAAAGTATACACTAGATCACTACCTCAAGAGAATCTGCCTACACTACCAATCATGACGAGACACGACCATTACTCACAATCCCTTGCACTAAGATCAACTTCGCCGAGGTCTACCAACTCAATCCACTACTAGTTCTAGGCACCATTGTATCCTGCTCACATACAACCTTTCTAGCCTCATAACTATTCGTAACCAAGGCCGAATACCCAAACCAACTACTAGGTATCCCAACTCCTATGCCATCAAACAATATAAGGGCCAATCCACTTCGACATCCCGATCTCAAGTCCTACCTTCCACTCGACTATTTAAAACTATCTCTCGGAGTTCCCAAATCACAAAATTCCTTCGTTTCGACAAGCTGAACAACTCGATCTACTACCAAGACTCCATATATAACACATCCTTGCCCTAGGGTTCGTCTATCAACCCTATCTTTACCCTCAAATAGAAAATTCCGAGTCCTCAAATGAACCACTATCACGATTGATCTAGACACTTCTTAACAATCTCGCTAACTCTTCCTAGGCTCTCAAGACTCTGCCTGACCATCATCTCCTAAAGAGACATCTCGAATCACCTTGCTAACCTGATCATATTTCCCATTCCGCTAACCACTCTCACTAACCATCCTCCTCTAAGGACCCAACTCATGCTGACCATCTCGACCAATTCTAATGCAGAACCCAACTAGTGGTACTCCTAACCACGAATCACCATGACCCTCAAGCCGACCCACTCTAGACCCTCTTCCCAGCATACTCTACCTCGACTAGTTCCCTCAACTCCGCATGTTTTCCTAAATTGCCTCAGATCACGCTTCCTTAAACTTTGAAATCTCTACCACTTAAACCCTTATATACCGATCAACATTTTCACCGAATTCCTATGACATCCTCGTCCGAATTTCCTAAGCACCGCAACTTCACCAACCTTCAAAAATCTCTTCTCCTCTAGCGTCCTCAATACCTTCTGCTTTGCCTAGTTCCCAAATCCCTGCTCATAATCTCTCTATCTCAACCTTAAGCCCACAGTCTTACTAGGAATCTCAACTACATCCTTGCCTAGCTACCAGCCTTTCCTCGAAGATTCATCTCATATCCTCAATTACCCCAATAGTCATAATGACCTCTGAAGTTCGATAATATAAAACTAAGTAATGTAGAAATACTCTAGAAGGGGGTTGAATAGAGTATGCCAGATTTTCGCAGATAATCTCAAGACGTTTGAAGCTCGTGCCAAAACCCTTTGAGATTGGACTTAGTCTTTTATCTGAAAACCTGAATCACAACGTTTAAACAATTCGAACCAAGTGCGGAAATAAGGTAAAGCAATAAGTAAATGACTCAATGAGTTGTTTACGAGGTTCGGCACGAACTTGGCCTACGTCCCCGCCTAGGGTTCTTCCAAAACCCTAGGATTCAACTGGCTTTTATTGATTCACAAGACTTAGGATCCTAGTAGCTCCCTGAGAAGCCTCTCTCCTATACAATTGTAATCTAGTCAACTCACGTTCCCTTGGAGTCCTAGACCAATCTAGAAGAGCCCCACCTCTCTATGCTATCTAGTACAATCCTCTTACACTTAGTGAATCAATCGCCTAGTGTTCACTTCCCGAGTTACAAACTCTCGAGTATAACACTATAACTGAATATATCCTATAAGCTCACTGTGTAACTCTCAAATGCTTTGAAATGAAATAACAGACTCTTAACGACTTAGCAGAGAGCACACGAAGACAAATTTCTCTTGAAGGCTTGAAGTGTAGAAAGCTCGTGTTCAATGTATGTGTCTATTCTGTCTTCATCTTCCTTCTCTTTATATTGAGACAAATCGGCGCTAAGGATCTTCTCCAACGGCTAGTCAAGATCATGGCTTGAGCTGGATCTTCTATCTTTGGAAACTTCGAAGGCCATAATCTTTCCGATTTGAATCTTCTCAAATTGCATCAAAAGGAAGGAAATAGTTCGAAAATACTTCCTGAAAGGTTAGTTAATAATATAATGGAAGTATATAATAATATTGAATAATATTTTCGAACAAAATATCATATAGACCAGGTTTTGTATTTCATCAACACTGTTAAAGCTCCAAGACCTTTGACACAGACATACTGTCAAGGCCTTTGAAACTTATTCCGATTTTCATCAAGGGAGGGAGTTATCGATCTCCCCCTTGATAAAAGACAAAACCTGTGCATCCCTGCAACTTAGTCAAGCATATATAATATAAGTAAAATCGGACTAAGTACCTGCATGGGTTAGACAAATGTTGGATCAAATATTTAAAGCATGAAAAGTCATCCAACCGAAAACCAGAAATCAATAACCAAGGTCTTCCAAGACCTTCACAGCAAAAAGTTTTCAAGTCTAAACCACAGATCATCTCCCCCTTTTTGTCTTTCAACAAAGGGAGGAGGTAAAACAGTCACCAAAAGTTTTGAAATTGTTTCAAAAAACCAGCAATGTATCAGATTTGGGATAGGGATGGGATAGGTTAGGTTTAAGCTTCATCGTCCGGAGCATCATCAGTGAGCCTCGTCCACAGACCTTGCAGCATCTTGGTTATCCCGCTCATCTCCGTCATGAACTCCTTGTGCAGCTTCTTGATATCCAGGCGAACTTCCTCCAAGCCCAACTCCAGGTTGTCTATGCGCTCATCAACAGCTGAGGCAGTGAGAAGAGCTTTTGAAGGAGAGGCAACACTCAAGGTCCCTTGGGGAGACCGAGTGATGCCTATCTTTTCAAGGCTCTTGGAGTCGAACTTACCCGTATGACGCTGCTGTTCTTCATTTTTGAAATCAATTCCAGAAGCGTTGAAGATTTGGGTCAAAAGGGTGGCAAAGGGGAGGGGAGTTCCTTTCCTGGCTTTTCCTGTGTGAGCCATGGATCCTAAAATGGTGTTGGCTAGATCAGGATCAAGGCCATTGAGGATTCGGTAAAGTAGGACCATGACATTGTCGGTAAGGAGCGAGCCAGAGTTAAGACGGGGTAAGAGGCAACGAACAATGATGTTGAATATAATTTTTGCCTCTAGGGTAAGGGATGAGTGGGTGAGCTGCTTTGAGGTGCTGTTAGATGCTTCGGGTAGGAGGTATTTGGATCGGGCAAGGATGATACAGTTTTCTTTAGAGGGGTGTACTTCAGAGGGTGGATAAGGGCTAGGTAGGCCAATGAAATCTGCAAAATCAGTGGAGTTGAAAGAGATTCTAACTCCCTTGACAACAGATTCCAAAGACCAACCATTGGCATCGTTTTTGACTTTTAGGTTTATGTAGAACTGGTGGGTTAGCTGGGGATAGTAGACGGTTTCAAGATTAAGAAGGGTCCAGGCTGGGGATTTTTTGAGAAGAGCAATGCAGGGTAACTTCAAAGCTTCAAAGAGCTCGATATCCAAAAAATCAGAACAACATATCCTACGAGTTCGAAACTTATCTACCCACTTTCCAGTCGTCTCAGCATTTTCAAACCATGAAGAGGGTAAGGATTGGTTTACCTGGATGTAGGCGGGTGGATCGGCATTCTTCCTGCGAGCAATTGTTGGAGCAGCTCTCTTGGCAGGCGCCTCAAAGCCTCTGAGGGTGCCCTTCCTGGTGCGCTTGGGAGATGGAGGCTTGACAGCAGTTGGGGCTTTCCGCTTCTTTGGAGATGGGGGAGGAGGAGAAGGAGAAGGAGAGGCAACAGGTTCTGGCTCCTCTTCCTCCTCATCCTCAGACCCCGAGTCCTCACCGGACCCCGCGTCATCTCCTTCAGCTTCCTCGTCCTCTCCAGATCCGTCTTGCTCCTCGTCCTCTTCCTCAGGCTTCTCTTCAGAAGGAACCTCCTCAGCCTCGGCTTCTTTCCGAATTCTCTCAGCTTCCTCCTCGACAAGTTTCCTAGCAAGCTCGGCCTCCTCCTCGGCCTTCTTCTTCTTCAAAGCTTCCTCTTCGGCTTCCTTGGCTGCATCCCTTTCCAGAATGGCGTCGAGATCATCTTCCTCCTCTTCCTCGTCCACCTCCTCAGCGATGATCTTCTTTTTCCCTTTCTGTTTCGCACTGAGGAACTTCTTTGCAGAGCGTTTTTTACCGCCCTTGGTAACAGTGGCCGTGCTCTCAGCGATGGTGCTCTGGACAACAGTAGGGATAATGGTTTGAGGAGTGGGTTCAGGTGTGGGAGAGGTGGCAGTGACCTGACGTCCCTTGGGGGTGGCGCCAAGTCTTTTGGGTGTGGAAGCTTTCTTTGATTCGGGAGCCATGGAGGAAATCGCTAGGGTTTTTAGAACAGTTTGAGAGGTTGAAGAATGAGAAGTTGGAAGGGTTTTGGATAAGTATGAGATTGTGATGGGATCGGGTACAGGATTTGGGGTTTAAGTAGAGAGAGATGATGGAGTTGATGGGACGGTTGTAGAGTTCCAAGGAAGGTAATTATAACATTGCCAATTTTGAAAACATTTCCAATTCAAAATTCAAATTAATCCATTAAAATAGGAGGGAAATAACCGAAATATTTTGTTCCAAAAATAAAATATCTCAACGGAAAAAATATAACATAAATAGACAATTTTGAAATACGATAAAAATATAATTGATTAAATATCTAGAAAGATATTAACCAAATATATGTGATCCGATATATGTGATCTACTATTTAGTTCACAAACCTTGACATAATTCTCAAAGGTCTTGACACTAAGTAGATTTTATCTTTCGTAAAGGGAAAGCTCCCCTTACGAAAGTGCATCCTTGTTAAGCATCCCAATCTCTCGTCTAATGAAGGTGAACCTGTCCTTTGCCAAAAGCTTAGTAAAAATGTCAGCCCATTGATAATCAGTTGAAATAAACGAAATGGACACATCACCTTTTTCAACATGGTCTCTAATGAAATGATGCCTTACATCAATATGTTTGGTCCTTGAATGCTGAACAGGATTCTTTGTAATGGAGATGGCACTTGTATTGTCACATTTAATGGGAATGCCTTTGAGGTTGATGCCAAGATCTCGCATTTGTTGAGATATCCAAATGATTTGTAGCAACAAGCTCCAGCTGCAATGTATTCGGCTTCTGCAGTGGATAGAGTGACTGAGTTTTGTTTCTTTGAGTGCCAACTGATCAAAGCTGTTCCTAAGAATTGGAAACATCCTGATGTGCTCTTCCTATCCACCTTATAGCCTGTAAAATTTGCATCAGAATATCCAATTAATGTGAAATCCTTTTGCTTTGGGTACCATAGTCCAAGCTCCTTAGTGCCATTGAGATATCGAAAGATCCTCTTCACAGCCACGAGGTGAGATTCTTTAGGATCAGCTTGAAACCTAGCACACATGCAAACACTAAACATGATGTCAAGTCTACTAGCTGTGAGATATAATAAAGATCCACTCATTCCTCGGTACTCCTTTTGATTGACACTCTTCCGAGTCTTGTCTTAATCTAGAGATAATGTTGAGCTCATGGGAGTTTTGGCTGCTTTGGATTGATCCATCTTGAATTTCTTCAAGAGATCCTTAGTATACTTGCTTTGGTTGACAAAGATCCCTTTCTTGGATTGATGAACTTGTAATCCCAAAAAGAAATTGAGTTCACCCATCAAGCTCATCTCAAATTCGATGCACATGATGTCAGAAAATTCCTTGCACAAAGATGTGTTAGTAGCACCAAATAATATATCATCAACATAAATTTGAATAACCAAAATGTCCTTTCCTTTGGTCTTGATAAAAAGAGTCTTGTCAATCAACCCCCTTTTAAAATAATTTTCTAAAAGATATTTTGACAAGCGCTCATACCAAGCTCTTGGGGCTTGTTTCAAACCATAAAGCGCTTTGTCAAGTTTATAAACATGATTAGGAAATTCCAAACTTTCAAAACCTAGGGGTTGAGCCAAATATACTTCTTCCTCTAAGAAACCATTAAGAAAGGCACACTTGACATCCATTTGATATAACTTTATGCTCATAAAAGATGCAAATGATAATAAAATGCGAATAGCTTCAAGCCTGGCTACGGGAGCAAAGGTCTCCTCGTAGTCAATACCTTCCTCTTGATTGTAGCCTTGAGCAACAAGCCTTGCCTTGTTCCTCACGATCTTACCATTCTCATCTAGCTTGTTTCGAAATACCCATCGTGTTCCAATGACTGATTGATGCTTTGGCCTAGGCTTCAAGGTCCAGACTTTGTTCCTTTCAAATTCGTTAAGCTCACTTTGCATGGCAATGATCCAGTCTGGCTCTTGAAGTGCCTCGTCTACCTTCTTTGGTTCAATAAGAGAAATAAACGCGTGAAAAGCACAAAGATCTTTAAGTTTAGAACGAGTTTGAACACTAGAAGTAGGGTCAGAAATGATATCCTTTAATGAGTGTGATGAGGAGTATTTGAATTTCCTTTTGCTAGTCTCAGCTCCTTGATTCGTCATACTAGTAGGATTGACTTGTGGTATATCTGACTCCGTGGTCCTGTTAGGTTCAGTTACAGCAGTTTCTGATGCTTCAACACTGCTGGATTGGACACCAAGGGCTTTGGACGAATCTTCAACACCTTGGGCCAATTCTTCAGTGTTGAGAATCTGTTCCTGCATGTTCCTCTTCTCTGTGTTCTTGGTAGCAGCATCATCACCTTCCTCGTTCTCTGCATGGATGTTAAGATTATATCTGCAACATTTTCACTCAAAGAACCGTCATTGCATTCATCAAATATAACATGTATACTTTCTTCAACTAACTGGGTCCTTTTTATTGAAGATTCTATAAGCTTTGTACTTGTGGAGTAGCCAAGAAATATACCTTCATCACTACGCGTATCAAATTTCCCAAGGCTATCTTTTCCATTGTTATGAACAAAACAAGTACAGCCAAAGGGTTTAAAATAAGATATAAGTGGTTTGCGGCCTTTGAAAAGTTCATAAGGAGTTTTCTTTAAGATGGAACGAATAAGACAACAATTCAAAATATAGTTAGCTGTGTTAACAGCTTCAGCCCAATAGGTTGTAGGTAATGCATTTTCTAAAAGCATAGTCCTGGCCATGTCCTCTAAGGTGCGGTTCTTTCGTTCCACAACCCCGTTTTGTTGAGGTGTCCTAGGAGCAGAAAAGTTATGGGAGATGCCATATTTAGCACAAAACAAATCAAACTGAAGTTGATCAAACTCCCTACCATGATCACTCCGAATTGACACTATGGGCTCGTTTCTTAAAGTTTGCAACTCCTTAAAAAGTTTTGAAAACTCAAATAAGGCCTCTGATTTTTCTTTTAAAAATGCAACCCAAGTATATCTAGAAAAATCATCAACAACAACTAGCATGTACTTTTTACCATTGGGAGATTTGACTCGCATAGGACCACATAAATCCATATGTAAAAGTTCAAGGGGTCTAGAAGAACTTACAACCTTTTTGGGTTTGAAAGAGCTACGTGTTTGTTTACCTCGTGTGCATGCATTGCATATATCAATACCTTTGAAGTCCATCTCAGGTAGCCCTCTTACAAGCCCTTTGGACACAAGCTTCTGTAGTGTATGTGGACTCACATGACCGAGTCTCCTGTGCCAGAGCTTTGGATCGTCCGTCAAAGCCTTTAGACAGGTTAAGCTTCCTTGTCCCACTTGATCAGCATTTACAGCGTATATATTGTTGTAACGATATGCAGTCAATATAACTTCACCTGTATCTTCTCTGCACACTAGACATCTTTTCTTGTTAAATCTGACATTGTTGCCACTATCACATAATTGAGAAACGCTAAGCAAATTATACTTTAAACCATCAACAAGATAGACATTTTTAATACTATGGTTGGAATCACTTCCAACACTGCCAATACCAACGATGTCACATTTTCCTTTGTCACCAAGAGTGATTGTTCCCGTGGATTGCTCCTTAAGATCATGAAAGAGAGAGCTCTTCCCACTCATATGCCTCGAGCATCCACTATCAATAATCCATTTGTGTTCCTTCACCTTGGTGATCTCCTGCAAGACAAACATCAACCTTTGTGGCTAGACCAATAAGCAAATTTGGATCCATTGTTGGGGTAAACCATATTTGGTAAAATAGTGCCTTTTGGAACCCAAACTTGTGTTATCCGTTCTTTTCTCGAATGAACAGGAAAAGTATTGCGAATGATATAAGGATCTTTTCTTCTATAGGGGCAGGTCTCTTTTACATGTCCCTTTCTAGCACAGTGGTGACATATAGGAGAGGTTCTGCTTCCTTTTGCCTTTACAAAGGTGGTAATGTGTTGCTTCTTTAAAAACCTTGGATTGTAACCAATACCACTTTTGTTTAGAGAACTTTGTTGCTCACCCAACATCCTATCAAGAGTGCCTTTGGATTTGGTAAAACTTATGAGGGCTGTCTGTTGGTCTTGAATCTTATTATTCAGGGAGATCTTTTCGTTCTCTAAGTCATGATGCTCATTTCTTAGAGAGGAGAGATCTTGCTTGAGTTCAGATTTCTCTGAGTCAAGCGTCTTGACTTTAATGTCAAGACCTGAATAAGAAGCTTCAAGACTTTTGACCCTTATAGACAGATCCTCAATAGTTCTTTCCTGGTCCACAGTTCTCTTAATAAAAGTGTTAGTCTGGGCAATAAGTTTCTCTTCATTGGCAATCATGTTAGAAAGGAATTCCGATAATACCTCTTTTGAACTTACCATAAGTTCTCTTACAGTTGCTTCAAGATTATCATCGTGGGATTCATCTTCTGAGGCCATAAGACAAATATTGGCCTTCTCATCATCGGAGTCAGAGTCAGAATTGCTCCAAGTTGCCACCATGGCTTTCTTTTTCCATTTGTCACCCTTCTTGGACTGGCTCTTTGTCTTTGGAGGGAAATCCTTCACAAGATGATCTCTTTCACCACATTCAAAACAAGACAAAGGTTTAGTCTTCTTGTCATACTTGTTGTATTGAGGCTTACCTCGAAATTTAGAAGACTCTGATCCATCCTTGTTGTTGAATTGTTTCTTCGTTTTGAGGATTCGAGCGAGTCCTCTTGTGATAAGAGAAAAAGGATCATCCTCATCGTCATCCTCATCTTCGGAATCAGATCCATCTTTGGGCTCATCTTTCTTAGACTTGAGTGCCAAGTTCTTAGTGCTTGCTGGAAGTTCTCCATTATCTTCATTAAGGATCATCTCATGCGTGATCAGTTTCCCAAGTAGGTCATCAAGGGGCAGAGTAGTGAGGTGTTGGGCTTCCTCTATAGCTGTTACTTTAGGACCCCACTTTTCTTTTGGGAGACACCTCAATATCTTCCTTACTTTCTCAACGTTTGTAAAGCTCTTGCCGAGAGAGTCAAGGTTGTTGGTGATTTCTGTGAATCGTGTGAACATGGCCTTGATTGACTCATCAGACTTCATTTTGAAAATCTCATACTTTCGAAGGAAGATGCTGATCTTGGTGTCTTTCACTTGGCTAGTTCCCTCATAGGTGACGACCAGCTTGTCCCAAATCTCTTTAGCTGACCTACAGGATGAAATACGGTTAAACTCATCAGTGCTAAGACCACAATAAATTAAGTTAATAGCCCTGTAGTTTTTGGAGACGAGTTCAAGATCCGCTTGGATGTATTCAGACTCCTTCTTTGTGACTTTGGTTCCATTTGGTCCGTCTTTCTCTGGAATCATCAGACCATTCTCTATAATGTTCCAAAGTTCCAGATCTTGATCTATAATGAACATCTTCATCAAAGATCTCCAGTGGACAAAGTTGTTTCCTACAAAGAGTGGTGGTCTGCTGGTAGACCTTCCCTGTGCAAATCCTCCGCTTGCTTCACCAGACATGATCGAAAACTCACAAGATTGTTAGATCAAAAGCAGTGAGTAAAGCTCTGATACCAATTGAAGGTTCGATAATATAAAACTAAGTAATATAGAAATACTCTAGAAGGGGGGTTGAATAGAGTATGCCGAATTTTTGCAGATAATCTCAAGACGTTTGAAGCTCGTGCCAAAACCCTTTGAGATTGGACTTAGTCTTTTCTCTGAAAACCTGAATCACAACGTTTAAACAATTCGAACCAAGTGCGGAAATAAGGTAAAGCAATAAGTAAATGACTCGATGAGTTGTTTACGAGGTTCGGCACGAACTTGGCCCAGTCCCCGCCTAGGGTTCTTCCAAAACCCTAGGATTCAACCGACTTTTATTGATTCACAAGACTTAGGATCCTAGTAGCTCCCTGAGAAGTCTCTCTCCTATACAATTGTAATCTAGTCAACTCACGTTCCCTTGGAGTCCTAGACCAATCTAGAAGAGCCCCACCTCTCTATGCTATCTAGTACAATCCTCTTACACTTAGTGAATCAATCGCCTAGTGTTCACTTCCCGAGTTACAAACTCTCGAGTATAACACTATAACTGAATATATCCTATAAGCTCACTGTGTAACTCTCAAATGCTTTGAAATGAAATAACAGACTCTTAACGACTTAGCAGAGAGCACACGAAGACAGATTTCTCTTGAAGGCTTGAAGTGTAGAAAGCTCGTGTTCAATGTATGTGTCTATTCTGTCTTCATCTTCCTTCTCTTTATATTGAGACAAATCGGCGCCAAGGATCTTCTCCAATGGCTAGTCAAGATCATGGCTTGAGCTGGATCTTCTATCTTTGGAAACTTCGAAGGCCATAATCTTTCCGATTTGAATCTTCTCAAATTGCATCAAAAGGAAGGAAATAGTTCAAAAATACTTCCTGAAAGGTTAGTTAATAATATAATGGAAGTATATAATAATATTGAATAATATTTTCGAACAAAATATCATATAGACCAGGTTTTGTATTTCATCAACACTGTTAAAGCTCCAAGACCTTTGACACAGACATACTGTCAAGGCCTTTGAAACTTATTCCGATTTTCATCAAGGGAGGGAGTTATCAATCTCCCCCTTGATGAAAGACAAAACCTGTGCATCTATGCAACTTAGTCAAGCATATATAATATAAGTAAAATCGGACTAAGTACCTGCATGGGTTAGACATGAAAAAACACGAAACCGAAAAGACACGATACGGTAATGACATGAACTGCTAAAACACGACATCAAACGGTTCATGTTCGGATCGGGCATATCCCCTTGTCGGATACCCGACACTGATATAGTACTAATATAAATAAAATCCATTAAGGATCAGTAACGTCAGCTTGCCCAGTTGGTATCGGCCCATGTTTGTCCATGCGTGTTCAGCTCGCCTCGGGTTTAAATTCGGATGTTCCTTTTTTTTTTAACTCTTCATTCCTTTTTTTAAAGTATATAATGACCTTTCAAGCTTTCAGCTTCCTAAAAGAAACCCTAGCTGCATCCCCTCTCTCTCACTGTCTCACATATCCTTTCCAAATCTCAGAGAGAAACTTCACTCTCTCTCCCTCTCAAATTTCCTAGTGGCTCATCGAGGCGGCGACGGAGACCATGTCCATGACGGAGGCGGCAATGGCCGATGAGGCGGCTCACTTCTCATCGCTACCCCTAATCATAACAAAGACAACGCCTTCCACTCTGTCATAACTAGGCGGCGACAAGGCGACTCACAATGACGGAACGACGAGGGTAAGAGGTGGCTCATGATGACGCCGAGGCGAAGAGGCGGCTCACGGTGACAAGGCAATGACGAAGCGATCGAAGAGGCTGTTATCAAGAACAAAAGAATCCAAAAAAAAAACATATCTCAAGCTTCAATCACGAATAAGACCAAATTGAGTATGTAAAAAGCAGATTCTATGTCAATGTTCTCAGATCTATCATCCTCCTTGTCAAATTTGAACAATTATGCCTTCAATTTCAGATCTAGGCTATGTATGTTTGGTTGTTCATGTTTACTGTTTGACAAAATATGGTTAGAAAGAGGGAAAAAAACTTCCCTTTGCCTTACCGACTACTAGACCTGTCAAACGGGTCATTCGGATCGGGTCACTTCGGGTCCCGGGTAATACGGGTTTCGGGTATTTTCGGGTCCCGAGTAATACGGGTTTGACCGGGTTTTCGGGTCATTTCGGGTCGATTTCGTGTTGGCCAATTTTTTCTTTTTTAAATTAAAAAAAAATCACGATTTGATAATTTTGCGATAAATTTAAAATTCTAAAGTTAAAAACGATGTTCATAAGTTCTGGTGCTTGTAAATATATACTATATTTGATCTAAAATATTTGATTTTTATTATTTCTCATAATTTTTAATAAAATGTAATAATATATAAATATCAAAATTTTAATTAATTTTTTAAAAATAATTTTATTAAAAATTTGATATTTTATATATTATTACATTTTATTTAAAAACATTTGATTTTCATTATTTCTCATAATTTTTAATAAAATGTAATAATATATCAAATATCAAATTTTCAAATAATTTTTTAAAAATAATTTCATGCAATTAGTAATAAGCATAAAATTGTTCTAATATTTTAATTTTTTTAGAATTTTTATCTTCTTAAAAAAGTCCGTTGAAAAATAAAAAATCAAATACTATCGATCGGATGGAGTATTACACAATACAAATAAATATAGAAGTTGATTTGAAAATGAAAGAACAAGTGATTATAATTATAAAATATAATAAATTGGAATCTCCATAAAAAAACTTAATCATATATAATTATAAATCAATCGGGTCACCGGGTCAAATGGGAAAATCGGGTCAAAATTACCGGGTCAATCGGGTCACCGGGTCGAAACCCAGATTACCCAAAAAAATTTTGGATTTTTGGGTTCGGGTCAAAAATTTTGCGAGCGTTCGGGTCGGGTTGTGTTTTGACAGGTTTACCGTCTACTGATTTTCTACCAATTTCTAGTTTTCTACCAAATTATTGATCGTAAACTTCATTCTATGGCAAGAAAGCATCCTTGCACAATTTTTAATTGATTTGTGCACCCACACACAGAGACATAACCCAGAGAGAAAAAAAAGGGAAGAGGCTAATGGTTCGTGTCGGATAACACGGGTATCCGACACGGATCCGAATAGCTTTACCGTGTCGGTAGACCTGGGCAAACGCGGGCCGGCCCATCCGTCCGCGTGTTTGGACGGGCTTGGGTAGAGGGAAAAGTCCAACCGGGCCGCTAAGCCCGGCCCGCACCCGCAGCGGGCATGGGATTGAGTGGGGCAATCTACCCGTTGCGGGCCGCTAGGCCCGTAACAAGTACCCGCTATTTTATATATATATATATTAAGATATATAAATAATATAATATATATAATATAAATTATTAATTATAAGAAAAATAAACTAAAAAAAACAATTGTTTCATTACCTATATCTTTATTGCTAGTTCGAAATTGCTTAGCAGTAGCACTTTAGCAGCTCGGACGAGCTCGCCATCCATTACTGTTAGTTTAGTTGAAAATTGAGAGTCTTGCAACAACCACTCAAGGGACAAGGGTGTAATTTCGCGGGTACCCGCGGGTCGCCCGTGCCTGCAATGGCGGACGAGCTCGGACAACATTTTTAACCCGTTAAGCGGGCTTAGCCCGGCCCGTGCCCGCAACACCGGGATAAATTTTGGGCTAAAGTCCGTCCCAAGCCCGGCCCGCGCCCACGTTTGCCCAGATCTACGTGTCGGATACCCGGTCTATAGCAGTTCGTGCGCGATTCGACCTTTTGATGCTAAACGGTTTTGGGTATCCGACACGATTATTCGGTTCGCGTCGAATACCCGGTAATGCCCACCCCTAGCCCATGGGGGATGCTTGCCCTAATGCGACAAAGGATGTATGCCCTAATGAGGTGAATGTTGAGCATCCTTTTGCTCCCCCACCCATTGTAAGTTTCTTCGGTACTCCTTTACCTACTTTTACTTCCATGGATATCAATGCCCAAGCTTCCACTAGCTCGGCTCAAAAAAAGAAGAAAAGAAGGAAGAGCAAGTCCTCGGCAAAGAAAACAAAGGAGAGTGAGCAAGAAAGGCATGTGTAAGCCGAGGAGTGACGGATGGCTTAGGGAGCAATCTCAGCCATTGCTGGGTTAAAAAATTCAAAATTAGGGAAGATTTTTTTTTGCTGGGTCATATTTTGTTTAGGTGGGCTAATTTGTTGGGCCTAAATTTTTTTCCAAGTTCAGTAGTCACCCTCCTTCTACATACATAACAAAAAGTTTCAATATTCAATTCAATTAATGTGTAACACGCAACATCGGCAACATGTAACATGTTTACTTTTCCCTTGAATTTGTAAATAAAGAGCGGTCATCCGGGGTTCGAACCGGGACGTTTGGGTACTGCCCGCCAATCCTTTCCAGTTGAGCCATTCCGGAATGGTTTTTTTCCCATTTATCATTTCCGAACCCCTTTACCACTTCTTTGTCATGACTAAAACTGTTTTGCTCACCTAATTCTGATACACTAGATCTGCCACTGAAGTCGAGACAAATGTTCAACAAGAGGTTCGTAATTTAGCCCCTATCCATGATCTTACCATTGAAAATTATATGAACAATTGGAAAGGGAAGAGGAAAGGCGTCGGAGTCACGGAAGAAACAAGCGATCTTGATGTCTCTTCCTCGGAGAAGAACTCAAGGCATGTAGAGAGTGAGGATGGTAATGAAGCGGATTTGGATGACTCTACGACGTTCATCAAAGTGCTAACCAATGCACAAAGGAGGAAAGGTAAAGCTCATATTACTCATGAAAGTACTATTGTCTATGCCCTTAGAGTCGAGAACAAATGGGCCCCAAAGCCACCCCAAACAAGCTCTCGTGTTACTAGAAGCAAGGATGGTGGAGGAGGTAAGAATAAGACCAAACATAGGTCTTTATGAAGATCATCACATAGAAGATAACGGGGTTGAACCATCCCCGGAAACAAAATGGGGTTCGGAAACTAGTAAGGGAGAACAATGCGAAGGTATGTGGCATTCTTGAAACTAAAATCCGTGAGGGTAGTTTTAGCCTTTGCAATTTTATGTCTACTTACTTCAATGGTTGGGATCGTGTCTCTAACTTCTAACTTGACACAAGAGGTCGAATCCTAGTGGTTTGGGATCCCTCTTTTGTTTTGTTGGAGGTTATTGAGGTTGGTGTCCAACATATTGCTTGCTTTTTAACTATTAAGAGTTCCGATGAAAAGTTCGGTGTTTGTTTTGTTTATGGACTCCATACGGTAGTCCATAGAAGAAACATGAGGTCGAATGTCTCTAACATCTTATGCAGCCACACATTACCTTGGATGTTGATCGAAGACGTCAATTGTGTCATGAGGCGCGATGAAAGGATGAATGGGGAGCCGGTTAGCATGTATGAGTGTTGAGACATCCTTGAAGCTTGCACAAATCTTAGTCTAGAGGATGCGCCCTTTACAAGCAACAATAAGTTCACTTGGTTCAAAGGAGGAAAATGGAGCAAAATCTATCGGGTACTTCTTAACCATGAATGGATTAATCGCCATATCTATTGTCATGTGAACTACCACGACTTGTGGGGCCTTTCGGGCCACAAGCCAGCCATTGTTACTCTTTGTAGGAAAGAAAGAAAAAAGAAGGCCACTTTCAAGTACTTGAACATGTGGAGTGAGCATGGTAAGTTTGGAGATGTTGTAAAGGAAAATTGGCAAGGACCTTGGAGAGGTTCCTACCAATTTCGACTTTGCAAACTCCTAAAAAAGCTTAAAGGGCCGCCGAAAAGTTTGAATGCAAAGGAGTATGGACACCTCTCATCAAGAGCTAAGGAAGCAAAGAGGCACTCAACATAGCTGTGGAGGAAGCTCGCCTTAACCAGGAAAATTCAGCAACATGGGAAGGCTTTGAAGAATGCGAAAATGAAGGCGGATAGGCTCAACAAAGCGGAATACTCATTCCTTAGGCAAATCTCCAAAGCTAACTACACTCTCCAAAGTGATTAATGCAACAAATACTTTCATTCCCTTATGAAATTCAATAGTCACAAGAACTATATTGTGTCAATTCTAAAAAGGGATGGAACCATTTCTACATCTTCTAAGGATGTGGCTAGTGAATTTGTTGGATACTACAAATAGCTTCTTGGTTGTGCAGATTTGACCGAAGATGTAGACTCTTCTTGGTTTGCTAGAGGGTCCATGGTAATTAAAGAAAGAAGACAAGGGCATGCTCATTGCTCCGGTGTCCAATGAGGAGATCAAAACAGGTGAGGACAAGGCTCCCGGTCCGGATGGATACACATCGAACTTCTTCAAAAAGACTTGGGAAGTGATGTCTCCAAAGTAGCCATGTCTTTATGCATACTTTAGTTCCATATTCTTTACATTTTGCATATTTCATATTAGGAATATGTCGGATTTATGTAGTATATGCATATTTGTCAGAAATGGAGATCTACATAAGTTTCTGTTTAATATTGCAGAATATGGAGTCATTTCGGGAGAAAACCAAGAAGCAAGGACGGAGACCCAAGTCTACTCTATATCGACTAACTCTAGTCGATCTCGACGAGTCATGTATAGGCACCCGCACTGATCGAAGAGCCTATGTCGAGAAGCCGAAGACGAACAACCCGGCTCCAGCAACCTACTCGAGATCGAGTACCATTACTCGATGTCGACAAAGCTTCAAAGACAACCGGAGTCGAGAAGGCCACCCGAGGATGCCGAGGAGAGATAACCCGACCATGCCCGGACACCCAACTCGAGATCGAGGAGTTGTCCTCGAGATCGACAAAGCCGGGGAGCCTGTGTCCGAACACATCGAGAAGACTTGCCCGACCAGCCCAAGCAACACTAGTCGACGAGCCATCCTTACTCGATGTCGACAAGGGCACTCGAGATCGACCAAGCGTGTCGAGCACCAGCTAGCCGAGACGCCGAGCCACATCAGTCGACCAACAATCCTACTCGAGATCGAGTAGCCTTACTCGAGATCGAGGAAGCCTCGAGAAGCCGCGTAACGTGTTTTGCTCTATCCTACTCGGATTGGGATTACTTGAGGCCGAAGATTGCCGAGTCTATCCGAGATCTATCAACACCTATCCACATGAAGATACTTTAGCTTTTAGATTTAATTCCCTTTTTAGATTTAATTATGTTATTCAATTTTTTTATCATTAAGCCTTTAGATATAGTTTTAGATAAAGATATAGATATTCTATCCTTGAATAGCAAGGATTAGAAGGCTATAAATAAAGCCCATGGGGCCGGTTTTTCAATCATTCAATCACACAGCAATTAGTAGGAGTAGTAGAGAGAAAGAGAGAGTGAGTGGCCAAGAGGAGTTGGTGAAGCGAGAGCGGAATTGGCTTCCTTTGGTTGTAAGCTCTATTTTATTTTATTAATGCAAGTTTATTTCCTTTTATTATTGATGTATTTAATTATGATGAAGCGCGAGTAGTCCACCCACTTCTAGGGTTGGGGCGAGCCCGACGATAGCCCTGCATAATTGAGGTAAAGATCCGACTTTTATCAAGTTTTGAGCATCTACTATTGTTATGTGTTTATTACCCATCTAATGGAGGTCCATGCTAACAACTTGGATTGTAAACATAAAATCAGTAGAGACAATTAGGGTTTCTTGAAAGAGTTGTCTAATTGTTGGAAAAGACGAAAGCTTGTCATTTGATGCGATTTACATGATTATCTGTTTTATCTCTGCCTTACGCATGCTTGGTTATCGTTGTTGCAAATCCTAATCTTGGAAGTCTTTTACATTAAGTTTAGTTCAAATCCCCAAAGCCTTTGCATTTATTTTCTTTCGTTTCAGTTTCTGTTTTCCTCGAGATCGACTAGCACTCCTCGATCTCGAGTTACTGATCTTCGACCCAGGTCGTTGTAGCTTCTGTGTGCAGGCAATCGACCAAGACAAGCCGACGTCGACGAAGACCCTACTCGATCTCGAGTAGCCTTAGTCGAGATCGACCACCACCCTGTGCTTGCTGCTGGGCTGTGTTCGACTGTTCGATCTTTTGTCGAGTTGCTGTACTCGAGATCTAGGACCCCTGTTGTCGACTTCTGTCCGTAAGATTTCACCGCTGCCTAGGATCCGCTGACACGCTTCCTCGTGGATCGATCCTGACTTCCCGCTGCTACATCAGGAGGAGGTCTTATAATTATTTGCAAGGGACGGAATCTGGTTTGCCTTAGTTTATTTACATTCTATTTTGCATACTCGATTTCCTCCTACAACAAATTGGCGCCGTTGCCAGGGAAGCTATCATTCGCGCCTTAGGTAGTTAAAATCTCACATTCTCTTTGAGTTTACTTTACAGGTGTATGCGCCGTTCTGGTCAACCACCTGAGTTTGACGGCTTAGACAACCCAGAACGTCTAATATAAGCCCACGCTAGACTGAAAAGAGCCATGGCTGCCGCAGAAACACAAGAGCAACTGATACAGAGGCTTACAAGGGAGCTAGCCGCAAAGGATACTAATATCGCCGCTGAAAGGGCAGCGAGGGAACAAGAAGCTGAGCGCGTAAGGCAAGCAGAAGCTGAGCTTGCCCAATATCCAACTACTGCAGAGGATTATATGCATCCAACGCTCGTCGTGCCTGAATCGGCGATTCTAATCCCTGAAAACTCTTATGAAATTCGCACTCAATTTCTTATAGAGCTTAAAAATAATGCTTTTTATGGCAAATTTAATGAGTGTCCTCTTGAGCATATTACCAATTTTTCTGACATGTGCCGTACTCTTGCTGAAGGTACAACTTTGGAATATATCAAGATGAAAGCTTTCCGCTGGTCTCTCGCTGGGCCTGCACTGAAGTGGCTTGAAGGGCTGAAACCAAGATCACTCACAACATGGGCCCAAGTAGAGCAAGAGTTTCTGAATAAATTCTTCCCACCCCCCAAAACAGCACTCCTACGCCAGAAAATCACCGCCTTCAAACAGAAGCCTGGAGAACCGCTGGCAAAAGCATGGGAACGCTATAAAGAACTGCTGCGATCTTGCCCTACTCATGGACAGCCACCCTACGTCATTCAGGAGATCTTCTTCAACTCTCTTGATTAAGTCACCAAGGACAGAATCAACCAGTATATTCGCTATGAGTATCTGATAATGCCGCCAGTTGACGCATGGGGTGTGCTAGACAAGCTCACCAATTATGACAACAAATATGGGTCTACTGCAAACTATGAGGAGAGCTCCTATGCCAGGCCGGCACCATCTATGCCACTCTATGAGCCAGCAAAGGAGATTGACCCAGATGTCAGGGAGCAGTTCTAAAGAGACCAGAATCGCAGGCTCCTAAAGCAAGTCAAATACTTATCTGTCAACCAGCCTTGCATCGAATGCGGATCACAGCGGCACACCACTACTGAGTGCCCACACACTGAGCAAGTCAGGATGGCAGAAACACACGAGGAGGCATCCTACGCAGGGGGTCCAAATCGCTACATGGGAGATCAAAGGTTCTATCAGCCACAGTGGAACCAAGGTCCCCCAAGGAATCCCCCACCCTACAGAGCTCTAGGGCATCCAGAAAGGGATCAAAAGAAGGACGATCTACAACTGATCCTTGATGAGATGCGCCGAAATCATGCACAGAACCTGCAGGCTACAAACACCATCAACAATCAGCTCCAGAACTTCAACACAAAATTTGGAGAACTGGATATCTGGAAAAGGGGAATAGAGACCCAGATGGGTTAAATCGCTGCACAGATCCCACGACCATCCGGACAGCTCCCTGGGCAAATAGAACCAAATCCTAAGGGGAAGACCGGATACGTCGCAGCTATCAAACTCAGAAGTGGGCATCAATTACACGAGCCAGAGGTCGGGAAACATCAAGACAAGGCAGAGCAGCAACTCGACATAGAGCAGACTCAACTCGATCTCGAGGAGACACTACTCGACCTCGACAAAAAGCTACTCGACCAAGCCCAGAAACCTAGCCCGGACTCCACTGCGCAGACCGGCAAATCAAGGTCGACCACCCCACTCGATCTCGAGGACCCCCTGGTCGAGATCGAGAAACAGCAAACTGAGGTCGAGGACGCTGCAGCACCTCCGACAGCTGATCTGGCTCCGAAGCAGAAAAAGCCACTGCCTTTCCCTTCAAAAGCACTGAAAGATCCCACTGCAGGTAGGTTTACCAGATTTGTTAATATGCTGCAAGAACTAAATGTTTCTATTCCTTTTACAGAAGCCTTGCAAGAGATGCCTGGATATGTCAAATTTCTGAAGGAAATCCTGAGTAAGAAGCGATCCATCTCAGAGATCGCAGGAGAATGCAAAGTACTCCACTTCCCTGAAAAGAGACCTGACCCTGGTAAGTTTTCTGTTACTGTGGGTTTTGGGCAATATAAATATGATTCTCTATGTGATTTAGGAGCAAGTGTGAGCATCATGCCTTTATCAATCTGGCGGAAGGTAAAGATAGGATGCATAGAGCCTGTGGATGCCAAACTATACATGGCAAACAATACAGTGGTCATCCCTACAGGTATAGTTGAGAATGTCCCCGTCCAGATTGGTAAATTCTTTGTTCCAGCAGATTTCCTTATCATAGACTGTGCTGAAGATCCTACTAGCCCTATTATTCTTGGTAGACCATTCTTAGCAACTGCATATGCCGGAATTAGTGTTAAGAATCGATCGCTCACCTTCACCATAGGCGATGAGGTTTTAGATTTGTCTTTTGGCCCTGCAAAGGAGGAAATTTCATGGCTGGAGGTGAAAAGCATCAGCAACCACGGGACCAAACAAACAGCGGAGGAAAGCGCCAGCACTGTACTCGAGGTCGACAAGAGCTCCTCGATCTCGACAGGCCGCCTACTCGATCTCGACAAGATTTTTTCGATGTCGACTTTCTCTATTGAGCCACTGACTTGCCCAGAGCCTAAGTATGGGGTCCCTGTACTCGAGGTCGACCAGCAGTACTCGACATCGACTAGCCCCAAGCCCAAAGATTTCCGTTTTGGGTCCGAAAAGGTAAGTTCAGGTATGAATTCTACTCCCCCTCAGTCCATAAAGAAATTTTTCAATAATTTAAGGGGAGGTAAGGCCTTGTGGCGAGAAAATCTGCGAAAGCTAAGGGCTGGAAGGAAGAAAAAGAAAGAGAAGGGAGATGATGCAAGCAACCACCTATCAGCCGAGCTTGCATACTACCATCAGGACCTAGATGATCCAGGAGAAGGGCCAAGCATAAGCGGGCCCCACACAAATGGTCCTTGAGCACAAACGGAGAAGTCGGCCTAGCGACTCTAAAATCTAGAGCATGTATATAAACTTTATGATTTTTTGGATCTTTTGAACTTTTTGGTTTTGGTTTTTGGTTTTGATTTTATGTCTTTTAGAATACTTCATGTGGATAGTCTTGTTCCTGTGTGCAATCTAACACTTTTAGGTCGGCAAGCATATAAAGGATCGCGAAAAGTGGAATAAGAATTCCCTGAAAAACAGTCAGAATCGACGAAGGCCAAGTCGACGACGACAAGAAGGAGCAGCCCAGACACTCGTCGATATCGAGTAGGCCAACTCGAGATCGACAAGCCCAGAAGCTCCCTGACTTCAGAAACTACTGGACACAGAAAGCTCCTCGAGATCGAGTACGCTGTACTCGAGATCGACAAGAAACTTTTCTCGACCTGCACTGATTCGTCACCCTCGATGTGTTATCTTGTGAGTTCCTTCCTTTACTCTTGTTTTTATTTAATTTTATACAGTGGGGACACTGTATATTTTAAGTATGGGGTAGGGGAAGGGCTCATTATCATTATTATATGTTTTAGTCTTGCCTTTTGGTTTTACATGGTGAAATTTTAAATTTTAAATTTTTATGTTATGCATTCATGTTTAAATTTTATGCATTTTAGTCTTTTCCATACTTTAGTCTTGTTTTTAGTTGCATAGAAAAAAAATAAAAAGAAAAAAAAATAGAAAATGTCGAAAAAAAAAAGAAAAAAATGCATGTTTAATTTTTACATGGTCTTAGTTTTTATACCCTAACTTAGATGTCCTATGATGATAAATAATGACTGACTTGATCATATAAATCCTATGGCGTGCTTGGAAGGTTTAGCCTAAGTCCTCAAAATGGTTTTTATGTGGATTGTGAACTTATGATGAAATTAAGCACATATGATCCTAAGCTAAAGGTTAAAATCCAACAAAAATTGTCCCAGTGAGAATTTCGGCTTTATAGGGAGAACATTAAAAATCCCTCTGCTTTCTTGAGTGTATTTACTCTTCCTATGCATCTCTAAATGTTGTGATAGTTATTCAAAACCAATGCATTTATATGTTTATGTGAATGAGAATTAAATGATGGAGGCACCTTTTAAGCCAGTTTTATCCTCTCTTTACCTACCCTGCATTATCCCTGCTTGAAGCCAGAACATTAGCCTGAGACTTTTATTGTGAACTCCACAAAATTATCCTTAGCCAAATTGAGCCTGACCCCCATTTGGGAATTAAGACTTAGAGTTGGTTGAAATAATGGTTTGTGGAAGAAATGAGCTTATGTTGGATTTCAAGTAGGAAGGATTTTTGGAATTTATTGAGATATGGGTTGGTTTTATATTTTTATCCTGCTATGCATATTATGTAAAAGGATTTTTGGCTCACCTTATAAATGCACCATTAAGTTCTATTTTATTTTCGTTCAAAAAAAAAAAGAGAAAAAGTACATATGTTTGTGAATAAAGTGCATGAGCCAAATTTACCTTATTTCTTTCATTATTTGCAAGATACATACTTTGGAGAGGTTGAGAAAGTTTGAAAGGTTACGTACTTCATTGAGATAAATTGGAGAGTTTGGTTGATGCATATGATTGAGAGTTATGGTTTGTTTGGTTGTGTTGGAGATTTAGGAGTCTTGATTCCCGAATTTTATTAAGCACCACATGGCCAAATAATTCCATACCCTTATATTTCTTACCAAGCCCCATTACAACCCCGTCGAATGGAATCTTCTTTGAAGACTTCTATTGAGCGAAGTCCTCCTGATAATTCTTGTTGCATTTTCGTAATTGGTTGCGAAGTGGATTTATATTGAAATTGCAATGTTTATGAGATTGTATATGGAATTGAGTTGAGAGATGATCTACATAGCCTAAACACATTCAGAGACTGAGTGTAAACACATTATTCCCGTGAGGTTGGATTTATATTGCCTATGCCTATGGATCGCTCATATATGTGTGATGACGTTAAATTCACTTGTCTTACATTGCTACTACTTGAGATGTTGCTTTTGACAAAGGCGAAGACTTGAAGGACGTGTTGTAGGTCTTGGTTATTGTTTGGTTATTGCTTAAGGACAAGCAAGTCTAAGTATGGGGTGATTTGATGTCTCCAAAGTAGCCATGTCTTTATGGATACTTTAGTTCCATATTCTTTACATTTTGCATATTTCAGGTTGGGAATATGTCGGATTTATGTAGTATATGCATATTTGTCAGAAATGGAGATCTACATAAGTTTCTGTTTAATATTGCAGAATATGGAGTCATTTCGGGAGAAAACCAAGAAGCAAGGACGGAGACCCAAGTCTACTCTATATCGACTAACTCTAGTCGATCTCGACGAGTCATGTATAGGCACCCGCACTGATCGAAGAGCCTATGTCGAGAAGCCGAAGACGAACAACCCGGCTCCAGCAACCTACTCAAGATCGAGTACCATTACTCGATGTCGACAAAGCTTCAAAGACAACCGGAGTCGAGAAGGCCACCCGAGGATGCCGAGGAGAGATAACCCGACCATGCCCGGACACCCAACTCGAGATCGAGGAGTTGTCCTCGAGATCGACAAAGCCGGGGAGCCTGTGTCCGAACACATCGAGAAGACTTGCCCGACCAGCCCAAGCAACACTAGTCGACGAGCCATCCTTACTCGATGTCGACAAGGGCACTCGAGATCGACCAAGCCTGTCGAGCACCAGCTAGCCGAGACGCCGAGCCACATCAGTCGACCAACAATCCTACTCGAGATCGAGTAGCCTTACTCGAGATCGAGGAAGCCTCGAGAAGCCGCGTAACGTGTTTTGCTCTATCCTACTCGGATTGGGATTACTTGAGGCCGAAGATTGCTGAGTCTATCCGAGATCTATCAACACCTATCCACATGAAGATACTTTAGCTTTTCGATTTAATTCCCTTTTTAGATTTAATTATGTTATTCAATTTATTTATCATTAAGCCTTTAGATATAGTTTTAGATAAAGATATAGATATTCTATCCTTGAATAGAAAGGATTAGAAGGCTATAAATAAAGCCCATGGGGCCGGTTTTTCAATCATTCAATCACACAGCAATTAGTAGGAGTAGTAGAGAGAAAGAGAGAGTGAGTGGCCAAGAGGAGTTGGTGAAGCGAGAGCGGAATTGGCTTCCTTTGGTTGTAAGCTCTATTTTATTTTATTAATGCAAGTTTATTTCCTTTTATTATTGATGTCTTTAATTATGATGAACTGCGAGTAGTCCACCCACTTCTGGGTTGGGGCGAGCCCGACGATAGCCCTGCATAATTGAGGTAAAGATCCGACTTTTATCAAGTTTTGAGCATCTACTATTGTTATGTGTTTATTACCCATCTAATGGAGGTCCATGCTAACAACTTGGATTGTAAACATAAAATCAGTAGAGACAATTAGGGTTTGTTGAAAGAGTTGTCTAATTATTGGAAAAGGCGAAAGCTTGTCCTTTGATGCGATTTACATGATTATCTGTTTTATCTCTGCCTTACGCATGGTTGGTTATCGTTGTTGCAAACCCTAATCTTGGAAGTCTTTTACATTAAGTTTAGTTCAAATCCCCAAAGCCTTTGCATTTATTTTCTTTCGTTTCAGTTTCTGTTTTCCTCGAGATCGACTAGCACTCCTCGATCTCGAGTTACTGATCTTCGACCCAGGTCGTTGTAGCTTCTGTGTGCAGGCAATCGACCAAGACAAGCCGACGTCGACGAAGACCCTACTCTATCTCGAGTAGCCTTAGTCGAGATCGACCACCACCCTGTGCTTGCTGCTGGGCTGTGTTCGACTGTCCGATCTTTTGTCGAGTTGCTGTACTCGAGATCTAGGACCCCTGTTGTCGACTTCTGTCCGTGAGATTTCACCGCTGCCTAGGATCCGCTGACACGCTTCCTCGTGGATCGATCCTGACTTCCCGCTGCTACATCAGGAGGAGGTCTTGTAATTATTTGCAAGGGACGGAATCTGGTTTGCCTTAGTTTATTTACATTCTATTTTGCATACTCGATTTCCTCCTACAACAGGAGGTAACCGGTGGTGAACTTTGTGCAACCGTGAAAGTGTTCTTCCGGAACGGAGTTCTTTTAAAGCAACTCAACCACACGGTGGTAAGCTTGATTCTGAAAAATGATGGGGCCAACCAAGTAAGTAACTTCTGTCCAATCTCTTGTTGTAATGTGGTTTATAAGGTGATATATAAAATCATTACTACTAGACTTGGATTATGTTTGGGTCACTTGATTGATAATGCTCAAGCGGCCTTTGTGCCGGAGAGATTAATGTCGGACAACATCTTCCTAGTTCAAGAACTTATCCGAAGGTATAATGTGCAAAGGGATACTCGTAGGTGCAAGCCTACGACTCCCTATCTATGAAGTTTCTTGAATTTGTTTTGCATAAGATTGATTTGCCTCCTATGTTTGTGAATTGAGTTATGGAACGTGTCTCATCTACTTCTTTTTCTATTGAAATCAATAATGAGATGCATGACCTATTTAAGGGGAAAACTGGAAAAGGGATCTCCGCCAAGAAGACCCCCCTATTTGTTATTGCTATGGATTTTTTCTCCAGGCTTGTGATGGCAGAAACTAGCAAACCGGGCTTCAATTTCCACCAAAATTGCGACAATGTTAGGCTTGCACACCTTGTGTTTGCCGATGACATTGTCATGTTTTCGCGTGGGGATGAAGGTTCGGTCAAGGTCTTGATGGGGTGCCTTCAAAAGTTCGAAAGGGTGCCCGACCTTAAGGTTAATAGGAGCAAATCGGCTATATTTTTAGCCTCAGTCCCTCAACATGAAGTTGTTGCGCTCAAAGAGATCACGCGCTTCAAAGATGGAGAGTTCCCATTCCGCTATTTAGGCGTGCCCATCAGCCCCCATGGGCTCCGAGTTGCACACTACACCCCTCTTTTGGAAAGCATTGGTAAGAAACTAAACTTTTGGTCGGGAAAACATCTTTCTTATGCAGGAAGAAGGGAGCTCATTGCATCAGTTATCCAAGGGATTGAAGGGTTTTAGGTATCGGTCTTACCTGTCCTCGAAGCCATTATTCGATCCCTTACAAGCCTTTGTCGATCTTTCCTTTGAAAGACCCCAAGAGTTAAATGGAGTAAGGTGTGCCTCCCCAAGCAAGAAGGAGGACCCGACCTCATAGATATCCAAAAATGGAACTTGGCTTTCATGACTAAGCATCTTTGGCGTATCTATGAGAGGAAGGATAGCATATGGGTGAGGTGGGTGCATCACAAGTACCTCACCGTGAGGAACGTTGAGAATTGGGAGGCGCATAGGAGGGACTCTCCTCTCATCAAGGCTCTTGTTGAGGTAAAAAATAAAATTTGCTCTACCTCTAACCTTGATGAGAAACTTGATGATTGGTGCAGTGAAGGCGAGTTCAAAGTCAAGAGAGCCTATGAGGAGCTTCGACAAAAGAAGGATAAAGTTCGGTGGCACAAAGAAGTTTGGGCGAAGGATAATACACCCAAGCATTGCTTCATCCTTTGGTTAGCGACTTTAGGTAAGCTTCCTACTCTTGATAGGTTATTTTTCATTGACACTAATCATTGTTGCAAGCTTTGTGATGATGAAGAGGTGATCGAAACCCGTGAGCACTTGTTCTTCGAGTGCCCTTACTCCAAGGAGATTTGGAGGAAAACCCGGGCTGTTTTTGGAATTCCGGAGGAGGTCAACACCTTGGCTAGAGGGCTTAGATGGTTGAGGAGGCAAAAGCAAAAGAAGAGTTGCAACATGAGGGCCAAAACCTGTGCATTTTTGGCAGCCATCTACTTCACTTGGCATGCTCAAAATGCCAAGATCCATGATGACAACCACATCCCGGTGGAAGTCGTGGCCAAGGTCATGGCTACCCATGTGTTTCGATTGCTCCACACTTCCTTCCCAACCCATGAAGTTGATAATATTTGATAAATTAGCCCCCCATGTTTTGGATGATGATTATTTCGATTGTTTTGCATGGTTTTGGGGTGTGTCCTTGGGCCTACGAGCCTTCGAAGCCTACGTGCTTCCGGGAACACTCCTTAGGGTTTCTATGGGTGTTTTGTGTCTTGGAAAGGTTGCGTCCCTTTAGAACAAACCCCTTTGGTGTTTTATTGGTGTGGTCTATCAGACCTGCGAGTCTTATGCACACCCTTGGTTGTTTTCTTAGTATTTTAGTATGTGTCTCAAAGACTTGTATGTTGGACGAAGCATACACCCATGACATTTTACGATGGTTATCTACCTTTCTGAGTCTAGGTTACGTCCTTGCTTTTGAAGGTGATAACTAAAGTTGTATGGCCTTTAAGACCCCCCATTCTTTCATTGAATTTACATACAAACCCCCCTTCACCCGGACTTAGTGCCCCGGGGAGAGGGGGGGGGGGGGGAGAGGGGGTTGAAAAAATAAATATGGTCTATTGATAAGATCAGTAGAGATCTCTTAGGTCATCCGCATTCGTGAGCCCAATCTCGGACCCTTAACCTACTTTTTCTCTGCCACCTCAGCTTAAAAACTCTATTCCAACTTAGGGCGTGTTTGGTAAAAAGGAGGTTTTTTAGGGGTTGGATATTTTTTAGAAGGTAGAGTTTATTTTGTGTATTATGGAGGTGTAGGAGGTGGATTTTTTTTTTAAAAAAAATAACCTTGTAAAAAACCTAATTGGTGTTTGGTGGGTATAAGGTGTTGGAGATATATTTATGGGGAAAACGACTGTAATGCCCTCACTTTTATTTCTTCTTCTCCTACCCATTGCCCTCTTTTTTTCTTTGTGAGGGTCGAACAAAAAGACGAGGAAGAAAACCCTAGGTCGTGTCTGCTGGCTGGCTGCTCCAAGGTAAGCATTCCTCCTCCTACCATTTCCGATTTTGACCCAAACAAGAGGTCATGATGCTGGTTCAAGGTGCCTGAATCGAACAGCTTGTGATTTGCGCTATTTTTCAGGAAGCATGCCACGTTGGAGCTTTGAATTTGGCTGCCCTTTTTTCCCAACCACCAGGTAACCTCCTTCGAGTCTTCGACTCCTCTCTCTTCTCTCTCAGGCAATGCACCAACTGCACCCTCCTTTAATCTCTCTCTGCATGCGTTGTGGTTGTTGATGTCTCTCAATTTGTTTGCTAATCTGTTCGTGTGTTATTGTCACCGATTGGAGTGGATAGTTGAAGTAAAAGTGTGAATTGAAGTTGCAGGACACTAAATTTGTCGATCTTTTCGTGTGTTATTGCTGATATGTTTGTCTCTCAATATGTTTGTTGATCTATTTGTGTGTTATGGAATAGTGATATATTGGTCGAGTGCAATCTTATTGGTGTAGACTTGTGCTTATAACTTGAGGATGCATTCCATATATTAGATGAAATGACTAAGAGAAAAACATGGGTCTATTTGATTTATTGTGTAAATTCTACTTCGTACAACTTCTTATGTCTTGTTTGCTTATGTGTTTTTCCCCATTAACTACTTCTTCTAGTTATGAGATTGTAAGCCTTTCATCATGATGCTCTACTCGATCCATAGACATTTAATCAGTACATGATTTATTTCTTATGTTTGGAGTCATATCTCAATGGCAATTGGATTTTAAAATATTTTTTATCGTTGTTTTGATGTTGGATTGTTGGGTGTTGGGACATTCTCGTTGATTTTTGACTTCGTATAAACTGTTGTTCACACTAATAGCTGCATTCTTGGCTTTGCTGAAATTGATGTTAACACTTTTGCAAGTGTTGGTCATGTGTGTTCGTAAGTCTTGATGGAGCATCACTTCGTTACGTTTCATTATATACCAATGACAAGGGAGGTCTCATATTTCTTGTATTTGGTGTATATGTTGGTTCCAATACAGCTTGTCACGGTCACCATGTCGTCAAGCAGCAAGCCCCCTCCGAAAGACAAGGACAATTCATTTGCGTGGTCTGACCAATTGGTGCGAAAGTTTCTGGATCTCATGCTCGCATATTAGCGCAAGTATGGTCGAGATCAACAATTTAGTTGGATTGAACATACTATCCAATTTGAGGAAGCTACCCGCAAGAAGTGTGGGAAAGAAACTCTAAAAAACAAGCATACTGTAATGAAAGAACAGTGGAGGGAATGGAAGCACTTGAAACATGGGGAGACCTGTCTTGCTTGGGACCCTGCTAGTGGGACAATCGCCGCAGATAAGGAGTGGTGGGTGAAGAAAATACAGGCGATTGAAGTATTGTTGGTTATATCTTTATAGTGATTGATTAAGTGAAATGCCATTTGTGATCTTGATGGGTTTTTTTTATAGAAATTATTTATTTTCTCAATTCCTCTTTTATCTATTTGCAACATGTACATGGTTTACAACTTTATAATAAAGATTTTTCTCTTTTATTCTCTAAATTGGCGTGTAATTTTACCTACATTCGGCAAGTTAGAATTGACATGAAAATGCATATATTACTCTACATTATTTGCCTATATACATTTGAAAGGGATACCATCAAATACAATTATTTTAGAAATGTTACATGTATACAATTATTTCGGAAATGCGTACATTATTCAACAAGTTAGAACTGACATGAAAATGCATACATTGTTCTCAATTCCTCTTTTATCTGTTTGCAACATGTACATGGTTTACAAATTTGTAATAATGATTTTTTCTCTTTTAGTTTTTTATCATCTTAGCTTAGTTTGTCCGCAGGAGAATGACAATTTCAAAAAATTCCAAAAGAGGGGAATCCCACCCGACCTAGAGGACATATGGGAGCAAATCTATGGAGGGAATGTTGCCACGGGGCAACATTGTGTGGCTCCCTCCATGGATGCGCCACCTCCACCGCCATCCTTAGCCGTCGGTGAGGCAATTGGGTGTGTTGACAGTCAACAGGTGGACACCGAATATGACTTGGGGGATGATTTTGATGAACTTACTGCTGAATTTGGTACTGGCGACGGAAGCTTGCAGAATACAATTCGCGGGATTAGCGCATTTGCTCCAGTCAACCCTACAGGAACCACCCCCTTGATTCCTATTGGATCCCCCCCCCATTGCTCCAACGGCCGGGCCAGATCTGCATGGGAAGAGAGTTGCAGGAGCCGCATCCACGCAGACAGCTAAAAAGAGATCTAACCGGCAATCCACATGATCGCCCCTCTACCAAAGACATGTCGAAGGGGTTGAGGAAACTCATAGCTATTCTGAAAGATGAAGAGTCGTCAAACAAACAAGAAGGACATACTCAGCGGGTTATGGACGTGCTTGCCACCATGGTTGATGAGGGTTTGCTCGAGGATGGCAGTCCGTTGTGGTGTTATGGAGTTGACGCCTTGATCAACAGTGAATGTGCCTCCATGTTCTTCCTCACGATGCCAAAAAACAGCTCGCGGCTTTCTTGGCTCCAGTGGCATTGTGAGAAGAATGGAGGGAAATCGTAGCCTGCTACCATGTGTGCCTTCGTCATGAATGTGTCTATATTGCGTGTTGCCAACATGTGTGCTATCTTATTGTGTCCTTATTGCCTCTATGGTTGAGTCTGTGTGAGACATCTTTGGGTTTGCCCATAATCTGTTTGTAGGTTGCTAATTGTCGTTGAACTCGTTGTCTGCATTTCAGAATTGTCTGCTACTTTGTTATGAGTTCTAAACTGCATTTCAGTGTTCTTGCAATGTTGCATGGATGTTGTTAAATGTCTCCATCACTAGAATTTATGCCTTCTCTATTATGGTGTTGTGAGTTAGAACAAGAGGGATGCACTCATGCCTTGTCATGTAGTTATTGCTTACCATGCCTGTTTGAGATTGCAGGGAGCTCAACATGGATGATGCAACTCCTACACGTGAACGGAAACGTCAGCGTAAACGAGCTATTATCATCTTGCTCCTCCTGCAACAACAATCACGTGTGATTGTCGAGCACTACTACAAGCATGTTGTTAAAGTCTCGTGCTACATCTCCACTTACACGGTGCTATGCGGGTGGATGACATCGTCAACCACGCCACCAATCTCAGATTAGTCCAAAACTTTCGTATGAGAAAATAGACATTCATTAGGTTTTGTGAAGTGCTAGAACATCGGTATGGATTGTGTGGTTCCCACAACGTCCATGTCATGGAAAAAGTTGCGATTTTCGTCAACACCATGGTGTGGGGCGAATCACAACGGAACACCTGCGAAAGATTCCAACGATCTCTATCGACGATTAGCGAATGGATAAGTGACGTGCTCGAGGCAATGGTTGGGCGTGGACGTGGCTTCAATGGCCTATGTCGGGATGTTATATGCCCATTTGACCCGACGTTTCGAGACGTCCCCCGACAAATACTAAACGACAACCGCTACAATCGATATTTTAAGGTATGTACTTGGAGTTAGATATATGCCTACACACGCTACACTTCTCGTTTCAAAATGATGAAATTCTCTTGAAAAATACATGTATTCTTTTTGCTGTATCAAGATCATGGTTGACATATTATTAATGTATTGAATCCCGAACCCCGGACTCATAACTTATGTTTTACTATTTCCCTTGTATTTAATAAATTATTCTATTTTTATTTATTTATTCATCTACTTATTTAATAATAATATATGTGTTAAAAAATAATTTTTTAATATTTGAAAAAGAACAAATGGGTATTATTTATTCGAAAAAAAAGTTTCTCAAAAAATACTTGAAAATAATTTTTTTATGAGTGTCTATGGGTATAAATTAAATTACATTTAAAAATAATTTGTCTTATTTTTTTTATATTTCAAAAAATACTGGAAAATCATTTTTAAAAAAAACACCCGCTGCCACGTGGCGCACTTCTATTGGACCACGTGGCAGCACAATATACTCCCTCCTCACTCTGTAGCCCACCTAACCTTTCTTCTCTCATAGGGCGTGTTTTCCTGCGGGGGGCTTTCTAAGGTGTGAAGATTATTTTTAAGGAGTGGAAAGGGTGGAGTCGTAGAGATATATTTTACGGGATAGAAAGGGTGGAGATTATTTTTGTAAAAATATCCATTGGTATTTGGATGGTTGGAGATTATTTTTTGATGAGATGTTGTGAAATACCATTTATACCCTTTGATATTAAAGGAGTAATAATGGGTTTGTCTTCTTCAATCGACACCACAGTAAAACACAGTTGAAGCCCGAAGCACACAGTCGCCAGCGAAATTGGAGCACTCACACACGGATCCGGTGCGACAACAACACTAGAGCAATAGCAAGGCAGTCGGCGACGAACCTCGGTTCAGATCCAAGCCCCACACCAGACGCGTTGAGGTCGAGCTTCGTGGACCTTTGTGATAGAAGTGCGAATCAGTACGGTCCGGTGGTGCTGGTGGTCGTCGGTGTTTGGAAGAAGCCCGGTGGTGCTGATGCTCGTCTCAGGTTGCCTTCGTCAAGCAGCAGCAATCGCCCTTGATAGATTACATAGGTCTTATATTGTATAGTGGGCCCAAAGGCCCAATACCTTGTAACCTATATATATCGTTGTCTAATGAATGAAACCCTCAGGGAGGACTTTACATCAATTCTATCATTTTACATGGTATCATAACCTTTTCTTTCTCACGGAACCCTAATTTGATCCTCCCGCCCCACCCCTCCTCTTACCGCCGCCGATCTCTCTCGTACCCTATCGTCCTTGCTTGGAAGAGATTCATCGTTCCCCCTCCGCCATCACCGTTCCGCTCTTCACCACCGCTACCGCACCACTGCCGTCTCGCGTGCCCAGCCGAATATGAATTTCCCTGCCTCCGTATTTGACTTTTGGAATTGATAAAGTCAACCCGAGTGTGATGCAATACGATCGGCGATTGAAGCAATTAATTAGCATTTGCTAATTCGGCAAATTAGCAAATTGCTCTCGCACAATTCCCATTGACGATCACCGACTTCGCAAGTCAACCTCAACGTTTGCAGTAGAAATCACGAAAAGAAAAAAAAAAGAGAAAAAAAATGTCCTCCTCCTCACACGACATTAGCTGCAACCGCGGCATATGCATCACCAGCAGCAACGTCCGTAGTTCTATGCAGCGGCCGCGACATACGTGGACTGGTGGCCCTCGTCCTTGGAACGCCGCCCCTCAATGGTCCCCGGTGCCTGGCTTCAACCCTCATTGGATGCACTTCGGCTCTCCTGCCCCTCGACATGCCGGTTCTCAGGCCTATCTGACATCGTCTGATCAAGGCTATGTTCCGCCTGCTGGACATCACGCCTTCTCCTCTATGCAGCCGACGTTTCCCGACTCTTCTTGGCACATGGACACTGGTGCCACCTCCCACATGACGAACTCCTCATTACCCCAAAGATTGTCAAAAACCTTATCTCTGTCCGTCGGTTCACTACTGACAATAACGTTTCTCGTGCATTTGATCCCTTCGGTTTCTCTGTGAACGATCTTACTACGGGGGTTACTCGCATGAGATGTAACAGCACCGGGGAGCTCTACCCTGTCACACCACCTCCTGCGTCATGTCAGTCGTGCCCAGTCGCCCTCTCGACATCATCGTCCAGCATGTGGCATGCACGCCTGGGCCAACCTAGTGCCGCCGTTCTAGATGTCCTCCGTTCTCAGAGTCTTGTCACCTATAATAAAGACCCACACTCCAGTTTATGCTCTTCCTGTCAGTTAGGCAAACATGCAAGACTGTCGTTCCAACAGTTTTTGAACTCCACCCGTGCTCCTTTTGATATCATTCATAGTGACATTTGGACATCTCTTGTGCCTAGCAAGGAGGGTCACAAGTACTACCTTTTGTTTCTTGATGATTACACTCATTTATTATGGGTCTTCCCGTTGCATTTCAAGTCTCAAGTGTTTCCTACCTTTGCCAAATTCCATGCTTACATCAAAACACAGTTTCATACCTCTATCAAATGTTTCCAATGTGACAATGGCCGCAAATTTGATAACAAAGACTTTCACACTTTCTTCAAAACACATGGGATCTTCTATCGCTTGTCTTGCCCCTATACTTCCCAGCAGAATGGCAAAAATGAACGAATCATTAGAACCATTACCAACAAGATGCGCTCTTGATGTCTCCAAAGTAGCCATGTCTTTATGCATATTTTAGTTCCATATTCTTTACATTTTGCATATTTCATATTAGGAATATATCGGATTTATGTAGTATATGTGTATTTGTCAGAAATGGAGATCTACATAAGTTTCTGTCTAATATTGCAGAATATGGAACCATTTCGGGGGAAAATCAAGAAGCGAGAACCAGAGCACAAAACTACTCAACATCGACAAGCCTTAGTCGATCTCGACAAGCCATGCCTAGATACCTGCCAGGATCGAGGAGCCTATGTCGAGAAGCTGAAGACGAAGAACCCGACTCCCGAACCTTCGTCGAGATCGAGTTAGGCTACTCGAGATCGACAAGATCTCGGAGACAACCCGGAGTCGAGGATAGCATGTCCGAGGAGACTGAGAGACTACCCGACCATGCCCGGACGCCCAACTCGAGATCGAGGAGTGTTCCTCGAGATCGACAAAGCCGAGGAGCCACACCCGGGCATATCGAGAAGATCTACCCGACGCTGCCGAGAAGACCCAGTCGATGAGTCACCCAACTCGATGTCGAGTAAGGGTCCTCGAGATCGACGAAGCCATTGAGCCATGACCGAGCAGCATCGAGCACCAGCTAGCCGAGACACTGAGTCAAGCCCAGTCGACCGACAATCCTACTCGAGATCGATGAGCCCTTTGTCGAGATCGAGGAGACTTCCAGAAACCGCGTTGCGTAACGCGGTTTGATCAATTCTACTCGGTGTGGGATTGCTTGGGCACGAAGATTGACAATTCTATCAAGATACATCATCTATCCACTTGAAGACTATTTAGATATAATTCCCTATTTTAGATTTAATTTCTTTGTTGCTTTTATTTATCTTCAAAAGTTTTAGATATAGTTTTAGATATAGATATAGATGTTTCTATCCTTGAATAGCAAGGAATAGAAGGCTATAAATAAAGCCTTAGGGGCTGAGCATTAGGCATCTTATTCCAATTCAATTTCAGTAGGAGAAGTAGTAGGAGAGAGAGAGAGAGAGAGAGTGAGTGACCAAGAGGAGTTGGTGAAGCGAGAGCGGAATTGGCTTCCTTTGGTTGTAAGCTCTATTTTATTTCATTAATGCAAGTTTATTTCCTTTTATTATTGATGTCTTTAATTATGATGAAGCGCGAGTAGTCCACCCACTTCTAGGGTTGGGGCGAGCCCGACGATAGCCATGCATAATTAAGGTAAAGATCCAACTTTTATCATGTTTTGAGCATCTACTACTTGTTATGTGTTTATTACCCATCTAATGGAGGTCCATGATAACAACTTGGATTGTAAACATAAAATCAGTAGAGACAATTAGGGTTTCTTGAAAGAGTTGTCTAATTGTTGGAAAAGGCGAAAGCTAGTCCTTTGATGCAAATTACATGATTATCTGTTTTATTCTTGGCTTATGTATGCTTGGTTATCGTTGTTGCAAACCCCAATCTTAGAAGTCCTTTTTTATACAGTTAGTTCGAAATCCCAAAGCATTTGTTTTTATTTCCTTTCGTTTTAGTTTCTGCCCTTACTCGAGATCGAATAGCACTCGTCGATCTCGACTACTGATTTTCGACCAAGGTCGTTGTAGCTTTTGTGTGCAGGCACTCGACAAGCCAAGCCGAAGTCGACCAAGACTCTACTCGATCTCGAGTAAGGCCTTGTCGAGATCGACTAGCCCTGTGCCTGTGACTGCTACGCTGTTCGACTGTCCGATCTTCTATCGAGTTGCTGTACTCGAGATCTTAGGACCCCTGTAGTCGACTTCCGTGAGATTTCACCGCTGCCTAAGATCCGCTGACACGCTTCCTCGTGGATCGATCCTGACTTCCCACTGCTGCATCGGGAGGAAGTCTTGTAATTATTTGCAAGGGACGGAATCTGGTTTGCTGTGATTATTTATATTTAATTTTGCATACTCGATTTCCTCCTATCAACAAATTGGCGCCGTTGCCGGGGAGGCTATCATTCGCGCCTTAGGTAGTTAAAATCTCACATTTTCTTTGAGTCACTTTACAGGTGTATGCGCCGTTCTGGTCAACCACATGAGTTTGACGGCTTAGACGAACCGGAACGCCTTCTACACATCAGAGCTAAACTGCAAAGAGTCATGGCGGCCGCAGAAACGCAAGAACAGCTGATTGCAAGGTTTACAAGGGAACTAGCCACAAAAGATGCTGCTATCACCGCTGAGAAAGCAGCAAGGGAGCAAGCGGAGGCTGAGCTTGCCCAGTACCCAACCACGGCTGAGGATTATATGCATCCAACTCTCGTCGTGCCTGAATCGGCGATTCTTATCCCTGAAAACTCTTTTGAAATTCGTACTCAATTTCTGATAGAGCTTAAAAATAATGCTTTTTATGGAAAATTTAATGAGTGTCCTCTTGAGCATATTACCAATTTTTCTGACATGTGCCGTACTCTTGCTGAAGGTACAACTTTGGAATATATCAAGATGAAAGCTTTCCGCTGGTCTCTCGCTGGGCCTGCACTGAAGTGGCTTGAAGGGCTTAAACCAAGATCACTCACAACATGGGCCCAAGTAGAGCAAGAGTTTCTGAATAAATTCTTCCCACCCCCCAAAACAGCACTCCTACGCCAGAAAATCATCGCCTTCAAACAGAAGCCTGGAGAACCGCTGGCAAAAGCATGGGAACGCTATAAAGAACTGCTGCGATCTTGCCCTACTCATGGACAGCCACCCTACGTCATTCAGGAGATCTTCTTCAACTCTCTTGATTAAGTCACCAAGGACAGAATCAACCAGTATATTCGCTATGAGTATCTGATAATGCCGCCAGTTGACGCATGGGGTGTGCTAGACAAGCTCACCAATTATAACAACAAATATGGGTCTACTGCAAACTATGAGGAGAGCTCCTATGCCAGGCCGGCACCATCTATGCCACTCTATGAGCCAGCAAAGGAGATTGACCCAGATGTCAGGGAGCAGTTCTACAGAGACCAGAATTGTAAGCTCCTCAAGCAAGTTAAATATCTATCTGTCAACCAGCCTTGCATAGAATGCGTATCACAGCGGCACACCACTACTGAGTGCCCACACACTGAGCAAGTCAGAATGGCAGAGACACATGAAGAGGCTGCCTACGCTGGGGGTCCAAATCGCTACATGGGAGATCAAAGGTTCTATCAGCCTCAGTGGAAGCAAGGTCCTCCTAGGAACCCCCCACTCTACAGAGCTCCAAGGTATCTAGAAAGGGATCAAAAGAAGGATGATCTGCAGCTGATCCTTGAGGAGATGCGTCGGAATCAGGGCACCATCAACAACCAGTTCCAGAACATCACTACAAAATTTGGAGAACTGGATATCTGGAAAAGAGGAATAGAAACCCAGATGGGTCAGATCGCTGCACAGATCCCACGACCATCCGGACAACTCCGTGGGCAAACAGAACCAAATCCTAAGGGAAAAACCGGACACGTCGCAGCTATCAAACTCAGAAGTGGGCATCAATTACACGAGCCAGAGGTCAAGAAACAGCAAGGCAAGGCGGAGCAGCAACTCGAGACAGAGCAAAGCCTACTCGATCTCGAAGAGAGCGTACTCGATCTCGACAAGCCACTACTCGACATAGACCAGAAGCTGAGATCGGACTCCACTGCGCAGCCCAACAATTCCAAGTCGACAACCCAAGTCGATCTCGAGGAGCCACTAGTCGAGATCGAGGAGAAAAATCTGGCCGAGGTCGACGACTCTGCAGCACCTCCGACAGCTGATCTAGCCCCGAAGCAGAAAAAGCCACTGCCTTTCCCTTCAAAAGCACAGAAAGATCCCACTGCAGGTAGGTTTACCAGATTTGTTAATATGCTACAAGAACTGAATGTTTTTATTCCTTTTACAGAAGCCCTGCAAGAGATGCCTGGATATGTCAAATTTCTAAAGGAAATCCTGAGCAAGAAGCGATCCATATCAGAGATCGCAGGCGAATGCAAAGTACTCCACTTCCCTGAAAAGAGACCTAACCCTGGTAAGTTTTCTGTTACTGCGTGTTTTGGGCAATATAAATATGATTCTCTGTGCGATTTAAGAGCAAGTGTGAGCATCATGCCTTTATCAATCTGGCGGAAGGTAAAGATAGGATGCATAGAGCCTGTGGATGCCAAACTATACATGGCAAACAATACAGTGGTCATCCCTACAGGTATAGTTGAGAATGTCCCCGTCCAGGTTGGTAAATTCTTTGTTCCAGCAGATTTCCTTATCATAGACTGTGCTGAAGATCCTACTAGCCCTATTATTCTTGGTAGACCATTCTTAGCAACTGCAGATGCCAGAATTAGTGTTAAGAATCGATCGCTCACCTTCACCATAGGCGATGAGGTTTTAGATTTCTCTTTTGGCCCTGCAAAAGAGGAAATTTCATGGCTGGAGGTGAAAAGCATCAGCAACCACGGGACCCAGCAAACAGCGGAGGAAAGCAAGAACACTGTACTCGAGGTCGACGAGACCAACTCGATCTCGACAAGCACTCTACTCGATCTCGACAAGACCTTGTCGAGGTTGACAACCTCTGCTGAGCCACTGACTTGCCCAGAACCTAAGTATGGGGTCCCTGTACTCGAGGTCGACCAGCCGTACTCGACATCGACCAGCCCCAGGCCCAAAGTTTTCTGTTTTGGGTCCGAAAAGGTATGTTCAGGTATGAATACTACTCCCCCTCAGTCCATAAAGAAATTTTTCAATAATTTAAGGGGAGGTAAGGCCCCGTGGCGAGAAAATCTGCGAAAGCTAAGGGCTGGAAAGAAGAAGAAGAAAGAGAAGGGAGATGATGCAAGTAACCCTCTGTCAGCTGAGCTTGCATACTACCATCAGGACCTAGATGATCCAGGAGAAGGGCCAAGCATGAGCGGGCCCCACACTAATGGTCCTTGAGCGCAAAAGGAGAAGTCGGCCTAGCGACTCTAAAATCTAGAGCATGTATATAAACTTTATGAATTTTTTGGGACTTTTTAGTTTTTGGTTTTTGTTCTTGGTTTTTGGTTTTATGTCTTTTAGAATACTTCCTGTGGATAGTCTTGTTTTTGCGTGCAATCTAACACTTTTAGGTCGGCAAGCAAATAAGGATCGCGAAAAGTGGAATAAAGAAGTCCCTGAAAAACAGTCAAAATCAACGAAGTCCAAGTCGACGACGACAAAGAGGAGCAGCCTAGACACTCGTCGATATCGAATAGGCCAACTCGAGATCGACAAAGCCCAGAATGCCCCTCGACTTCAGAAACCACTGGACGCAGAAAAGCTTCTCGAGATCGAGTACCCTGTACTCGAGATCGACAAGCCCATTTCCTCGACCTGCACGGATTTGCCCTCCTCGATATGTTATCCTGTGAGTTCCTTCCTTTACTCTTGTTTTTGTTTTATTTTATACAGTGGGGACACTGTAAATTTTAAGTATGGGGTGGGGGAAGGGCTCTCATATTTTACGTTAGTCTTGTTTCTTTTAGTTTTACATGGTGAAATTTTAATTTTAATGTTATGCATTCATATTTAAATTTTATGCATTTAAGTTTTTGTCATACTTTAGTCTTGTTTCTTTTTGCATAAGAGAAAAAAAATAAAAATAGAAAAAAAAAATAGAAAATGTCGAAAAAGAAAAAAAAAATGCATGTTTAATTTTTGCATTGTCTTACTTTGTATACCCTAACTTAGATGTCCTATGATGATAAATAATGACTGACTTGATCATATAAATCCTATGGCATGTTTGGAAGGTTTAGCCTAAGTCCTCGAAATTGTTTTTTATGTGGATTGTGAACTTGTGATGAAATTGAGCACATATGATCCTACACTAAAGGTTAAAATCCAACAAAAATTGTCCCAGTGAGAATTTTGGCCTTATAGGGAGAACATTAAAAATCCATCTGCTTTCTTGAGTGTATTTACTCTTCCTATGCATCTCTAAATATTGTGATAGTTATTCAAAGCCAATGCATTTATATGTTTATGTTGATAAGAATTAAATGATGGAGGCACCTTTTAAGCCAATTTTTCCTCTCTTTACCTACCCTGCATTATCCCTGCTTGAAGCCAGAACATTAGCCTGAGACTTTTATTGTGAACTCCATAAAAATATCCTTAGCCAAATTGAGCCTGACCCCCATTTGGGAATTAAGACTTAGAGTTGGTTGGAATGATGATTTGTGGAAAGAATAAGCTTATGTTGCATTTCAAGTAGGAAGGATTGTTGAAATTATTGAGATATGGGTTGGTTTTATATTTTTATCTTGCTATGCATACTATGTAAAAAGATTTTTGGCTCACCTTATAAATGCACCATTAGTTTTATTTTTTTTTCTTTCAAAAAAAAATCGAAAAAAAAAAGAGAAAAGCAAGAGAAAAAAATATATAGTTTGCAATTATGAATAAAGTGCATGAGCCAAATTTACCTTATTTCTTTCATTATTTGCAAGATACATACTTTGGAGAGGTTGAGAAAGTTTAAAAGGTTACGTACTTCATTGAGATAAATTGGAGAGTTTGGTTGATGCATGTGATTTAGAGTTATGGTTTGGTTGTGTTGGAGATTTAGGAGTCTTGATTCCCGAATTTTATTAAGCACCACATGGCCAAATAATTCCATACCTTATTATTTCTTACCAAGCCCCATTACAACCCCGCCGAATGGAATCTTCTTTGAAGACTTCTATTGAGCGAAGTCCTCCTGATAATTCTTGTTGCATTTTCATAATTGGTTGCGAAGTGGATACATATTTAAATTGCAATGTTTATGAGATTGTATATGGAATTGAGTTGAGAGTTGATCTTCATAGCCTAAACACATTTGAGAGTTGAGTGTAAACACATTATCCCGGTGAGGTTGGATTTATACTGCCTATGCCTATGGATCGCTCATATATGTGTGATGACGTTAAATTCACTTGTCTTACATTGCTACTAATTGAGATGTTGCTTTTGACAAAGGCGAAGACGCGAAGGATGTGTTGTAGGTTTGGGTTATTGTTTGGTTATTGCTTGAGGACAAGCAAGTCTAAGTATGAGGTGATTTGATGTCTCCAAAGTAGCCATGTCTTTATGCATATTTTAGTTCCATATTCTTTACATTTTGCATATTTCAGGTTAGGAATATATCGGATTTATGTAGTATATGCGTATTTGTCAGAAATGGAGATCTACATAAGTTTCTGTCTAATATTGCAGAATATGGAACCATTTCGGGGGAAAATCAAGAAGCGAGAACCAGAGCACAAAACTACTCGACATCGACAAGCCTTAGTCGATCTCGACAAGCCATGCCTAGACACCTTCCAGGATCGAGGAGCCTATGTCGAGAAGCTGAAGACGAAGAACCCGACTCCCGAACCTTCGTCGAGATCGAGTTAGGCTACTCGAGATCGACAAGATCTCGGAGACAACCCGGAGTCGAGGATAGCATGTCCGAGGAGACTGAGAGACTACCCGACCATGCCCGGACGCCCAACTCGAGATCGAGGAGTGTTCCTCGAGATCGACAAAGCCGAGGAGCCACACCCGGGCATATCGAGAAGATCTACCCGACGCTGCCGAGAAGACCCAGTCGATGAGTCACCCAACTCGATGTCGAGTAAGGGTCCTCGAGATCGACGAAGCCCTTGAGCCATGACCGAGCAGCATCGAGCACCAGCTAGCCGAGAAACCTAATCAAGCCCAGTCGACCGACAATCCTACTCGAGATCGATGAGCCCTTTGTCGAGATCGAGGAGACTTCCAGAAACCGCGTAACACGGTTTGATCAATTCTACTCGGTGTGGGATTGCTTGGGCCCGAAGATTGACGATTCTATCAAAATACATCATCTATCCACTTGAAGACTATTTAGATATAATTCCCTATTTTAGATTTAATTTCTTTGTTGCTTTTATTTATCTTCAAAAGTTTTAGATATAGTTTTAGATATAAATATAGATGTTTCTATCCTTGAATAGCAAGGAATAGAAGGCTATAAATAAAGCCTTAGGGGCTGAGCATTAGGCATCTTATTCCAATTCAATTTCAGTAGGAGAAGTAGTAGGAGAGAGAGAGAGAGAGAGAGTGAGTGACCAAGAGGAGTTGGTGAAGCGAGAGCGGAATTGGCTTCCTTTGGTTGTAAGCTCTATTTTATTTCATTAATGCAAGTTTATTTCCTTTTATTATTGATGTCTTTAATTATGATGAAGCGCGAGTAGTCCACCCACTTCTAGGGTTGGGGCGAGCCCGACGATAGCCATGCATAATTAAGGTAAAGATCCAACTTTTATCATGTTTTGAGCATCTACTACTTGTTATGTGTTTATTACCCATCTAATGGAGGTCCATGATAACAACTTGGATTGTAAACATAAAATCAGTAGAGACAATTAGGGTTTCTTGAAAGAGTTGTCTAATTGTTGGAAAAGGCGAAAGCTAGTCCTTTGATGCAAATTACATGATTATCTGTTTTATTCTTGGCTTATGTATGCTTGGTTATCGTTGTTGCAAACCCCAATCTTAGAAGTCCTTTTTTATACAGTTAGTTCGAAATCCCAAAGCATTTGTTTTTATTTCCTTTCGTTTTAGTTTCTGCCCTTACTCGAGATCGAATAGCACTCGTCGATCTCGACTACTGATTTTCGACCAAGGTCGTTGTAGCTTTTGTGTGCAGGCACTCAACAAGCCAAGCCGAAGTCGACCAAGACTCTACTCGATCTCGAGTAAGGCCTTGTCGAGATCGACTAGCCCTGTGCCTATGACTGCTACGCTGTTCGACTGTCCGATCTTCTGTCGAGTTGCTGTACTCGAGATCTAGGACCCCTGTAGTCGACTTCCGTGAGATTCCACCGCTGCCTAGGATCTGCTGACACGCTTCCTCGTGGATCAATCCTGACTTCCCACTGCTGCATTGGGAGGAAGTCTTGTAATTATTTGCAAGGGACGGAATCTGGTTTGTTGTGATTATTTATATTTAATTTTGCATACTCAATTTCCTCCTATCAACAGTTCTCTCCTCTTCCACACATCTATTCCCCTTCCCTATTGGTCTCACGCCTTATCCACCACATGCTATCTCCTAAACATTCTCCCATCTACTACCCTACACAATTGCTCACCAACTCAGACACTTTATTGCACCTTGCCTAGGTATGATCACCTACGTACCGTTGGATGCTTGTGCTTCCCAAATCAGTCCTCCACCGCCCCTCACAAGCTTCACACGCGCTCCACTCCTTGTGTCTTCCTTGGCTATCCATCTGATCATCGCGGTTACCTTTGCCTCGATGTAAAGACCCATAAGCTCATTCTGTCCCGTCATGTCACCTTTGATGAGTCCCGCTTTCCCTTTTCTTCTCATCCCTTCCCCTCTTCTACACCTCATGTGTCTCCGTCTGAGTTAGAGTTTTCATTCCCTCACTTTCTTCTTCCCCAGAGCTCTCCCGGTGCTCCTGCCTCTCCCCCTACACCACCACCACCACCACCTCCTACCACCAGATCGCACACCTGCAGCATCTTTGGTGTCTTCAGACCTCGTCAGATCGTCTCCATGAACACCACACATCACCCCGCCGCCTATTTCCCTACATCCTCTTAGATTGCCCCTTCGCCAGACCCGATGCCGCGGCCGCAACATCAACAAGTCGCGGGCTCTTTGCCGCGGCCGCAGCCTCTCCTGCCGTCCCCACCGAACCCCACTCCCCTCCTGCCTCAAACCCGACCTCCCTTTCCCCCATCCCCACCTCCCACAAAACAGCCCTCCTCGACCCGAATTGGCAGGTGGTTATGCTCGACGAATACAGGGCCCTTACAAGGAATGGTACTTGGGTTATGGTTCCTCGCCATCCTAAGGCGAACGTCATTCGCTGCATGTGGCTCTTCCGTCACAAGTTCCGCTCCGATGGGACTTTGGAGCGCTACAAAGCTCGCCTTGTGGTCAACGGTCGTTCTCAGTAGGCAGGTGTTGATTGTGATGAGACATTCAGTCCCGTGGTCAAGCCTGCCAATATCCGAGTGGTGTTGAGCTTAGCATTGTCGCAACATTGGGCCATTCATTAGCTGGATGTCAAGAACGCCTTTCTGCATGGTCATCTGAATGAGACAGTCTACATGTTTCAGCCGCCGGGGTTCACTGATACTGATCGTCCCAAGCACGTTTGTCTCCTGAAGCGCTCTCTGTATGGTCTGAAACCGGCCCCGCGGGCTTGGTTCCAGCGCTTTGCTTCTCATCTGCTTCGCTTGGGCTTTGTTGGCAGCCACTCAGATACGTCTCTGTTTATCTATCGAAGAGGCACAAACATGGCTTTTCTGCTACTATATGTCGACGACATCATCCTCACCGCCTCTTCTGATGCTCTTCGGACGTCTATTATTGCCCAGTTGAGCGCCGAGTTCGCCATGTCAGATCTGGGCCTGTTGTCTTACTTCTTGGGAGTCACTGTGCAGCGTCATGCGTCTGGGTTGTTTCTCTCTCAGAGTAAGTATGCTGCCGAAATTGTTGCTCGAGCCAAGATGAGCAACTGCAAGCCGGTTGCCACTATAGTGGATACCTCCAACAAGCTCAGTGCTCACTCTGGTCCTCTGTTTGATGATCTGGCGCTCTATCGGAGTCTCGCCGGTGCGTTGCAGTATCTTACGTTTACTCAGTCAGACATCAGTAACGTCGTTCAGCAGATTTGCATGTTTATGCATGCGCCCAGGGAGCCGCACTTCCAAGCCTTAAAGCGGATCATCCGGTACATCAACGGTACCCTCGAGCTGGGCACCACAATCACCCCTTCCTCTCGGCTTGACCTCGTTGCTTACACTGATGCGGGTTGGGGTGGTTGTCCTGACACACGTCGCTCCCCGTATGGCTACTGTGTCTTCCTCAACGACACCCTTGTGTCGTGGTCCGCGAAGCGACAGTCCGTGGTGTCTCGCTCTAGCGCCAAGGCAGAGTACAGAGGTGTCGCCAACGTTGTCTCTGAGTGCTCTTGGCTGCGCAATCTCCTTCTTGAGCTCCGCTGCCCTCTTCGGAAGGCCGCCCTGGTCTACACCGACAACGTCTCTGCCGTCTATCTGGCCAGCGACCCAGTCCAGCATCAGCGAACGAAGCACATTGAGCTCGATCTACACTTCGTTCAGGACAAGGTTGCTCTTGGACATGTTCGTGTTCTTCATGTCCCGTCCTCCTATGAGTACACTGATATCTTCCCCAAGGGTTTATCTCGGCAGTTGTTCCTCGATTTTCGGTCCAGTCTCACAGTACGGGACCCTCCACTTTCGACTGCGAGGGTTTGATAGATTACATAGTTCTTATATTGTATATTGGGCCCAAATGCCCAATACCTTGTAACCTATATATATCGTTATCTAATGAATAAAACCATCAGGGAGGACTTTACATCAATTCTATCATTCTACAACCCTTATCTCCTCGCTAATCCTTGTCCATGGCTAAGCGGACAACAGGGGCAAAAATGGATAGATGGGGATGGAAATCCACTCCACCTTCCCCTCCCAAGGTGGGAAATTAATTTCGACCATCTCCACCCCCTTCCACCCCGATCTGACGCCACCCCCACCCCTTCCATCCCAGAGCCAAACGCCTCAACATCTTCCACCCCCACCCGCTCCACCCCCTCCACCCTCTTCCACCCCCTAAATGAGGTGCTGGAAAACAGACCCTTATTGGGCCACGTAGCCCCATGAACCCAACTTTTACGGATTCATCTGCGCATACCTTTCGGCCCGGGTTCATGATTTTTTTTTTTGTCCGACCTAACACTCTCATGGGTCTCCGAGCTCACTACCGCGAGTGGCCTTAGGCCATGTTTATTCGTCTCCTTCTGCCACGTCATCCTAGCATCTCATTCTCACTTTTTCCCCTTTACATAAAGTCTAACGACAAGATGCCTTTCGTTTATTGTCAAGACGAGAATTACCTATTTGCGCTTAGATCCATTTCATTTTTTACAACATAATTATGGAATGGCCTGACACAAAAAATTTACCTATAGCCTAGTTTTTTTTTACAACTGCCCTCCTTCATCCTTCAACCCTTACTTCATCTTCAACCCATGAACAAAAACCTTCATCAACATCATTTGTAGATCTAGCCATTTTAGAGTGTTTTTTTTTTGCCAAAGTCTACACCAATCTAGCACAACAAATGTATGTTCTCTCATATAATGTAAAAACTTCGTTGATTTTGGATGATTCAACACGAAAAACGGGGGTTTTGAATGTTGACCAAAATAGTGAAAATCCAATTTTTTTCGATCGCTTTTGTGTTGTTTTTGGAGTGTTTTTGTGTGTTTTGTTGCTATAGTAGTCATAGGATGTTGGATTTGGAACATTGAATGCCAATGTAGGGTGATAGGAGTTGATTTTGGGGCGAATTTCAGTCCGAAAGTAGTCGGCAATCTGGGCTGAGAAAACTCTTAATACTCGGCTTTCTGGGCCGAGGAAAGAGATCGATGAACCTCGGCTAGATTACAGGAGGAAAAAGAATAAGCTCGACTGATCTAGTAGAGGAAAATGTTTTAGCTCGAGGTTTTGAGCCGAGGTAGAAAAATAAACTCGGCAACTAAATGTGAGGAAACAGATTGAGAAAGCAAAAGGACCAAATTCATAGACAATTTCTTTGATTTCTTCTATTGAATATTGATCACTTCAATAATGGATAAAACTACTGATCCTAAATATGAGTTGGATGTTTTGATATTAACCAATTCACGAGGTAATTTAATTGCGTGAATTTGCTGGGCCAATGTGAGAGTTACAACTTACAATGTGGAAAGATAAACCAAATCAATAAGCATTAAATTCTGCCTCAAGTTTTGATTAAGAAAGGGGGGGGGGGGGGGCTACGTAGTTTCATTTGAATGAGTCATATTTGATGCTTGACTTGACTTGAATGAGTTTCTTCATGAAGGAGGTTAAGTTTTGCCTTGTGAGGTTTGTGGAATGACCTGCAGGCAACAAGTAGTTGACAAATCTGCTGCAGGCATAGCTGATCGGGGCCTCGGGCCCAAATGGCCGCGACAGCAAATGCAAAGCAATTTAGCATTGCGAGTAAGGCGAAACTGTTTTGAAGGTACTGCTCTTATTTTTGTTTAGGATGCAGCATGAAAATGTGTTATTTACTATCATATGTAAGGATACAAGGGACATTACCAACCAGTTTAAACTCTGGCTTCTGATATGGACAATACAGAGTATATCTTAGTAATCTTACACTTAATCAGTATTGATGGGATTCATTCATTCATATGCTCAGTTGATGAAGTTTTTTTTCACCATGTATATCATGAAAATAGAAATAGAGTTAGATATCGAACATTTGTTTTTCCTTTGTTGGATGCAATGGCAAATGGGTTGAGGTGCCGCCTTGCCAGCTTTCAGTAGTATATTTAAGTGTAATTATAGCACACATTCGAATAATTTGTTTCAATAATCTTGCACTGGGCATATTTTGGTGTTTTCTCCTGTATTATTCAAATCTATTTGGACTACCCTTGTCCGTTGGTACAAGAACACATGGTGAGGAAGAGAACTGTATCATAATTTTCCCCATGAACCTGGTAGCATCAATCAATAGCTTCATTGAAAAAGCCCTTTGATAACTAATTGTTTCTTCATTAACTTCTCATCAGATGAGCCTCTACAATTTGGATAGAATGTCGTGAATAATCAGAGTAAACGACGAGAGGAGGATTCATGCTAGCCTCAAAAATCTGGGCCGAGTATTTATGTTAGACTCAAAGATCTCAGCCGAGTAAACACAAGAAACTCAACACATTTTTATGAGCTGAATTTATAGACTAAAAAATATGGGTCGAGTGTACATTATAAACTCAACAGTGTTAATTGAGATATATGCATAGGCTCATAAAATTGGGTTTAACTTAAAGATTTTTCTCTTGAAAAGAATTGTATATTCCAAACAGGGGCGGATCCTTTAAAGGACCAGGGGTGGCAGTCGCCCCCCCCCCCCCCTAATGAAAAGTGAAATTTAATATACATATCTCTCTCGTCGATAGCTTCGATTTGATATATTATAAGCTAAAATCCGATAACTGAGTAAAAAGTTATAAACGTTTCAAGACTGAAGCGATATAAATTATTTTTCACATCATTTACCAAATTAATACACTTCTATCATACTCATCATTTGTTAAACTTTAACTTAATACTATAATTAAACCCAAAAACTTCAAATATTGATGATTTTTTCGGGAAAAAATTAGAGATCAATTTTTCGCCCCCTTAACTAAACGCTTCAGGATCCGCCACTGATTCCAAATGTGGTGAAAACATAAAGATGTTTGTGTCATAGATATGTAAATATAATGTTATAATCAGAAATTGGTTCGAAATTGTATCATAGTGCGAAGATAGCTAAATGTATAAAATATTAGGACATACTATGTTTGTTTGGAATCGAGGTTGGTTGACGATGATTGCGCAGATATCCATGCATCAAATAACGCTCTGTACTTGTTGCCGAACTTCGGGGGTTGTTGATGTACTCTTGATAGTTCATCTCTTCTCCATAATTTTTTTCAAGGGTTTTAAACGTTGAGAATTCTTTATCAAGCGCTGCTTCAACCTTTTTGGGACCTACTTCCGCGTCTTCAATCAAGGTCCGCATAAATATGCGAGCCTCAACAAGATCTCATACATGTTGTTTATGTGCTTCAACATTTGTCACCATTTTTTCTTCACTGCACAATTAAATGAACCTATCTCATATGCCCCATTTATACTAATTCATCACCAAACCCTAATTTTTTTTCCCTAATTTCCCTCCATCAACCTCCTCCCGCGGATCCAATTTCCCTCTAAAATTTTATGGTGCCACTCATTCCATAAATCACGGGATCAGTTTTTGGAAGATATTTCCTTACAATAAGCTCGTGAAAAATAGCCGAGTTAAAGCATTAGTCTCGTTCATATTGACCGAGGTTTCATACTTTCCTCGGTGAAACTTGCCGAGCTAATAGCAAAGTCTCAATGAAATATGCCAAGTTGATAGAAAAGTCTCAAAGAACTTTGACGAGATATGCATCACGTCGAAACTCAAAAAAACAAATGTCAAAACCCACCAACCTCAATGTAAAAACCCAACAGCTACTCTCATCAATTGTTTTTCATTGCTTTCAACAAGATTCATGTAATTTTCAACACTTCGGTGTTGTTTTTTTTTGTCTCTCGATCCATTTCGTAATTATGTTGTAAAAAATAAAAAGAATCTCAACATAAATATCTAATTTTTATCTTAACAATAGACGAGTACCATCTTACCGTTAGACTCTCCTGGTGAAAAGTTGGAAGAGATTCACTCGAAATTCACACAAACTAGTTCGAAATTGTGGCGAATAAAAGAGCGCCTAGTCTTCACTCCTCGAGCATTTTGGCGGGAAAATATTGCACCGACTGTTTTCGCCTCGAAATTGTGGCGAATAACAAAAGTGCGCCTATTCCGGAGGTGGGAGAGTCCTTCCCCGGTTTTCTCATCCGAAATCCCTCCAACCCTACTCTCAAACCATAAATCCATCCGTTTGGTTCGTCAGCTTCGATCTCCTGTAATGGCGAGGGAGGACACGCAGTTCAGCGCTGCCAAGCGCGCCTACCGGAGTGCCAAGGAGATCGGCAATCGACGGGAGGAAGCGCGGTGGGCGAACGTCATCGGAGACATCTTGAAGAATCGTGGGGAGTACGTGGAGGCTCTCAAGTGGCTGAGGATCGATTTCAAGATTTCTTCGGATTCGCTCTCTGATAAGGATCTTCTCCCCTCTTGTCAGTCCATTGGTGAGATTTATCTCCGTCTCCAGGATTTCGAGAACGCCCTCCACTATCAGGTTTTCCGAATTCGGAATTTCATCTCCTTGCTGCTCTGTTTGCCTCATTTACTCCGTGCCTTGTTGTATGGGATTTTACTTTCCTTGGCTAGGCACAATCGGCTTATCGTAGCACTTAAAATGGGAAACTGAATTCTTATGTCGTTGTTAATGGATAACATACATGCTAATTTTCATCGAAGATCAGTTTTCCCCCCTTTTTACTTTGATCAACTTACCATTTCATGGAGAATACTTTGCTGAAGCTTCTTCTGAGTCAGTGCTGTATATTTGCCCTATATGTAAGCCAATTGTTCTGCGACTGCTGTAGAATTGAATTCTTAGGATGAATTGTGTGATTGAATTTTGTGAGTTGGAATTGGAATTCAAACTTGGAAACCCTAATTGGGTCCGGGTTGTGAAACACCTCCTTCTAGAGCGTTAGGAATTCTAAATCCTATTCCTTGGTTTAGAGAGTTAGAGGAGAGAGTGAGTGGATTTTCGAGTAGGATCATGCAACACATTGTGATTTTGATCTGTTTCTTGGTTCAAATTGTAAATCCATTATTTTGCTCACTATGAAAAACACTATTTATCCACCCCCCTCACAAATGGATCTCTGTTATCTATGTGCTCTACATACATATCATTATGTTGCTTGTTTTCTAAAGCAAGCCGAAATGATGTGTTCTTTGACATCTGGATATTTAACCTTTTAACTTCTCCTTTATATACAGAAAGAGCATTTAAGGCTAGCCAAAGAAGCAAATGACCTCGTTGAGCAGCAAAGAGCAAGCACCCAACTTGGGCGTACTTACCATGAAATGTTCATGAAATCTGACAGTGAACATTCTGCTATCCACAATGCTAAAAGATATTTCAATTCTTCTATGGGATATGCTAAAACACTGAAGGAAAACCCTCCATCTAACAAATCTTTTCTGAAGGAATATATTGATGCTCATAATAACATTGGGATGCTGGAAATGGACCTTGACAACTTGGAGGAAGCAGAGAAAGTCCTCACTAAAGGATTGCAGATCTGCGATGAAGAAGAGGTCAAGGATGATGATGATACGCGAAGCAGGCTTCATCACAACCTGGGAAGTGTTTACACAGAGCTCAGGATGTGGGACAAGGCTCGAGAACACATCAAGAAGGATATTTTGATTTGTAAACAAATAGGCCATCTGCAAGGGGAAGCAAAAGGCTATATTAACTATGGAGAATTACATTACCGGATTCAAAAGTATGAAGAGGCTTTGCGTAGCTATCAAAGAGCGCTTGATCTTGCCAAAACCATGGAAGATGAGAATGCTTTGACAAATCAAATATATGAAAATATCCGTATCGTAAATCAAGCCATTGAGGTGATGCGGGAAATCAAGAAGGAAGACCAGAACCTCAAAAGGTTGAAAAGGAAAATAAATGATGCTAGGGGCACCTCTAATCAGAGAAAATGTTTACTCAAGCAGATGTCATCCATTGACCTCCTGATTGATAAAGCAAGCATGATTTGTGCCTGGTCAAGAGTAAGCAACATTTTTTGTATTCTTTTGTGTTCAATCTGCATGTGTATATTGATAGAAATATTGAAATTGGCTATGCAATACTGCTTCAGATTTCGGCTGGTGATTTCACATGCAGATAATAGCTAATAACACTTTCACTTCAAAATGATATCCTTACCAATAAGCTACAATTTTATTTACGCTGCCTAGTGGAGCTACTAAATTGCATTTTGTGATGATTGTACAACAAATGATTGTAGGCTATTCAACTTTTGTGTTAATTTAAAAGAATTAACATTTTCTATTATTTAGTCCATTCTCTTAATAGAATTCTGGAGCGTAATTCTTAAATGGACACTCCACATTTTGTATGCATGGTGTCCAGTATGCCTATAACTGGATGGAATATGTTGAGGCCATATTTGCCTTTTTTCCTCTTATATTTTTTTTAACTTGTATTGATTATGTTCAGCACCGTGAATTTGCCAAAATGAAGAAGAGAATTGCTAATGAACTTTGTGACAAAGAGAAGCTAAGTGACTCTTACTTGGTGATTGGAGAGTCATACCAGAAGCTTAGGAAATTTGATAAAGCTTTGAAATGGAGCACAAAAAGTTTGGAGACTTACGAGTTGATTGGGAATCTAGAGGTATTCTTCATCATGTCCTTTAGCTATTTCTACAAGGTTTTGACTAACAGTACAAGCTTCATTCTAGCTCCATTACTTGCATCATGCTTCTTTATATGAGGTTGTTCAATCAGTAATAATATTTACTGATTTATCAAATGTTATTGATTTTGATTTAGTACTTGAATTATTATACAGTGTTGTTATCTTATCTGATTTTGGAACTGATTTAGTCTTATGCATTGCCAATGGTTGATACTAGGGACAATCACTGGCTAAAATTAATATTGGTGGTGTTTTGGACTCAGATGGTGATTGGATGGGTGCTTTAAAAGCATTTGAAGAAGGCTACAGGTGCATTACATCTTCTCATGGTTATTATGGACATGGTTTTCTGGAGCATGGATGTGTTTTCAAGGAACTTATCTTTTTATTGCTATCAAAGTTCTTTTACAATTTTCAAATGGAGTTTCAAACCTTATTTGTGGAATCTTGATGCTATTAGTGTAATACTGTGGGCATGATTAAGCTTGATTTTGTAATTTTTTTTATTAAAATCGAGCAGCAATTTTTTGGTTTTGCATGGTTGCTTTTTGATGAAATTTCTGAATTTCTTTTCCCTTTTTGTCATTCATGCTATACAGAGGACTTTGTTTTCTTATTGATATAGCATATTTATTTCATAATAGTGTTAATATTTTGAGTTGTATTGGCATAGGTCTTCTAGGTATTATTCCGTTCATTTTTTTGGTGAAGTTGGCTTCTTTCACTGTGCTTACATCCTTATGATTGGCTCAGAAACTTTCGAATATGTTTTCATTTTCAACATCTGAGTATTTTCATGTACTAGTATCTTATCAGATTACTCTCTCCTATGATTCATACATATAATAGTATCCTTCTGCTTGAATGTTTATGATAATGCAGGATTGCAGTTCAGGCAAGCTTGCCTTCTGCACAGCTTTCTGCGTTAGAGAATATGCATTACAGCCACACAATTAGATTTGGTAATGTTGAGGAAGGAAGGTATGATTTTCCTATTTATAACTTCACTATATTTGAGCTTTATTTATGCTTGTTGCCTGAGGATGTTGCTTTCTGCCATTTGTGCGCTTGCCACCCCCCTCCTTACTCGTAGCTAATTTTAATTTTGAACTGGACTGTACAAAGAGGTAATGTCATCAGAATTTCTATGTTTCTCTTTCCCAAAAATGCCTAATTCCTTGCACCAGTAGGGGTGCCTTCTCCCTGACCTATGAGCTTTATATAATAAAATAAATGGTACACCCTTCTTGCTTTTAAAACAAGATGCATACATGCCACCAGCTACCAACTCCACCTGAATTTGAAAGCTTAACATTTTAACTTCCAAAATGAACACATAAACCAAGACTGAAGTGTAATATTTACAGAGTGATGGACATAATATTAGAATGCTGCAGAGTTAACTTCTGTGAAACTGATAGGATTCATTTAGATGAGTCTAGTTTTTAAAGCCACATGATTTTCCAGGAGATTGCAGCTAGAAATTGACAACTTAAAGCAATTGAATGACGGCGAGCTTGGAATACAAAAGGTAGACCGAGATCGTTGCTCTGAAACAGAAACCGAGGGTAGTTACTGCATCTCTGGTCACAGGTCTGATGTGTCTGTATCGCCAGAGAGAACTAGAGATCGCCATACTGTAAAACCTGCTTCTGGCACAGAGGAATTAGAAGATGAGCCTTTGATTTCATTTCTCCGATCTAATAGTAAAGTTGCAAAACAGAACGCTGATTGTGTAGAAAGCATTGGAAGAGTATCCAGGATGTCTGAATCTTCCCCAAGATGCTCCTCTAAATCAATAAGCAATCCCCAAACATCTGCTGGTCGTAAGCGTGCTCGAATAGTACTATCTGATGATGAAGAGGAATTTTGCAATGACGTTAATTGCAGAAGAAGGCAAAATTCTGATCTAATTGAGGTTGTTGCTACTTCAAATGAAAGTAAATACACGACTTAACTCAGCTTCAATTCACTTTGATTCTGTTGTACTTCTGATTTTTGAGTTATTTTTTCTTGCTAAATGCAGATAAAGCTAAAGACGATTCAGGTTTGGCTTGTCAATGTCAGGTATTCCGATACGCCAAATATGTTTCTTCCTATCATCCACCATCTTTTTCATTATATTAAAAAAGTTTTACATTTTCCACTGGCAGGGTGTCTTGGTATTTCCTTCTAAAAATGATAGTAGTTTCTGCACTCCTGTGCCTCTTGAAGAGAGTGCCTGTTCCTATAAATCAAACAGTTCCAAAGAAGCTTTTCAAGACAGCACAAAGGTTAAATCTTCGAGCACTGATGAGGTTAAAATTTGAAATTTTATTATGTCATTTATGGTTATATCTTATTTTCTGAGAGAAGTTCTAAGCTAAGCTATTTCTACTTACTTTAGCATAAAGATTCTTGACAAAGAAAGTAAAAGGACTTCTGTAGGGGCCAGGGGGAGGAGCCTTGATTAGGGTCTTTGTCACTAAATCTGCTCATGCACAGTATATTTATTAGGTCTTAAATCCACCCCTAATACTTATAAAATGTGAAGCAACGCCTTCACAAAAAATTGCAACACGTGGCGTCATAAGAGCAAATGTATGGTGAGAGTAAAATAGACAATCTACTTTAATTTAAAAAAATTATTTCCTTTATTTTATATAACTTCCCACTATCTACCCCATTATCCCATACATATTTTTTAATAATAAATTATAATATCTAAATAAATTGAATATAAAATATTTATGGAAAAAATTATACATTAAATTATGTATTACAATATTATAATTTCAGGAAATATAAATTTCTCATATATATAAAAGTTAAGGCCATAGTTTAATTTAAATATATAAAAGCTTTTTTTTATCGCAATATAAAAAAGCTAAAAATATTTAGCTATTTGTAAAAAAAATAATTACCATGTGATTTATTTGCACGTACACACACATTCATATATATTTTTATATTGATTTATATATATGCTTTGTGTTTATAATAATTTATCATATGATTTATTGTTTTTATAGTATTACAATATCAAAACATAAATTTATATATAATGATAGATATATATCTTCGTGCAAAATATTTAATGAATTCTGTGTATTACACACAAGTATTAAACTAGTTGCATATGATATTTAGCAACTTTATCCTGCATATACTTGCACTGCATTCCTAATTGTCAACATGAGATTACTATGTTGAGCTAAAAAAGGGGGTTGGTCCTCGATCCAACCCCCTTTTTTATATTTAAAAGGGGCTACTATGTGATCATCTTTGTCAATCAATCCAAAACCTCTTTATTGAAGTATCCTTCAACTAAGTTGAGTGTGAGATTCTTGCACTTCGACTTTGGAGATCCTCTGATCCTATCACATTGCAGGTCTAAGTCAAAGTAGTCTAAATGCAACCTACTTTATTGTTCTTATCTAGTACCTGTCCTGCATGTTTTATGCTATTTCCGCTTAATATTCTGGCTGTTCTTTATTTCTCTTTTCGGGTAATTCAATTTAATGTCTTCTGTTTATTTCTAGTTGCAGAGCTGCTTAAAAATCAAAGTTGAAGATGTTTTTGTATCAATTGATGCCAAGACATGTATGATTGGCGATGAACTGAACATTGAGGCCTTAAAGGTTCAAGCGGCATGTTTATACTATCTTCAGCTGCCTGTAGGGAAGAGATCAAATGGTAGGAAACTAAAAATGGATAAAACTGTAAGAAATGTGAGAACTGGGATTGCAAATTATGAGATGGATATATCTATTCTTAACAATTGATGAACTCTAGGCCATTAATCCTTGCTATATGAAACTTGCAGACTTTATCTTATGTACCTGATAAGATAATCCTTTTCATATATTGTGCTATTAACCACAAGTCCACAACGGACCTTGGCATTTATGCTTTTTTTTAACTGAAAGCATCAAGATCTGCACTGACTGATGATCATTTTGTCTTACTATGTTAATGATCAAGTACTATTTATATAGAATTATAGACATTGTCAGATCCTTCTGAACCCTAAGCATTTCTTTTTAAAAATCTATTATGATGAGTTATTTATTCAACTGACAGATAAAAAAAATGTTTGGTTAGGACTTCTGCCTGTCATTGGACAACTAAAATGTGATGGGCGAGATCTCACAACTACTGAAGCTGTTAAGAGCAGCAAGAGTATCAATGAAAGGAAAGATTTGATTGAAGCATCAATTAGTGGTATGCAGTGTGCATGACTTTTGTTTATATTAATATTTTTATATATCTAACATTCATTCTTGTCTTAATTATGCTCCAACAAGCAATTGTCATATATCAAATTTTCTCCATGTTTAGTTGTAGCAAAGTTTAGTGCATTTTTGACATAAAAATGCAAAGTTAATGTTATTATCCTTTTTAACCATCAACTGTTCTCAACTCTTGAGCCAATTACTTCATACATTGTTAAATACTGAAAGTTCGGCCGATGGCCCGATATAGTAGTCCACACAGAAGATGTTGTCTTTATATATAGCTATATATTGATGTTGATGGTACCTTTATGGCTCATCTAATAATAAAATCATACTTGTCGATATTCCAGGGAAAGCTTCACTACTACTTAACCCATCCTTGAGTTTCTTTCTTTCCTTTTTAGCACAAAATATCCAGTCATTAGATGTGAATATTAGTTGGAATTTTCCCAAATAAACAGTTAATGTAGTGATATGATTGGAATTAACCAGCTCAACACTTTATCTCTTGCTAAGCACTGTACTTAAAATGCACTTCGTAATTTTTGTTTGTTTCAACAAGAAAGTTTTTAAATTAAGAATGCCCTACAGCTTTTAAAGCTTAATTCTTTAAGGTAATCTGATGTACAACAATATTTTTCCATTTGCTGTGTTCTTTGCTATTTTGTCATGGATATCTTGTGTTTCTATGTGATTAGTTATTTCATTGCAAACTTACATCAAATTTTATTAACACAGCATGGGTGAAGAAGCGAATTATTAAGTCATACACTGAATGTTGCGGTAGATTATCTGAGCCGCCCAATATGAAGTTGCTCAAGAAATTGTACAACTTTGATGTAAGAATGAGTTCCTTGAAGAACAGTTGCATCTATTATTAGGAATCTTTTGGTTCATCTGTTATAAGAATTATAATAAATTTTTATTCTTATTGCCTATCATCCCTTTCTTTTTCGTATTCAGGTCTCAGAGGATGAAGTCATCGTTTCTAACTGTGAACTTCAGGATTTGTCAGTGCTTCCTCTATTGGATGCATTGCAGGGTGACAACACAATAGCTACATTAGATCTATCTCACAATATGCTAGGTATGAGGACTGGTTGCTTTTCCATGCATGTATCTCTGCTTTCAACATACTCTTGTTAACTATCTAGCATTTTGCTTGGCATCATTTGTTTGCTGAATTCAGGTAATGGAACGATGGAGAAACTTAAACAAGTACTGACACTCTCTAATCAGAAGTATGGCGGCTTTACACTCGATTTGCACTGCAATCTATTTGGTCCGACTTCTTTATTTCAGGTTTTAAATCTACTCAGTTTACTTGTTAAGCATTGAATAAACAAGTTCTTTCGGGACAACAGTAGGCAATTAGCAGAAAATATTTTTTTTTAACTCCCCAAGTTTGCACTCTTGAATATTCAAACCCTGAATAAAATTTTAGCATATCTTGGTTTTGATTTGGATCTTAATATGATCTGCTCTCCAGATTTGTGAATGCCCTGTTCTACTTAATCGTCTGGAAGTGCTAAATATTTCTGGAAACCGCCTAACTGATGCCTGTGGGTCATACCTGTCCACTATTTTGTCAAATTGCAAAGGTATGTCTGTCCCTCTTATTTTCTACGATATGAATTTTGGGACAGAACAAAATGAAGCCTCAGCAACATAGTTATAGGAAATAATGCAATTCTAAGGTTAAATTGCTCAAATTTTCCTGTACATCTTTATTCTTATCTTTATGCAAGTGTTAAACTTTTATTTTGCCTTTCAGCTTTGTATAGTCTTAATATAGAACGTTGTTGCATCACAACCAGAACAATTCAGAAGGTCTGTGATGCTTTGGATTCAAACTTAGTTCTGTCACACCTTTCAATAGGTAATGGCTCAAATTGAGGTTCATTACATTCGTTACATGAGTCCACATAATTTTAAAATTCCCTCATCTTTTTATCGTACTGCTTTGGACAGGGTATAACAACCCAATATCTGGAAATACTATAGCTAGTTTATTGGCTAAACTTTCTACACTGGAAAGGTTAATATATTATCCAAGTCTTTTCAATTTGTCCCAGTTTTAGATTTTGATTTGAAAAGAGAGACGTAACTGTTGACGTTCTATTGATTTATCGTTACTGTTGATTTTTCCTTCAGATTTTCTGAATTAAGTCTTAGTGGCTTGAAGCTCAACAAACCTACCATTGGTGGTGTTTGCCAATTTCTCAGATCTTCAAGCTTGTCAGGCCTTTCTCTTGGGGCTACAAGCATTGGATGCGTGAGTTGTTCATATCAGTAGCTGTCAGGTAGCCTTCGTTGGCATTGGTTTCCTCACTTTGGCTATTGATTCGTGTAGGATGAAGCATCGCAGTTGACAGAATCTCTGTTCTCTGGCACTCAAGACCTGCTCAAGCTTGACTTGTCATGTTGTGGATTAACGCCTAGATACTTAGACGTAAAGAAAACTTATGTTTTAGCGTTAGCTGGTATTCTGGAGCTGAATCTTGGGGGGAATTCGATGGGACCAGAGGTTTGTGTCCGTTTTTGATATCAAACCGTTTCATTTACCAATCCTACAACTATCCCTACGTGCAAGCAAGCTCCTGTTTAAAAATCATTTCAAGCAACTATCCCTACTTGTAAGCTTAAAAATCATTTGAAGGAGGTTCCTGTTTCTCTGATATGGTTTCTCATAGTTATATGAACTAGCTTCTTAGACAAGCCATCATTGTTTATGTAATTCAAGTATCTTCCAGAAGGAAGGACTAACTTTCTCTTTGATGGAATTATCCCTCGCAAAATTTGAAACCTACTATCCTAGTAAGGCTAGTAAGTAATGATTGTTTCCTCAACAGCATACCCAATTTCATTAAAATTTCTACATGATCATTTCATCAAATGTGGTTTATGTAGTTTCAATTTTTTTTTTATCATTGATCCCTACATTCTGACTGCAAGTGTGGTTTGCAGGGAGGAAGTGCATTAGCTTCTGTACTGATGAACGGTTCATGTTGTATCAAAGTTTTGACACTTGACAAATGTCATCTCAGTCTGTCAGGAGTAGTTCGCATAATTAATGCACTTGCAGGTTGGAAGTCCTAGACCCCTACAATTTACACTTTTAATGTTTTTTGGAGACACATGTTACCTTCTGACTTATAATCCTATATTTCCTTGAAGAGAATGACTCGGTTGAGGAACTCAATCTTGGGGGAAATGTGATGCAAGAAGAATGTGAATCACTAAAATGTGAAAGCACATTTAGAGATAGTTTGCCTGCTCCAGTACAACCGTATCTTAAGCTTGATGATCTGAAAATTGATAATGGTCAGCCAGAGCAGCCTGGATTAGACACTATGCATGAAGATCAGCTAGAAGTTGCTGATAGTGATGACGATGCAATCATGCCAGGAATCAATGACCCGTGCCCAAATCAGAGGCCATTCCATTTGGATTGTTCAACTAGCCTAGCTTTTCAGGAGCTGTTAAAAGCCATTGTCAATGCAAAGCATCTGAGATTACTGGATCTCAGCAACAATGGATTCACGGGTCACCTTGTGGACGAGTTATATAATGCATGGTCATCAAGCTCAAGATCTGGTATGGCTTACAGGCATTGGAATGATCAGTTACTCCACCTCTCTGTTCATGGGAAGCTCTGTTGCGGCATAAAGCCTTGTTGTCGAAGGGATTGATTCTCCGGATGAAACTAAAGTTTCTTTAGGGAATCCTGCAATGACGAAAAAATACCCACAGCTATGTATTCTAAGGCAACAATGAGCAAGTTAGAATGCTAGTGTATAAATAATTTATAATGTGAATATAGCTGTTGTTTCTATGTCTGTCTTGATAGTTTGTAAACACATTGAAAATTCTGCTGTATTGGAGTGTTTTATGACTCGTTGATCTCTTTCCTGAATGATGTAAATTAGTTCCATTTCAGGGATAATTTGTTCAAACTCTCAGTGGCATGAAGAAGAAAGACTTGGCTGTCTTTGTTTAGTACTTACTAGTGTGAGTCCCGTGTCAGACACGGGTACTTGTTTAAAATTTTGAGTTACATTCTAAATTTCTAATATAAGTATTTTTATGATATGTTAAAAAATGCACAATAGAATTTGATCATGTATGGAAATGATGGAATAATACAAACAAAAATAATGGTTTGTTGAAAAATTTATTTATAATTTCTTAATCAAATAATTTGTCAATAATAATAAAGAGAAATACTAATCTAATGTAAAATGACAATTGATTATGGATTTTTATAATGTGCTCATGAACATACAATTAGAACATAAAAATGAAGAAAAATCATAGGCTTGTACTCTGCATGAAAATCTAGGGGCTAATTCATTTAAAATAAAAGTAAAGACATTTATTTAAAATAAACAAATAAATATATGAGGCTTATTAATAAAATTTTAAATATTTTTATTTTCAAAAATATTTATTTATTTATAATATTATAAATTGGAAATGAATTATAGAAAAAAAGTATATCATATAGTTTTATTCCTTAATTATATCATTCATTTTATTTTTATTAATTAACTAAATAACTTGATAATGAGGTTAGTGGGGTGGTTAGTGGGGTTAGTGAGATGTAATTAAGAGTTGGTTATTAGAGATGATTATCTGCCATGTGGTGCCAAGTAGGTTTTAAGTGGAAAAGAATTGAAGTTAGAAATGACGTGACATGCTCTAAGTTCTGACATGTGGATCCGAGCCTTCTCATATCGCCACCTAAGATTGTCTTGCTCCTGCTTTTATAATTAGTATAGATTTAATATCATAAGGTCTATCGGCAACACCCATTTTGTCTATTGACAAGATGAATTATAAACAATTACGTTCGGTTTCTTTTTATTTTTTTACAAATAAATTATGTTTTTACCCAAAAAAAAAACTCGTGTTACCTTGTTTTAGTCTATGCTACTGTGCTCATTCAACAACTCTCTTGCAAGTTGCAACATCTCATCAAACCACCATGCCATAAGCTCCTTCAACAACCGCCTCTCTTTCGATCTTGGTGATTTTGGCGATTTTTTTTGATAGAATTTACACCGATCTATTAATATAAAGATATGATATCGCATATAATCTCAATCTCGTTGAGCAAATAACATCAACTTGGTGAAGTTCATTGAGGCTATGGCATATACTCGATGAAGTTCGTCGAGGCTATGACATATACCCGATGAAGTTCACCAAGGCTATGACATATACTCGGTGAAGTTCGTCGAAGCTATAACATCAACGTCGAAAACACAAAAAATTTATTGAAACCCCCCAAACGGAAAAATCCAAAACAAATTCTAAATATTGTTTTTCGTCTCATTTCATTATTTTTTTCAAATGAAAAGGATTACATTGCAATGTCTTTATTCATCTTGCTAATAGACGAAAGCCGTCTTTCCAATAGACTTCCTCTCCACTTTATCAATAGCACCCCAAAACCCATGTCATTTCCTACTAATTCAATTTACAAATATACCTCTCTCCAATAATTATTTTCATTATCAATTATATTATTATATTCATTTATTATTATTAAATTAATATTTCAAATATTACATAGTATTTTATTCCAAAAAAACATCTTCTTATATTTATAATTCTTACTATTGAAAAATAATTAAAAATATTTTTTGGGTATTATTATACATAATTGTATACAAAAACAATAATTTTTTTTGAAATATGATCAAACATATTCGAAATGGATGTCTATGGGTAAAGAAAAATGAATATAGTACTCCGTATTGTGGTATTTTTTTCATTTTTTATTTTTACATTTTCATTGTCGAAAATTAGATTTTCGACATTTTAATTGTGTTACCCATCTCTGATCATGACCATCCAAATGGCGACACACGACCTTCATCCAGCCAGACAACTCTACAACCATTGAAGAAATGACACGTAGCTTGCAACATCATACTTTGCAGCAGCCCATGAACAACTTTCCTTGACATATGCCCACTTGCCTCTCCCAAGTATCGATACTTGCTTAGTATCGGCCAAGTATCCCTCCTTTCTCTTTCTCTATTTTTTTATTATGAAATATTACAAGTATCCCTACGGTATTTGGGTGATAAATATGCTCTTACTGCACATACATACTCCACTCAATTTACTTGTTGTGACCTAGACATACAAAAAACTTTGAGGGTATCCTCCTTCGGGAGCCCCACCTCTCATCCAGGAGTCCAACCTATCATGCAAGGAGTCTCGAACCACTGCCTTCGACTCTCCATCTTGCCACCGATGGTCTTTGTCGGCGGCCTAAAACTCCTCTCTCCCTAGTTTTTCTAGCGAGACGGTGCCTGAATCTCGGATCCCTCCTTGGGTCTCCTCTTCCCCCTCCCCCCCGCCCAGATTCATCCTTCAATTTGGGATTTGGGCGAGTTGGGGCTCGATCTTTTGGGATTTCGGATTCCGCATGCAATCGTCTTTCTCGGGGGTGGGTTTTGGCTCACCTCCTTCGCCTTCTCCACCGTTGGGGTTCTGATTCGCCTTCTTTGAGCTTCCGCTCGTCGGCCTTGGCGACCATCCGGTGGTTCCCCTCTTCCTTTGGCCCCCTCTCTTAAAACTGAATCGATTAATCCGTGATTCGTTTAGCGATTGTCATCGAATTTTCTCTTTGATGGGCGGGGTGTTCCGATGGGCTTCTACAACATCCGCTTGACCCTCCTCATGCAAACCCAATTCTAAATCATTCAATCTTCGGTTCGGGCTGTGGAGTTGGCGTCGCCCTGGTGTTGCTCGCCATTTGCCGGCTCCTGATTTGGGTCTCGATTCTCCGGGTTTTGCCGACGTTGGCCTGTTGCTACTGGTCCGCTGTCCGAGTGGGGGTGATGGTGACATTGCCTATCATCCTCGGCTGTCAGTGATGGCCTGACAAAAACCCTTGACGTGTAAGGTGCAAGCTTGCCCTTGCACGCCAAGCACCCCCCCCCCCCACCTCCCCCCCAAAAGACCTTTTGGTCCTTCGGGCTCAAGGGTGTTGAAAATGATAATAACAAAATTATTTTAACTCTCGTATTTATAAATAATTCTTTTATGACTTTTATATATGTTTATAAATAATTCTCTTCGCGGTTGGTAGCCCGCTGGCTACCAACCGCCGCCCGACGTCTGGCCATCTCCCTGCTCTGCCCCCTCCAAGTCCCCCCCCCCTCTCTCTCTCCTCTCACTAGCCCTCTCCCTCTCCCTCCGTTTCAGCCCGCAGCCCCGACCATCCCTGTTACTCTTCACCTCTTCCCCGACCTTTCTCCCTAACCCGACCATTACCCTCACCCACCTGCCGGCGTCGTGGTTTGTCACTCTTGCCCTATCTCTCTCTGATCCACTCCTCCTCCTCCTCCCTAGTCCCAAGCCCTAACAGACATCGTCCCTGAACCCCAACCGGTTTAGCCCCAAATCCCAACCCCTCTCTTGCCAACCCAATTCCAGCCTCTAGCAGCCTAAACCCAACCTCCATTGGACCAAAACCCAACCCAATCTAATCCCGACCCTTCCATCCCCGACCACAGCCCCTTCCATCGCCGACCTTAGGACGTTCCCGACCCCAACCCCAATCCTAGCCGACCACAACCCCTTGTCCGTGGTCCAATCCCGACTCACAACGGCTTCTATGTGCGCTTGGGCATCGCAGGTGCGGCCTAAGGGTTTGGCCTCAGTGCGTGTGAAGGGATAGCCTCTTCGTCCCCGTGATCGGGGTGCGGTACCATCTTTCCTTACCCTTCCTATACTTCAAGTTGTTTTCTTTTGATCCGCTTCGTTGTCCAAGTATAATTATATTTTTATAAGGTCTGTCCCGTGCATTTTGGTGGATTGGCTATTGTTTTCTTTTGGCTATTGTTTCGTTTAGCTGGATCTTGTGTTCTTTTATGATCTTATTTCTTTTGGCTATTATCTGGCTCAGTTCGTTTATTTTATTTAGTGCATGATTTATTTTTCATTTAGATTCCTTAGTTTTCTCGCATTCTTTTATCCGCGATTCTCTTTTCCGTTGTCTATATTTTATCTATACCGTTGAGCGTACCATTGGGTGCACTGTTTATTGTGCCTCTTTGCATTGGCCTGCATAGTTAGATTGTTTGCCCTTGCTCTCTTGTTTGTGTGCTCATCTTGGTTTCAGTTTTGAGCAGTGGGTTGCTTTTATTAGCTTTCTTTCTGCCCTTACTTTGTATTTTTGTAGCTCCATTTGTGCCTTGGCCGAGTGTTGTGCTAGTGTGTTGCTTCCTCTCTTTGTCTTTTGTCATACTTATGTGATTTTCCTTTCCTGGTCTTTTATCTGCTTGCTGGGTACGTATGCCTCGTCCAGTGGTCTCTTTTCCGGTTCAAGGGGTTTCGCAACCTCGTGGTTCACATCAAGGTCAGGCAGGGCGCTCTCAGCCTAAGACTTCCTCTATACGGTTGGGTTCCTGGAACATTGGGACCCTCACGGGTAAATCGATTGAGCTAGTGAAGATTCTGAAGGGCAGAAGGATAGACATAACGTGTATCCAGGAGACTAAGTGGGTGGGGAGTAAGGCTCGCCTCATCGACGGGTGGAAGTTGTGGTACTCGGGACTGGATATGAAGAGAAATGGGGTTGGCATTTTGGCCGGGGAGCTTTGGAAGGATCGAGTGGTTAAAGTTGAGAGGGTGAATGATCATCTGATGGCGCTTAAGCTTGTGTTGGAGGACTCTTTTCTTCATGTGATTTGTGCATATGCTCCTCAAGTAGGGCGCGGTGCGGAGGAGAAGTGGTTATTTTGGGAAGCTTTGGATTCTTTGTTTGGGTCTATCCCAGAGTCGGAACAGTTTGTGATTGGTGGTGACTTCAATGCTCACATTAGCAAGGGCAATGACGGGTACGAAGAGGTTCATGGAGGTTTTGGCTTCGACGAGAGAAATGATGGTGGGACGGCGTTGTTAGAGTTTTCTGGGGCGTCTGGGAGTGTCATATGCAACTCTTGGTTTCCAAAAAGAGATGCTCACTTGGTTACGTTTGTCGCACGGTGGGGAGTTCGCAGATTGACTTCTTCCTGGTGCGAAAGGTTGATCTTCGCTAGTGTAGGGGTTGTAAGGTGATCCCCTATGGTGGGCTTTCATCGCCCCATAACTTCCTGGTCCTGTACTTTGAGGTACGGGGTCGTGTTCGTAATAGGAATCATCTTTCATATGAGAAAATTAGGTGGTGGCGCCTGTCGGGATCTACTGGGCCTAAGCTAAAAGAGAAGGTTTGGCAAGTGGCGGAACAGGAGGGGTTGGAGGAGTTGCATGGGGATGCAGAAGCGATGTGGAGCTGCATAGCGGGTTGTATTCGCAGAGTTGGCAGAGAGGTGTTGGGGGTTTCTAGAGGGGGTTGTCTACCCTTCAGAGGGGCTGCGTGGTGGAGCGATGAGGTGAAGGAAAAGGTGAAGGCTAAACAATTAGCGTTCCAAAGATGGTTACATAGAGACATTGGTGACGACTGTGTGGAGCTCAGATTCAGGTACAATGTCGCCAAGATGGTGGCTAAGAGAGCAGTTTCTAAGGTTAAAGACAAAGCCTTTGAGAGTTTGTACAATTTTTTGGACGAGAAGGGAGGGGAGCAGGTGCTTTATCGTCTTGCTAGGCATAGAGAGAGATCGAACAGAGACATCAACACCGTCAGATGCATCAAGGACGAAAGCGATCAAGTGTTGGTTGATGATCAGCAAATCAAGGGTAGATGGAAGAGGTATTTCTCTGAACTGCTCAATGAGGTTCCCAACCTATCGAGCTCGGCTTCCACCGACGCATTACTATTGAGGAAGTTAAGGGAGCTATTTGTAAAATGAAGAACAACAGAGCAGCTGGTCCAGATGATATTCCGGGTGACGTGTGGAAATGGTTAGGGGCCAAGGGTCTTGTCTGGCTGACTTCTCTTTTCAATGCTATCTTTCGGTTAGCTAAGATGCCATCTGAATGGAGACTTAGTAAATTGGTCTCGATTTCAAGAACAAGGGGGATGTTCAGAGTTGCGGTAACTACAGAGGGATCAAGCTGCTTAGTCACACGATGAAGTTGTGGGAGAGAGTTGTTGAGCTAAGACTCCGGAGACTGGTGTAGATTTCTGAGAACCATTTTGGTTTCATGTTTGGTAGATCTGCTATGGAAGCTATTCATTTGCTGAGACGTTTGATTGAGTCGCACAAAGAGAGAAAGAAAAATATGCATATGGCCTTCATTGATTTAGAAAAAGCGTACGACATGGTTTCGAGAGAGCTGCTTTGGAGATGCTTGATTGAGAAAGGAGTGTCATGGTCCTATATTAGAGTTATCAGAGATATGTACGATGGAGCCATGACTAGTGTCAGAACTCCGTGTAGGGATTCAGACTACTTCCAGGTTCGTGTGGGGCTCCACCAGGGATCTACCCTCAGCCCGTTTCTGTTCACGTTGGTTATGGATACTCTTTCTGCTCCGCTTCATGAAGAGGTTCCTTGGTGCATGATGTTTGCTGACGACATCGTGCTTGTGGACAACTCTAGATTGGGATTGGCACGTAGGGTTGAATCCTGGAGAGAGGTGTTGGAGTCAAAGGGTTTTAGATTGAGTAGGACCAAGACCGAATACGTCCTGTTTCGCTTAGGTGAGGCCAGGGATCCTGACTCGTCTGTGGTTCTGGGGGAAGATCTTATTCCTAAGAAGGAGGTTTTCAAGTACCTAGGATCGTACGTTCAAAGTGACGGTGGAGTGGATAGGGATATCGATCATCGGGTTCAGGCAGGGTGATTGAGATGAAGAAGGGCTTCAGGGGTGCTTTGTGACAAGAAAGTCCCAATTAAACTGAAAGGAAAATTCTACAAGGTGGTTGTTAGACCGACACTTCTTTTTGGCTCAGAGTGCTGGCCAGTCACTAAAGCTCAAGAACAAAAGTTGTCAGTGTCAGAGATGAGAATGTTGCATTGGATGTGCGGGCTCACGAGACTTGACAGAATCAGGAATGTCGACATTAGAAGGAAAGTTGGAGTGGCGAATATTGTTGACAAACTGCGAGAAGTCAGATTGCGTTGGTTCGGGCATGTACAAAGAAGACCTAGATCGGCCCCGGTTCGAAGGTGTGAGACTCTGGATCTTGGAGCTTTTCGTAGGGGGAGAGGCAGGCCGAAGAAGAGCTGGATGGGGGCTATCCGTCAGGACCTCAATTTACTGCAGCTTTCAGAGGATATGGCATTGGATAGAGACAACTGGAGGAGACGCATACGGGTGGCAGACGTTTAGTGCTGGGGGATTGGTGTTGTGTGTGCTTGTCTTGCTTTTGCTCTGATTTTCTTTTGCTTGCTTCGTGACCTGATTTGTGCTCATGCTTTACTAGGGTTCTTGTTTCTTTTCGTTCTGGGTCTTTTGGAAACACTCTCTCGGGCTCCTCGGGGTAAGAGTGCGTACATCCCGACCCTCAGACCCTGCTTAATTGCGGGATTCACTGGGATGTTGTTGTTGTTGTTGTTGTTGTTGTTGTTGTTGTTGTTGTTGTTGTTGTTGTTGTTGTTGTTGTTGTTGTTGTTGTTGTTGTTGTTGTTGTTGTTGTTGTTGTTGTTGTTGATATATGTTTATCTTCCGCTGTTTCAATACCCTCGTCTTACGAGTATTAAAATCCGTGTCTTGATTGACCGGTTTACATGTGTTTTTCTTCAGGTAGTATGTGGCTTTGTTTTTGGTGTTCCTGAGAGTTCTACGACTTGGTTGGATTTGCAGCGCCCGGAGTCGGGACAGGATGGGCCGTGGTGGTGTGCAAAAGCGACTCCGTGTCTGGGAGAATGTGTTCCTTTGAGTTTCGTCTTCACTGTCCACAAGAGTTATAGTCCTGCTGTACCCCTGGCACGCGGTGCTACTCTTGGTGGTGCTTGACTTCGTTCTTCGTTGGCGTCCTCAACTTCACGACTATCAATTCCGCTTAGTTTCATCCATCTCAGAGTGTCTGCTATGTGTTGATGACATCTTTCTTTTTATTTTATTTTCCGTGTATGTTGTATTGTTTGACTGTTCATCCGTCTGCCGACTTGTTGGTGTCTTGAGTTTTGGACTCGTCTGAACTCGAATTATTACTTAATAAAAAAAACATATATACTCCACTCTCTACAACATAAAAATATTTAGATTAAATTTATGATAAAAAAATTCAAAAAATTATATTTATATTATAAATAAATAATATATATTTGAATATATATTTTTCATAAAAAAACATATTTTAAAAAATATTAAAATTAATTTTTTTTAAATATGTTTTTTTATAGAAAAAAATTATATAAATATATATATATATATGACTTGTTATTTAATATAAATATATTTTTTGAATTTTTTTTATCATAAATATTTAACCTAATTAATTATGTGATGTAGGGAGTGGAGGAGTAAATGTTGTAGAAGATCTCTAATGTGATAAGATTGATGATATCCCAATAAATAGTCATATCATAATATTCATTTATACGTAATAAATAGGTCACCTAACACGGAATATAACAAACATATGAGGATTCCTTCGCAATCAATATACTAGTTCACTTGCTTGATCTATCGCGATCGCTTAAGTCGCGATCAGCTAAATATTCTTGTATCAATAAGCACGAACTTTTCGATTATCCTATAAACCTTCGCGATCATAAGTTCGCGGCCGGTTGAACTGAGACCGATCAAGAGAGCACCTGCTTGTCTCGCTATCAGGTGACCATTGGCTTACCTTATGCAGTGTCCGTCATCCCAAACGACGTCGTTCATACTATGTCGGCACAAAATCGCTCTAGCAGACATAGGCCTCACGCACCATCTCCCTGGCAATGTCCCATTTGCCCACGGTTCACGTTTTCCCACGAGATCTCACTGACAACCCACACATAATACTATAAATACCCCTTCCTTGTATTGGTAAATAAAGAACGGTCATTCCGGGGTTCGAACCGGGGACCTATGGGTACTATCCACATGTCCTTTCCGGTGTATAAATACCCCTTCCGCTTCATAATTCATGACCGGGTTTTTTAAGAGAAAACGACGAGCTGTGCAATAATCTACCGGAATTAAAACCACCAAATTTTGAGTTCTCAAGTCTCTTAAAGCGGAAAGGAATCGTTTCTTAGATAAACAATCATCTCAAAGTTACTCTTACCATGACGGTTGATCAGTAATTTATAACCAATCGTGAACAATCAATCGCAAAGAAACCAAACACAAAGCAAACAAAGAATCACACAAAGTCAAGAGAAATTAAGACCCTACGCAGAGGATCGCCAGTCAAAAGAAAAAAAATTTAATATTACCATTTATAATTACATAAATTTAAAGCTAAAACAACTTGAAAATTAGAACCCTGGTGTCTTGAGATCTTATCTGGAGACAAAGCAATAGTTGAGTTTAGTTTGGATAGCTTCAAAACTGATTCCGAATGCGGTGACGGACTAGCGCCAGCAACATCCAGGATAGAAAGTAGCAGGTGGTGGGATCAAAGGTGATAGTTGGTTGGGAATCGGAATTTTAAGGAGAGAGGGGTGGAGTCTGGTAGGCCAGATTATGGGATCTAGAAGGGATTGAACTTAAAATTTTGGGTTGGAGTTTTGGGTTTGTATCGAGTTTAATAAAAGATTGGAGTTAAATTTGGTTGGAAGAAGGTTGTTTCTGCATGTTCTAGAACTGGAGGCGATCAGATCTGGAGCATGCAGATCTGGATGGGGTCAAATCTAAACAAAGGGAGAGAGAAGGGAACGGTGGAATCTAGTGGTGGCAGAGGGAGGGACTGGGGATGGGAAGCTTGACATGTGGAAGCCTTGTTTTCTGGGTGGATTTGTGGAGATGAGCTTCATTTTTCCGATCTTCGAACAATACTCCAATGGCGAAATGAGGACTGCGAGAGAGGGATCTTGAGAGGGAGGGTTCAGGAGGCACATATCTGGTGAGGAACTGACCGGATCTGATAGCTATGAATATGGAGAAGGTCGTCTGCTCTGTGGCTATGTCATTCTGACTCCCGCCAGCCTTAGATTGGAACAACAAAGCCGACCATAAGTGACGACGTTTTCTGGTTTTTTGAACAACAAAGTCGTCAATCCCGTCATGGGAGACTGCGCTTGCGGCTGCAGCGGAAGATGAAAAGACGACGATCAGGGAGCTCCGCCCGGGCTCGGCTAGGAAGAACCGTCTGGGTTGCGGTGGAAGTTTTTAGGGCTAGGGTTTTGGGTTTCTGGTTGCGATGGTCAAGGAGTTGCAGTGTGGGTCAAGGTCGGCGGGGAGTCAGCCTGCGGTGGCGGCGATCAACCAGATCTAGTTCACATCTTGGTGGAGGCAGCTAGGGTTTAAGAGGGTTTTTGCGCTTGGGAGCATTTTTCTCTTTTGGAGTATTTTGGAAACTTTTTTTTAAAGTTCTTTGGTTGAATTTGATGAGGTGTGATGTGGTTCACCCGAATTTTCACCTGATTAATTATTTGATGATGGGTGGACGGGGCGGGTGATGAGTCGGATCGGATGGGGGTTTCTTGGTGGTAGGTCAGGTGATGGAAGTGGGTAATCCACCCACCATCTGACCCATTGTCATCCCTAAAGATTCTTTCTCTATTATGAAGATAGATGATACTCCCTTTCAATGACAGAGCTAGAACTTTATCAAGGGGGGCTAACTTTTGTACAAATTGTTGATTCACTCTTCGATATTTTTTCTATAGTTTAACTAACCAAAACTAAGATATTTTAGATTAAACGATGATATTTTAGTTTAAGACAACAATATTTTAGTTAAGAATACAATGTTTTTTTGTTCAAAACGACGATGTTTTATTTTATAACCGTGTCATAGGTTTTATATATATATATATATATTTAAATGAAAAAGATGATGTCGTTTTAATCTATAACAACATTCTTTTCATCTAAAAATATATAATCTGAAACCTACAAAGTAAATATGTAAGTTGTTTATTCTCTTAGCATGCAATAACATGTAACAAGATATACAAAATTTAAACTTTCATAATTTCTTATATAATTTTCGAATACAGTAATGTAAGCTCTTGTTTCGAAGCTCTTTGGTTTAATTATATTACCAAAATATCAAATTAAGTAAAATATAAAAGTATCATGATTTATTAAAAGACATTTAAAATAATTAATATGTGTTTAACTTTCAAACATTCATAACTTTTTACTCCAGTGGTGGCCACAAGGAGCGCCCTCTCTCCCCCCAGGTAACGGAACTTCGTAGTATATTTTTTTTAAAAAAAAAAAATTAAAAAAATAAGGTAAAAAAAATAAAAATGTGAGGAAGAACACTAAAATTGTCTAGCTTAGTTGGTAAAAGGAGAGAAGGAAGTAATAATGATAAAAGAGGTCATGAGTTCAAACCTCTTTCCACTACTTTTTACCCCTATTATAAATGTCATATTTAAATCAAATTTTATATTTTTTCTTTGGTGTGGGAGAAGTGGTAACAAAGTATCCCGACTCATTTTTTCGACCATAAATTGGGCTAAAAAAATGACATGAAATTGGTCAAATGATAGCATTTTCATTAAAACAAGTCATATGATTGTTTTTGCCCATATTTGTAGTTATAAAAATAATCGTGATACTTTGTTATCACCTCTCTCAAAGATTACGTTATTTTTCTTACTGTCAGAAGGTGGGGATATTTTTTTAACACATCTCCAAAGGTTGGGTTATTTTAATTACTTTCCCATTTTTCTTTTAATATTTTCATAAGATTATTCATTATGTTACACATATAATTTAAAAAATTATTCTAATTTTTATTCCTATGGAATTTTTTACTATCAATGTCATATTTAAGCCACAATTTATGAGTTTTTTTTTGTCATAGTTTTCAATCATATCATTTTATTTCGTTTACCAATGACAAATTCTTTAAAAAATTTATAATTTTATTTCAATATTTTTAAAAAAATCTTAATCATGCTACACACACATATAAATTATTAAATTATTGTATGAAGTTCTGTAATAAAATATCATATTTATACCACAATTTATGGTTTTCTTTCAATATATTTTAAAAAAATTCTTTATTATATGTACAGAGAAAAAAAAATTTCTAACCAAAAAATTTCGCCCCCTATAACAACTCAATTATCTGATCGAGGTTCATAATATTCAAAACGAAGCTATCGACAAGTATAACAAATATAGGTGATTCGTCACTTGAAAGGAGGGGCGAATGCATCCCCTTTGCACCCCCTAAATCGGCCTATGCTCTCTCTGTTCGGCAAAACATGTCAATTACTATTCATGAAGGTTTTTTAGGATGATAAAAACTATATAAAATATCTATATTTTTTAATAATTTTTTTAACAATTTCTTAGTTACTATTAATAAGTACAAAATTGTTTAAAAAACTTTATGAAAAAAATGGCTATTTTATATAGTTTTCGCCATCCTAAAAAAACGTGTGTGAATAATAAACAATATGTTTTGTCAAACAGAGAGAGTAACATATTGCATTCTAACCATTTTTACTTTTTTTTTAAAGTATTAGCCAATTCAATATTTTTGAGAATTTGAGCCGATTTCATAATTAATCTAAATATGTCATGTTCTTTTCTTTTTGAGTTTATAGATGTCTACGGTAACATCACAAGAATTCTCGGCGACTTACCCAACGGCCTCGGCACACCCATCGCCATTTCTCTCTAACCTCCATAGTTCCATCAGTTCACCTTCGTTTAATTTGAATTCAAAATCCACCCCAAATAAACCACAAGGCAATGTTTATCAAGACATACTAGGGATACCAGGAATACTAAGAGTAATATTTTATTCTTCTCTTTCCACCACATCATTCTAACATCCAATTTTCACTTTTTCCACTTTATCAATAGTATCGCTAGTATCTCAAACCCCATCTTTTCCTATCAATTCAATTTACAATTATATCTCTCTCCCATAATTATTTTCATCTTTTACTAGCAAATTAATTTATGATTATACCCCTCTCGACTCATTTTCTCCAAGAGAGAAATGCACAAAGTAACCCAAAAATCCGGATTTATTACAAGGTTAACCCAACCCGGTTTTTAATTGGGTCAAACCGGATATTTGGTAAAAGGTTCGCCCGGTAGTAGGTAAGTGGGAGGGGGGGGACATTTGGGTTTCCAGTGATTGACAACTGGCAAAAATCAGAAAGGGTGAGAGAGAGAGGGAGAGAGAGAGAGAAAAGTAAAATAAAGTCTGCAGAGGAGAGAGAGTGTGTGTGTGTGTGAAAAAGAAAAGTAAAGTTGTAGAGGAGAGAGAGAGAGAGAGATCAGTGAGGATAGGACAGAGAGATGGAAGAGTCATCTCTCCTCTGCGACTTTACTGTTGCTGTTTCACTTCGAAGAAGAAGCAATTGGACGGGAGTTTATTTGCAGGTTGACGTGTAAGCAGTTAGTATTAACTGGACACCCAAAGCAAAACGATATGACACATATTGGAATCGATTGGACAAGAGTTATTGAAGAAACAGATTCTCCATTGACTTCGGATAGAAAATGGGCAAGTTTGCTTTCGATAAAGGTTATGCGAGAGGTGTCTCCCTCAAATCTGAAGCAAATTTACCCATTTTCTATCTGAAGTTGATGGTGAATCTGTTTCTCCGCTAACTCATGTCCAGTCGATTCCAATATGTGTCATGTCGTTTTGCTTTGGGTGTTGTAACGGCCCGGGATTATGATTCCCGAGTTACGTTTCAAGGGATAAAACTCCTCGTTAGGATCTTGCGCCCCGAGTACAGGTTGAAGGTTTGAAATTCTATCCTAACATTTTAAAGTGGGATTTCATACCCAAAATTCGAAGGGATCGTTGGAATCCCCGGGGAAGTCCCCTGTACCTGTCATAAGTCTAAGCGTGAAAAACCAACAGTCATGCAAATAGTAGAATCAAGGTGTAATACAAGAGGGTGACACGGCAAAGCCGAGTCAAAATCAAATCAATAAGCGTATTTATCGAAATTTAATATACAATGTTAGTGGAGTTAAACCATTTCTTTGAGATCGCCCAAGAGGGTTCCCACGTCACGGAAATAAGGAATAATCATGCTGCAAAACAAACCTAAAAAAAAATGTATGCGGGGCGGTGTCAGATCGAAGCCCTACGCAATATAATCCCAAACAAGCAGACATATACACACGCTAGTCCTAATAAAGATGCTTCTAGATGCAAGGCGGAATATTAACACACTAGCATGGTCCTAAGATCAAGTGCATAAATATAATAAGGCCTTAGCACCGAATACCAAGTGGTATATCCCTCTCCTACCTCCACCCCCTTCCGATAGGGCGGAGACTGGCCAGCTCGTGAATGCATTCCATATAATCGGGTGGCACGCATGCCCAACCCGTATCCACAATAAAGCCCGCAGGCATCTCATAATATAAGGAAGCTCATGACTCGATTGACTCAGGACGGGACCCAATGAGACTAGGTCGTCCTATAACCCTAGCAATGACTCTAGTTACTTCACAGATAACGGCCGTTCTGTTTACAAAAGCAATGAGTAAACGAATGCTCAATCATGAGTGCAATCCTAGCATGATACTACATGGCATGCTTTATTATGAATGCAAGCACCTAGTATGCACATGGCTACAAGCAGGGAGATCTCTTTTCGAATCTGAGTGAGCTCATATAGGAACTCACCTGGCTATGCAGAACAGCATAATAGAAGATTCGGCATACACCAATCATAATCACAATTTATCACCTAGATACATATCAGAACACATATATAAGTCTACATCTAGCCACTCAATCACATAAACACACGTCATTCAATAAGTATAACCACATCATAATCATCATCTCATCAAGTTCAACCACTCATCATGTTGCCACATTCCATAAGACCACATCATGTATTCACCACAGTATATCCGCAATAATAATCCGCATATCACATATATCAAGTTCATCATTTTCATCATATCTCGAAAGCATAATTTAACGATACACAAGTCTAACACTTCATCATGCCATTAGTCAATCACCAATCATGATATTAGTCAACCATTCACATCAACCATGCTAGTTAGTCACCGATCACATAATTCCCGAGTTAGTCCTGAAATCGCTTTAAAATCCGAATCAACTAGTTAGAAATTTCGATCCTTGAAAACGCTCATCAAATTCCTTTTTCAATTTAATCCCGAGAATATACTTTTAAATCTCTAAGTCTCAATAATAATATTATTATATAATATTTTAAATACCATTTTCTTTTAAACACTCTCATAAAATATTTCCAAATCCCTTAAAAATCCCAACCATTTTTATCTCATAAAATCAGCCCCTTTGAAATTGACAAAACCGACCCCTTTATTTATAAAATCCAAAATCGACCCTCCTTATTCTATTAATTACCAAACCGAGCTCTCATTTTCTTAAACCCCAACCAAATCCCCCATTTCCCAATTTTTCTTAAGACTTCTAGGAATATGTTAGAGCAAGGATTGAACATAAAAAAAATCGAGGTTTGAACGGATTCCTCACCCAAGTTCCTTCTTTTCCTTCGGTTTGCTCGTGAAGCTTCATCCAGGCTCCGATTGGACTCGTTCTTGCGCGAGGGTGCCTAGGATTGTTAAATGGTGTTAAAGGTGTGAACTTTGAGTTAGTATGAAGTGGAAGGAGGAAAAAACGAGCTGTTACCTTCTTGAATCCGAAAATAGCAAGTTTGAGTCTCCTAGGGCTTCTCGGGGCTTCTCCGGGCTGTTGGGGCTTCTTCTTCCACTTTGAGGACCTCATAGGGAAGCTAAGGGAGATGTTGTTGCTGCTCATGGAGGGAGGAAGAGAAAAGGATCTTGCTTTGTCTTGCTTTGAGCTCAAGAGGTGGAATGGAGCTCTTTTGGCATGTAATGGAGGAGGGAGTTGAAGGGGATGATGAAGTAGGAATGTTGTGGGGAGGAGTTGAGCACGAAATGGTGTGTTAGGGCTGCTGGAATTCTCAGCAATGGAGGAGGAAAAAGGTGAAAGAAAGAAGGAGAAAGGATAAGGTTCCTTGGGAGCTTTTTGGATAAGGCTTGTGTTTGATTTTTGTGTGGTGTGTTGGTTGAGCCAAATCTGATTTTTGAAGAGAAAAAGGAGGCATGGGAGAGGGCTGAAATGGATGGGGATAAAAGGAGGGTCATGGAGCTTGTCTCCTTGGCTACTTTGGGTATGGTCAATGATGGGAGATGGAAAAGCAAAATGGGGGTGTTTGGCTTCTTTGGGTAAGGAGGAAGCTTCCTTTGTATTTCAAATTGGCTCCATGGGGACCATTGTAGGGCTGAGATTTCGGATCCCCATGGGAGAATGAGACAAGATGTGGTCCCGAAAGCGATAGTTTGAATTTCCGACGCTAGATCCCGATGTTAGTTTCCCAAATCCCGCTCTTTCCTTCGCGAAATTAGAATTTAAAATCTGAGAATCGAGGTTGTCATGTTAGTTCTCAAAATTTTATTTAGGTCGAAAATCCTCTTTGAGAGTTCTAAAATCCAAATTAGCGAGTTTTCCGTTCAATTCCGCTTTTAAATTCATTTTGTTTTTCCTTTTTCCGAAAAACTAAGATTTAAAAATCCGAGCCTTTACATCATCCACCTCTAAAAACAAGTCTCGTCCCCGAGACTAAAACCAAAACAAAGTAGGGGATGAAGTTTGAAATTGATGAGTCCAAGGATCTTGTAATCATCTCGGTTGCGTCTTCCGGGATTCTCACAACACCCTAGTCACGGTCGTGACATCTCCGATTGGCCTTGACAAGTATGCAATAAGCGCCCCTATCACATCCCTGCTTTGACTTTTCGGAAGTACCACAACTCTAAAAGTTCTACAATATCATTACTAGGTCTTAGCAAGCGCCCTCATAAAATGTCTGTATCCACTTCGTGAAGTATTATAGAGTTGCTCGGGTTAGAAAAGTTCAAGCAGATTCCGCAATTGAAAAAGATTAGCCTCCAAATCGTGGAAATTTCCGATCGCGCTCGGTCTCTCAAAATCCAAGTTAGTCCTTTTTAAACATTATTCAAGATCCCTTAAACCCGATGTTAGTCAAGCAAGTTTCAAATTCAGAAGGCGGAATCATCCACCTCTAAGGGCTAATCTCATATATCCTTCCTAAGTTCGAAGTCAGAATCAAATTTCATCAATCTAGTTCTAGCATCCTAGCAATTCCAATCAAATGAATCATATAACGTAACAATTATACAACATAGTAATCGTATCACACATTCATAAATAGATTATATTCATGTCAAGGATAGTCATATACCATAACGGATCTAGCATAGTATCGTTCATAGAAGGATTCATCTTATCACAAAAGTTTCACATCATATCAATCAGATAAGCACATCATACTTACGCTAACTACCAAGCATTATCGCATTAAAGGCAACCAAGTACTTCCGCACACTAGCGTTTCATCAAGTTCAGGGGATTACTATGTTAGTATTAACAGTTCGCTATTGTCTATGTCAACACATCAGGGAATCACATCGTCTATAGCATAGAATTTGCAGAACATCGGCCCCAAGTATAATGAATAACACTAAGCCATATCCTCAAGAGAAACTGCTTATGACCACCAACCACAACAAGACACGACCACTACTCCTTATCTTCTCGCATCAAGATCAACCTCATCTGGGTCTACCAACTCAATCCGACACTAGTTCGATCTAATTACCCTTGCATCCCGCTCACATACAACTCTCTAGCCTCATAACTATCCGCAAATCAAGGCCTACATCCCAAGCCAATTTCTAGGCACCCCAACTCTTATGCAATCAAGCCATCTAATGATCAATCTAATACCCAATCTCAACCATCTAAAACCATATCTCGGAGTTCCCAATCACGCAATTCCTTATCCCGACAAGCTTAACATCTCGACCAACTGCCAAGACTCTCTATAAAGCACACCCTCGTCCTAGGGGTCCTCTACCATTCCCATCTTTAACTTCTAAGAGTGAACCGCTCTGACGATCGAACTAGAAGCTTCTTAAAAATCTCGCTTACTCTTTCTAGGCTCTCAAGACTCTACCTGACCATCATCTCCCAAAGACACATCTCGAATCACTTTCTAACCTGATCATACTTCCTGCACTACTTACCACTCTCACTAATCATCCACCTCTAAGAATCCAACTCATACTGACCATCTCACACCTGTCGCTCCCGATCAACTCTAACCCTGAAACCCATCTAGTGCTACTCTCAACCACGAATCACCAAGACCCTCATCACCAGCGTTTATCCTCAAAGACCAACCACTGAGTCTACCTACTCATCCCATTCCGAAACTCACGAAACTTGAACCACTCATGACTTATCAAGCTGGCCTACTCTAGATCCTCTTCCCAGCATTTTCCGAAACTACCTCAGCTACCATTCCTTAATCACGACGTCTTATGCCTAAGGCCCTTATCTATCGACCATTCCTCTCAATGAAACCTCATATACCGACCATCATTTCCTCAGATTCCTATGACATCCCATCCAAACTTTACCAAGTATCGCAATCTCGCCACACCTACTAAAATCCTTCATCCCCTAGCGCTCTCAATGCCTTCTGCCTTGCCTAGTTCCCAATTTCAAGCTCCGAATCTCCCTATCTCAACCTCAAGGACACAATCTTACCAGAAATCTCAACGACATCCTTATCTAGCTACCAACCTTTCCTCGGAGACTCGTCTCACATCTTCAATACCTCGATAGACAAAATAACCTCCACTCATAAATCCTTATTCATTCCCTATGCTAAAACCGTCCAACAATGCATCTAGAAATCCTTCACTCGTGAATTCTCCAAACACTACCAATTCTATTTGAACAATCCACAACTACTCATCACACGTACAATTCTGATATGAAAAACCTAATATCCAAGATCGGTAATTTTCCAAGCACCCTCATACTATTCTTCCTTAGCGTTTCCCCAACTTCAACCTTTACCGAAACTGCTCCTAATCATCGCAAATACAGCCTAGTCCCAAATCTACGATTCCTTAGACATTCCTTAACCGGTCATCCTCAACGTCTCCCACCATCCGCTCCTAGACTATCTAGACACTCTCTCTTAGCACACTAACTCGTCTATCAACACATCCCTTCAAGAATCCTCCCAATCCACTCCTAACTCACTCATCTACCTATAGAACTACACTACCCGCACACGCTATTCCCCCACACTACCTCTAACGAAGACCTTTCCCTCGAAATTTCTCCATACTACTCTATTTCTCACCTATAACCTCCTCACCTAAGACCTACCTGGAAGGTCAACTTTACTCGCTCTCTACTATCTCCGACAAATCCCAACTCACTTGGCTCTACTCTTGCTGACATATCTTTCCTGCACCCCATCTCACACAACCATTGACCTAGACCGAAAACCTCAATCTACCTACTACTTTTCGACCTGTCTCACCGAAGAATTTCATGACTCAATCTCAAGAGGAAAACACCACCACCTATATGACCCATAACCAATTTACTAGGAGGTCGGTACATTTAAGCATAAAGGCACATCATCACATACACAAGTTAGTCAGGCAATCATTCACTACCAGCTCAGCATATCAGTCATCACAGATCCATTTAGTTAGTTCCAAGCCTATCACACGACACCGATTCCAATTCGCATAGGAGAGAACGTCATTCCTTGAATCATCTAGGAGGATTACGTCTGCAACCACCATCTTCAAAAGGTGTCCGTCCTTTGGTGACGCCGATCCTAGGGTCCATGGGTCATGGGCCCACCACGCTTCCGTTGCACCACTCTGATGTCATTCGATCGCTCGTTTTTTCTTCTATGTCGACGTCCATCAAGGGGACCGCGAGGGGTTATAAGTCACGGAGATAGGGAAGGGAAAGGGAGGACAACACGACTTCCTTAAGGATTCAGACACAAACCAGGACTAGAAATGATGAGACTCAAGACAAGACGCGGACCCGAGAGTTACACAATGCCCTTAGGGTATCCTATAAGGTTACAGGTGCGACGAGCAAATACATGGCAATCACGAAATATCTCAATCATATCATTCCACACTAGCATGTACCTATTAAAAGGAATATCGTTCTATGCATCCATAACATGTTCACATAATTAGCTTTACATGCACGCGGAACAGGCTAAAACTTATCATCTCATGCACTAACCATGCTTGACATATTAAGATCATGTATGCACGAACCGACAATAGACATATGCAACATAAGTTATATATGATATATCGAGCATTATAGGATATCACATGTATGATTCATTACTCACTTTAAGTGTACACATAAGGAGGTCAAAACAATGTGGGTTCCAAGTAAGGATCTTAAGATGCATTCTAATAATCGTGTCAGGGGATATGGTAATGTCATATGGGCATAGCAACTATCACATCAAATACAACCACGTTCATATAACAAGGCAAGTATGGCACATAATCATGCGAGGGCCTATAATTGGGAGACATCTGTCCTACATGATACTAGCAACATTGATCAAGCATGTACACAGTCAACAAGGTCCAATTAGATCAATTTAGCATGCTAAGACATTCATTTCTCATATTAAACATACAAAGAGGGTTGACCACACTATCATGGACCTAATTCATAGGGAGACAATAATCACGAGAATTCCATACATACGACACATACATCCACTCATAAGTTCAATCATACAAGACATCAGGCAAATCATGCTGAAATACACTAATACACAATGTCATGTAGTCATAAAGAGGGCTACTATTATAACGAAATAGAATTCTCCAAAGGCAATCACCGACTCACCACCCCATTTCCCCGTAGAACGCTAGTATGACTCGCTCGGTAGGGCACAAGGACATTCACGCTGTTCCCAAGAGGTGAGGGTAGAACTCGTGTTTAGACTGTTGTGGAAAGAAGACATGGCTGACCATTATGAGGATCAAAAGGGGTGACTCCATGAGACAACTCATTCCTAACTCAAAACTACTTCAGTCATCACTCCCACTAACACACTCACGTAACCCTCACATCCGACACGATTTCCGAAGGCAATTAGTTAACCAACCCAAATTTCCCATGGAAGACACCAACCTCCGGTACAAGACTCGATAGAAGCATAGATGGTGGGGTACCAAACAAGACTCGAAACGGAGAGAGCAGATGCTCTTCGACCCTTGCTAACATGCCTAAATGTCTTGGTGGGACGGTTGACGGAGCCAAAATCATCAGGGGTTTGAATTATGGAAGAGATATTCCGACAAGACAGGAGTTCCAATGACATAAGAACAAGGTATTCTCCCGCTATCCCGTTTGCACAGTTATTAAATACATGATTCAAGTCAAGGCATACTGATTAGTTCTCTACCCTAAGCACAATAGCACTCAGCATGGAGCAATCAACGATCAAGCTATCCTATAGGCCGCCCTTCGAGGGGTGACTAACCTGAGGGGCAAAACCTCACGGTCTCTAACCTAACTCGCCACTCCCGCCACTACGACGCAAAGCCTTGGAGTCTTGTAGGCCCATCTGTAAAGAAAAAGCTATATTGTTGCCTACTCGTTCCCAACTACATCCAATAGGGATGGTCTAACGCCTTTACTACCCCTTCGTTTCCCTTTGTTTGATTACCGGATTTATAGAGTCAAGTTCGTATTTAGTCCATTTGAGTTAGCCATATTAAATTCATTTTGCCCTTTCTAAAACATTTTGGAAAACCATTTGAAAACCTTGGGCCATTTTCAAAACCACTTCAACCTATCATACTCGGTTTGCACAACCTCAGCTCTGATACCATCTTTGTAACGACCCGGGATTATGATTCCCGAGTTACGTTTCGAGGGATAAAACCCCTCGTTAGGATCTTGCACCCCGAGTACAGGTTGAAGGTTTGAAATTCTATCATAACATTTTAAAGTGGGATTTCATACCCAAAATTCGAAGGGATCGTTGGAATCCCCGGGGAAGTCCCCTGTACCTGTCATAAGTCTAAGCGTGAAAAACCAACAGTCATGCAAATAGTAGAATCAAGGTGTAATACAAGAGGGTGACACGGCAAAGCCGAGTCAAAATCAAATCAATAAGCGTATTTATCGAAATTTAATATACAATGTTAGTGGAGTTAAACCATTTCTTTGAGATCGCCCAAGAGGGTTCCCACGTCACGGAAATAAGGAATAATCATGCTGCAAAACAAACCTAAAAAAAAATGTATGCGGGGCGGTGTCAGATCGAAGCCCTACGCAATATAATCCCAAACAAGCAGACATATACACACGCTAGTCCTAATAAAGATGCTTCTAGATGCAAGGCGGAATATTAACACACTAGCATGGTCCTAAGATCAAGTGCATAAATATAATAAGGCCTTAGCACCGAATACCAAGTGGTATATCCCTCTCCTACCTCCACCCCCTTCCGATAGGGCGGAGACTGGCCAGCTCGTGAATGCATTCCATATAATCGGGTGGCACGCATGCCCAACCCGTATCCACAATAAAGCCCGCAGGCATCTCATAATATAAGGAAGCTCATGACTCGATTGACTCAGGACGGGACCCAATGAGACTAGGTCGTCCTATAACCCTAGCAATGACTCTAGTTACTTCACAGATAACGGCCGTTCTGTTTACAAAAGCAATGAGTAAACGAATGCTCAATCATGAGTGCAATCCTAGCATGATACTACATGGCATGCTTTATTATGAATGCAAGCACCTAGTATGCACATGGCTACAAGCAGGGAGATCTCTTTTCGAATCTGAGTGAGCTCATATAGGAACTCACCTGGCTATGCAGAACAGCATAATAGAAGATTCGGCATACACCAATCATAATCACAATTTATCACCTAGATACATATCAGAACACATATATAAGTCTACATCTAGCCACTCAATCACATAAACACACGTCATTCAATAAGTATAACCACATCATAATCATCATCTCATCAAGTTCAACCACTCATCATGTTGCCACATTCCATAAGACCACATCATGTATTCACCACAGTATATCCGCAATAATAATCCGCATATCACATATATCAAGTTCATCATTTTCATCATATCTCGAAAGCATAATTTAACGATACACAAGTCTAACACTTCATCATGCCATTAGTCAATCACCAATCATGATATTAGTCAACCATTCACATCAACCATGCTAGTTAGTCACCGATCACATAATTCCCGAGTTAGTCCTGAAATCGCTTTAAAATCCGAATCAACTAGTTAGAAATTTCGATCCTTGAAAACGCTCATCAAATTCCTTTTTCAATTTAATCCCGAGAATATACTTTTAAATCTCTAAGTCTCAATAATAATATTATTATATAATATTTTAAATACCATTTTCTTTTAAACACTCTCATAAAATATTTCCAAATCCCTTAAAAATCCCAACCATTTTTATCTCATAAAATCAGCCCCTTTGAAATTGACAAAACCGACCCCTTTATTTATAAAATCCAAAATCGACCCTCCTTATTCTATTAATTACCAAACCGAGCTCTCATTTTCTTAAACCCCAACCAAATCCCCCATTTCCCAATTTTTCTTAAGACTTCTAGGAATATGTTAGAGCAAGGATTGAACATAAAAAAAATCGAGGTTTGAACGGATTCCTCACCCAAGTTCCTTCTTTTCCTTCGGTTTGCTCGTGAAGCTTCATCCAGGCTCCGATTGGACTCGTTCTTGCGCGAGGGTGCCTAGGATTGTTAAATGGTGTTAAAGGTGTGAACTTTGAGTTAGTATGAAGTGGAAGGAGGAAAAAACGAGCTGTTACCTTCTTGAATCCGAAAATAGCAAGTTTGAGTCTCCTAGGGCTTCTCGGGGCTTCTCCGGGCTGTTGGGGCTTCTTCTTCCACTTTGAGGACCTCATAGGGAAGCTAAGGGAGATGTTGTTGCTGCTCATGGAGGGAGGAAGAGAAAAGGATCTTGCTTTGTCTTGCTTTGAGCTCAAGAGGTGGAATGGAGCTCTTTTGGCATGTAATGGAGGAGGGAGTTGAAGGGGATGATGAAGTAGGAATGTTGTGGGGAGGAGTTGAGCACGAAATGGTGTGTTAGGGCTGCTGGAATTCTCAGCAATGGAGGAGGAAAAAGGTGAAAGAAAGAAGGAGAAAGGATAAGGTTCCTTGGGAGCTTTTTGGATAAGGCTTGTGTTTGATTTTTGTGTGGTGTGTTGGTTGAGCCAAATCTGATTTTTGAAGAGAAAAAGGAGGCATGGGAGAGGGCTGAAATGGATGGGGATAAAAGGAGGGTCATGGAGCTTGTCTCCTTGGCTACTTTGGGTATGGTCAATGATGGGAGATGGAAAAGCAAAATGGGGGTGTTTGGCTTCTTTGGGTAAGGAGGAAGCTTCCTTTGTATTTCAAATTGGCTCCATGGGGACCATTGTAGGGCTGAGATTTCGGATCCCCATGGGAGAATGAGACAAGATGTGGTCCCGAAAGCGATAGTTTGAATTTCCGACGCTAGATCCCGATGTTAGTTTCCCAAATCCCGCTCTTTCCTTCGCGAAATTAGAATTTAAAATCTGAGAATCGAGGTTGTCATGTTAGTTCTCAAAATTTTATTTAGGTCGAAAATCCTCTTTGAGAGTTCTAAAATCCAAATTAGCGAGTTTTCCGTTCAATTCCGCTTTTAAATTCATTTTGTTTTTTCTTTTTCCGAAAAACTAAGATTTAAAAATCCGAGCCTTTACAGGTGTCCAGTTAAAACTAACTACTTACATGTCAACTTGCAAATAAACCTCCACCCAATTGCTTCTTCTTCGATGATTTTTATCTGAAACTTAAGATTTAATTCAAATTATATTAATGCCCCCTCATTGTCACTATTTCATCTCTCTCTGTCCTATCCTCACTAATCTTTCTCTCTCTCTCCTCTGCAACTTTACTTTTCTTTTTCACTTGCTTCTTCTTCGATGGTTTTTCTCAGAAACTTATGATTTAATTCAAATTATATTAATGTTTCGATGGTTTTTCTCTGAAACTTAATATTTAATTCAAATTATATTAATTCTCTCTTACCGTCACTCTTCCCCCCTCTATCTCTGTTCCTGTCTTATCCCTTCTGTCCTCTTTTTTTTTACCGTCTTGGCTTAGGGGAGAAAGCGACACTAGAGCCAGAGAAACATTGAACAACACGCAAGACGGGAAACAATCATAGGGTGTCCAGTAGGAAATCATTGGGTGTCCAGTAGACTACCAAAGGGTGTGCAGTAATAGACCATAGAGTGGAAAGTTGATATATTGTTCATTCATCAATAAAAAAAACAAAGCGGTTCCCTAAGCCTCTGTGAGGGCTTCTCCATTTCGACTCCATCTCATCTACTCCAAATCCAGCCTCCACTCGCCTCGAATTTACCTGGAAAAGTCATCACAACGAAGGCGAATGAAGAAGGCACCAAAGCGGTGCTTTGGCGGTGGTTCACACCAGCGGCGCAGGATGAATTCGAGCTTCCATGGAGATCCCGTCACCCTCGAAGACAGAGAGATAAAAGACAGAGAAATCAAAGAATAAATAAGCTCTTCAATGGAGCTCTTCGATGGAGAGAGGTGAAGAGAGGCATAGAGAGAAAGTGTTTTGGATGGGTGAAGAGATCATGCTCTCTCTCTCTCTCTCTCTCTCTCTCTCTCTCTCTCTCTACTGGCTACAACAGGTGAGGTAACAGGGGATTTTGAGGGGGAGGGTTACATTTTTGCAATTTATTTGGATAGGGGATAGGGGGTGCAAAGGGGTCCGGGTATTTGGGTTAGTTTTGCAAATACCCCTTTCTCCAATCTAGCTTAATTTATAATATTCATTTTCTATTCAAAATATTATTCATAAATTAGTACCTTTAAAACACGATGTGAATTGAACTATCCACAATCCACATTATTAACACCTTTAAAATATTAAATAATTTTTTAGTCCAAAAATATAAGATAAATTTTCAAAATTTTATTTGTTAGTACTACTAAAAGATATTTTAAATAATTTTTTGGGTATTATTATACATTTTTTTTTTTGATAAGGAAAAAATTCGGGTGGTGGTTAGCCTACTCGAGAGCATCCCGAAGGATGAGATCACGAAGATCTAAATAAAATACAATAACAGAATACATAAAAAAACCACCTAAAGCAAATCCGGAAAAACCTCAAGCTCTCAGCAAACAAGCGCACACAATGTCAAGAGGAAGAAAGTCCGACAAGGTGAAGTGGATAGCGAGCGCATGGACAGCACCTGCTGACACGATGTCTCGCCGCCGGAAAGACGGAAAGCAAAAATCCTTGTAAGGCAAAGGCGACTCCTGGGGAAGTGCTGATCACACGACGTTCCCCCCACCTAGATGAGGGATCTTCGGAGACCACTAACACCACCAACACGATCACTTCGATCAACCAGGGTCGCAGAACTGCTCCTCAACCGAAACTAACCACGAACCAACAGACGAACATCCAACCAACATAAGGAAATGAAGCACAACCGCGAGTAGGACGAAAAGCGAGAGAAGATTCCGGAATTGTATAGATAATTATTGCAATTTACGGATATATATATATATTAAGTTTTAAATTCTTATAATTAATTATTAATTTAAATGAACGGGCTAGCTTTGGGCCCAAAAGAAGGACAAACAGGCCCGATTCACAACCCACGGGCCGCTAGGGGTCCAAGGAAATCCTAGAGGCCAAACAGGAGGAAGAAGGCATATCGCCAGCCAAGGTCAACCAAAGGAGGCAACCACCAGCCTACGGTCAGAGACGAACCCAGAGATTGGAACCGGCAGCGAAACGGAGGCGCCACCCCGACACCGCTGGGAAAGAGAAGCAGGCAGGCAGAGCGCCTGAGTAGCCCAGATTCTAAAGAGGGTGAGATAGAATACTGGATTTTACGAAGCACGGAAAACCAAACCCGAGCACAACCCAGTGCCGGCGACGACCAAGAAGCCACCAAACCGGGGTAGGAGGCGCCACCAGCCAAGCGATGGAGGACCATCGAAAGCGACGAGGCCGGGCCCCGGCCCGGAACGCGGAGGCGCGAGCGGAGTTGAAAGGGGACACCAAGGACCCCATATAAACAGTGAGCCGAAATCAGGAAGCCGGAAAGAGGCCGGTCGAGCCCGATCCAACGCACCCAGATCGAAAAAGCCATGGAAGCCGGCCAAAGGCACAAGATCGGAGGTAAAAGATAGTCTACAACCTATCTAGCCATGTAGGAGGGGTCGAAGCCCCAAATTGGACACCAAAATCGAACTATCGGAGGTCGGAACCCAAAGGAAAGGAGGATTACACAAGTGGAGCAAGGGTAACCGGTGAAGTGGTGGCTCCCGAAGGAGGGTTGTGCCCCCGAAGGGGATTTAGAGGCTCTCCATATGAGAGGATTTCTTCTTGAGATTTAATTTCCTCAAAGTCTTTGATAGTTCAATCGTTTCTTTTTCCATTGTTGGCAACTGACAGAAGATCAACTCCAAAGCTAATCAAGTTGAAGAGGGCTGGAGATGCTTGTGAACAAGTTAGGGTGGTGGTGTTGAGTAGATAGAATGGCAGTGAAGCTAATTTTTGGGTTTTGGTTTTGATTTTGGGATTTTGATTTTAGCTCAAAAGAGAGCGTTTTTTCCTCTATAGATTTAGCCAAAATTTTTTTTTTTATTATACATATAATTGTATACAATGAAAATAATTTTTTTTTCAAAATATGGTTAAATATATTCAAAATTGATGTTTATAGGTAGATAAAAATGAATCTAGTATAGTGATAGTTTTTTTTGAGTGAAGCTAGAGACAAGATGTTCGAATGGTTATTGACAAGATAAGTTCAACTAAATTACCACAGGTCCTTTTCATTTTTTTCAAACAACTGCAAACAGGCCCAAAACTCCCTGAAAGCGAATTGAAAAAAACCTAAGTGCGTTCATCCAAATACTCCACCAGTTGAACAAACTTTTAGTAAATTTATCAAGGAATTAATTGATCGATACTTATTATGGTATATCAATCGCTTCAGATAATTATCGAAAGACTTTCGACTATTTTTCTTGATTATCGTTTGAAAAATATGTCGAAGCGTTGAGAACGGAGCTAAATAAATAACCTCGACTCCAATGAGGGAGGTTAATGAGGGAGCTCGGTGGATATTGATGAGGTTAAGAAATAGCCTCATTAACTTAAGCCGGGCTTCATAAATTTCCTCGGTGACAGTAGTCGAGCCTCCATCATAAACTCGGTGACAGCAAATGAGCCTCCATCATCACCTCGGTGACAGCAACCGAGTTCGACGCACACAACAAGGAATTCACGAGATTTATGTCTGATAGGAACGACATAAAAAATCGCATAGGAAATGACCAATTTTTTTCATTTTCGTTCCAATTTGTACTCATAATTCAGCTCAAACAACACTCAAATCAACAACAATCAAACAAAAGACACAAACAACAACCAATTTCATCAATTTTAAGTCTAATTTCAAACCCTAAAACGCACAATTTCTTCTCTAAAAGCTCATCTAAAATAAATTATAATGAAATTTCTTACTTTAAAGTTGATATATCTATAGAACTCTCTCTCAAATGGACCTCAAAACTCCAAAATATTGATGCTCTTGGTTGCTCGTTGAAAGTACATGAGATGTTCTTGGTGACGTTGATTTTGGTTGAGAAGGACTTTGTATGCAATTTTGTGAAAATAGTCTCGACAATAGCCATTTCTCCATTTTGTCTAAAGCCCTTATATTTTTTTTTTTACATTTTTAATTCGAAAAATGCATTTTATAATTGCAAATATACTCCCCCAACATGTCATCTTGAGCCGTCCACTTGTCGCCATCTGATCTCTCATTTCATGCCTCTATTTGCAAGCTACCACATGTCCCCCACCAGCCTTCCCCTCCTTATTTCTTCTAAGTGCAACCTACTGCGTTTTGGGACTTTCTCAAGTGGAGCGACGTCGTTTTAAAGCAATTTTTCCTGGAAAAAAAGTCTAACACATTACTGTTGTGCAATTAATGCAACCGATACTTGAGACGATACTAGCAGTAGTATCGTTTTAGGCTGACACTTGACACTGTTTTAATTTTTTAATATTTTTGGGCTAGCATGGGTACTACTTTTTTACCCGATAAACTTGCTCTAAGTAATCTTTCTCTGACTCACTTTTCTATCATTAATAGTTATTTTTCATTTGTGCAATTTTAGCATAGATTCTCAAAATATTGGTCTCAAACTTCTCAATTTGTGCAAGTATGCTTAGAGCATCCACATTAGTGAACCCTGTGAACCATAAGAAACAAGATCATATTCCATGATCCGAATGTGATTAAGGAGCAAGGATGTGAGGGATTTACTCGGCAATAGATCCAAAATTGGGACTGATACGGGGTTAGCCGTAGGGTGGCCCGATCTTCGACAATCAAGACTCAAAGACAAGAACGGAAGCAAAGACTCAAGAACAAGAACAAAACGCAGCAAGACTCGAACAAAGAAACAATAAAGACTCGACCGATAAGGACTGATTCGAACTAAAATAGAACGAGGCAAAGACCCCAGGCCTCCTAAGAGAGTAGGAACCAAATACCAACGACTATAAAGCCCGCCTCTACAACCTTACACAACCAAGCGGACAACTTGGAGGCACAAGGAGGGGACTTGTGATTACCTGGATCACCAAGCTCTCGCGAGGTTGACGAACTCAAAGCAAATCAAGTTAGATCTATAACCAATTGTTGCAATCGATGAGCCACGCTACGAATCGATCGACTTTCTCTATTTGTGTTTCACACAAAGGTATTTCATTCATAAAAGAGACGTCTGCCTTACAATGGAGGAATCAACCGTTCTAATATAGAAAACCCTAGGGCTGATTTTAATGAAAATAATAAATATAATAGAAATTAACTTAAATCCCTAAAATACTAAAAATAACTTAAGTAAATAAGGTCTCTAAAAATAGCAATAAAAAGAGTTCCAACACTTAAGAATTTTCCGTCTAAAACAGTGACAGCCCAAAGAATGTGATTTTCGGCCAAGCTCTAGGTCGAATCTGGAAAAACCTTCAACATCAAAGTTGTAGATCTCTTCGTCCTCGTTCCGACAAGGTATGGCACAATCTAATCCGATTAATATTGAATCCGTACGACTCATTTTACTGAGACGTCGAAAAGCTGTCAACTGTGCATGAACGAACCCAAAAACGAACGACCCAAGGTGGAGCCTTCTTCTTCCTCTTGAGGATGACATCATTCTCGTGATCTCGAATCATAGGTCCATCCCCAAGTATAGGTGTGTCCGAAGGTGTCTTGGATGGTCCCGCATCAGGGACCATACCAAAGTAGAATTTGATGAAGAAACTACAAATGTACAAGCAAAGAAACAACAACCTCAATCCCAAAAGATGAAAAACATTAGATGGAAACCCCCATTAGTGGGGTTCTTTAAAATCAACTTTGACGACTCCAAACTTGGTTCAGGAGAGGATTCGACAGGGTTCGTTATTCAAGACTACTCTGGTTCGATGGTGGTATGTGATGCTATGTTTTGTGGTTCATCATTTGCATTGTATGCTGAAACACAGGGCCTCCATGCGGGATTGATGGCGGCTGAGAATATCGCCATTCAAAAGATCGAGTGGAAGGAGACAACCTGTCGATTATCAATGTGGCTAAAGGACTCTGGAAGTGTCCGTGAGAGATTGAGATCCTCATCTCTGATATTCTCTTCTTGTCACTCATGTGATATTGTCTTGTTGGTTTCCAGGTCTGATCTGGGTACTCTCGTCCACAAGGTCGTCATTGGTTAGTACTTAGTAGTCACGTCGGTGCTGACATTTTCCAACACTTTGCTTTGTTGAAAAAAAATAAAAATAAAAGAAAGGGCCAAACTCTAAAGACTGTAACTCAACTCAACCAAAACCTAAATTCTGAAGACAATTCGACATTTTTATACTAATTTGACTGAGATTCGATATTGGCCCGAACCCGATATCCTCACCGACTCATTAGAGCTTGGATACCAAAATTATTGGATTTTAGATTGCAGAACGTCTATTTGATATTTTGATTCCCTTCACTGACCTTGTTCGAAACGCCTCGTTTAGTATCATTCAACAGAAAATAGACTAATCAACAGCAAAAATACAATCCTAATGATTTGAGGATGCCTATACTCTCTATGGTAATAACTAATGAGGTTCAGATTCAAGCATTATATCTCATTTACAAACCCAGGAGGTTGCAATGGCTGAAGTTTCAGAAGGAGATGAGATCATCCTCCTTGGTTGGCTGCTGCTTCTTTGGTGGTTCGCTTCCACTTTCTGATGCAGACCCAGCTTTCTTCCCGAATATCATCTCATCGAGGTCGTCCATCATCTCCCTATCGTGTCCTCCACTGGGTGAAGGAAGCCCCCGAGAAACTGCCTCCTCTGGTTCGACACCTATGGGTATCATGGCAGGTTCAGGTTCTCGATGAGTAGTATCTGAAGCCTTCTTCAGGTCTTTGTATTCGGAGAGAACTTTCTGGATGTCATCATTCAAGTTGAGGGCTTCGAAAAGGAGGGCCTCATTATCACCAGCTGCTTCAATGATTCTCTGGATGGTGGACCGGGATGAGCGGCATTGTTGCACAAGCACTGTGGTCAAGTCATCCTGCTCAAGAAAGGAGAATTCGACAATGAAATATATACCTATAAAACCATACTATATATCTGTGAGGATGGACATTTTATACCGAGTGTTTTTAGGAACCAGAAAACTTCACAAGAAACAAATTACATAACAACGATCAAATATTTCTAATACTTTCTCACCTTTCCAGGAACAAATAAAGAAAAGAATATAGATTAATGAGCAGTTCCTACTTCCTTTGATAAAATGTCATTATCTTATGGGACTGAGATGGTTAAGCACTTATTTTTTAAGATAAGATTATGTTTCATTATGAAATGAAATAGAGAATGGGGGTACGAAGTTAGAACCAATGAGAGGTCTAAGATTTCATAATGAAATAGAGAATGAGAGGTCTAAACTCGGGTAAGCAAATAAGCAATAAAAGTTGAAAGCTTTCAAATTAACAAACATACAAACACAAGTGGCAGTGCGGAATTTCTTAGGCACCTCAACCACAATAACAAACAAAAGTACGGAGTCCATGTCATAGATCACGAAAAATATTGAGATGGAAGACACGTGGGAAAATAAATTATTTTTCAAACATTAGAGTTCCTATAAACCCAACTCAAAAGTGGGTACAAGTATGCAATAGATAGCTTAAAAATGGGTTTGAAATTCTTACATCAATGGATTTAGTGGTCAGAAGTCCATAAGCATGGGATAACTTCGGTAACATGATTATACAAATTCAGAAGGGGGATCTATCTAATCACTTGTAAAAGGAGATGGAAACACAGGGACAGCTCAAGGAATCAAGTATTATTACCCCTTGAGTTGTCAGGGGGTGTTATTTTGAAATTGTTTGCAGTTCTTCAGCGAAATGTTTTGAACAAACTTGCACCAATTTCTTCCATGTTCTCCCAAAGCCAAAACAATACTTGTCAAATGGTAGCAATAATCAGCCACACTCATACCTCCTAATGCAAAAACAGATTCCCACAATCCCAACATTTATTCTCTCTACCTATCCCAGATTTGAGAAACCTTAAATTAAATCTCACGTGTGAGAAATTTATCGTAGCAAGTAGCAATCAACCCCCCACCCACACACAAAAAAAATAAATAAAAATTAACAAGTGAAATGAGCACAGAGAAAATATTAGCCAAACGAATCCATTGGACAAAGGGATCAGCATGACATGATGGAATATCCTACACCCCAAACCCCCTTATCATGTTGGGTAACAAACAGTAGAAAAGGCAGTCAGAAATCATTCGCATTAGCAGATACCTTCACAACATCTTGTTGAGGTGAAGAAGATAAAACTGTGGAAAGAAGTTCAATACTATTCCTTGCCACATTGAATGCCTCCTTAATCTGGTCAGGTGAAAAAGTCCGTACAGGACTAGCATGCACATGATGCACTGCCTCTGTATAGCCAGCATTCATTTCAGCTTGAGAGACAGCAGGAGGGGGTGGAGTAACACCGGGTGCCAGGCTTTCATCACGTCTCGGAAACCGGACACCTCTCAACCTTAAACTCTACATAGCAAGAAAAGAGTATGAGAAATGATTACGGAGAATGAAAATTACAGCACTATTAACTTCACAAGATATGCAACTTTATACCCTAAACAGCTTGAAATCTCTGTCAACATTTAAAAACTAGATAATAAATATTCAAATCAAAACTGAAAAAACAAGATACTACAGGATTTACCTTATAGGTTTCCTCATAAACAGGCAAATACCTCAACTCATCAGAGGATTCCCCCCATGATTGAATCAACCAGAGAGCTTTGTTCCTGTTATTCGCCACGGTCTGAGGATCATCGATCAACTTCACCATCTCATCAAGAACCCTCTCTGCTGCAACCTCAGAGAAAGCCTTGTCACAGTTGGTCACAATGGTCTCAAGCAACACCAAAGCAAAATACTGAATCCTAGGACTATTCATCATAATCCTCTTCTTAACAGCCCGAATCAATTCGGCGCTGTTCATCCTCTCCTGATTTACCATCTCACATATTTCAAGATTGGTGGCCCATTCAGGCCCTTCCAGGGACTCTGCAGTCGCCTCCTCTACTATCATATCAGCCTGGTTAGGACCCTGGAAGAGCTCCCTCATCTTGAAGCTCATTGAGCTCACCCCAGCACTCATTTTTTTACCCACCTCAGCACCACTGATCTTCAGGCGCTCCCCCAAAGCGGTCACCTTCTCCAGCAAATTGTCACTCATCTTTTGAGAATCCTGAACCCCCAAAACAAACAAATGTATACCCGGAAGATCCTGACCACAAACCTAGGCAAGTGAACACCGAAGCCCTGAAACTTGGAAAGAAATAAACAACAAGATCCCTTTTTAATGTCAAGAAGAAAAATACCATGCTTGGTCTGGAGCCTGGACCCCGTCAACAAGTTAGAATTCAATGGAGAGAGGCCAAATTCAGCATAGGAAAAATCAAATAAAAGCGGTTGAATTTTCTAGCGAAGGTAGAACTTAGAAAGTTAGAAGTCAACAGAAAATTAGCAAAAGGAGAATGAATCAGAGAGTATAAAAAGGTTTATACGCGTGAAATGCTTTTTTCCATTTCAGCTTGCAATAGATCATAAACAGCGAAAACTACACTAGCACCGAGTTCCACTAACACCATCCAATTCAAACACTCGGTAAAAAGAGAAATAAATATTCCAAGTGTCCAACTACACAAACACCATCCAATTGAAACACTGAGCATGAAGAATCCCGGGGGGTAAATTTCAGCAATCGGTAAGATTAAGTGATTAACCCATCAAATTGCAAATTGCACAGCAAAACGCAAATTGGAATCGAATTGGAAAGGTGATCGGATCGAACAGAGAAGGAATTGGAAAGAATCGGCAAGAGGAACAAGAATACATCATGGAGAGTAGGTTAGGGTTAGGGTTAGGGTTTTACCTTTAGGAGGATTAGGCAAGTGATTCGGTGAAGAACGAAGTTTCATCTGAAGTGGTGCGTAGTGAGATGTGAAAGATCTTTGGCGTTTGAAGTTGGTAGGGTGTTGCTCGTTTGCTTCTCCCACTCCACTTTTTTGGAAAAGGCTACCCATACACTTGTGTATCTATACACTAATTTATTTTTTTTTGAATTTTTTTTTTTTTTAGGGTTCACCATTTAAAATTTAGGGTATTATTAGTGATTATTGAAATTTTTAAGGTTTATTCCTTATAATATGGGTATAATAGAGTTTTAAAGAAAAATTTTAGGGTTAATTTTTACAATTTTTAAGGTTCACCACTTTTTTTTGTTTTACTCCCTCGTAACCAAATATATGACGTTTGACTATTTTAAAGAGCTAATATTTTTCTATATACCCATCAGTTAATAAGATTAATAATTATATAAGATTAAGGAAAACAATTTTCTTAAAATATGTGCTGAAAACAATTTTTTATATAGGTTTTAGTTTCTTGACCCGATTGATTTATAATTATATAAGATTAATTTTTTTTATGGAGATTTCAATTTATTACATTTTAATATTTTATAATTACAATCACTTGATCTGTCATTTTCAAAATAACTTTTATATTTATTTGTATTGTGATAGTATTTGATTTTTGATCTTTCATCACATTTTTTTAAGTTGATAAAAACTCTAAAAATATTAAAAAAAAATTATATGCTTATTACTAATTGCATGAAATTAATTTTAAAAAATTACTTAAAATTTTGATATTTTATATATTTTTAAATTTTATTAAAAATTACAAGAAATAATAAAAATCAAGTATTTTAGATCAGATATATTATATAACTACAAACACTAAAACTTTTGAACCACGTCTTTAATTTTAGCATTTTTAAATTATCGCAAAATTACCAAATCATAATTTTTTAATTTAAAAAAGAAAAAATTGACAAACTCGAAATCGACCCGATTTGACCTGAAACCTGGTTAAGCCCGAGTTCAAATCAACCTGAATTTACCCGGGATCCATTTTACCCGGAATCCGTTTTACCCAAAATTCGAAATGACCCGACCCGAACCCGACCGAATGACCGATTGACGGGTCTAGTTACAATCCTACAAATGGTTAAATTAATCTATGTTTTTAACTATATGATGGTTTTTTAAACAAATTTTCTAACTTCTTAGTGCATAAGTTAAATAATATTTTTTTAACAATAAATCAAATCTTAAGCTATCACTTTGTTCCATTTCTAATTTCTAATTAAACAAAACTATTTTAAATACATTAATTAATAATGGAATAAAAAATTATTTAGAATGTATGTTAAAAAGATTTTTAAAAAAAACTAACAGTAATGTGAATTTTTTTTAAAGTGATAGATATATATTTATCAGGTCCAGTAAATAGTTCTCAATCACATTGCTTACAAAACTTAGTGGTTTAAGGCTATTTTCAGTATTACCTCCAAACTTTGGGCTATTAATTGCAATTTGACCAAAATCGCGGGTACTTCACAGCTCTCGGCGCTGCGTTTGACGATGGCGGGGAGTGGGAGGGAACCAACCGCGCACGTCGGTGTGTTTTCAAACCACCCAACCGCTGACGTCTTCTTCCCCCATTTCTTTTTCCTTGAAAAATTCCCAATTCTGAGTGGAGAGCACTGATTAGGGTTCCCAAAATATAGATTTCAACATTCATTCAATCAATCCATTATCAAATCATTCATATTAATTCGGCACAATCGTTGACCTACCCACTCTTGATCATCCCATCAATCCCAATTCCTCAACCACTTCTCTTTCAACATCCAAAATTTCCTCTTTTGTTCCTCCCTTTTTCGTCTTCTCTCCCCACCACCCTGGGCGCTCCCAAAATTTTCGCCGATTTTCAGGATCCAAAATTGCAGATTCCGTTTCCAGAGCGATTTCGGGAGAATTACATTTCAAATCCACCAAATCCGAAGCTTATCACTGAAATCGTGAAAATTCTGATTGTTTCCGTGGTTGAATTCAGTAGTAAACGCTATAAAACCCCGCAATTTGGGGGGTTTTCAAGTCGGAGAAGATCTAGAATTTCAATAATCTGAGATGAGCGGCAAGGATCCAGTCAATCTCGACGACGATCAGATCGCGGAGCTGCGCGAGATCTTCCGGACCTTCGATCGCAACAACGACGGCAAGCTGACTCAGCTAGAGCTCGGATCGCTCCTCCGATCGCTGGGACTCAAGCCGAGTGAAGACCAGCTGGAAGCGCTCATCCACGCGGCAGACAAGAACAGCAATGGCCTGATCGAGTTCTCGGAGTTCATCGCGTTGGTAGCGCCCGATCTCATCCCTTCCAAGAGCCCGTACACAGAGGAGCAGCTCAAAGGACTCTTCGACATGTTCGACAGGGATGGGAACGGCTACATCACCGCTGATGAGCTGGCGCATTCAATGACCAAGCTCGGCCACGCTCTTTCCGCCGAAGAGCTTACCGGTATGATCAAGGAGGCCGACATGGACGGAGACGGTCGCATCGATTTCGAAGAGTTCTGTCAGGCGATCACCTCTGCCGCCTTCGATAATTCTTGGACCTGAAAGACCTCATCTTTGTCTTCTTTTCGATTTCACACCAATTTTGTGCAAATTGTTCTTGTTTGTTATCATCCTCTCTACCCCTCCGAAATCGATGTTCTTGCTTTCTGATATGTTTCTTGCTTGCTCTTGTGATGTACATATGCTGTTGATCATTGGGAAGATCACATAAGCTCCTTATTCTGAAATGCATTCATCTGATAGAACAAACATTGTCTTCAAATTACTTTCATGTGTGATTTTCTGGATACATATGAATGCTACAAACCAGCACTTGCTTTTCTGATTGTCCTCAATCCATTAGTTGAATTGACGGTTCTTAGTGAAAGCCGGCTGAGGTTGTTACATTTTTTCGTATGAGACACGGTGGAAGGTAATCAGATGATCTTTCAAGGGGATACAGTATCAGAGGATTGGTGTTCTTTGTTAGGATTCATTGATGTTTCAGCAGAGCCTGCCTTTCTTGCATTGAAGTGCACCGGCTCCTCTAGTCATTGACGTGACTTGCGAAGCTGAAATTGCGCTCAAACTCGAGGCCTTTGCGTAGGTTGATGATCTCTTGCTACCGGATTGGGTGAAGACAGCTCCATTCAGCATCAGATCGCCCTGTGAGATCCAATTCCACTTGCTCCACTGGCTCTGCGCAGCTTCTCGCTTTGTGACCTGAAACCAAACAAAGGCGGTTGGTTATCTGGTGAGCCGGTTACTCCACACGCTTTGGGACCTGCAACCATACTTATACCTCTTTGCTGAACCGGTTGTCTGGTGCGAGGAATCGATTCCCTTGGCTGTTGATAGTTGGGGCTGCACTTCCACCGATTGCGTACATTTGCCAGTGGGTGTAATCATTGTTCACCACATGAAAATACCCATGTCTACATCTGCACAATCCATGATCAGTTGATCCCAACCATCAATAGTACCAAATTACCAATGTAGTGTTGATTGTTTATACCTTGGCATTCTCTGAACCAGCCCCTCTCCGAAATGGTTGAATGCAATCGTCACCTGCATCTTCCGATCCTCTGTGAAGCTATCATGGTGACCCAACAACATGACCTTGTTATGATGGGTCATATAATTGTTCGATATAGTGATGGCTGTTGAGCCCCGGATGACATCAATCAGCCCATCAGTGCAGCTCGACAACGAGCAATGATCAACCCAGACTTGGCTTGCTGCCAAGATGGAGACCCCATCACCATCCGATAAGGTTCTCCACCCATAGTGCGTGGGCGTGTCCCTCACGAAAGCATTCCCTCCTCTCTTGCAGTCATGGATGTTAATCCCATGGATTATGATGTTCGTCACAGACTGAACGGTGATGCAGGGCCCTCCGGCTATGTGGACATTGGCTCCTCTCCCATCGATTGTCTTGAATGAGTTCATCATCAGCTCTTGCTTGAGCTTGATCACCATGTCGCGAGCAAATGTGATCCAAAGTGGCCTTGTCTGGATGACTCCATACCTTAGAGTGCCCTTCTTGGGGTTCACAGGGTCATCTCCTGGACTCGTTACTTGGTAAATCTTTCCCTTTTTGCCACCAATCGCGCCCTTTCCAAACCCAATGGCGCAATCAGCCAAGCGCTGGCGATGCTTGTCCCAATTGGGATCGCATCGCCAGCAGTCATCAATCGGATTGCCTGTTCTGCAGGAGGAGGCTAGACTTCTCCTACTCGCATTGGCGATTCTCCTGAAAAACACAGGCAATCAAGCAACAAAAACAAGATACATTGGCAATAATAAAGAAGGTATAGAGTAATGGTTTCAAGATGGATAGTTGAGAGTTAGAATTGAGTTAGGGGAGATATGTTAGGTGATGTTTGTTTTCTTGTGCATTTTCGACATGGATAGTGCCTAAAGAAGGTGTTGTTTTCTTCAATGGGAACAAGTTAAATGAAACAAGTGTTTGAGGTTGAAGGGCTTTTACATACTCATTGAGTTGGTGGACTACTTGCTCAGGATCTTCAACTGGTGATGAGCCAACCAAGGTGGGAACAAGAACTAAAGCTACCAAACACAAGATAGGAGATGACATTTGTGAATTTCTCTAATATGGGTCGTTTTTTGTGTTTTGTATCCAGAGAGAGATGGGAAAGATGGTGTGTTTTATAGGCACTTGAAGGGGTTTCAAGTTTTTTTTTTTCTTTTTTCTTTTTAATAAAAATATATGTATAGAGGCATTAAGCGATTACAACGCAACAGAAGTGATTAAACTCGTGAACTCATGACTAGGAGATATCATTCTTAATTATCAGCTAAATAGGAGTTTAACTTTGTTAATTGTTAGCCACTTGCCTTCGAATTCGATCACCTTGTAAAGAGATTTAGGGTTACATTAGTTAGAGATTCAGGTGCACGGAGAACCTATAATTCACAGCCTCTAATGAGAAGAACATATATATGTCAAACAGACTATATCTAAGTTTTGAGATATATCTGACTCTCCTGGAAGAAGCGTCTCTTCTCCCTATATCTTATAAGAACAAGAGAACTTATCCGTTATTTATATTGGATAAATTAATATATATATAACGGATATATTATCTATTCCGATATTTATTAACTCTCAATGTATAAGAATTAATTTCCTAATTACGTTAATTAGACTTTTATCTTTTAGGAGTATATTTAATTATGTCAGATCAAATAATAGTATAAAATAATTCTAAGATTAATATTATATGAATTAGGGAAAGAAAGGAAGGGAGACCCAATTGAATGATTGATCCATTTCCATGTGCAATCTAAATAAGTTAGACTAAGCAAGTTGATGGAGCTTTTTATTCAAGATCAAGCAAATTCATCAGCAAAAACTGCATATGTCTACTCATTTCACATTGACCTGCAGGATTTGCTATTATATGTGAGTTGTACGTTGAAACGTACATTACTTGAATAATTTTCTAGATGATTGAAGGAGCTAAGATGAGTTAATTAGCAAGGTACATTTATTTCTTAATTTGTTGTTTTGAGTTCGAGACATGTAAATGGAGTACTACATTTATTTCTTAATTCATCGATGATTGGGGGTCGTGTGCACAGACGCACGTGCGCTAATAGCCTAGCACACAAACCGAATGAGGTTCCATTCTAAAACCAATTGGCAATGGAAGGAGTAGTCCACCGACTCATATACTGGGTTTGTTATGTTTAACTTTTCGATGTTTTGGTCTCATTCACATCTCTAACAAGATTAAACCCCTCGTGACCGTAAGGTATAAGAGAACCCATCACTTGAAAAAATATAGTTTTGGCCTGGGGGGATGCAATATGGCTATATTGTGATTTGCGAAAGCTTAAAGTTTACCTCACGCACCTTCATTAACGGAGTTTTCCACCTAAAACCACCGGTAATTGTTGTTGTGCCTAGCTGCCTTGAATTGAAAGGGTGTGAATTGAATAAGCTTTTGATCATTTTAATTTAGAGCCGAAATTAAATCATATATACTAACTTGAGACCTTTTGATTGATTAAGAAAAAAGATTTAATCTCTTTGTCAATTCATATCGCCACTAGATTTTTTATATAATAATTTTATATATTTGTAAAATATTTATATAAGTTAAAATACAATTATCAAGGATTCTTATCACTTTATCTAAATTTCTTTTATTAAATTTCATATTAACACCGGTTCAACTAATGATTTTTCTTTATTATAGTTGCATTAATTCAATAATATGCTATAAATTTCAAAATCTATTATCTTTCACAACTAAACTAAAATAAACTAATTATTTTTATTCATAAATGTAATAAAATAATTTATTACCCGACTTATTATTACCTGACTATAGATTATACTACACACATACACACATACAAACACATATATAACCTTCATTGTTATCATTGAAATGAGAATAATTGATTAAAGTAAATATATAATCAAATTATAAAAAGTAATTTATTACATGGATCTAATCGTTATTTATATATTATCCCATAAATCAAAACTACAAAAGATTGTATATTTTTATTTAAAAAAGTAATGTAAAAAGAAAATCAATCAGTTAAGATTTAAAAAAAGAAAAGAATTAATTAATTACTTATTTAAAGAAATAATTTGATTTATAATAAATAATAATTTATTTTAATATTAAAAAAGATTAATTGATTAACAAACAAACCTATATTAAAGGAGAAGCCGCCACATGACGTAGACGACTTATATATCCTTTAGTATTATTGATTGATTTTTTAATTTTCGATCACAAAACCACTTCAAGATTTGATCTTTGTGATTTGGGCCAATTCTGGGTTATGATTTATTAATTATTTATGAAGCAAGTAATTCCAATTGCTTTATTTGAATAGATTATGGGTTATGATAATCTTTCTATATAGTAAAAGAAGTTTTTAATGAGGTTGAATAAATGAGAAATATTGAAGATTTAAAAAAAAAACTAATCATCACTTAAGTAAAAAATCAACACTTGAAAATCATCTTTATAAGAAGTTAAAAATTCTAATTTAACATTATCTAATCAATTATTTGTGTAATATTTTCAGAGTAGAAAACCAAGTAAAAGGAATTTTTTTTTTTGTCACAAATGAGGTTGAATAAATGGGAAATATTGAAGATTTTTTTTAAAAAAGCTAATCATCACGTAAGTAAAAATCAGCACATAAGTAAAAATCATCTTTATAAGAAGTTAAAAAAGTCTAATTTAACATTATCTAATCAATTATTTGTGTAATATTTTCAAAGTAGAAAACCAATTATCAATTTTAAAATCAACAATTGAGTATTTGATTTCAAGGTTATTTCGAAACTTTTGGCTAATCGTTTGAAGCCTATTTTACCATTATTAATCCATTTCAAGTAGTTTTTGTACAAGGTAGAAATATTCAGCATAACATACTAATAGCTCATGAGGTTTTCCACTCTTTTCATAACAAAAAAGGTAAACTTGGGTGGATATATAGCTTTAAAACTAGATATGGAGAAAGCTTATGACAAAATAAGCTGGAGTTTTATTCGTATTATTCTAAACAAATTTGGTTTTGATTCCAGATGGATTAATTGGGTTATGATCTGTCTAACTAAAACTAGTTTCTCAGTTTTAGTTAATAATTTGTCAGGCCGTACATTTCATACTTATAGGGGAATTCGACAAGGAGATCCTCTTGCACCATATATTTTTGTATTGGTTATGGAACTTGAAGGTTCGATAATGTATAACAAAGTAATATAAAAATACTCTAGAAGGGGGGTTGAATAGAGTATCCCGGATTTTCGCAGATAATCTCAAGACTTTTGAAGCACTTGCAAAACCCTTTGAGATTAGATGTAATTCTTTCTTCTGGAAAACCTGAATCACACCAGAGTTATATAATTCGAAACAAGTGCGGAAATATGGTAAAGCAATAAGTAAAGGACGCAATGAATTGTTTACGAGGTTCGGCACGAACTTGGCCTACGTCCCCGCCTAGGGTTCTTCCACAACCCTAGGATTCAACCGACTTTTATTGATTCACAAGACTTAGGATCCTAATAGCTCACCGAGAAGCCTCTCTCCTATAGAATTGCAATCTAGTCAACTCACATTCCCTTGGAGTCCTAGACCAATCTAGAAGAGCCCCACCTCTCCCAGCTATCTAGTACAATCCTCTTACACTTAGTGAATCAATCGCCTAGTGTCCACTTCCTGAGTTACAAACTCTTGAGTATAACACTCACTCGAAATATATCCTATAAGCTCACTGTGTAACTCTCAAATGCTTTGAAACAAAATATACGACTCTTAAGAACTAGCAGAGAGCACACGAAGAAGACAGATTGACTTGAAGGCTTGAGAGCGAATGAAAGCTTGTGTTCAACGAATGTGTTTCTGTCTTCACTTCATCTCCTCTTTTATATAAAATCAAATCGGCGCCTAAGGATCTTCTTCAACGGCTAGAATCGATTATGGCTTGAGAAGGAATCTTCACAATCTTCTGTTTGGGGAAACTCGGAAGCCATGATCCACCAGATTCGATCTTCTTGTCCTTTAGCTTAAGGAAGGAGATTTCAATTCGAAATATCTTGCTGCAATGTTAGTGTATAGAATATACAATAATATCTGGAAATATATTATAATAACATATAATAACATTTGGACATAATATGCACATAATACAGGTTTTGTGTTTCATCAACACAGTTGTAGCTTCAAGACCTTTGACACAAGCTGTGTGTCAAAGCCTTTGAAACCATTTCCGATTTTCATCAAGGGAGTGGAGTTATCAGAACTATTAGGGAGAATGTTGCAACATGAATCTTTGGAATGCGACTCTTTGGTTGGAATCGAACTTACAAATAACAATGATCCTATTCCATTCCTTTCCTTTGCAGATGACACTCTAATTTTTGGATGAGCTGATGACTTAAATCTTCATACGATTAGAAATCTTCTGAATACTTTCTCCAATATGTCTGGATTAACTATAAATTATAATAAAAGTTCTCTACAAGTTTCCAAAAATATTTCTTTCAGTAAAGCCCAGTCCCTTGCTCAATAGTTAAATATTCCAGTTACAAAATCAATGGAAAAATACCTTGGTGTACCACTTATTAGTGGTAGGGTTTGTAATGTCTCGTTTGATGAGGCGATAAGTAGCCTTAAAAAGCAGTTGTCAAAGTGGAAATCTAATACTCTCTCTCAAGTTGGTAGATCAGTACTAATTCAGGCAAACCTAAATTCTAAAACAAATTATTTAATGCAATCATTTCTTCTTCCAAAAGGAGTTCTACAAAAGATTGATCAGATTAACAAAAATTTCTTTTGGAATAAAATTCAATCGGATAACTATCATCCTCTAATCAGCTGGGAACATCTGTGTACTCCTAAAAAAGATGGTGGGTTAGATTTTAAATCGGCTGAGCAAATTAATATTGGTATGCAAATGAAACTTCTTTAAAGAATTATGGCTAATCCTGATAATATTTGGTCGAAGGTTATTACGGATAAATATCTCTTGACATAATCTCTAATGGAAAGAGGCAGTTTCAAAACTTCTTGGCAATTTGGAAGGCTTCTTAATATTAGAGATCTATTCTCTAAAGGATTGCTTTGACTAGTTGGTAATGGGAAAACCATAAATGTATGGTCTGATATTTGGGTAGATGCGCAATATCTACAGAGGTTTCGAAATGATCGTGATCCTAATTTAAAAGTATGTGATTTATTTACAAATATCAATTCCTGGGATACTGATAAGTTAAATTGAATTTTTCCCTCTCATATTGTTCAAGCAATTACTAATATCCATATTCCAGTTACTCATATTCCAAACAAGTTAATTTGGATTTACAGTAATAATGGAAAATTCTTTGTTAAATACAAATCCTCTCTTTATAATACTAGGAATACAAAGAAAATTCCAGCAAACTGGATTTGGAAACTTAATATCCCTCCGAATGTTAAAAATTTTATATGGAATTTTTTTTAGATATATTGCCCACGGCTGTCCGGTTGAATAGATATATAAATAGAGTTCCTAGTACTTGTTCTCTCTGTAATTCTGATGTAGAAGATACAAATCATTTATTGTTTAATTGTCAGATCAAAAAATCCCTTATTCAAAATCTGGGTGTTAAGTTGGAAAAATATTTTATTATACCAAATTTAACAAGCTATGTCCAACAAAATATTCTTAATACTAGGGCTCTTAATCTAGATTTTACATATTTGTGTCATTTATGACATTCAATTTGGGAGCTCAGAAATAGAATTATTTTCCGCAATACTTCCGATACAGGTATGATCTATGCGCTAACTCGAGCTATTGATAATATCTCTTACTGGAGTAAAGGGCATGTTGAAACGAAATTACCTAAACATGTCAGGCCTCCTGATAAAATGATTTGGAAATGTCCGCCAATAGATATTATTAAGATCAATGTAGATGCTTTGGTGAAAAGTGATATTCAACCACAGGTTGGTTGTGTTGTAAGGAATAATGAAGGTCAACTTATTCGGATACATAAATGTAACGTTAGGATGGGTTCTGTCATTTTTGCAGAAGCTTTTGCTGTATATACAGGTATAAGACTAGCAGTGAAGATGGAGATTCGAAGAGTTATAGTTGAAAGTGATTGTGCTATCATCATCGACGCCATCAATCATGCGAACAATACCATGGGAGGTCGCTCAAATAGTCCAAGAAATCCATTCTTTAAGAAGAGATTTTGAGTATATCACATTTCAACATTGCTATAGAGAGGGCAATGGTGCATCTGATTTTATCGCTAATCTCGTTTCAATTGTAATTTTATTTTGAGTGCTTGTTGTTGTGAGTTCCAGAACATCACCTTGCTAGATGATCATGGATGTCGTTAGTACATCCAATTTATTGCCTACTATAAAAAAACAATTGAGTATTTGATTAAAAAAATCAACAATTTAGTAAACATAATAATAAATTAATAATACTAAAGGAGAAGTCGCCTACGCCATGTGGTGGCTTCTCCTTTAATATAGGTTTATTTGTTAACAATTAAATATTTTTCTATATTTAAATAAATTATTATTTATTATAAATCAAATTACTTCTTTAAATAAGTAATTAATTAATTCTTTTCTTTTTATAAATCTTAACCGATTGATTTTCTTTTTAAATTAATTTTTTCAACAAAAACATATAATCTTTTGTAGTTTTGACTCATGGGGATAATATATAAGATAACGATTAGACCCATCTAATAAATTACTTTGTTGTAATTTGATTATATATTTACTTTAATCAATTATTCTCATTTAAATTATAACAATGAAGGTTAATTGTGTGTGTGTTAGGAATTGAGATATATAGGGATAATAAGGGGAATTAGTAGAAAGTTGGGCTTGGTATTATAAATACCTACAATGTGTATGATACGGGGATCTATCAATGAATTCAAATTACAATTCTTTCTTCAATCTCTCGCTCTCTCTCTCTCCCCCTAACCTCTCTTCCATCTCTTTCCCTTACAATTCCAACCAGAGATGCACAATTGGAGCCACAGATTCGTCGATTAATGGCAAGCTCCGGCTAGCAGAAGTTTCAGTTTCTTAGGGAACGGGAGGAACGATCCATCCTCGTCAAGATCAAGTTTAAGCTCTACGAAATTTCAACAGAAGTGTTGTTGGAGATGTTCTCAACCTGTGGCAACACAGAAATGTTGGAAAATTTCAGATCAGGAGAAGAATTCTATTCAAGGGTTTGCTTCGAGGATAAAGATTTGGCAACTCGGGTACTCAATTGATACAATGGAAGATGCATATACGGTTTATGGTACGAATTGGAACTGTTTCAAGGATTCCAAGTTACCGATTGATCGAGAAAAACTGAAATTCCGATCCAAGAAACCGCAGAAGTTGAAGTCGACAACAACCCAATCATTCAAGAGTCACCAAGAAGTGTCCGACGGGAAGGGACCGACGCCTCAAGGCAAGAAATCATCGAGGCCTTCAGGGAACAAGAAGTTACATATCCGAGAATTGAAACCGACAGGGATTTCACAAATCAAGAGAATTGCTTCCAAGATTACGATAGATGTTGCGAGTTGGAACTATTTCAGGCTTCCGAAATCAGTGACAGATGGGGTGAAATCAAGGTCACCCCAATGGAAGACCACGACGACTCAAGTGCGCCAAGAATCGAAGCGACGACGGCAAACGAGAAGCGCATGGAAGGCCAGATTGCAGATGTGAAACAAGGAACCAAGTCTTCGCTGAAAATTGAGAGCCGATTAAAGGAGAATTCAAAGGCTAGTGAGTTGATGGAATCCTCAAACTCAGAGGAAGAAGCCAATACAAAAGAGCATTCAATCCAGGTAAATCCCAATCCATGGAGGTTATGAAAGGTGATGGTACAATGAGTGGGTTAGGTGAATTGGTGGTGGTCTTGATCCAATTGATGGAAATTAGGTTGGCTAATACTACAACAGATTTGTTTGATTAATTGAGAACCTTGAGTGCACACAAGGTGTTTGTCAAAATGCCTAAAAAGGGTGTTCATGTGCTGGTTGGATTAAGAGTTGATGAATGACCCTCAAATCTTGTTAGTTTTGGGATGAGAAGGGTGAGTTTGGGTGTTGAATCAAGCCAAGAATTGATCAAATTGCCTTACGATAGAGGAAAATCAGGAAAGGAGGCATTGCATGGTTGTTCTTTGTTGATCCTCGTGAATCATCAGGATGATCTGAGCGGCAAACACAAGGTCTGTTCTTGGGTGGAGGTGTCCCTTGTTGAGGACCTGGGTTTCAATCCTGGAATTGTTAAGCTAGGTGTTGGATTATAGAGGCCTAAATCCTTTGGAAGCAATCAGGCTACAAGCCATTGGAGGGTTTTGTTAGTGTCTTACATTCACAAGGCTACCGATAAGATTCTTTTTTTTTTTTATCCAGGTGGTAGTAACAGGAGCTGGATGCATACAGGTCAGTAGGATATGTGTGCAGGGCATATGACTGGTGTTCAGTGACTGCAATGGGTGTTCAGTGATAGACCTTGTGCTTATGGGCAAACTAAAATAAGATCACTTGTTGCAAGATTCGATCAATGATTTTTGCTACTATTTAATTTGAATCGGGGGAAAAAAATTTGGTTGTTGTCATAGTGCTGCCATGAGGAACTGCTTTGATTGTTGCGATGAGTCGTGTGAAGCTGCTGCAAGCGCCTATACATATATTTTTTGGGACGTGGTGAGGTATGTGCGTTAAGGTGACATTAATGAGGTCTTCTAATGTATGCTCTGCAGGCCATGTGATGTGGGCAAGTGAAAAATTGTTGTTGCGTTGATTCTCATTCCAAGCGGAACATTCCTCTTCTCAGGTGCTACAAGTGAAGAGCATGACAGCAGCTCATGGAGGACAATTTACATGACTTTTAAGGGGTTAGGTAGAAGCTACCCTATTACTTTACTCCAATGTTTCGTTAGCTTGTTGATTTTTTTTTTTTTTTTTTTTGCATTTTGAACTTCCTGTATTTTTAGTATTAGTTTTATTTTGTACAAGCATTGAGGACAATGCTTTATAAGAGGGGGAGTATTGTTAGGAATTGAGATATATAGGGATAATAAGGGGAATTAGTAGAACGTTGGGATTGATATTATAAATACCTACAATGTGTATCTATCAATGAATTCCAATTACAATTCTTTCTTCTATCTCTCGCTCTCTCTCCCTAAGCTCTCTTCCATCTCTTTCCCTTACAACTAGCCTAGTACCCCGTGCATTGCACGGATCTTTGTTTAAAAATATATTTTTATATAATTTCATTTATCATTGTTGACATAAATATTATAAGAGTATTACTAAGTAACAAATAAATAAGCATTCTCTAACACATTGAATAATGAAAAAAATATAAAAATTCTAAATAATAATAAGAACCTTTAATAATTGGAATCGAATTGAGCTATTTAAAAATAGGGCAAATTGCATAAAATAGCATAAACTTTAGGTATAGTTGCACTCAATGGCACGAACTTAAAAAAATACAAAAATAATCACCAACTTTGGGGTTTAGTTGCGGTCAATGGCATGTACCCCCTATTTTGCTAATTTGGACTAGAGGGGGTGTTTACGTGGGATTTTTTTAATTAAAAAGGCATATAACGAGATATAGATTAGTCATAATGCTTATATGATTTTTTTTTAAAACTAAAAGACATAAAAGATGTGCCCAACTTATGAAACTAGCTAGGTTCCAATTTTATTTTTTATTTCATGTAATTCCAAATCAAAGATAATTGTGACAAATATAACATCTGCAAATTAAATTTTGGTACTAGTTATTTTAATTTGCAAATGTTATATTTGTCACAATTATCTTTGATTTGGAATTACATGAAATAAAAAATAAAAATGGAACCTAGCTAGTTTCATAACTTGGGCACATCTTTTATGTCTTATAATTTTTTTTAAAAAAAAATCCATGTAAGCATTCCCACTAATTCATATCTCGCTATATGCCTTTTTAATTAAAAAATTTCATGTCATTAAGCACCCCCACTAGTCCACATTAGCGAGATATGAGGTATGTGCCACTAACCGCAACTAAACCCCAAAGTTGGTGATTATTTTTGTATTTTTTAAAGTTTGTGCCACTGAGTGCAACCACCCATAAAGTTCGTGCTATTTTATGCAATTTGCCCTTAAAAATATTATAAGTATTATTAAGTAGTTAAATAAAAGCAAAAAAAATAAAAATATAAGCTCTTCTTTCATGTGTTCGACTTTGTTTAAATAGTTTTTTTTTTGCAATGGATGATTATATCTTCGAACCCTGCACATCATTTATAAATTTAAATGTTTACACATGCAAATAAATTTAGTGTAAACAAACTAATCAATTATTAAACACAATTAACTTTTCATCTATTAAAATCTTGTCAATCGAATGAACTTGTTCAGGATCATATATTGTAGTTTAGTGATCTTGATATTCTTAATACACCAACAATAATATTTCGTCGGATTCATCTAGTGTTTAGTTTTTGTAGTAGTAACTCATCTAGGTAATGAAATTTTCGATTGCTAATGTCAATGTTTTCATCGCCTCCAAAAAAAATGAAAAGATGAATTAATCCTTGTAATGTCCGATAACAAAAAGATTATATATGTAAAACACACGCATAAACTAAATATTTAACATACCTCTCTTTTGAACTTTCCTACCTTCCTATTGTTCTTCTCTATGAACACCTTACCTTCAATCACTGTTCCAAAAAACGGCCTGGGCGGCCGCCTAGACCCCGCCTAGACGCTGGGCGGTCCTTGACCTTCGAGCCAAGGAGCTTGGCGGGCTTGGCTTGGCGGAGAGCTAGCTTGGCGGGTTTCTGGGCGGGTCTAGGCGGTTTTGGGCGGGTCTGGGCGGGTCTAGGCGGGTCTGGGCAGTTTAGTTAAAAAAAAAAGCAAATTCAAAGGTTTTAACCCAAATGAATATATAAAAGTCTAGAAGATTAATGTGCAACCATGATTATATTTTAAAATTTAAGTTTTATTATACAACTTCTAGGTTGTTTTAGACTTTGATTATATTTTATATTATTATTATTTTCCCGGTTGAACAAGAAGCGTTATGGTTTATGCTTATTGGCTTTGGAAAAGCTTGAACAATATGGACTATGAAGATTATCAAAGTTTATTAATTTATATAGCCTTTATTAGGTCTTTGACATGACTTACAAGTAAAAATACATGTTAAAATAAAAAGTCCGCCTAGACCCCGCCTACTCCGCCTATACCCTTGAACCCACCTCTCCGCCGAGCATCCGCCAAGCGTTTTTTGGAACATTGCCTTCAATATTTGTCATCGCGGGCGATCTGAGCTAGCTCAGTTCTACTCCTTATTTTCACACGGCATACGGTACACTACATTCACAAGTCAATCAAAAAATATATAAAACAAATTGCAATAGAATCCAAACAATAACGTAATTTGCAATTAATTGGATTTGGTTAGTTAGTTGACTGATGAGATATGGTTATATCCTGAGTTAAATAATAGGAATATATATAAGAGATTTGGTTGGTTAGTTAGTTAACTGAATGGAGATTTGCTTATATCTGAGTTAATTAATTAAATAATTAAAACACATTTTAAATCGGATATGGCATACCAACCACCACTTTCCGCCAACAAAAAAAGATATGCCAGATCACTTAATATTAATTAATTAAATAGATTAAAAACATTGCACATATTTGCATTCATCCTCAGTTTGTTATTAATTATTATCTTTGCAATTTGTTATTAATTGTTATCCTTAATAACTTTTAATTGGATTTGTAAAATAACTTAATTAATTTAATTACTAATTAAAAATTCATACTTTAAAGGAGAAGACGTCACATGGGTTAGACGACTTCTCATTTAGTATTGATACAAGATTCAACCGGCCTACACATTGCCTCAAGGGTTAGCAAATCTAAAGATTATGGCCATAACAAATTATTATTATTATTATCAATTACTCCCTCCGATTGGAAATATAAGGCATTGGGATTTTGTGCACGTAATTTAAGGAGCTTAAAACTATATAAAATATTAATTTTTTATTTTATTTTTTACATTATAATACTTAATATTTTATATAGTTTTAAGTATTATAATGTAAAAAAAACATTAATATTTTATATAGTTTTAAGCTCCTTAAACTACATGCACAAAATCCCAATGCCTTATATTAAAAATCGGAGGGAGTATAATAAATCTGGAGTAATTGGTATTTAAATAAGTAATTTGATTTATAATAAATAATAGTTTATTTAAAATAGAAAAATACCTAATTGGTTAATATTCCTATACTAAAGGAGAATGCGCCACATGGCTTAAGCGACTTCTCCTTTAGTATAACACTTGATTAACTGACAATCTAGATACAAAACATGTAGTTGGTGACTTTCAGTATAGTAGTTTCGGAAAGATCTAGACTACGTAATCAAAATACATATAACACTTGATTATATAAAAGCATAAATAATATGTAATAAATGAAGAAATAAATTATATATATATAGATTCCAATCAATCTGCCATGGTAGAACTAGGATCCTAACAGTGTGTGTGTGTAGTTCTATAGTTAGGTAATAAATTAATTTATTACATTTATGAATAAAAATAATTAGTTTATTTTAGTTTAGTTGTGAAAGATAATAGATTTTGGAATTTATAATATATTATTGAATTAATGCAACTATATATAGTAAAGGAAAATCATTAGTTGAATGAGTGTTAATATGAAATTTATTTAAATTTTAAAAAAAATTAGATAAAGTGATAAGAATCCTTGATAATTGTATTTTAACTTATATAATGTTTTACATATGTATAAAAATATTATATAAAAAGAATCCGCACAACTGTGCGGGCACTAATCTAGTATAAAATGAAAACAACAAATTAAATGATATTAATAAGCGCTTCATCAAATATTTTTAAATTGTAAATTACCAAAAATAGACCCCATATATAAAAATAATTTATTATATACAAGAATATATTTTAAAACATCTAATACTATAAATTTTTCATTGATGGATAAATAAGTATTCCGTGTAGTATGATGCATGCTCTGCCATAATTTCGGTTTCTGACAAGAAAAAATAAGTGTATTGAAATATAAACCTAAAATAGTTTTAGCATAGTATATATGAAAAATTAAAACCTTACATACTTAATTTAAGAAATAACTAAAATGTGGAACACAAAAAGTATAAAGAAAGATCAAATAGATTAGACCGAGTTTCTATTTAATTAATTTTTAATTTTGATTCATTTTTATTCGAAGTAATATGTGAATGTATAAACTCATCGATACAAAAAGTTGATAATGCATGGGATAGTCCACTAGTTTTATATAAATTGTGCCAATTTGTTATTTTAATATTTTTTTGCTGATTTTTTTTTTAATTCAATTACAACGTACATGCCAGGTAGGATGCTATCTATTAGTTTTACTATATGTATAAAGTGCCAAAAAAATATATGTATATGGATAGATATACATATAATATTTTGCTGATTTCTGTCTAACTAAAAGATATTGTTTAATTAAGATAGTATTAGATTTATTAATGGTAGAGTTTTCGCTACAACTCTTTTGAACACTTTTTTAAAACTAATAAGTATTATTCAAATACAAAAATTAATTACATATATAGAAACAAAAAATCCAGATTAATTTCTCAAAGTGATCTGCATTAAAATATAAAAATTATTTAAAAAACAACAACCGTAATAGGGGAAAAAACAAACATTATAATACTCCCTCCGTCCAAAAATACATGGGCTTTTATTTTTGAGGAAATTGCACAAAATAGGCCAAAAAATGGGCCTATTTGCACAAATAGCCAAGAGGGTGAAAAATTGGCCCAAAATAGGCTGGCCATCCCAAGCAAATAAATTGTCCGGTATTTTTGCACTGTTGGTTACCGGGGATCAAAGGTGAAGGAGGGGGAGGTACTCTCTTTCTCGGATCTGAGCCAGGAAGCGACTGAAGGGGCAAATAAGGGGAACTCTGGCGAGAGAAGCCGGGGCTGCGGCGGACGGAGGTGGGTGAGGTTGAGGCGGCGACGAAAGACGTGTGGCCCCCTCCAGCAGTGGCGCAGCATGGCATCGGCGGCGGGAGTCTTCTTCCGGCGTCGGATTCCGGGGACATTACGGGACGATTTTTGTATATGAAAGTTTTCTTGGGTTGATTTAGAACCGATTGAAGGAGGTTAGAAGCTCGAGGGTTCACCGAAGGCGGGGCATCGTCTTCAACCTAGCCGAAGTTCCTTTCAACTTTTAAGTGTTCGTCAATTTCAACCCTAGCCGTGTTGCGCCGACGTCATCTTTGTGGGCGGTCGTCGCCGTCGCCGCCATCATCCTTGTGGACCGTTGCCTTCGTCTTCAACCCTACCCTGTGCGCCGCCGCCGTCGTTCAATTTCACCGGTAAGTTTCAAGCATTCTCGTTCTCCCATTCAGTTGATCAGATCTCTTCGACAGTGCAATTTTCGTTCTGATTTGTTGTTTTATTCAATTGATTTGTTGCTTCACTAATGGTTTTTTCTGATCTGTCATTTCATTCAATTGATTTCTCGTTCTGATTTTTTCGCATTTGTCCGGACAGGTTGGTTTTCCATCAAACTTTTAGATTTGAGTTTGTGGGTAGTTTCAATTAGATTTGATTTAGCAATTTGCAGTAAAATTCACTACTTATGTCCTTGTATTATGCATCTTGAAAGAGAGAGAGGGGTCATGTGTAAGGTAAGAAATAAGGTTCATCCCATGTTGGAGTAGAGTTTTGATGTTAAGGGTTTCACTCAAGTTCCCATTCTTTCATAGTTTCGTAAGCTTAATTTTCTTGGAGGAAAGCTTGTTTTTTAATATGAATTTCAACTCCTGACATATATTTGTTCTATGTTCTATGTTAAGTGTTCTCCATCCTTTACCAATCACTATGCTCATTCGTGCAGATTTTTTGTTTTTTTCTTCAGTGTTTGATGAAGCTCATTTATGGCATTCTTAAATCAAAGAGCTTATGTTCAATTAGTACAATGTATTGAGATAAGTGGATTTTTTTTTTCAGCTTTTGATCCAATTGTTTTGCAATCTGTCAATGTCTTTTGATCCAATTGTTTTGCAATGTGTCAATTTCTCTGAGTTCTTTCATAGTCTGTTAATGTGTCTGTCATTTTCTATATGTATCAGTATAAAGTTCATAACCCACTTATGCTAACCACAAGATTACGCATTTTTCACTTATAGAGTTAATTTATGTCTGATTACAGTGAAGGTGTTGGATTGGGGAGAGGATGGCATTTCCAGTGATGCTGAAACCGCTTCATTGAGGGCATCCTTTATGTAAGAAGTTGCTGTCTGGCATAAGCTTGATCACCCGAATATTACCAAGGTATATATGTTACTATATGAGTGTTTTAAGGTTTGATGACTCTTAATTCATGAAAGGACTACAATTTGATACTTACATGTGCAGTTTCTGGGGGCTTCAATGGGCACGTCGAATATGAAAATACCTTCAAACAGCTCGTTAAGTGAGGGTCCGAGCAGTCTTACACCAAGAGCTTGTTGTATTGTCTCTAAGGCTGGTATTGACTCAAGCCCTTCTCCAAAAGAAGGGCTTGACATTGAATCCCATCACAAGCTTATATTACATAGCCCCATGCAGGTATTAGTTTCATTCTTTCATGCAAAAATTCATCTTTTCTTCTGCTGCTTATTAGGGGTGGCCTTTGAAGTTATGAAAATTGCCCCTTATTTCTTTATGTGGCTAGCTAATTTCTTTCTTACATTCGTCCGAGTGCACTAGTACTACATATGGGTACTGCTTCTATTGGAAGTTGGAACTTGATCTTGCACTAATGGTTTTCATAGTTGATACAAGACATGTCTCTTTGTTTTTATAATAGTGTGTTATTAAATTAGTTATTCTCCTTGATGTTTTGTTTTGTATCATTCCCCAAGTATATTTTAAGTATTCAACTTTCCTTATCTACATGACTTGTCAAATGTTCTCTTGCCATGTGGTTGATAGCCATTTTTTGTTGCTTGTGTTGGCCTGGCCCTGCTCTTTGGATAGGTTTCAACTTGCTTGCTTTCATGGAATATGCAATCAATATTACATCATAAAAGTAAACTAGGTTCGCCTTGGCTTGTGCAAGTGAACTGATTTTTCTTTTTTTTTTATAGTAAATGTACCTTCTATTCAAGGTTCTAAGGTTTGAATAAGGATCTAATAGAGGAGTCTTCTGTGTGTTAGTGATGTACATATTTATAGGGTATGTTCATTAGAAGTGCTCAAATTGAGTGCATGGTTTTTGTGAGCTTGTGCTTATTGTTGTTTTTTATCAGCAATCTGTCTATTCTAGAAGCTGATTTTTTGTGGTAACTCATTATGATTTTAGTTGATCTTTCAATCAATTAACTCCGGCACAAAGCAGCTCTAGGTTTCTCCCTCTTTATCCTTTCAGAGTTATAAAGTTTGTGAAGGTAAAGAAACATGCCTGATAATAACTTAATATGCATTCATAATGAAGATGGATGAAAAATAGCCTATTAGCTCAAATGGTAGAGCGTTGTGTTTGCACACAAAGATGTGAGTTCGACTCTCACATAGGCTAATACGGAGTATGCGTTCATATCTCTATGGACTTATACGATTGAACATGGTAGAAAATATATACACTAATGGCAGAACAAATTTGTGAATCTGGTACGACAAATTTGTGAATTATGAATATCTCTGAACTTATAAAATTATGAACTTGGTAGGAAATATATAGACTAGTGGTAGGAGAAATTTGTGAACCTGGTAGGATAAATATACGATATTGGTATGATAAAAATGTAATCACCGAAATTCCTAAGTGTATAACTTGACACTAATGGTAGGATAGATGTACATGAATGGTAAGATATATTTGTACTATTGGCAAAGAAGTAAAATTAATATTGACCAATCCACAAATCCCAGACTAGTAATCATTGATGCGTGAATTGACCCTAATCTCAATCTCAATTAACAATCCATAAATCCCCATCTCAATCCAATTTCTATCAATCAAAATTCATGAATCCAATCTAATTCAATGCTAGAACGACCGAATTAGAGCCTCTACCCTTGGATATAATGTTACTTAGGTTTCCTTCATCTTCTATTGTAGACTGGAAACCCTCTACCCTTGGTTGTTTTTCTGAAAAACGTGGAACATAATTTGCTACGGTTTCTAGCTTGATTTTCCTTGAAAGCTATTTAAATTGGTATGATAGATGCACAAAAATGGTAAGATAGATGAAAACTAATGGTAGGAGAACACAACGATATCGGTAGGATCAGAATGATAGGATTGATGGAAAGTAATGGTAGGAGAAAACAACGATATTGGGTAGGATCATAATGGAAACCCAGTAATTCTTGTATAACTTGACACTAATGGTAGGATAGATGCACACTGACGGTACGATATATTTATACTATTGGAAATATGTAAATGCGTAATTGACTTTAAGAAAAAAAATTACTTCCACGTGAATCTCAGAAAAGCAAAAGGAGAAGGCAGACTCCACAGGCAGAGACTGAAGTTATATGAACCACATATGCAAAAGCTATACATGGATATATCACGTGTGATGATGAATCTCAAGCTATGGTCCATATCCTGGATAAAGTTAGTGCTGCACTGAAAGACAAGATCCAAGTAGTGAATATTGACACTAGAAAGATTCATAATTGTATAAGTTTAGAGAGATTCATGAACACATACTCCGTATTAGCCTACGTAAGAGTCGAACTCACATCTTTGTGTGCAAACAAAAACGCTCTACCAATTGAGCTAATAGACTATTTTCAATGGGTCCTTATGATCGTCTAGTCATCAAAAAGTGATAATTTCGCAAGAAGCAAAAATAACGCTTGAATTTGTAATCTTAAATTGCAAGTTATGCAATTGATAAAAAAAAGAGAGTATAAATTACGAACTCTCTGCAACTGGTCTCGTGAAACCGTCACCTTGGGGTAGTTCTGTTATAAGAAAAAGGGACAACTACATATAATACATACAAGATCACTTACCCATCGCTGCCACTGTCATCGGACAAACTTCTTGCACTTTTTCAAGTATGAAAGGACAGTTGTACACTATTGGTAGGACGGAAATATTCTATTGGTAGGATGGGGACTGTATCGTTTCCTGGAATGAACGGGTAACTTTTCCCCCGTCATTTCCACTTCTCTCCTATTCTGTCTCACTTTTTGCAGAGAATGTTATAGTGTTTCAGATCATCCTCTCAAGCTTATATATATTCTTGGGGGACACCCATCAATGCAATCATTGCATTTTTCCCTCATAAATGCTCCCCTTTTTCCCCAAAGGAGGAACCCTGTTTTGGCGCCAAAAATGCACTGACAGCCCGCCAAATCAGCTACAGTGAATCCCCTCCAGATTCTCTCCAAAATATCTACAGGTATGGAAAGACAGGTTTAGCCTATTGGTAGGACCAATTAATTCTATTGGTAAGATGGGAAGTCTACCGTTTTCTGAAATGAATGGAGGATGCCTTTTGGTGCCACATGTCACTGACAGCTACAATGTAGCTACAGTGTCCCACCCATTCACCTGCAACTTCCTCTCCCGGTTGCCTTTTTTATTTGCAAAAATTAACCACCTTCTACCCCTAGCAAATAAACAAGGGACATGGCTAGTTGTGCAAACTTTTTTTTTTTGGTCTAGTTATGCAAATTGGCCTTTATTTTTTAGCACGTATTTTTAGGAGCTAAAAACTATATAAAATATTAACTTTTTTTATTGATTTTTTTAATAATTACAAACTTATTATCAATAAGTTTATAATTATTAAAAAAAATAAAAAAGTTAATATTTTATATAGTTTTTAGCTCCTAAAAAAACGTTCATGAATAGTAAAAGGACATGTATTTTTTGACGGAGGTAGTACTTATTAAGATTGCCTTACATTTGATTCATCAAATCAAACGCACCCTTCTTTAACTCAGAGTGTTCACCATAGTTTCTTATTGTGGTTGAAAAGGGTTAAAATAGAGATACTTTCTCAAATCTACTTCTAGATAGTCTCCGGAATTTATTTCACTGGTGACGTTGAAGGCCAAGGCAACAAACTAATTTATCCTCGTTTTGAAACCCTGGCTAGATACCTTACTAAGACTAAGGTTGTTTTTGGCAACAACTTTGGTAGGGGGTTTGGGAGGTGCAAGGGGGTTTAAAAAAAAAAACTGAAAGAAGGATGTTTGGTGAGGTGTGGATGGAGGGTCCAAAGTTGTAGGTGGGGGTTATTTTTCATAGATTTGGCACCTTGGGCTGCAAGTTTTGGGAGTTTATTTGGGATGTGCCAAAATTAATAACTTTTTTTTACTCCTTTTCTTTCATTTAAATCGGACTTGTACAACCACCGGAAACGAGGGTGCAAAGGACGGCAATGCGGAAGGCGGCGATGACGATTCCGATGGCTAGACACGAGAGGGTTGAGTAGAATGATGGGAGGGTTGAGTAGAGAGGCTGGCTCAGTTTTGATGATGACTCCGATGGCAGTGTAGGGCACGGGAGGGGTGAGCTCCATTGGAGGACTCTGATGGCTCGAGCAAAGCTGGACACGGGATGGCTCGAGCAAAGGTGGACACGAGAGGGTTGAGCTCTAATGACGACTTTGGTGACTTCAATTTGCTGGTGATGATTGAGAATGAGGTCAGTAGCAGCAGAAATTGGAGCAAGGGAGAGGAAGGGGAAGAGGAAGAGGAAGGGGTATTGTAGACATTTTTATTCCAATACCCATTTATAAACCTTATAATCACCAAACATCCAATAAGTTTTTTTTTCAAAAATAAACTCCACCTTTCACATCTCTAACTCCATAATCTTCACATAATATCAAACACATGCTAACTCCAATGGTGTAGTGCAAAGTCTTAAATATGTACATTTTGATACAAATTCTAACTCCAATGGTTACTTTTGAGTGTTTAAAATGTGCGCATTTGCACACAACGTGCTCAAATATAAGTACATCATCTCTCCTATATATATGCAAAAACTTTTATCTCTTTTCAATGAAGTACGGGGGCCATTTCTATTGATTATTTTAAAGTTTTTTTTTCTTTTTAATTTAATCATATTTATTTAGAGATAGATGTGTATTAAAATACACATTTAAGTATTTAACCAATGAAGTAAAATATTAAAAAGAGTACATTTGCACACTTAATCATTGGAGTTAGTCTAAAGATCCAACATTTTTCTAAACATCCAACATTTTTCGAAACTCCTAACGTCAAAGAGGTGATAAAAGTATGATCAATTCCATGTGCTTCGTGGAAGAATCAAGGTATGATAAATGAGAGATTATTGCTAAAAACTTCGTGGTTTTGGAATGTAGACATCAGGCTCTATTGCACATGGTATCGCAAAGAACAAACCGACCCCCCGATCAGTGACAGACAACCAGCCTCGCTAATAAATAAAAAACTATCACATGGGCTTTAGTTAACTGGAAAATGTATTTGATGATTTGATCACAACAACTCAGATGGCAGATCGTCATTGGTTTGGTTTCAAGAATTTCCTAAGTTGTACGACTAAAGTAAACAGGAGAGAGAAGGGTTGGAGGTTCGTACGTTTTTTTTCTTTGTGACCAAGTGATCGTGCATGACTTTATTTAAAAAATAAAATTTATTCAACTCTCTTAACACACAAATAATAGTACAACTCAAATATAAAAGAATAAAACAAAGATTCTAAAGGTTTGGGTCACTAGTGTCTTCCTTGCATGATCTCATTAATAAACAAATGATAGTTTTCTTTATAAACTCATGGAAACATGAACTTGTTCCTTTCCTATTATGTAATATGAAGTACAAATTGCATAAGTCATCACTAGTTCATAAATAAACATAATGATTGTGCTTATGTACGACATAAACATGGCCATTATATATAAATAATTGTAGACAAACTCATGGAACACAATTTATATAATAGCAATCTAAGAAAGTTACGACAACTCAAAGTCTAATGATCAACCTAATACATAAACAACAATCGCAAACCATCCATTATCATCTAGAGTAAAAAGCAATTCATGCAAAAGATATTACATCATATGAACAAGTAATCTGATAGTTCAAAACTCAACTTTCTTTTCACAAAATCCTTATATAGTGTTATATAGTGTCATGAAGACTTCACAACTCAAGCTGTTAAAAAACAATAAAAATAATAATAGTCATGTGATATAGTGGTCAAAATTTCAAATCCAACCGGAGTAGTCACACAATGTCTGAAGTGATAAGGCAATATAGATTAATATCACTGGTACATAAATGACCTTAGACAATGGTTCTTTTATAAAGCGCACAACGATTTTCGAATTGTTGTATATACCGGTGTGGTTTATGGTAAAGACAACAGTTGACCCTATCACAATGGTTCCCAAAGACAATGGCTATAATCGTTGGTAAATATCCAAAATACATGTTGTCTATGAAAGTCCAAAATTGAGTTTAAACAATACTAACCCATTATAACCGTTGTCTAAGGTCACCTTAGCCGTTGTATCATGTCTAATTAACAGTTGTATAAATACACTTTAACCGTTTTCTTTGAACTATTGTCTTAGAACACTTTAACAGTTGTTTTAGAATATTTACCCGTTGTCTAGGAAGAATTTAAGCATGGTCTAAACCTATATTAACCATGAGTATATATCGTATCTCTACATAAATCTAAGATAGCTTTCCTCAAGAATCAGCAATATGTATACATGATGTAAACTTTAGCTTACTCCATAAGAATGCTTGACAATTTCTTTAATCAACTACATGTATCACTATGTAAATGTATTTTTATTCATCATAGACATTAAACACATCTCTATTACTATAATAACCCCGACAACTTGTTATATCCACCGTTAAACATACGAGTTATCAACTACTCAAAATAAAGCGGCCTAAATCAGTAGAATGAGCAAACTTGTTATATCCTTATATAGTGTTATACAGTGCCTATTTTGCCCTTCAAACATTGAATTTGAAATGATTTATTTTTTGTTTATGGGGACATATCCGTCTTTTCAATAATTATTCGGTGCTCTGTAGAGTCTGTACTGCACCAGCGCCTCTCTTGTCCATCGCTTCTTCATTCATGTTCTTCATCTCTTTCCCTGTTATCGTTCTTCTGCTTCTTCATCTCTTTCTCTGCTTCTTCATTCTCGTTCTTCTCCTTCTTCTACCCGTGATGCGCTCGCTCTATTTTCCTTCTTTCCACCTAGGTCTGCTTCATTGAGTAGTGAATCCGTTCACAGGGCTACAGTCGCCGACCTTCACCTTTTATCGCTTCCACCTTGAAGTTTGATTGCCCTTCATCTTATCTAGGTTGATCTATCTTCTCTTCTTTTTTCTTGTTTGTTTTTTTCGATCACGTCTACTTTTCTTCTCCACCTCTTCCAATCTGGTTCATCTTTGAATATATTTTCCCCTTAATCAGATTAGGGGTTTTATATCCGAATTCAACCTTTTGTTTGTAGCTTGTACAAATTTTGATTAATTACCTTATGAATTTTCGATCTTGTTTTAGGGTTTGCTTTGTTTGAGGGATTTATAATTGATGGTAAGCTTTAGATTTTACACTTCGTCCTCTTCATTTTTTAATTCCTCCAACTACTGATTCAGATTTACAATTCATCTCGCAAAGGATATCTAGAATAATACTCCGTATATGGATGAACGCCAGTAGGGTTAGTTGTTCAAGTGTCTTTTAGTTTGTATTCTTAAAGTCGGTAGATATCTAGAATAATATATGGTTGAATTTAACAATACCTACAATTTTGAATTTTAATTGAATGAATTGATTTTAATACTGCATTTGTGAAACTGATCGAAAACAATAGATTCTCCCCTTAAAAAGTTGATCAATTGGATTTTGAAAACAATAGATTCTCCCTATAAATGCTGATCAAGTTATCTGGGATTAGGGCTATACTGTTTGAGCCCTTCCATGTGGGTAGACTATTCTGAAACGAGGCCTCAGTAATAATGAAATTGGTACTGTATTCGTATGTTGGTTTCCAGTTATCTGTGAGGCACTCATTTGCATGTTGCGCAAATCGTTCAAAAAGTAACTTATAAGAAATTATTCTTGCTGATAAGGAAAAAAATTTGTCTGGATAATGAGCTGAATTGTAAGCTCCTTCCCAAAGGCCCAAATGAACCCAACATTATCTATTTTGGATTAACTTTCATTTTCACGAAGCTGACAAGAACTTATCGCTTAGACTGCTAAATGTCTTTTGGATTTTCTATTGAAGGCCATACAACATTGACTTGCCCCTATAGAGTGGCCATGGAGCAAGTATTGCTCCTGCACCTCAAAGGAATACACGTCTCTTGGTGGATTACGTTTTCAAGTGCCAGCACAGAGATAAAATTCCATCAGTGAGTTTATTGCTTAACTGCTTACATAGCTCGTTTATTGCATTTTTTTAATGTGAAACTTCATCAATATTGTATGGCTGGAAGAAGTTAAAATGAACATGTCTCTATCCTAAATATATTGGAAGAATGAGTAAGATGCCTTATAGACACACTACATGGTTGAAATGTTTCCAGAGTAATTACTCTACTACCTTTTCTGAATTTTGGAGGCAAGTAATATCTGGATATACGTTATCTTATTTTAATCTAAATGTCCCTTAATTCCTTGAATAAATGCTTTATATCTTTGTATTGCAAATAATTACAAGTCCGAAGCTTTAAATTTCATTTTTTAGCTATATAATGCAGTGTGCTTCCCCCCATCTGAAAGCATTGGTTGATTCCTTATGAGTAACTGTTCGCAATCGAATGTATTTGTAACCTTCTCTGCAACCTTTGGGGTGCTTATTGCAGCTATAATTGGTGGTTTGGATTCAAAGCTTATACTTGGGATATCTCTAAAGCATGTATTTTCCATGCTATTGATTTTAGTATATAACTGCAGGGACCTTATGTTGTTATTGATGAGCAAGAAATATACAACATAAAGGACATGCTTATGTAATTACTAATGACATAAATATTTTAATCTGGATGCTCAGAACATTCAATAAAGCGTGACCATCTTTTTTTTAAGAGACATTGTAGATGTAAGGAGAGGGTTTAAAGAACAAAAACATATCTCCTTTTTCTTTTTTACTTTTCTTTCTCTTCCTCTCCTTTTCTTTTAGTGTATTCTTTTTACTTTTTCTAGCCCTTACTAGCTAAACATAGATTCCAGAAATTCAAATTTGAAAGCAATTGAAATTGCAAAAAATGAGAAAGCTATCTGACTTATGAAGAGAAATCTAAGTAATTGAACTTGAATTCAAAGCCTGTATAAATAAGTTTAGCTGTGCACTTTATGATATTAATTATCATTTCATTTTTAACTTCCCAAAATTGTATCCCCTTTCTAAATTAGGCTCAAGAAGGCTGATGTATCTGGTGTATTAGCAATGATGACTTTGGGAATGTAAGATGTGTTATATCTGTTAAATGTCATTAGGACATGAAAACATGTTTTGTCTTAATATTTTGTTTGTTGATAGGTTTTATGCAGCGGTTGCTAGGACAACTTTCAAAGGTGATGGTCAATTAAGTTTGCATCGCTTTTTGTAAGTATTGTTCCCATATATAGGAGGAACTTGCTTCTTTTTTTACCTTCAATTAGTCAATGATTCTTAAATGAAAATGTATTACTAACCAGATCTTTAGAGGTTTCCATAGTGACAATCCGGTTAATGTATTGGAATTTATTACCATGGTAGCTTATGATAAGCAAATGCATTCACATTTTTGTCATTTCTATTTGTTTGATCTATTCAACTTGCATTTTTTACTCAAGGTTTTCTTTAGATTTGTAACGGTAGATTGTTGCATGGAATTGAACCGATTGATTGGTATTTTGTAATATTCTTGATTACATGTTCCCTTTATATAATTTTATTCCATAATTGTACTATCTTAGTTCAGATCTCCCCCACAATATACTTTAGAAAATCTTTGTTCATTAGGTGGACATGTCGGTTTATACAGGGCTAGGCACTGAAAAATTTCTTTGTTTCATTATTTTCAAAATGATGCATTTTTTTTTTATATGGGCATGGGAATGGTAATTGAGATTGGATTTATGTTAGCTAAAAAGTTTAAGAAGATAGCTTAGTATCTGCATGTATAGAAATCGGAACCAACTACTTTTGCCGCCAAGCCAAACAAGATAAATTAGCATCCATTGACATGATGGTTGTATTCAGCAATCAAGACTAGGTGCTTTCCGAGTCCTTTGGAGTTGTGTATGGAATAACAATAATCTTTTACGAGTGTGGAATCCCTTATAAATACATAGAGACACTTAATGCACAATAAATAATATCTTCTGCAAGTTATCTGATGTCCCTGATGCCTGATGACCTTCCTCTCACAACACTTGACATGCCTGATGACCCGGAGAGGTTTCTTGTTTCAACTGCTAAAGTTGCTCTCCTCCTAGATTCTTGTGGATGGACACAAAGATTACTGGCCCAACATAATAGCTATGAAACTGATACAAGGATTTTTAAGGTAATGGCTGGTAGTTTTTTTATTAGCCAAAAGGAATTGCTAAAAGAATTCTCTCTGCAACTTCACAGTCATCCAATGAAAACAAGTGCATACTTTATGCCTTTGAGTATCTTGAATATGTGCTTATGTGTCAAATGTATTTTGGAGTTTGGCAACCGATCGATTGATTATATGAGAAAATGTTTTGGGTATTTGAATCCCCTCATTCGATTTCAATCAACTTTGAAACATGAGAGACATTTGATTAACTAAATCTACTTCATTGCATACTTTTTATATCATTGGCAAATTCATCATTCAATAGAAGTTCATGTTTCATTACACATTTCTCTCCTTCTAACAATTGAAGTTTATGCAGTTGATTGATCTTTCACCTAGGTGTAGCTAGCTGTCTTACACTTCATGTGCTATTGATATTTGCATAGATTATGAAATACTTTCAAGCATGAGATATCATTTCAGTCCTGCTTGGTTAGGCAACGATATATTTGAGTCTTTTGAATTAGCTTCTTATTCTTACTTGATTCTTCTATTTCCTTCTCAGGTTCATAGCTTGATTGCCCATGCTTGGTTATTTTTTCTTCTTTGAATGGAACTCCATGCTTGTATATCTTTTTGTTTTTTTTTTCAATCTTGTTTGGCAGAAACAAGCGTGGGCCATCGAATTTGGCAAAATGTACCATGTTTTGGTTAATTTTCACTTCCAAATACAAATTGATGCATCAAACCTATCTATTTAATATACTAGTAAAATGAGACCAATTCTTGATCAAATCTTGGCCATCTGTTTCTCTTGCCTTCACTTGTTCATGAGTTGTTGTTGTTCACATTCCTCTTCATCCAGATACACCTCCCCTCCCTCTCTTTATCTGCATTCTCTGGCTAACGACCCTTTTTCATAGTCAACACATCGACCAGACGACTTCATTGAATTCTTAGAAAGTCGTGCATGGGGCTTAAGTTGTGTCTATATGTTTATTTTGACAGTGAAAAATTCCACATGTTTAGAAATAATATCATATTTCATGTCAACTGTGTGAAATTAGTAAAACTGCATTTTACATGTAAAATAAGACGTCAAACCTCGTAGCATCTAAATGTATTTTTTTCATAGTATTTATTCTTGGAATTTTGAATGATTGCCCCAAGTGTTCTATAGAGTTCCATCTCTCTCTTTCTTCACTTGTAAATTGTAATCTATTTTTCATTATTTGTTTATTGCAGAAGGTATCGACACAGTCGAAGTCCAAGCAGAGGAAGGAGTTCAAGAAGACACCATTAATGGTCCTGGTCATCTCGGTCTTGCTCTCCATCTCGTTCTAGCTCTCCCTCTTCAAGAAGGTTGTACGAGTTTTTTCGTTGGAATTGTCTCATGAACTTGATAGAACTTGGTCGTCTTCTGTCAAAGAATGGGACTGAATGACTTTTTTTGTACAGGGGCAGGACTGGATCAAGGCACTGACTGATATGACACGAATGCCATAAGGAGTTGCTGGTTGGTGCATTTTTCAGTGCATTCATGACTATTTGTCAGTAGCTTGGGGTAATCTCCACAAACACACGCCTCGCGATTCAGATCCTAACGCTTGGTAAAGAGTTGTTGCTTCCCTTGTTTTTCCCCCTTTTTTATGTGTTGTGTGCATGTGGCGTTTCTCTTGGATAGAAGAAGAGAATTACATCTTGTTATTTAGACCATTATGATCCTGGCTTGTATTGAATGATGCAAGGATAGTAAGGCAATTCAACTGGTCTCTTCTTGTACCATTGATATAGGTAAAATTTGTCATCTCTTGCATGATCACATAAAGCATCCATCTTGGGTTCTCTTGTGAAAATGTGGGGGGAAATGAAAATGACTACTGTTAATTAACCCGTAGAAGGGAAATGGAAGATTGAGTCACCCAATCCACAAGATTATTCAAGCGCGCATAAGGTTTGTTAGCATGCAAGTGGGTTATGTGTGTGTGTGTGTGTGTGTGTGTGTGTGTGTGTGTGTGTGTGTGTGTGTGCAACTTGCGAAGTCACTCATGCTTCTATTAATTAATATTATCCTCATGTTATGAATTTGAACACATTTTTGGTTGAGATATTCTCTGTTAATTGTTGTCATATTATATTAAGTAGTAGCCTTTTAGAGATTGGGAGGCGTGGATGGGGCTCGATTATAGCACCCTAGCTACTTCATGTTAAAACACTATCGATGGGTTTTTCTTCATCCTGCTTTCATTGAGTTCTAGCACCCTCATTTTTTTCCCTTTTCTTATTTAATTGTAGTGGTTTTCCGAATTGGATTTCATTTGTATTGTAAGATTTTAATTGCTTTGGGCTTCCAATCTCTTATAGGGCGAAGACACAAGGCTATCGGTGAATAACCTTTTCCAAAGGAAGACCCTTCTTTTAAGCTCCCTCATCCTTCAAGGCTAGATATATTTCTCAAGATCAATGGAATTTCTACCTACCATAGTTAAATTCACGGGTATGCCTGGGTTTATTTTATTTTACACCTGATTTGATGTAAATCTTCACCCATTCGAATTGCCTGCCCATGAATTTTATATTCTCTGGTTGCCACCCATGAGTAACCATGGAATGGTTCCACTTTGTCACTTACTATACATTTATAACTTATAGGTCGGGAAAACTTGTCAAGTATTTGCTTTCTCGTTTGGAGTTTGTGTTGTTCTTTTTCCTGTTGGTTTTCTTAGATGTTGTTTAGAAGTTATGAAAAACCATGATTAATACCTTATTCCAATGACGTAGTGTTGTGCCCTTTAAACTATTGTTTTCCCTCCTTCTGTTAGAGTGCTTTTGTTCTATGTCGTCTATTCAAGAAACCCGATGACAAGAAGCAGACAGATAAAGTCGACGAAGCTTCCAACTATGATGACATTTAAGCACTTGCTTGTTCTTCTACAGTAATCCATTTGACTTCGCTTGGAGAGTTATAGTCAGATGCACTTCTTATTCACCAACCTCTTGGATCTTGTGGACAAAGTATAGAGGATCCACGAAATAGAATTATTGATAACAACTTTGCCCGTGTGTCTCAGTGCTTGATATTCGATTCATCAATGCCAGCTCAGAGTCATGACAACAACTATAACATTCATGCTGATGGTCAATTGAATAAAGTTAACACACCTGAGGTGAGTAAAACATTAGTATATTACAACTTGATTAATGAAAACGCTCTTGTTGTGTTATAAGTTTGAAGGATATACTGTAAGCTAATATGTTATTTGTTCTATTTAGGAGAATTCAGAGACTGATGAAGCTGCAAATTACTTTTATGTAACTTCAATTTCCTTTTGCAAAGAACTCAAGTCATCAGGATCAATGACTTTATCGCAATTTTTTTTAAGAATAAGCATAAGCTTGTAACGATATGTCGAACATGCTTTGGAAGAACAGATCGTAAAGCAATCGACAAAAGATTTTGCATTATAATATGACAATTAGGGTTTTTAGACCAACAAGCTTCAACTCATTCGCAGAGACAATATTACTCATATTTGAAGAATACTTGGAAGGAACCTTTATATTTTTTCAGTTCACAGAGACAATATTACTCATATTTGAAGAATACTTGGAAGGAACCTTTATATTTTTTCAATTCGCAGAGACAATATTACTCATATTTGAAGAATACTTGGAAGGAACCTTTATATCTCTGAAAAATTTGCAAACTCTAATTTCTCCTCTCTAGATAAAGTATAACATGCGGGTGGCAAATAAGTGCGGTCGCTTTTCTTTTGTGGTGCCAATTCGTGTATGATTTTCATATCAACCATGTCTAGCCTAGCATTAAGGCCATCTTTCATCCTGCCCGGAACATTAAGCAGTGTACCAACAACAGTATCAAATACATTCTTCTCTAGATGCATAACATCAAGGCAATTTCTCACAAATAAATCCTTCCAATAGGGAAGATCAAAAAATATTGACCTTCCAACCACTATATTCTCCAGTGGACTTTTCAGAGGACTTCAAACTCTTTTTTCCAAAACCTAACATTTAAATCCTTCACTTTTTCAAGTACTTGCTCACCGCTTAATGGTTTTGGAGCTATTCCTTCTTCCGCCTTACCATTAAAAGCCTTTAATTTCAAAGTTTCCGATAATGATGAGACAAGGTTAAAATCTGCCTATGCCCAAGATATACTTGTGTTTTTATAGTTATTTAAATGTAGAAAGCTCGCGCCTTGTTCACAAATCGTGTATGCGTAGTGTTCTTTCGTGGCATAACCACACAAATTACCATAAGCTGGGAAATCATTTATAGTTCAAAACAACATTGCTCGTAGATTAAAAGCTTCCTCTCGATGTACATAAAATACCTTAACATCATTTTTCCAAATGAGTTTCAAATCATCAATAAAAGGGGCCAAATAAACATCTATATCATTTCCGGGTTGTCTTGGCCCAAAAATTAATAAAGATGACATCACATACTTGCACTTCATGCATAACCAAGGAGGAAGGTTATATATCACAAGTTGAACATGCCATGTACTTTGAATACTACTAAGGTCGTCGTTATTTTAATCGACCTTATACAATGGTTTTAATAAATGTTTTCTTTGAGACGTCTTCTATGTATATAACAACGGCTTTTTAAATATTCGTTGTCTTTATAACGTAATAGTTTAATAGAAAATGATTCTAATAGGTCTTACACAACGGTTTTATAAACCGCTTTCTTTGAGAAGTCTTCTGTATATATAACAATTGTTCTTTAAATATCCGTTGTCTTTTTATATAAATAAAACACACTCAAAGACAACAGTTAAATTTATAACCGTTGTCCGCCCCAAAAATCTCTAATTTTTTTCAACATATACACCATTTTTTCAACATTGTGTACTATTGAATCCTAATCACTACGGATTACCAAATCCAGCCGGAGTAATCAGGTAGTAAAGAATGTGTATGGTTTTATTTTGAATAATTTGGTGTTTGAGGCTAGAGATTTTTTAGCTTAAACAACTGATCAAAAGTTAAGAGGACGGACAGTTCAATTGGCTATTTTCTCGCCCAAAGTAGATATGTTTTTATTTTCTATTCATTTATATTTTCATAGTTCTTCTTTACCTATTAAATTTGTTTCGATTTTGTTTATAAAATGTATGATTGTTAATTAACGACGAAGTTTTAGTTTCAATTAAAAAAATAATCCTATAGTGTTATTCATTTAAAAAAAATAAGTTTTAGTAAATTCCTCTTCATATATATACATGATTTTGTAGGTTATATAATTAATTCAAATAATTTATCATATTTTACACAAAATACCCTCATTGTAAACCAAATATAAATCCCAAATTCATGAGATCCAATTACATTTTTAAGAATTATCTTTCTCGTTACTCGAATTCTTAGAAAGTACGTACACTTTGCTTATGATCAAATCTTTATAAGTAAATTTTGTTAAAACTGCCATAATTTTGTCTTGTAATTTTTGGAAACTACATATAGTTAAACATGAAGCAATTAAAAGATAAATACGGAGTACTTCTCAATGAGAGAAGTACAATATGGAACGTGACGTACACTAGCTAATTAATTACTCCGTAATATAGTATGTGGTACTTGTTTCGTACGGCCCTCGAAGGGGTTCACTAATCACTAAACATAAATTGATGATCATTGATCAGGTACAGGTAATATTCTGATTGCATGTGATCACAATTAAAACCGAGTGTTATAGGTTTTTATATTATCAGTTCATTTAATTTATGTGAGATAGATTATAAGGCAGAGGTATATATATATATATATATGTTAATATGTTATAACTTAAAAGTGGATGCACCTATCGTTTATTCGTTTTAATTCATCCAATCAAGCAAACATTTATGAACAATCATAAATTTCGACGCAATTTTTGGCAACTAGTCTTCTATATATTTATAATTGTTACACTTAGTAAAAGGTGAAAGTGTAGTTCGCTTTGTGCTTACTACATGACTCACTATAATTGTTACACTTAGTTTACGTTAAAAGTGCATCATTATATGACTGAAAGTGCATCATTTATAATTTTCCACATCCCGCACCATTCTCACAAGGTTAATTCTATATTTGAAATTTTTTTTTTATTGACTAGGAATTCGAGATCAGACAGACCTGAAACTCAATATATCGGTCGATAAGTCGGCAGACGGAAAATCATCAACAAGACAAATCAAAACAATTTAAAATTAACAAGTTGGGGATATAGACTAAGATCGAGTGAAGCCAAGCACCATCACGAAGTAGCACCACTCGCCAGCGATACATCAGGAATCTCATATGGACGGTGGAGACGAATCTCCAAGGAAGCTTCTTCTCGAACACAGAATTGCCCCCTACACATCACCTCAACCCCATACAGTTACCATCTCGTTTTAATATCTTAACATACATCTGTTGGACGTAAGTTAGAAAGAAAAAAAAAACATATAAAATGGTAGAAAGTGTTACTTAATATAGTGTCAAAGGCAAAATATAGAGGAGGGAAGAAGGTCACATGGATTAGCGTATAATCCGTAAATGATTTTGAGACTTTTGAGTACATATTTCAGAAAGGGGAAGAATGAAAGATCGAATCAAACATTGAATGAAGCAATGAAGCAATTAATATATATGTTATTCCCATGTGGTGAACATTCTCATCCCTAACCCTAATTAATCTTATTCCCATCTCTCACGTCTCCTCCTTTCCCCGATTACCATTTTGTACTTCAAGCCTTGATCAGGTTACAAAATTCATACTTTTTGGATCGGTTTATATTTTAAAAGGAAGTCAATGAATACAATATTACACAAAACAAAGCCATTGTGGTTATGCTTGCTGACGAACGATTAATTTGATGCTAGATCCTAATTCACCCAATGACAAATAGCTGTCAAAAAAACATAATATGTGCTCCGGCCACATCCTCATAACTCTAACTACTGGGATCCGTTACCGTCCATCTTATAATACTCCAACTGCTAGCTCCGTATGATAAAATATTTCGTTTATTATTTGCACCTTCATTAAAATGATAAAAACTTTATAAAATATTAATATTTTTTATTAACTTTTAAAAATAATTTTATATTCATTAGTAACATAACTTTATTTGAAAAAGAATCATATACATTTACAAATATAAAGGCCACATATATTTTCAGCCCTCAAATTCAATTGAGATATCTTTTTCTTTTGTACAAGATAAGGTTTTTAGATGTGTTTGTCGGACTCTATTGGTCCATCACTCAATCACACCTCTTTTAACAAGGAAAAGAAATTTTGGGTATGACAAAATGGTTTCATGATACATGAAATGCCTCAAATACGTCACTTTGTCTGCCACCGCATTGACTTGACAAAACATATGCCTACAAGTGGACCGCTCAAAATGACTGAGAAGATGAAGTATATCTGTCACAATCACCCAGTAGCTCTTTCATTTGTGGAAATGGAGTTAATGACAGCGAAGGTATGACCTTCAATATTAATGTGCTGAAAGCTAATTTCCTGGACAAACACAATGTTGGACCGGAGTGCCAAAGCTTCTGCTATCAAAGGAGAAACATCACCGAAAAGGGAGTTGTTGGATGCAATAATCAATCCATATGACATCTTTGATGATGTATGTAACCTATTGTTGCGTGCCCTGATTGGATAAATGGAGCCATTAAAATTGATTTTGAAATGCTCCACTCTATGCTTGATCCCTCTAATGTTTTTCTTTTTTCCTAGGTGGATTTTATGTTTATGTAGTTGAGCATTCGATCATATCGTTCCAATTAGACATGCCCATAGGGCACGGGTAACACGTGATCCAGTGAGATACATGTTCAAGGGTCGACGAGTCTGGCAGGTTACGAGTTCGGGTAGGGTCGAGGGTGGGATGACCCGACTTGACGACGGGTCATGATGCGTTGCTATTCCCGATCCTTAGCCCGTGAGCTTCAAATCAAGAACAACACGCCTGAATATTGTTTGTCCCGATCTTGCAATATTTTTTGATTTCTCTTGAATTGGAACAAGTGTTTGATGGTAAGAAAGGGAAGGAAACGACAAAAGCCAACTAACAACCACAGACAGAATGTTGTAGAGGATTGAGACGCGAGCGCGTCAGGGATGTTGCGGTTGCGGCAAGGAATGTAAGAACGAACGAACTTGATAGCAAGGAAGCAAAGGTTTGGGATTGATATCGGAGAACCCTTTAGCCAAAGGGTTTCTCCAATCTACTCAATCTGATTTTTATTGAATTAAAGAAGCATTTAAATAAGAGAACATAAACCTAGAAACCCTAAACCATTCTTTCCTTGCAAAGGATTGACATGGCTAATAAAAATAATAAGTAAATAAATAAAATCCTAGAAATTTTAAAAAGTCAAATACTTAGCAGTTAAGGAAAAATCCCCAAGGATATTTTCCCTTTCCACTTTTATTCTCTAAAACTAAATTGCATAAATAATATAAAAATATACGATTTCTGTTTAGCACATGGCATTTTGCCGTTTAGCGCATGCTCACATGGTCGCAACGACCATATGCTAAATGGTAGTTGCGACCATTTAAAAAAAACCAATATCTGGTCGCAACGACCATACCAAGTCCTGGTCGCAACGACCATAGTATAGTTTGGTCGTTGCGACCATTTTTTATTTTTTAAAAAAAATAGGTTTCTTAGCCTGGGTATAGAAATTACCGGGCTAAACAGCAACACCTTTTATGTCGGGTATTAATAGAACCGGGATAAAAAGCTAATTTTTTTTTAAAAAAAATGCATCAGTGGCTGCGCATCATCATCTTCTTCTCTCATGTTTCAATGGCTTACAATCGGTGGTGAGAACATGTCTTAATGTGCCCGAAGGCAGAAGAGGACAAACCCCACCAGTCGCCACCGACAACCCGATCGAAGAACCACCAGACGCCGCCTCAAGTCGTCGTCGCGGTTCCCAAAGGAAAATACATCGCATATATAGAAATAAAAACAAAGCACGAAATTATTGAGCCAATCAACAAGCTTTTATGATCAAATATCAATTTTAGCTTCCAATTTCATGGTTGAATCCAACACTAAACACGAATTTGAGATTTAGGGTTTTGAATTTTTGACAAATCAAGGAACCCTAACCTTCAAATTCACCATTCTCATGAAGAATTCATAATCGATAATAAAATAAAGCATAAAGGAGAAAGAATGATTACAATCCACGTAAAAAGCAAGCAAACAAATTTGGGTTGTTCTATCTCTCTTTATTGATTGAGATGTTGGGGAGCAAAGGTGCCACCGGACAGGGAGGGAGAAACAGAGCTAAAATAAATTTTGTTCTAAAAAGCAGTTCTAGTGTTCTAAATAGCAAGGGCCTAAAAATATCCTAATTAAATGAGAGAAGTAATGTCGCCAGCCCTCATGAAGCACTCGACAAGCCCTTGTGCACTCGACGTCGACCCTTCATCCGTGGTGGCGCCTTCTTCTTCCTCTTTAGGAGGACATTATTCTCCTCCATTTGAATTCGACTCGTCCTCCAGTCGTCGCCAGGGTTAAGGTCATTGTTTGACCCACAGAAGGCCATCTTAACCCGTATCAGGTCAACCCATACCAAATAATTTTTTTTTGAAAAAAATGTTTTAAAAAATAAATTTATAATTATTATGTATATTATAAATTGTTATGTATATTATTTTTAAAATAATCTATAATAATACGTAAACTAATATTAATGGATGTCTTAACTCCTTATTCTTCTCTTTTTATAGTCCATTCTCTCATTTTCATTAGGTAGAAGTTCTCACATTTTTCTCTCCTATATCCTACATTGAAATTAAAGTGGATGAAAGAAGTGGTATAAAAATATAAAATCTTCCTATGTTTTTCTCCTACATAGAAATTAATCGAATGATAGTAAGTGATATAAAGATATAAATTTTGTCCACATTTTTCTCCCATATCAAAATGAAGGGGATGATGGGAAATTGTATGAAGATATATTTCTAACGTTTCTCTGACATCGAAATGATCAAAGTTGACGAATAAAGTCATATGAAGATATATATAATCTTTTTATATCACTTTTTTTTTATTATATAGTAAATCAAAATTAAAAAAAAAATTTAATAGGCCAAACTACCAAGTAGTCAGCAGATTGAATCATGAGTCGCTAGATCATATGAACTCATTGACCCACAACAATGGCAAGTTAGAGTCTGGATTGGGATATCCCAACCCATCGACCCAATAGATTTGGCCCATGGCCATACCTAATTTCGGTTGGTTCTTTTGATATTTTTTAAGTTGTTATAAGAGTTGTCGAAGATACTCATCATCTTGTATCCTACTGTCTACAAAATTGTCAATATCTTTAGTAATTTGTTCATTGTTGTTGGTTTCTTGTTGAATAGTGTGTTTCCATATTTAAAAGAGTGGTTAGAGAGATAATTCTTTCCAGCTAGAGGAGAAAGGCCCGCATTATTGGTACGATAAAAATCTCGCATAATACACATTAATTATTAATTATTAACTACGTAAATCGTCTGTCCCCAATCTCATCCTTCTCTCCTATCCCCTCTCACATAAATTCCCTTTTTTAAAATTAATTTAATCCTTTTATTAATTTAATTTATTTTTGTTTTTTTTTTAAGTTGAGGGTTGTGAGGGGGAGGGGTTGGGGGATAGAGGGGGGGGGGGGACGAGGTTGAGGACAAGGGATTTAAAAGCCGAGAAATTTAGGTTGCTATGGTTTCAAAAACCATGAGGACATCATGTGGTTATGGTTTTAGAAATGTGGTTACGGTTTTTGAAACCATAAGAATATTATCCTAATTAAAACCAGTAAAATGGGTTTTAAAAAACTAGTACAACTTCCCAAAATTTGGGTCGAACAATTTTTATGTCTTATCAGAATTTCGACGGGTAAACAAAGAGGTAAACATTTTTTTTTAATTTACATGGGTATCCGAGGCTACAAGCACCCGACTAATTGCATGTGCCCTAAAGTTAACGATCAGGTAAACCCTCCTCCAGTGGCCACACAGAGCAGGATTTGAACTGTGAACCTTTGGATACTACCACAGGTCCTTTCTGACTGGACCAACCCGAAATGGTCAATTTTTTTTTTAATATTTCTAATAATTTGTGAAACCATAATAAGAAACAAATATCCTACCAATTTTGAAGACTCACTCCGGTATTTGAGGAACATTTTTAGTTTTGCTATTGGGATAGCAATTCGACTAAGAAATGACTACTCCTACAACACTTTATGTGTTACAAAGTGTTAATTATTTTGGATATAAATTCACATTAAAAAAAAATTAAAAAATTATATGTATACTCTATATACTTATATTCACATGTTTATAAATTTTAACTCTGACCAGGTTGAATGGATATGGAGAATCAAATGCCCACGCCCACCAAAGATTAAAAACTTTCTCTGGAAAAATTTCCTAAATGGGACACCAATGAAAACCAGACTACAAGGCACGGGAATCCATGTCCCGATGAATTGCCCTCTCTGCGATCATGCCACAGAATATGATGTCCACATTTTCACGAAATGTCGGATGACCTTTTCCTTGATTGGAAGGATGGATAGACGAATTGAACAAGGAATCTGAAATACTGACATAGACAATAAAAACCTGTAAGAAAATTATTACATAAATCTTTTCAAATCTCACTTTGGAGAAAAAGTCTTCCCTACCTTTCTCGCTTTGGGGAGACTGGACCATGAGAAATAGAATTCTATTTGATAACAATGATTTTGGCAAGATAGAAGATTGGGAAAGGTTTATTAAGCAATATAGAAGAACCTGGAGGAAAGCTCAAACGGAGGATCTAGAAAACGATAAAGACAATAGCAGGAACAACACATGCAAAAAGAAAACGAAATGGCAGAAAATGTTAAAGTGGAAAAAACCACCCGAAGGCGTTATTAGACTAAATTTCGACGGTGCAAAGATCGGTTCGGGACGAGCAGCTTCCGGTTTTGTACTCAGGAATTGTCATGGGGAGGTTCTGTTGTGCGGTGCCTGGGATCACGGGTTGGTGTCAATGGACTGTGCTGAGTGTTTTGGTCTTCTAACTGGTTTACAGGAAGCTGTGATGCAAGGCTACTCCCGCCTTGAGGTCGAGGGGGATGGTTTGAAGGTGATCAATGCTTTGAAGGGGGTTTGGCAATGTTCGTGGGAGATTGAACCGACGATCTCCGATGCTATGGGTCTCTGCCGTGAGTTTGATGGCGTCTCCTTCGCTCATACGTTCCGTGAGGGGAACCGTGTGACTGATTTGCTTGCTCATATGGGTCTTTCTTCGCGCTTCGTCGACGTCTGTATTCTTGTTCAGTGTGTTGATGCGGTCTGACAGGACGCCCTTGGGCGGTGGTTTAACCGCGGTTAATTGCCCCAAAATCATCGCCTTGTATAAAAAAAATGTTTATAAATTTTAAAAATACATGTTTTAGAAAAATAAAAAAACGGAAATTCCGCGAGGTACCCTTGAGGTATTGCAATTTTCGCAAGGTATACAACTCTTTTACATATTTCGCGTGATACCCCCAAGGTTTTGAATTTTTTCGCCTCGTGCCTTCGGGGGTTAAATCTAACGAATTCCGTTAGTTTTCAATAAAAAAAAAAAAAGAAAAAAGAAAGAAAGAAGGAACGAAGAGGGTTCCTCATGGGTTGGTAAGATACACAACGGAAGGCGGAAGTAATGGAAGCCTAACAAATTAGGGTTTTGCAATCAAATGTTCGCATTTCTCACACTGAAGGAGAAAATGAAGGAGATTGCTTTATTACACAACTATCTCATGAAATTTGAAGTTAGACCTTGCAGGTGATTGATACATAACCATATACTGATATATTAATGAAACAAACAGGTCTGCAAATGTGGTGCAATTCCTTCCTATTCCTCTACCAACATAACCAGGAGAGATTTCCCCAATATTTGACACTTCTCACACTAAAATAGCATTTGACACCATTTTAAACATGTAATAATGAAAACAAGTAGAAATTATATAAATCAGATTCAGATGAGGCAATTAACTGGTAATGCGAATCTCATTTTCCTCAATCGGCGTCTCGGCTTTTGGCTTCACTGCCCTTTGGTACCGATCCATCTTCACCAAACCAAGATCGGGAGAGAAAAAAAAAAAAAAACCAAAATCGGAACAAGGCACTAACAATCCACCAGTCCGTGAAGAGAAAACACTCAATAGAGAAGAAAAAGAAGAGTTACGGGAAAACCTGGAAGAGAAACGCTGAGAGGGTTCCCACGCAAAAAGCTGAGAGGGCTCCTCATCCTTCCTCTCCCTCGTCATCTTTGCTTCTCGTCGGAGAGGGTCATGGCCTCATGGGTTGGCTCGGGGAGAGAGAAAAGCTGAGAGGTTCCTAAAGCGTGTCCGTTCCTCCTTTTTTTTAAAAAAAAAAAAAAACTAACGGAATCTGTTAGATTTAACCCCGAGGGCGCAAGGCGAAAAAATTCAAAACTTCAGGGGTACCAAGCGAAATATGCAAAAGAGTTGTATACCTCACGAAAATTGCAATATCTCAAAGGTACCTCGCAAAATTTCCGATAAAAAAAATATTAATAATAATTTCATCATTTTTAATAATAATTTCTCATAATCAAATTTTATAAACCGACTAAGAAATGAGGCATGCAACTGTTAAAACCGATCGAGGACAAACTGAAACCAGAAGATCTCTCTCATACTCACGAAGTCTATGAAGACCACCAATCCAGAAGAAAATGTCGAAACTCACCGCCCGTGACGCAATCTCCGAACTACTCAAACAACACCTACCGATCCCTGCAGTCAAACAAGTCCACGCCCAGGTCGTAGTTCAGTCCCTCTCCTCCTACCCACCACTGATCTCATCTCTCATCCACCGTTATCTCCCTCTCCAATCCCTCCACTCCTCCAGGCTTTTATTCGACGCCTACCCTCCTTCCGCACCTCCTCCTACTTTGCTATGGAATTTGATCATCAGGGCACACTCCAAATCCCCTCATTCTCTCCACTCTATTCGCTATTTCTCTCGATTGCTCGCTCTTGGTTCGCATTCGACGGCCAGGCCCGACGATTACACCTACACATTTACTCTCACGTCTTGTTCGAATCAAAATTGGCCTGGATATGGTCTGATTGTTCACGGATTGGTGGTAAGAAATGGGTTTGAATCCGGTGTGTATGTTGGCAATGCGATGATCAATATGTACTCTGTGTTTGGGGATCTGAGTAGTGCTCGCAAGGTGTTCGATGAAATGCCTGACAGAGATGTTTTCTCTTGGACTAGCCTTGTGGGTGGCTATGCCAAGCATGGAGAGATTCGCGGGGCTTGCGAAGTTTTCGATAGGATGCCGCTTGCGGTTAGAAATGATGTTTCGTGGGGAGTTATGATTTCGGGTCTTGTCTCGAATGAGAAGTACGTTGAGGCTCTAAGCTGTTTTCGGCGTATGTTAGCCGATGGCCGGGTGAAGCCCAATGAGGCTGCACTTGTCTGTGCTTTATCAGCATGTGCTCATTTGGGGGCTTTCGATTTCGGAAGCTGGATTCATGCTTATGTGAACGATGAGTACGCAATCGGAGAGAGTTCAAGTTCGAATCTATGCACTGCTCTCATTGATATGTATGCTAAATGTGGGAGGATAGACTGTGCCAGACTAATCTTCAACAAGATCCGAAAACCCAACGTGCATAACTATACCAGCATTATCTCGGGGTTGTCGATCCATGGGCTCGGTAGGGATGCTCTGGAGCTCTTTTATAGAATGGTGGATGGAGATGTCAGGCCGAATGAGATCACCTTAATCGCGGTCTTGAATGGATGTAGTCATTCGGGATTAGTAGAACAAGGTACTAAGATTTTTAGCAACATGGAGAGTTTGTGGGGCTACATGCCGAAGATTCAACATTATGGAGCTTATGTCGATTTGCTTGCCCGTGCTGGGCATCTTGAGAAGGCGCTTGAAGTCGTCAAGAGCATGCCCATGGAGCCAGACACCGTTATATGGAGGGCTTTACTCAGTGCGTGTAAAATCCATCGCAACATCGGTCTAGGAGAGCGAATAATCAGCCATGTGCAGCAACATGATTCCGACGCTCACATGAATGGCAATGTGCTGCTATCAAACTTGTATGCATCTTTGGGTAAATGGGAAGATGTTAGTGGATTGAGAAAGCTGATGATGGCTAACAAGATAAGCAGTACATCAAACCCGGGTTGTAGCTGGGTTGAGCTCGGTGGCGTTGTTCACGAGTTTCGTGTAGATGACCAGCTTCATCCACAGATTTCGGAGATCCGAGAGAAGCTGGATGAGATGTTGGAGAACGCGAGGAAGGTGGGATACGTTGTCAGTATAATGCAGGTGAACTTTGATCTGAGCGACGAGGATAAACACCTAGCAATGGCGAGGCACAGCGAGAAGCTAGCAGTCGCATTTGCGTTGCTTAACGCAAACCCGGGTAGCTTCGTTAGAGTTGTAAAGAATCTGAGGACTTGTGAGGACTGTCATTCCTTTTTGAAAGCCATTTCCCTTGCTTATGACAGAGAGATTGTTGTACGAGATCGTTGTCGATTTCACACCTTTAAGCAAGGTAAGTGCTCTTGCAATGAGTATTGGTAGTTTGACTAGTGTTGTCGACGAATGGAACCTTCCTTTTAAATTTTAACCAAGCGTTACTATAAGCAATAACAAACAAAAGAACACAAGATGTAGTAATTTATGAATTTGGGTACAGAGTAAAAGCTAGAAAAAAGGTCACATTCTGAACAACCACAACCAACCTTGTATGAGGGGGTCTACTTAGTATTCACAACCATGATAGTATCAAATGACCTGAAAGGGTGCAAAACGCAGCATCATAGTCGATAGGGACTTACCCAAACGAAACCCATCTTGGTACTGAAAGACCTCAAATAGTGTTTACAGGATCAATCCATGTGCAGGCTCGGGCTGTGAAGATTGGTTCTTGGTAGCAGCTCTAGGAGATCCAGATTCACCGATTTGAGTGTACCCCTCGGCAACAGTTCTCCCTTTCTCCTCCTCAGTCATCTTCTCCCGTGTTTTCTGGCTCACTTCGCCAGCAGCCTTTGTAACCTTGCTGAAAGCGCCTGTGACCCATGTAGCTCCAGTCAGAACGTAGCGGTTCTTCATGATGGCGGACCCTGCAGTGCTCACCGTCTGCTCGGCAGCAGTTAGAGCAGACTTGGTTTTCTCCGAGACCTGAAACTTCTGGTCAACTTCCTTCATCTTCTCATTGACCAAGGTGGTCCCCATGCTTATCTTTTCAGTGAAGCCGATCTTTTGATCAATAGCAGCGACCTTAGCAGTGGCGGTGGAGGTGAACTGGTGTTTATCGTCAAATGACTTGGCCTTGCCAACTGCATCTTTTCCCAGAACAAAGCCTTTGGCTAGCATGGTAGAGACAACATCCTCGGCCCGCTGAATAGCAGATCCTACTGCACCACTGTTTGAGTCCTCCGACCCCTTCAAATGTAAATTTACAACTCACAATTAGTGCAATGCATATATGTGCATGGAAATGGTTTCAAAACGAAGTGGTACATACTATGGGTGCAGACGGGATGGTCACTGGTGGCTTATAGTCAGGCGCAAGGGCTATTGTGACGGATTGATCCACAATCGTTGCTCCCTATAAAAAAAAAAGGCAAGTTAAATGGAATGAATTGTAGGACAATAGACAGTCTCAATTTATCAGCAGCAAACGAGATATAGTAAGCTAGTACAAGCATATACATTAAGGAATACAAAGTGCACACAAGGAAGATCTTGAGTCTTGACTCTTGACTACCACATCAATGTAAAAAAAAAAATGAAATCCTATAAAGAGAGAACAAAAGAATATATACAAAAACACTGCCCTTGTTGTGACAAGTATTGAGTACTGCTGAACACCAAAAGAATCTTGAAAGCTTAATGCCTCAAGGGGCTGTGTGTCTCATTCATATCCAACAGGGAAAATAATAAACAGAACCCAGTTTGTTCTAAACGGGTCAAGGGGAAGTCAGCAATGAAGGACACAAATGTCCGGAAGCTAAAGAGTGAATTTTTAAAGCAAGACCAAGAAAAGGGAGATACTACAGAAAGAAAAGCTGTAGATAGATGGTAAGGAACGAGCAATGAAGGAATATTCTATGGCTGCTTGCTAGGTTGGATTAAAATTAACTAGGTTAAAAAAAATATCTCATCTAGGGTAGTATGAACTATGAAGTATGAACTAGTTGGGGGATCAACTTTGGGCTTTTGGGGAAAAGGGTAGCTGACACCTACAAAGCCTAGGGATTAACAACAACAACAACAACAACAACAACAAGCCCAACAAATCCCGCTTAGAGCAGGGTCTGGGGGGTCCCAATATACGCTCTCTTTCCCCGACTAGGGATTAAGTACATATGAATTGGATAGACAGTTTTAGTGCTAACCATTACCACCACAAAGAACGCATTCAAGTTTAAATGCTTTGTAAACTAAAGGATACTTAAAAGAAGGGTTAGATTTAACCGCTTTTACATTTATCACATTCAATTATTTTATTAACAGTTCTAGTTAGATTGTAATTTATAAATCTTATTCTTATAGATGCAGATCCAAGAGTACTTATGGTTCAAGTTTATAATTGGAAGTGGGGATTCTGCCACTTGGGCAGAAACTGAAACTTTTTTCACAGGGCAACCACAAACTAATGAAAGAGACCCCCATATCAAATAGCAAACACAAGTATTAATACATCAAGGAACTTAATTATTGGAAAGTGGTTTACCGAAAGAAGAACGGCAGTTTCTGCCCCTTGAGCATCCTTGAAGGTGACATAAGCGGTTTGAGACCGCTCGTTCTCACTGCACATGGAGAAAAAACAGTTAAAATTATTCAATAAATTTGACGCCCTTCCAAAAAGCCACCAACAAGGGTATACCAATACAGCAAAACACATATTCATGGATTTCAAAAGCCTGAATTTGACATAAATCAAGTTAGACTCAACTAGATCTAAGGCCCATTTCTATATTGCCAAAAATAAAGGGAAATTCAGCATTTCCCAACTTCATTCAAAGGAAGATAAAGAGTTACTTGAAATTGGTGATTTGATTCTTAATTAGACCCCTATATTTATGATAAAATACCAAATATAAAATGTCTGATTTTTCATTCTTGAACTAAGAAAAAGATTAGTTGTAAGTTCAAGAAATATGTCTACTTATAACACAGATGGAATCCAGTCTATTTACCCCAATCCCACAAGTTCCAGTACAACATAAGTACTGGAACTTGGAGGGAAAGAAGAAGCTGGCCATATCCATCCCTCAGGGTGGTCACAAAAGTCAAGGTTTAAGCATTCCCGACATCAATCAAACAGAGAAATATATTACAAAGAACTAGCTTATTTGACCACACTAACATATACCAGCCCCCCGTGATATACTTGCACTACTTCAATAATGAGGTAACAGAATTAGATAGGCAAGTATAAGGCACACAAAAACCAACCTGTGCATCTCAACATATTCTATTTCACCAGAAAAGGAGAAAAATTCCTTTAAATCTTGTTCAGCTGCACTATGTGAGACATTGCAAACCTTCACACTTCTTATCTGTAAGACAGACATTAAAAAGAAAAGATTTTTTAAGAAGAAGAGATATACACACAAATGTTTTCATCTATGAACAAGATGAAAGGGAAAACCTCTAAAAGAAATGATAAATACAAGAAAGAAATAGTTCAAAGTAGAAGATAATATAAAGTCCTATTGCACATTTGTCAATCATCACAAGTGGGGATGAGTAACACTTAATATAATTAACTCAATGCAATAAATATACTCCATTCCAATCTAGTCGAGTTCTGAAGAGTAACACTTAACATCGAAGATATCTTCCACACTGTGACTACGATCACAGTAGCTAAATATTCTCCGATATACTAGAATCAACAGAAAATTACATTTGTTTGACAAAAGTTTACATTTTATTTTGATTGGAAAAGTTGGTAGTGCTAAGCAAGGTAACGTCAGGAAGTATTATTATCGGTGGCATCAGTGAGGTGCAGAGACTAACCCTTCATTTTGCAAGTCAAATTATTCCCTCAACCAGTATTTATTTTTCTCAAATTGATCCTGCAGTCAGCAGTCTGGTTCATTTTCATGAGATCACCTCAAAAAATTCTTGAAAGGTTCACAAATCGATTAAGAAGAGCAATATAGATATGCAGATTGCTATTGAAAAAAAATCTACTGAACAAAAAAGGAAACTAGCTAACAGAGATGTCCAAGTTGATTGAAAAAACAAAGTAAATCAGATTATAAAAAGTAATTCAGAGGCAAACACTTGAACTCTGGAGTTACATTGAAATCAATTAAATGCGCAAATCAGATCATAATAAGCTCGAAGCTTGAAGCCAATTCAAAACCATATCAGAACTGATCGAATTGGAGACTGATCAACAATTAGCTAAGGAAACAACCAGTTCACATAAATATTCCACATAACTTCGTTCGATTATCGAACGTCTCCAAAGAGACTGATATCGTTCGATCAAAAAAGCCCCAAAGTAATCCCTAATCGTACTCCGGCAAAGCCTGCGTAATTTCAGCAACCGGAAATTCACCGATCTAAGCATCGCAAGCAGCTCTCAGAAAACACAAACAGTTGGTAATCAATCGAAAAAACCAGAAAAAACTTCAACGCGCTGCGTGATTTCAATCATTTGCCGGCTGAACAACTATGTAACTGAACATGAAAAAAAACACACACACACAAGGATTGATACTAACCGACATGGAGACGAACTGCAAGGCTGAGAGATCGGAAAGAGAGAAAGTGAAGAAAAAGAGGAATCGATGCCGCGAATCTGCAAGGGAGGGATGGGAGAGAAGTCGGTACAGATAGAGGAGGTTGGATTGGAGTGTTGTGTTGTTAGCGTCGAAATGGGGCGTCGTAAACGCGTTCACGGTTTTCCTTTGCTTATTTGCCAAGACTAGGCTTTAAGCGCAGCGTTTTGATCCTGTCTATCGCACTTCGGGTCGTTTTGCTTTGGTAATTGATGGATTGACTTTCTTTGGAAAGGGAGGAGGTCATGAAGATCATGAGGGTTAATGGAGCACCCTAATTTTCGCATGATGCTATACTTTACTCTTTCATGGAAAAGAACTCCTTGTGTGCATGACTACATGTACTCTACAAGGCATATGTAAGTACTTATCACTTATGTATGTGAAATCGATTTACAATTTTAAATTGTGGTTTCTTCGGTATAAAGTGACTCAATGTTAGTTGATAAAAACTATATAAAATATTAACTTTTCTTTAATATTTATTTTTATAAATTTATTCTTAATAGTAATAAGTATGATATAATTAAAAAAATTATTTAAAGAGTTCATATTTTATATAATTTTTAACACCTAAAAAAGTGTGCGTGAATAGTAAAATGTCAAGTTTTAATTAACGGATGGAGTACTATTTTTAGTAAGTTTTCATTATAAAAGTCAACTAAATAAGATGATAGTGATTGGTCATCATCCGAAGTTAAAAGGAGTAAGAAGAAATCAAGGTGACGCCATTGCATAAGTAATAGCCTAGATAGGAGGAAAAGATCTCAAGATATGAGCCACGGAATAAAGAATTCATCATCACACAAGCTGTGACAAGAAGATTCCATTGGTAGTTATCACAGTTGGGATAGAGGCAGGTTATGGATATTCTAACTCAAATAAAACATATAATGAATGATGTCTCTAGTTTTAGCGATCATGGGCAAATCCACGAGTGCTGGTCATACTCTTTTCAAATCGCCTTCTTTTAACTGGGTTGCTTACTTGTAGTTGTAGATGAGATTGTTTTATCGCACATCCCAATAGCAAGACATTGCCATTTGCTTTACTTATAGGGCAGGAAAATTTAAAAAATGAATAATTTAACTTTTCTTGAAAAGTTATAAAATTGATAATTTTGAAAGATTTTTAGAAAAATAAGATAATCCTATAATTTTCTAAAATATTTTCACTATTCTAAAATTGGGAATTCGGTGAGAAATTAAGGCTTGAGATTCAAAATCAAACTCAAAAAGAAGAGGGATATGTGTATATTGAGTAAGGGATATGTGACTAGAAGCTTGTTTCTAGGGTTTGTATATGCTTTGCATATTGTTAACTTACCTTGGTATGTACAATCCAAATCTTCTACCACATTCCCTATACCACTACAACACTTCCTATACCACTCCCTACCTCTTGCGTAAGGAGTTTTTAGAATATGTATGTAACTTTTATAATTTTTTATAACATTAAATAAATGTGAAAATAATTTAATAATGTAGGGAGTTTTTAGACGGAGTAATGTAGAGGATTTGGATTGCTCACCGAGGCTTTGGCTTGGTAAAAGAATTGGAAAAAGTCATTCAAAACTCAAATCCGACAAAATAAAGAAATTTCAAACAATAAATAAATAAATGTATTAACTAATTTCAGAGTGTTGTTTGTTTGGTTCTAGCAGTGGTATAATTTTGAGCTTTGTGGTATTGTCTTTTCCCGCCGTGCAAGAGGGCGTAGATGAAGTGGCGGAGCCATAAAATATTTTGGGGTGGGCAAGTTAGGAGCCAACGCGTGAATAAATAAATTTGTCGGAGATATTTTATAAGAAATAAAATAATTTATATAAATATTGAGAAAAAAAAACCCTTAAATTGTGGCAATTTTAATTTCATTCACTACTTTGCCTAATTATTCTATTATAATTTTATTTAAATATTTCTAACCATATTCGAATTAAATTCTAAAAAATAAAATATTAATTAAATATTTAACAGAAATTAAAAATATACTAAACTTGGAATATAAAACAAAATCTAATGAAAAGAAATATGAAATTAATGCCAAAACAAGTTATAAGGGAGTCGAACTTGGGACCTAAGAAAGAGGGAAATGCACAAAGTAACCTAAAAACCCGGTTTATTTGCAAGGTTAACCCAATCCGTTTTGAAATTGGACAAAATCGGATATGGGGGTAAAGGGTCCGTCGGTAGCAGGTAAGTGAGGGGGATTTGGGGTTTCACTGCTTGACAGCTGGACAAAGTTAGAGAGACAGAGACAGAGACAGAGAGAAAGCAAGAGAAAGTCGATCTGCATAGGAGAGAGAGAGAGTCTGTAGAGGAGAGAGAGGACAGGAGAGAGAGAGATGAGTGAAAAAAGAAAATTAAGTTCCGAAGGGGGGGGGGAGAGATTAGTGAGGATACGACTGAGAGAGATGGAAGAGTGACAGTGAGGGGGCGAGGTTTCAGATAAAAATCATCGAAGAAGAAGCAATTGGGTGGGGTTTTATTTGCGGGTTGACGTGTAAGCAGTTGGTTTTAACTGGACACCCAAAGCAAAACGACATGATACATATTGGAATCAACTGGACAAGAGTTATCGGAGAAACAAATTCACCATCGACTTCGAATAGAAAATGGGCAAGTTTGTTTTCGATAAAGGTTATGCAAGAGGTATGTGTCTCCCTCAAATCTAAAGCAAATTTACCCATTTTCTATCTGAAGTCGATGGTGAATCTGTTTCTCCGATAACTCTTGTCCAGTCGATTCCAATATGTGTCATGTTGTTTTGCTTTGGGTGTCCAGTTAAAACTAACTACTTACACGTTAACCTGCAAATAAACCCCTGCCCAATTGCTTCTTCTTCGATGGTTTTTATCTGAAAGGTACGATTTAATTCAAATTATATTAATGTCCCCTCACTGTCATTCATCCATCTCTCTCTGTCATATCCTCACTAATCTCTCTCTCTCTCCTTGCAACTTTACTTTTCTTTTTCACTCATCTATCTCTCTCTCTCTCTCTCTCTCTCTCTCTCTCTCTTGTCATCTCTCTCATATGCAGACTTTCTCTCACCTCTGCAGACTTTCTCTCTCTCTCTGATTTTTTTTTATCGAAAGCAAACTTATCCCCTCTGTCCTCTGGAACTTTACTATTGCTTTTTTCACTCCTCTCTCTCCTCACATCACACACACATACTCTCTCTCTCCCCCCTCATTTAATGCGCCAGATCCTCTTTCGCTTTTTACCGCCTGTTGGGCTTAGGGGGGGGAGGGCGACACTAGAACCAGGGAAACATTGAACAACACGCAAGACAGGAAACAACCATATGGTGTCAAGTAGGAAATCATTGGGTGTCCAGTAGAGTACTAAAGGATGTCCAGTAAGAAACCATGGAGTGGAAAGTTGATATATTATTCATTCATCAATAAAAAAAACGGTTCACCAAGCCTCTGCGAGGGCTCCTCCACTTCGATTCCACCTCCTCTACTCCAAATCCGGCCTCCACTCGTCTCGAATTGACATGGAAAAGCCATCACAATGAAGGTGAAGGACGAAGACACCAAAGCGGTGCTCCGGCGACGATTCACATCAGTGGCGCAGGCCGAATTCGAGCTCCCATGGAGATCCCGTCACCCTTGAAGGTAGAGAGATAGAAGACTGAAATCAAAGAATAAAAAAGCTCTTCAATGGAGAGAGGTGGAGAGAGGCATAGAGAACCATTCCGGAATGGCTCAACCGGAAAGGACTTTTGGGTAGTACCCATAGCTCCCCGGTTCAAACACCGGATGACCGCTCTTTATTTACAAAATTCAAGGAAAGAGGCATATAGAGAAAGAGTTTTAAATGGGTGATAGTGATGGGCAATAAATGTCATGTTGCTTTTCTTTCTCTCTCCACTGGTTGCAGCATGTGAGGAAACCGGAGATTTTGAGGTGGGAGGTTTAGTTTTACAATTTTTTTGGATAGTGGATAGGGGGTGCAAATAGGGCTGTGCAGAAATATACGACACGGTTGACACGACACGAAACCGCAACAAAACGATACGAAAAAACACGAAACGATATTGATACGACACGATTATGACACGAAACGGTAAAACACGACTATAATCGTGTCGTGTTCGGATCGGCATTTTTCCCTTATCTGGTATCCGACACGACACGATAAGAATTTTATTTTATTTTTTAAATATTAATATATGATTATAATACAAATATTACAATTGTCCTAATATAACACAAAGCACCCGTTGCCCAGTTGGTAGCGCGCCTACTTCTGTTTCTTTGATAGCCCGGGTTCGAATCCCAATATCCTTTTTCAATTTGTTTTGCTGATTCCCACTCACTGCTTGTTTCCTTTATTTCCTTTTTTTGCCTTCGGGCTACTCACTAGTATTCAGCATTGCCGGCCCAAAGAATGAAATAACCCCTAAAATCCGGCCCAAATAAACCAACCCTAAAACGGCCCAAATAAACCAACCCTAAAATTAAAACTCAGCCGCCTCTCTTTCTCTCTCTGTATCTCACGCTCAGATCAGCCTCTGCTCTCGCCTCTCTCTGAGTCTCACGCTCATATCCGGCTGCGACTACAGCAAGCCTTCACATGACTCAGCCTGCCTTCAACTATGGTCGACATCAATGGCCGATTTCTTGGGAAGCATCGAGGTTTCCGAGCAGTGGGATAAGGCTGCCGACGCTCTATCGTCGACGTCCACGAGGTGTCTTTCAACACTGGATACGAATTTGTATTCCTAATTTTGCTTCAATGTCTTCTTCCGGATCTTCCCTCTCTGCTCCTCCCATGTCCTCGCTCGCCCTTGTTCTTTCTTAGGGTTTTGTAAATTTTCAGTGAAACTGATTACCTATTTGGCTATTTAGGGTTTTTTTAACATGAATTGGTTAAGTTACTGTATTCATTAGGGGTTGTAATTGATATTGAACATTTTTTGCACCAGTCTATGGAATTGAATCAAATATTCATCTGTAATTGTTCACTGTCTTGCGAGAAGGAAAGGCTAAACGGATCATGTCGGGTATCCGACTCGGATACCCGAAACCGTTTTGGCTAACCGTGTCGGATATCCGACAGTTATCGGATCGTGTTCGTGTCAGGGTTTTTGAGCTTATCGGTTTCGGGTATCCGACACGGATATCCGTGTCGTGTCGGATACCCGGATATGCACAGCCCTAGGTGCAAAGGGGTCCGGGATTTTGGGTTAGTTAAATACCCCCTAAGAAATTAACAAAACACCAATTTACCACTAGACGAACCTCACATGCATGATCATTAATACTTGCAATATATATATATATGTATGTATGTATTTTTTTTTTCCAGTTTGGGGTGGGTTTGGGCCCATACAAACCCACCTCTGAATCCGTCAGTGCGTAGATGTGATCGAGATGTGACGGCTCTCAGACGACCGATTCCAAATCTGAATTAACTTCAACCTCAACAAGCTTCACATGAATTAACCTCAACAAACTTCCAACATCGTTCGTCTTTGCTAGTATCGGTTTTCGTTCTCTATTTTTTTTTCCGCGGTGTATTTGTCTTGTATTAATAACAGTTTGTCCGTTGTCGATCTTTTCGGCCTTTCGACCCACCATATTCGAATCCTTTCCGGCTCAGGCAAAAAAACATTACATTCATGACTCATCAAGATATTTACACCTAAACTTCTCATGAATTAACTTCAACCTCAACAAGCTTCACACCCGTCCGCTAGATCTAAACCACCATCTGTACCAGCTACCAAATGCCGAGATGACTTGTAGTCGTAGAGATTGGAGTCAAACTCAACTACCCAATTAGATGTGAAACCTTTGACTTCAAGGAGGCATGCGCTTGAAGACTGGGTGATACGGCACCTAAAACGCTGCGTTTAGACACCCCCTGAGTCCTGACTTTCTGGGTCCTGACTAGTTCACCAGGACCATTAAAAAGGGAATACGAAATGATCAGCGATGAGGTTTCAGAGATTCTAGACGCTTACAAAGAAAAGTTCATCCTCTTCCGAAACTTCCACCTGGTTGAAATTCAAAGCTTCAACCTTTTACCTCCAACTCTCCAAGGTACTCTTCCTTGTCTATCTCAATTGATTGAAGAAATCCCCAAGAAATTTGGAGAGAGAAAGGATGAGTTTTGAGGATCTGGAGGCCGGCAAGGAGGTGCCGATGCGGAGGATGAAAGACCCATCTCAGGCGGTGGGCGCCGGAATATTCAAGATCAACACCGCCGTTTCCACCTTCCAGCGTCTTGTCAACACCCTCGGTACTCCCAAGGACACTCTTGATCTCCGAGAAAGATTGTGAGTTTCTCCACTCCTCAATATCCCCCCTTTTTGGTGATCTGGGCTTCTTGGGTTCTTTTGATTTTGTCGAATTTGGGGGTTTGCTTTTTCTGCTTGAAATTTTTTATTTTGAAACATGTATATTGTATTGGTGATTGCACTTGCCCTGTTTTGATTGCATCTTATGCTGACGGTTGACATTCGGGTATCAGGTTGGACTGATTTATCTGGTAGAGGCTTTTGGTTGGAGGTTCATACCTCATATAGAATTTGGTGATACATAACTATGAAATTTTGTGAAGCATGATTGGAATGAGCCATTTCAAATTTCAAGTGTGGGTATGAAAACTTCGTTGGGGGTATGCAGTATTATCTTGAAACCCCGATTCCTAGGGGTATTATCTTGAAACATAGTAGACACCAACCAAATTCCTGGATTATTTTGCTGTTGCTACGTGTCGTCCATCTCGACGCAACCTCAATGGTTTGGTCCCTGAATTAGTATGCAACTTTTCGAAACTTTTACTTTATTTTCTCGGGGTTGCAATTTTAGGGCTCAATTGTATTCATTTCTTGAATTCAAATTGATTATGAATGCTTTCTTGGCATAAAAACCAATGTGTGTGATTTAGATTTAGCTAGCATTGCAATTATCTAATATCCTGGAAATCACTGGAAGTGAAATTTTGACACTTCGCATTATTTTCATTTGAAGAATCTCCATGTGACCAGCTTTGTTGAATGCAGCTGGGTATAACTTGATATGCTCAATTGGAATGAATTGTGTTAAGTGCTTTGAATTGAATAATTTTTTTTAATACATACATGTTATGTTGAATACATAACAAGCTCTCTCTTTTTCTTTGTTTTTTTAGCGCTTGCTCTATAACAAGTTAATAGTTAGCATATTAAGTTAAATAAAAACTGAGTGTTCTTCATTATAAACAGGCATAAAACAAGGCTACAAATTGGGCAGCTGGTTAAAGAGACCTCAGCAAATCTCAGGGAAGCTAGTGAAACAGACATCCATACTGAAGTCAGTGTAAGAAACTACGTATCTGTTGATTCTCCTTCTATCCTATTTCCTCTTTTACGTCTTGTAGACTTTTCTTAAGATGATTTCCCCCTTCGAATTGCCAATTCAGGCTAGCAAGAAGATTGCTGATGCTAAACTTGCAAAGGACTTCCAGACAGTTCTTAAGGAATTCCAAAAGGCACAGCGGCTTGCAGCTCAAAGAGAAACTGCTTATGCTCCTTCTGTTCCTAAGGAAGTGCCAAGGTATATTACCAATACCATTTATTCTATAAAGGAAACCAACTTTGTAATTTCCAAGAACTCCAATCGAGAAGATGGTTAAAAACTCCCCGTTTTGCTGGTGTATTTATTTTCTTACTTCAATGCCGAGATTACATCAAAAATCATTATCATACTAATCTTGACAACCTTCCTGTCTGTTATGTGTCCTATATAATAACCTGTTATACCTACTGTAAAAACCCATATCAGTGTTTAATTGATTGATGCACTGATGCACATTAAAAGCTTATGTTATGGCTTCTTAAGCATGGATAAGACTTATTCCTTGTTTTTGCTCAAGTGTAACCAATACACTGTTACTGAAGGTGATTTTAGGAATTTTATATTTATGAGCAATATTGATTCAGAACTAACTGCTTCCTCATTTAATCCTACAGCTATGGTAACAGCGAGGAATACCAGGATAAGAGCTCATCCCGGGTACATCAACAGCAGAGTCTTCTTCTGGAATCTAGAAGGTGACTACGGCTGAAGTTTTTTATGACTGGCAATTTCATTTGTCTTAACAATGTTCTGGCTACTTCGTTTGTATACACACCTTGCTGCTCAGCGGATTAACTTCTCAAAACTGTGAAATTTTATGAATATGACTCCTTGTATATTGTGCAGGCAAGAGGTCGTACTGTTAGAAAATGAACTTGTGTTCAACGAAGCTGTCATTGAAGAAAGAGAGCAAGGTATACAGGAAATTCAGCAGCAGATAGGCGAGGTGAATGAGATTTTCAAAGATCTTGCTGTCCTAGTCCACGATCAAGGAGTTATGATAGGTAAGCTACATGATTTGCAAGTACCTAAAGCTTGTTCTCTTACGTTCCGACCAATACATAGTTTTTGAGTTATAATTGGTTTGAACTCAATTTATCATCCTTTCAGATGACATAAGTTCCAACATTGAGAGATCAAGTGCTTCTACTAAACAAGGAACTTCCCAGCTTGTGAAAGCATCAAAGTTGCAGAAATCGAGTTCTTCTATGGTAAATGCTGACATCTCTTTCCCAAACTTTTGTCATTAATGCTTGCTTCCGGTTGATAGAGAAGAGCATCTAATGGAGCAATTATTTTGCAACTTCCATACACGTTGCCCTTTGTTTACGTAGCAAATTATGGCTTTACGGTTTTTCATTGCTACCACCTTCTACCTTTTGACAAATATGCAACTATGGTTCCTGTCAACTGATTAGTGATTACCTTTTATCCCCTCTAGTTTTACAGTCTGGAATTTGATGTTTGGTGCTTCTTGTTTTTAACAGGTTTGTTTGCTTATGGTGATTTTCGGGATCATCCTGCTTATCGTCCTTATAGTGGTCGTGGCGTGATCGAGCCCCTTGATTCTGTCGCTACTTCTGCAGTCTGCTGTATCTGTTCTTTTAGCAATTCCTTGTGCATAAACATGTACAGAATGAATTCTGATTCTTGCATCCAATTTACAACAGCCTCTGTTTCACATGAGAATATGCTATTCCTTTCTGAGAAACAAGGCATTGGATTCGAATGATTTATGCCTCCTCTCTGACAGGCATGTTGAGACTGTTTGCTACCTTACTATATCGATTGTAATAAATCAAATGAAAATAAAAAAGGAAACCCAGAGCGCTTACATTTCATTTCTACTTTCCAAATGAAGAAACATAGAGGCCTGGTTTATCAAAATGAAATTATATGCAGTATGCCGCATGTCGGAAATATAATACACTATTAGTATACACAGCTGCACCAAAGTTGAATTATGTCCGCATTCCAGGAGTCAATGTTTCGACTTCTGATAATGAAGACATGGGGAAAACAAGAGGCCAACAGCTCAGTAGTAGTAGAAGCAGAATGGCAAAACCCGACTAAACCACAAACAAAGCGAGTTAACAGGCGAAGTTTCCAGAGGGCAAAACCTTCTGTTAGGAACAAAAAAAAACAGCCTGCTTTTGTGATGCAAGTCAAGGAGCAGCAATCCTCGGTGCTCTAGAGTGGATGGATAAGCCAGTGATCTTGAAATATGCCACGGAACCTGTTGGAAGAGCAGTTGCCTCGCTCCACTGTGTTTGCTTGTAGATACTGAGTGAACAACATGATGGACCTGAAATAACTTGTGTAAGCATGAAGATGGAAACTGAGTGAACAACATGAATAGCAGTGAGATATCAGTGAGATACATGTAATTTTTAACAAATGGCGACTAAAAAGAACCATAATGAAAACTACATAAATTTTAAAGACTGTCAATAATTTAAGCCACAAGGAAAAACAATGATGCCTGCACGTGAGGGCTTGACGTAAACATGATATACACTTGAATTCAGATCAGCAGCAATTGAGATCTAAAAATTGCAGGCATCACAAATTGAAAATTCACATATTATAATCATGGGCCTTTGTGGTGACTGGTGAGGGTGATTACTCCACGAGCAGAAATGATAGAGATTGAGTGCTTATATTACCTTCTACATTACCGACTGATGACAAAAGTACATGAATAGCCATCCAACAAGGGTATGATCAAACTCTTTTGCTTTTAGCTGAGAGTAATCCCATCTGTTCGGTAAGATTGCTCATATTTTGGACTCTATCCCATGGAGCAGGTTGGTCAGTCTTTAATCCATGATCTTTGGAAAGTCCCCCTTCTGCTATTATATTCAAGTTATCATCTGCATCCTCGGGAGAAGAGATGGAAGAAAAAAATTGTTCCCAAAATGCATCGTTGCTACCGGGCAGCTTTGGAATACCATCCAGCAAAACTTCAAGCTCCAGGTGAGATGAAAGCTCATCTGCATCTATGGGTACTGATTCATCTCCAACAGCTGCTCGTGGACCCATAACACTGGCATTGCTAGTCTCAGTACTAGCGAAAGTCATATTTGAAAAGGCAACACTGCCCTCTTGAAGAGCCACTGGAACATGGTCAAAAACTGGCAAGATGTTGGCTTGCTCTGCATTGTGAATGTTCATTTCAGAAGATCCGACTGCATTATTATTAGGATTCATTGCAATTTGAGCGGAAAGAAGGTTATCAGAGGTTAAAACCGAAGAATATTCAACAGGCAGTGCTATCTCGGCAGGAATACTAAGCTGCTCAGAAACAGTCGGCACATGTGCAAGCGCTATCTCGGCAGGAATGCTAAGTTGCTCAGAAACAGTTGGCATGTGTGCAAGTGTCCCTCCAGAATCTTGAGCCGTAGAGTATCCATTATCCAGTGCACTGGGAGGTTCGAAACCATCAATCAAGAATGCATTGGGACCACCAATTGGCTGATCCCTCCGGGGGGATGAATCCAATTTCAATATCTGCCTAAGCATTGACTTTGCAGCTTCATTTATTAACGGTTGGAACTTGACAATTTGTCCATCTAAAGCAGCACCATTAATCCCTCCAAAAACATCTTCATCATTCTTCGGAAGTCTCCTCTTTTTATTGATTCCTTTGATGTGTTGACTGCTTTCATTCTGTTGCTGTACCAGCTGAGATAAGAACCCAGGATTGTGCACTGCCTTCGCAAGAAAAGACATCATTTGCTGCTGTCGTTGTTCCATTACTTGAACCCGCTGACCAACATTTTGCAAATGCTTGTCTGTGTTTTGTTGATGTTGCTTCAACCTAACTAGTTCTTGCATAAGAACGTTCTTGTCTCTTTTAAGTCTCTCAACTTCTTCATCCAGTCCAAACTTACCCACCTCTACACATGATTTAGATGCTGTACTCTGCATACAAGAAGTAGCTTGCTGCTGATTAGGATGAGCAGCAGTTGGTTTCCGTCTATTAATCCTATTCAAAAGGTGTTTCTGGCCTCTCAGGAAGCCTTCATTTGCAAATTCCCAGCGATCTGGGTCAACTTTTCTGAAACCCTGTTCAGACAAAAGGGAAATGCAACAGAACAAAGCGAACATATTATTTTCACATCAAATGAGCAATACAAAAAGGACCCACATGGGCCACATTTCCTGGATCTCTAGCAAACTGCTAATGAATGACAAATTATGATTATTAATTATTCAACTTGAGCACGAGGATCATAAAGCAAACTATTTGACCATCTGATTTATTCTCTAAACAATAAGCATATGCACAAATAAAGATTAGAGGAATCACAAATCATGAAAGGGGGATGATACAAATTGATGTCTGACTATAAAGATTGGGAAAATTTTCAAGAAACCTACAGCAACAGATTATGTTATGTGGCACAAGCCAACTAGGAAAATGAAAAAAACATAACGTCAACTAGGATCTCCTTCCAGGTATGCAACACTCATAGAAGGAAAATATAAAATAAGCTAAAAGAGTTGAGAGGATAAAGAAACAGTCGTGGACATGCAGTAATATAACCCATAAGCAAGTGCCAAGTGAAATGCAAAACTTTTGAAGGTAAACGGAGAAAAGCACTAGCACGGCAGCACCAACACGTTCAATACACCATTCAATACAAGCGAGATGATTGGGGAAAATACCTCTTCAACAAAACACTTAAGAAAGGAGAAGAAAGACCAAATTGCGAAAAGGAAAATACTTTCTGCAAAATACTAAGTTTACTTCACTAAGATGGCTGCAGATGATCTCAAGCTTGATCTCATAGTTGGACACTTGGACTAAGATGGCTGCAGATGATCTCAAGCTTGATCTCATAGTTGGACACTTGAACCAAAGTGTTTTGATAGATCTAATAGTTGGACAGTTAAACTAAGTGATTGGAAAAGATACATCATATCGTCAACAAAAACATCCTAGTTCAGCTCAAGCATATACTGACAAGTAATTGTGTCACATAGGAGTTTTTTAAAATAAATGGTTGATTTCAGGCTATATGATGCTGATGCTGCACTTTGAGAACTTCTCTAGCAAGATCATTTCGCCAGTTTCAGAACCTACAACCAACTTAAAGTTTCACCGCAATAGAATACCAGATAAAATGATTTTCACTAAAGTTTCACACTAAAGTTGTATGGTCCATAAGGAAAAGGAACATATTTATGTTCTTAGGATGATCCAGTGACACCCAAAACTTATCATGGAATGATGGAAGCGAGATTTGTTTGTCCTGAATAATAAACGTCTAGGACAGTAGTGCACAGCTTCAACAACAAGCACAAAGGTCGTCCAGCTTCTCAGACAAGTAAACACCAGGAAATTTATACACCACTGAAAACCTAATTAACAGTATCTTGGTAGAGATTCTTCCTGGTAATGAACCATACAAGATGAAAATCATAAAAGCACTATGGAAGAAAGGGTGCACTAGCTTCAGACACTCACCACCCAAACATGTTGGAGGGACGCACCTTTTTCTTATCGTTCATGATACACCAAACACATTGGCCAGAGTGAGAGAATCTCTTGGCTGGTTTATCAAAATCTATAAATAACTAAATAGGGCTGAGATTCAAGAAGGAAAATGGGCATGTCAGTGCACGAGCAGATCATTAATTTGGGGATCCTGTGCATTACTATCCAGTAGAAGTAGCAAAATGAAAATAAACAAGGCAGAGTAGGAAATATACGATTTTCATGAGTCTTATTCACCAAAGAAATCATCAAAGATAAGCAATTTGAGTTTTCATATTTTATTACTATCAGCTTCTGCTTGGGCATGATTAAATCCAATATAAGATCTACAAAGATGGAAGCGAGATTTGTTTGTCCTGAATAATAAACGTCTAGGACAGTAGTGCACAGCTTCAACAACAAGCACAAAGGTCGTCCAGCTTCTCAGACAAGTAAACACCAGGAAATTTATACACCACTGAAAACCTAATTAACAGTATCTTGGTAGAGATTCTTCCTGGTAATGAACCATACAAGATGAAAATCATAAAAGCACTATGGAAGAAAGGGTGCACTAGCTTCAGACACTCACCACCCAAACATGTTGGAGGGACGCACCTTTTTCTTATCGTTCATGATACACCAAACACATTGGCCAGAGTGAGAGAATCTCTTGGCTGGTTTATCAAAATCTATAAATAACTAAATAGGGCTGAGATTCAAGAAGGAAAATGGGCATGTCAGTGCACGAGCAGATCATTAATTTGGGGATCCTGTGCATTACTATCCAGTAGAAGTAGCAAAATGAAAATAAACAAGGCAGAGTAGGAAATATACGATTTTCATGAGTCTTATTCACCAAAGAAATCATCAAAGATAAGCAATTTGAGTTTTCATATTTTATTACTATCAGCTTCTGCTTGGGCATGATTAAATCCAATATAAGATCTACAAAGACAAGCAGATCGCTACTGCTAACAATTACTTGATTGTGAAGCAGAAAAATAGAATTCCTATACTCAAAGAGATCAATGGCTTTAGATAACATTTGCATTTTCTTTATGTATGAACTATTATCCAGGCTTAACCTGCTACCTCCATAGAGCTGTCTATTGAATTATTTACTCATCTACTGGGAGATGCCAAGATCTAGAGAGCAAGTCCGTGTGAATGAAAAAAAAAATGCAATTAAATATCAAAGAATGAGAATCTCAGCTGCAAGAGCAACCTATTTTATGAAGCTTCCAAAAAGAAACTCAGTGATGAACCACTAATCAATTCATGTCTCTCAAACTCAAGAAAAAGAGCAACTAAGCAGATACATGCCACATACATCCTAAGATGGTTGGGACTGAACAATCAACTGCAGCAATAAATCCTCTCGTCACCACAACATAAACTTCTAAGGCGCATAAATTTCTCTCTCCTTCCCTCTCCGTTGCCTCCCAGGAGTTTCCACAGTAACCAGATGATCCAACAAACCCCCTCAAAAAGCCAACCGCGGACAAGCAGAGAAATCACTAGCAATAATCGCAATTGAAGAATCTGAAATCGAAAATACAAGTACTAACGTAAGTGTTGAGCTGACGAACGAAGCTAGAGAAGTTATTGTGCTTGAAGTACTTGGGAAGAACATCTCTGGCGAGCTCGGGAACGCTCCATACAACGAAGCTGTTGCTGCTTGTGCTCCACGAAACAACCAAATCAGTCGCCGGATCGTCAACCATATCGTACGTCTTGCATAGGAAGGGAGGCGGCGGCGAAGACGAAGCCGATGACGAAGACGACGACGAAGGTGCAGCGAAAGTCACTGCCGGCAACGCCGCCACCGGCACCTCAACAGCTAAGCCCTCCATTGACGAAAGAAAACAAAAATCGACGAGCGTTGCAGTAATGTTAACCCTAGAAATCTCCAATCGCAACTACAAAACAGATGAAATTGGATTAACTGAGATGGAAAGCGATGGGGTTAGGTCTTGGAGTGACGAGAGGGTTCTTCGAGGGCCGAAGGAGTTTCCAAAAGGGGGGAATTGAGATGGAGTGAGGACGATGGGGGTTTTGGATATTCCGTTATACCGCGTTTGGCAACGTGTAAAATTGGAATTTTCAACCGCCTGTAGAGAACTTGATTGAATTACGCCGACTCGGCCCATTGGGCCAATTTTTACGAAATGGGCCTCAGACCGGCTCAATTTGATTTTCTAAAGTTTGAAAATCTTCTATTGTCTATTAGTTAATTAATTACTTAGGCCTGTTTGATAGTAGTTGAAGGTGGGGGTTTTGGGGGTCGGGGCTGTTCCCATAGAGTTTGATTAAAACTCTACCGGTAGAGTTAAATAAATCTCAGCCCTTGATCTCAATTAATGGCCAAGATTTATCAATATAATAGGATAATAGGAGATAATTAAAAAGGAAAAAAATCATGGAGAAAGTAACTGGCTGATACGCTAGCTTGATACGCCTGCTCATCATATTTTCCTTCTTCCCGCCAACTTCATCGCTTGATCAGTTATGGTGAAATTCATCTCCTCTCTACTGTAGTTTCATCATTCTATCAGTTCATTCTTCCTAATATTGACTTATATCAAATTCGGAGTACTAATTTTGCACCAATTTATGGTCTTTGCAGGCTGATTCATTGTAATTCTATCAATTCAATGCACAAAGGTTCTCTCGTCCCAGTGTAGTATCAAAATAGACATGGGGATTTCGGTCGAATCGACCCCCAAAATAGGCATTGTGTTTGATTCTGTAGAGGATGTATGGAAATTCTGGAAAGAATATGGAGGAAAGATAGGATTTAATGTCCGCAGACATTATGAGAATAAGAATAAGAGTGGAGAGGTGACTTCGAGAAGATTTGTATGTGCTAAAGAGGGTCATCGTGGGATTGGCAAGGGAGATAACTTGGGTAAACGAGACCGGGCTGAAACTAGAACAGGATGCAAAGTACGGATTGGTTTTTCACTGATCAAGGAAACGAAGAAATACAAAGTACATGATTTTGTATCCGAGCACAATCACCTCCTTCATTTGCTAGAGACCAGTCACCTACTGAGGTCACAAAGAAACATATCTGAAGCAGAGGCAATTCAGATTGATCTTGCGGATGACTCTGGTATCAATCCTAGAGCAGCTCATGAATTTATAGGCGCACATGTTGGAGGATCAACTAATTTAGGCTACACCCATCAAGATCACAGAAATTATCTGCAGAGAAAGCGGCAACGAAATCTGATGTATGGGGAGGCTGGTAGTTTATTGAGGTACTTTCATATCCAAACTGTGGAGAATCCTTCGTTTCAATACTCAATTCAGTTGGATAATGAAGAGCAAATAACTAATCTATTCTGGGCTGATGCAAAGATGCTTATAGATTATGCTTCATTTAGAGATGTGGTTGCCTTTGATACTACATTCGGTACAAACAAGGAACATAGACCTCTTGGTGTCTTTGTTGGTTTTAATCATTTCAGAGAAGTTGTTGTTTTTAGAGCTGCACTTTTGTATGATGAAACCATGGAATCTTTTAGATGGTTATTTGAGACATTTCTGGCAACGCATGACAATAAGCAACCGAAGACCATTTTCACGGATCAAGACATTGCTATGAGAAAGGCTATAAGTGAGGTTATGTCAAATACTTCACATGGATTATGCACATGGCATATAATGGAATATGCATTGAAGTACTTGATTCATGATGGGTCAAATGTTCTTCAAGATTTTAAGGCATGTATGTATGATTTTAAGGAAGTTGATAAATTCGAAGAAGCTTTCAATGCTTTGCGTGGAAAGGTGAAAAAAGTTGCTTAGTTGGAAAGTATTTACGCCTTGAAGAAAAAGTGGGTAGAATGTTTCATGCAAGATGTGCATTCTTTGGGTATGCGAAGCACACAATTAAGTGAAAGTTTCAACCGAGATTTGAAAGGTTATCTAAATTGCAAAATGGATATAATGCGATTCTTCAAGCACTTTGAGCGTGTTCTTAGGCTGAAACGACAGAATGAGATTAATTCTGAATTTGCTTCTCGAGAAAAATTGCCTAGAATGAAAATGAAGAGGACGCCCTTACTCAAGCAAGCAGGTCAGTTGTACACTCCTAAGATTTTTGAAGCTTTTCAAGAAGAGTATGACTGGTCTACTGCTGCATACATCAAGCCACCAGTTGAAGGCCAACAGAGTAACAAGTATGTCATTGCAATTTCTAATATTGATGACAATAACGTTGCTGATGTGCATTATACAATTTCGGGTGATCCTTTGACTCAAACAGTTTCTTGTGAATGCAAAATATTTGAGAGAATGGGAATATTATGTGCTCATGCTTTAAAAGTCCTTGATACGATGAACATTAAATTAATACCTCAGAAATACATTTTAAAGCGATGGACTAATGAGGCACGAAGTGATACAGTGAGAGATATCAGTGGGAGAATCGTTCTTGAGGATCCACAACTGAGTGCAACACAAAGATATAGAGCTCTGTGTCGGAAATTTGTGAGTTTAGCTTCTCGTGCTGCTAATTTTGAAGATTCCTAAGTGTTTTTAGACGGCAAATTGAATACTTTGATTGCTGAGATTGATAAGATGTTGTCAAGCATGCAAGATGAAGGGCATGGATCTGCTCCACTAGTTCCTGATCTTAATGAAAGTGTTCAGCAAGATGCTGCAGTAATTCCTCGCAATGTTGGCTTAAAGAAAAAAGAAGGGCGGAAAGGAGGACGACGATTAAAATCTTGGACTGAAAAATTACATATGAGGAAGAGAAAAAACTTGCAAGTTCATAATATTGAAGAACAATCTGTTGTGAGCAAGCAAAGAAAGAAGAAGAAACAAGATCAAGAAGACAAAGGAAATCAACCATTAGAGGTATACTATATATAACCAAGAACTTATGTTTTTATTTATTTGTGTCAAAAAATGCCGTGAAGTGATGCCCTTTTTTAGTTTTTCATTTTTTCATAACAGATTTTGTGGTTTTGTTTAGGGGCCAACCAATGAAGGTCCTGAAATGATGCTCTGTTTTAATTCCCTAGAGGGTACATGTCTTTCAAATCAGGTGTAATTTCAATTTTTTTTTCTCTTATATAGTTATTCTAAAAATGTCTTTGAAGTTTCTAACAAGAATTGTTTGATACAGGATATGAACAGGGAATCTACTCAACATACTTATCATGATTTTTTAAATAATGTATCAAATATTAGCCTTGGTATGTATAATATTTATCCTATTTTTTTGTTTGCTTTACTTTTGTTTATATACTAGGTGAGTTTGAGTTATAACTTATAATACATTAATGTAGGTCTATGATTGATGATTATGGGAGGAAGATCATCAAATGAAAGCTCTAGTTCAGCAAAAACAACATGGCTTCTAACAAGATTGTGTTAGTAGCATAGTATGCTATCATGAAATTTTCTGTTTTGACAATGTCTTTGTTAGATTGTAATGACATCCTTTTTTTGGAGCTTCAGTATTATTTATTGTTTCTGTGCATTAATGCTGTCATGAAATTTTCCGTTCCTTTCTGTGCAGCTGTACTTGCCAAGTTTTTTGGTTTTGGAATTTGTCTGCTAAAAGTAGTTTATGTGATCCATCTTGAATTGCCAAAAGTTTTGAATTTTTTCTGTATTGTTGATCGTTTAGAGCACGAGTTAGGAGGAAGTGGAGATGATGTTGGTGGAAAGGATTTGCAGATTGATGGTGAGGAGGGCATTGATTGCAGTGAGTGAGTTGTTGCAGGCACGAATCTTCAACTCATCCAGTGATTTGGTCTAGTTTACCTGATCCAACTTGAACTGCCAAAAGATTTGAATTTTTTCAGATGTTTTTTTTTTTCTGTATTGATGTATCTCATATATAATTTGGCAATTGATTCAATCTTAGCCATTTACAAGTTTTGAAGCCTATGTGGGATTCGAACCCACACCGATGTGTAAAAACACATAGCTCTACCTTTTGAGCTAATAAGCTACAAAATTACATCATAAATCACAATAGATTAATTGTTCTTTACACAATCAGCCAAGGAAATGCCCTTCCTCCACATCCCATGGTAGAAAGCCTACCTGAAATTTTGAAAACTCGGAGAAGACTATGAATAAGCCTGTCAGAGTAGATATTGAAACATTGAATATAGAGAGCGGGTAATTTATCATATTTTAACATGAATGACTGATCTCTAAAGAGATCATTACGGTATACTGGATTTTCATGTCATTATAGCACAGTCAAGGCTACTGTCTGATGGACTACAGAGCAACCACCACCAACCAGCTCTAGTCCAAGCCTAAGTCAAACACCAGATCACCTGTGCTTAAGCCTGCAGTTAAGCTTGTGTGGCTAAGATCTATTGATCATATTGTATGGCTTAGATCTTTACACGTAGGCACTTGCATATTGTGTATAAAAACTCATCTCTGTACTCTGTACAATTCAATGAATTCAGTTTTCTCAGATCTCTCTATTCATGGTGATCTAGTTTTCCAAATTCTCCACACAAACTAACACTGTCAAGGTGATTTTATTGAGGCATTAATAAAGCACTCCTGATTTTGAAGGTTTTTTTTTGCCTTGGCTCTTCAATTCATTGCAGGCTTTTCAGTAGCACAAGTATAGAGATATACAACTAATCCAAGCAACCAAACTAGGCATTGGGAATCCAGTAACAGGGGCATACTTACTCTTGCAAATTAAAACTCAAGAATTGACAACAAAAATTCAGCATACTATGCTAATTGACAACAAACAGTTCTCAGGCCATTGGCATACCATATCAATCAATGGGCATTTTTGCGACATGGGCATAGAACACATTTGCAACAAGGCCACAGGAAAGCCTTCCAACTCAACATTCATATTCAATCACGAGGCAGCAAAACCAAGTGCAATCAAACCAACCAACTTGCACAAATTAATTTAGGGATAATAATGAAATAAACCCCTCATATTGATCGGATAAATTAGGGGTCAAAACAGAGATTAGAATTTACGGATTGACAAATTAGGGTTCACAAACCTGATAGAGGTATCTTCAAGAGGAGTTGCCTAGTCCGCCATCGTAATTCTGGATCTCTATCTTCAAAGGGAGGCAAACGAGGGAGCAATATCCATCGTAATTAGGGTCGGAGAGGGAGCAATATCCATCGTGGAGCCAGTTAGAAGCAAAGCTACGAGTTCTCCGGTCGGCGAGGCTATCCATATCAACGAGGCAAGAACAATTTAATGAGAGCCCGACCCAACCATCGACGAGATCGAACGTCCGGGCAGCCCTTTTCTCCTTGCGCACCATTGAATCCCATTGATGGGTTGAGAAAGAGTTTGAGCCTTTGAGGAAACTCTCCGGCCGTCAATAGTTTGCTCTCTCCGATTCTCTCCATATCTTGTTTTTTTATTCTTTTGTCCTTTTTTTCTAATTAAAAATAGAATTTTTAATTGTTTCAATCTTGGCCATTAATTGAGATCAAGGGCTGAGATTTATTTAACTCTACCGGTAGAGTTTTAATCAAACTCTATGGGAATAGCACCGTTTGGGGGTTTAGGAGGTTAAAAAGAAAGTAACTCATTTGTTGCTTGTTTGGTGAAAGGTTTCTCATGGGTTTGGAAGGTCAAGGTGGGGCTTATTTTTCATGGAAATGGAACCTCCCCACCCAAGCTTATGGAGGTTATTTTCCGGGAGGCTAAAAATTATTCCAAATTGCCCCTCACAACATCACCCTCTTCTCTTCTTATTTTACCTCGCCCTTTGATTTTCTTTCTTCCCTCGCCCTGCGCCATCCAGTCCGGCAGTCCATGACCGTGGGACTCGAGCTCGGTGGCGTCCGGCGACAAGATCCAGTTGAATCCGGCGAGATCCAGTTGAACCCGGCAAGATCTAGTTGAACCCGGAGCTGCTCGAGAAGTAGGCAAAGTGAATAGGGCTCTACCGGTGGGTGATCCCAGAACCGTGGCGGGGCTATCATCTTGCTACAATCCAAGTTGGTGAAAGCCTCCTTTTATTTTGTTTAATTATTGCTAACCCAACAAATTATAGGGTGATGGGCAAGAGGACAACCAAATGCAGGGGAAATTGGAGTTCTTTCTTTTATGGAGCTGGTGAACTTAGAGCCGTTTTAGGAGTTTTAACCAATCCTATTTTTTTGTTTTAATTTTCCTTTTAATTCTCTTTTTTTATTTTCATTTAATTCTTCTTTTAATCTTTACTTTTTTTTTAATCCTCCCAACTCAATCATTTAATTAACCATTAACCAATCTATCTATAATTCTATATTCTATATAAACTCTTAATTTAGAAGAGTTTAGGATTATGTGTCGAACTTAGAGGCGTTTTAGGAGTTTTAATCAATCCTTTTTTTTGTTTTAATTTTCCTTTTAATTCTTTTTTTTTTATTTTCATTTAATTCTCCTTTTTATCTTTACTTTTTTTTAATCCTCCCAACCCAATCATTTAATTAACCATTAACCAATTGGATTAATTTAAAATTGAATTCAAAAATACTTTTTAGCAACCAATGAGACTAATTTAAATAATTTTTTTTAAAATAATATTAAGAAGATATTTTTTTCTACCAACCCATTTGATTAATTCAAAAGATATTTTTTTACAAAATTTACAGAGATATTGATTTTTTTAAAAATGTTATAAAGATATTAATTTCCTTTAGCAACTAATTAGAGCAATTCAATAATTCTAATTAGCAGTTGGCTTCACTTATATTTTTATTTAAGTAATATTCCACTCTAATAGTATTAAAGTTGAAACAATCTCGATATAATTAATTATATTGCATTTCATTTTAAAAAATAATAATGTTTCAACTAAAAAATAAAAGTAACTAATCTTTTTTATGTTAAAATTTATTATAGTAATGTGTTATATCATTATTATTTTATTAATTTTAAAATAAGCGCGTAATGCCGCGTGAACTACACTAGTTAATATTATTAAAACACAAGCATCTCTATACCACGTGATATTACCAAAAGTCTTTGTGCCACATGGCAGAGTTTGGGACCTACCACATTAATCACTTACTTCCTCATCATTAAATGAACCAATAAAAAAATATTAATTAATACTATTAAAACACAAGCATCTCTATACCACGTGATATGACCAAAAGTCTCTATGCCACGTAGCAGAGTTTGAGACCTGTCACATTAATCACTTACTTCCTCATCATTAAATGAACCAATAAAAAAATATCCTCAATGTAAAATAATCAATGTCATCTCACCGCATCATACACCTCCTTTCTCCATAGTCCCATTAACCCCTATTGTTGTAACAACCACTTTATTCTTGTAACTGTCGTACCCAACTTTATCATTCAAGTATATACTCCGTATATTTTATCCACCTCACTAACCCCACTTTATTTATTACTCATCCCTCTGTTAATTAAAAATTATCATTTTATAAATCTACACATATATACCCCTAATTATTACTCTATTTTTTTTTTACTTTATCAAAAATTACAACCAATACTATCTAATAATTACAAGGGTAATTTCGTAAAGTGGATGACACAAAATGATAAGTTTTTTTTAACAAAATTTACTTTCTAAAACGACATGTTTTAATTAATGAAGGGAGTATTAACTTCTTTATTTTTTATTTTTTTATTTGTTTGAATCAACAACTATCTAATCAAAAGTCTGAACATCAACTAGACCTGTCAAAACATAATCCGACCCGAAAACCCGACCCGACCGTCCAGAATTTTTCGGGTCAAGACCCGAAAATTTTGACTCGGAAATTTTTTTCGACCCGAACCCAAAAAATCGGAAATTTTTCGGGTAATATGGGTTTCGACCCGATGACCCGATTGACTCGGTAATTTTGACCCGATTTACCCGGTGACCCGATTGACCCAGTTGATTTATAATTAAATATAATTAATTTTTTTATATATAATTAAAATTTATCGCAAAATTATCAAATTATTTTTTTTTTAATTTAAAAAAGAAAAAATTGACAAACCCGAAATCAACCCGAAACCCGGTCAAACTCGGGTTCTAGTCAACTCGGAAATACTCGGAACCCGTTTTACCCGGGACCCGTTTTACCCGAGACCCGACCCGAATGACCCGTTTGACAGGTCTAACATCAACCACTTTAATGCAAGAATAATCTAATCACAGCTAAGGCCAATTAAAGAAGGGTTCTTTTCCTCTGTCATAAGGCCAAGATTTCAGACCATCCTTTATGAGGTTAAGATTAATTTCACGACCCGATGATGACCACCCCATCATGGAAACATCACTCTTACAACTTCCATTATCAACTCTTCTGGGATCAAGATTCAGATTTCCTTCGTAAAATCTATGCTCATCTATTGCTGCAACAACAAGATTTTACAATTTTGCACCACTATTGATTATAACTATACCCAATTGGATCCCATTATGCATAGACATTTCCACGAATACCTTAGATGCATCCCCTATTTCTGCTTGTTCATCCAAAACATCATTCAATTTGACCATTTCAATTCTTTCGATTCTTGTTTAACAACTATAATCGTGAGAGGGTTTGGAGTTCCCTTTGAAGGCTCGAACTCATCGAGCGCATGTCTTGGGACTTCCATATTTTTTATTTCTATGAAATAACGTAGAGTACTATTTAGATAGAATTCGCTATAATTTAGTTTTTGTATGGAGTTTTGACATCAACTCTCCTTCTATATATGTATTTTATTTTTTCGTACAATTGAAAAAGGCGAGGGATCCTCCTAGCTTGACTAAGTTCCAAACTCTAAAAAAAAAACTTTGCCCCTGCAAAACTTTTGTTCAGGTTCCGCCACTGATTTCATTGGTGCCTCTTCTTATACAACATATTGGTATTTATACTAATCCCACATAGCTTCTATACCTGGCATTAATCTATATTATCAAATTTAAATTAATAAATTTTAACTCGAACCTAATGCACAAGCCTCATACTAGTTAATTGGGTTTAAAGTGACTAACCCCTATGTTATTAAATCTTCCATATATCGATAGCTAACGTTCTAGAGCCAAACTCGTCTTGTACTAAAATTGACATTTTGCCATTGGCTATATGGGAAAACGTATGTAAATTGAATTTGGATAACATATAAGGCAATATTGAAGGTTGTTAGTGAATTAACTTCACCAAAGTTTGATAAAAATAGGGTAGAGGATGAAAAATGTGCCTTTTGTTGTAGTTACTAGTTAGGTATGCTACGTACTGAGGATTTGTGTTAGTGAATTACACATTTACACTTTGGAGAAATAGGATTAGATCAGGCACATATCTACATTAGGCGTACGTTAAACATTATCATCGTTATCCTAAGATCGATAACATAATACGAAACAATGCAACGTGAACATATGCATTCCGTGCACTTGTAATATAAGACCATGTTTATCAAGAGATACTATGGATATTAGGAATACTAATATTTTATTCTTCTCTTTCTGCCACGTCATCCTAGCATTCCATTCCCATTTTTCCAACTTTATTAATAGCATCCTAGTATCCGCAAACCCATCTTTTCATACCAACTCAATTTACAAATATACCCCTATCCAACAATTATATCCATTCTCGATTATATTATCATATTCATTTATTATTATTAAAATATTAATATTAAATTAATATTATTTATAAACTAAATAGTGCGAATTACTCATATCAACTTCCACCTAATAAAAAATATTTTTTAATAATTATTTATTTCATATCTTGCATTATTTATTATTTACAATTATTCCAATATTATAATTCAATTTTTCAGATTATATTTTACATATTTATAACCAAAGAGAAATATTTTTTTTAAAAAAATATAGTCAAATATATTCAAAATTGATGTCTACCTCTAGAGAAAAATGAATATAATATTGTGGTAATTTTTATTTTATTTTATTTTTACATTTTTATTATAAAAATATTGATTTTAATAGGTTAAAAAACTATTTTTTTCGGATTAATCCATGTCGTCCATCTGAGGCCATTTTTCGCCCATCCGACATCTTCTCCTGCAGTGCAGGCTAGTGGAGTTGCGACACATGTCCAAGAGAGGGAGCAAAGTTGCTGGTGCAGAAGGTTTCACATGTTGCTTTTTGGATTTCTTTTGGCCGAACCGACCGTGTTTCGGAATCAAATGGGTGAAAAATTGCATTGGCTTTAAGATAGCCTGACCACGGCATTAATTATGCATTGGCTAGTTTCGATACTCGAATAGTATCGCGGTAGTATCGTTTAATCCACGTACTGTTTCATTTTTTTTAATATTATAACTGCTAGTATCGGTGTACAATATACAACCGATAAAAATGGCCTAAGGAAGGTGTAGAAATTAAACCATAAAGTTGATAGCTTGCCATGTTTGAAACTAAATGGAAACATGTATATTAATTCAGTATCGATACCAATTAGCTTTCCCTAACCAATCACAATGAGTCCAAATCGCCTGTCTAGAAATAAGGAATGGTTTTGAACTGCTTGTATTTCTCATACTCTTGAATGAGTATATAACGTACATCAATGCAACCACTTGTAGAAAGATATGCTAGTGGAGAGAGATATGCTCTAACCACTTTGACTAATATAATTTAAAGATAAATTTAAAGATAAATTTAAAGATAAATAAAAACAATCCTAAACAATAGGATTTAATTGTTTTATTGTTTGACACCCTCTACCCGTCTCTCCTCACAAACTTTTTAATTTTTTAATATTTAATTCTAATTCTAATGCTAATTCTAATTTATTTTTATTTTTAAATCGAATGTTGTGAGGGGGAGGGGAGACAGAGAATATGGCTCCTCACAAGATGTGTAGTGGTGGTGGGTAGGGGTGATATACGAGTTCACGAGCTCGAGTACTTGGTGGTCAAGCTCGACTCGTTTAAATGAGCTGAACTCGAGCTTGATATCCATATGAAAACAAGTTCAAACAAGTACTCGAGCTCAGCTCGCTTCCACTCGAGCCGAGCCCGAGCTCGTGAGCTCGGTAATACTCCAGCTAAGTTCGAGCTCGTGATCAACTCGTGAGCTCGTTTACATTTGATGTTTAGCTCGATTTGTATGCAAACCTAGGTAATTAACTTGACATTATACATTATTTAAAGTACAACCCACCATTATGAAGTTCAAATACAACTACCAACTCAAAATAGACAAAGTTCGAAATAGAGAAACATGAATGCAACAGCCGAACACAACACGAACAATAAAATCCGGGCACTTGGACAACAGCAACATCAACACGTTCATGGGAGTACCTGCAAAAGAAAACAAGGAAACAGGAGGGAGGAAATAAGAAAGGAGATCTCCATTAAAAAAAAAGTGTTATTGCCCTTTCATAATAGAGATGATCAGCAAAGAAGAAAGATGCAACATAAATAGCATTTTTTCAAAGGCCCACAAACGATAAACTTCGTATTCAATTAAATCAATTCTATACTTAAGAGTCTGTTTGAAGAAGATTACTTATACTTTTATTAGTCACTCTATTCAATTAATCAATTCTCATATAAAGAATACAACAAATCTGAACTCTGAAGGAACAAAATATAGAATAGAACCTCAAATAAGGCAACAATAAAGACTAGGAAGAACTCAAAACAAAATTCACTCTGCCAACAAACAATCCTTCGGGAGAGTAGAACTAGAAAGGCAAACATATATGAAATTCAGTGAGTTTTCAATCCACTATACCAGTGAGTTTGTAATCACTATAATATGAAAATCAAACATATATGAATCCACTATCCAGTGAGTTTTCAATCCACTATATCACTAAGTTTGTAATCACTATAATATGAATCCAATATTCCAATTAATATGAATCCAGTAAATGAAGTCCACTTAAACACCTAAAACTAGACATGGCCACGGGTCCGACCCGTCGGGTCGGAAACCCGGGGTACAACCCGAACCCTAACCCGAAAATGTCACGGGTTGACGGGTTCGGGTCGACCCGTTGACCCGGCAGGTCACCTTATTTTTTTTAAAAAAATTGTTTTTTTTAAAAATTAACTATTAAAAATAAATAAATAAATGATATGTGAAGATAAAATCTTCACAATACATTTTATCACTTTGATATGAAGTGTTAAAAATGTGAGAAGATTTTATATCTCCATACCAATTCTTTCATCTACAATAATTTCAAGGGAAAATTACAGAAAACCACCCTTTAAATACGTCGTTTTGCACAAAACCTCCCCTTAAACTTACAATTTCAGAAAACCACCCTTTAAATGCTCAACGTTTGCAAACGACCACCCTTTAACCCTTTCCGTTAAATTATCTGTTAAAATTATGAATTGTCTCTTTTGCCCTTGTTATATTTAGGGGTAAAAAAAAGAAATACACTATTTATATATGAGCGAGGGATAACCGGTTAGCATATCTTTCGGTACACAGGTAAAATCTTATCTTCCTACTCCGAGCGTATCTTAAACAAACCTGATAACATTACTCGCCGTGATCTGGTATGATGATCGACTCAAGACAGGATCTAAGAAAATATAAAAAGGGATGGCCTTGCTTAGAGGAGAGGTACATTCTAAACAAGATCTGGTTTTCAATTAAGGCTAAAAACACAATACTAACTTGATCGTCGGAGTGGTCACCGGGGATAAAAGCCCCGCCTCTGTTCTGATCGTTCGATCGCAGAAATTCCGAGAGAGGGAGCACGTTTCTGCTATGTGAGCAAGATATACCGCTCATAATTGGCGACGTTCGTGGGGATGGTGGAATCAGTGGTTCCAAACGGGAGGCATGTCGGCGAATTCACTCGAGAGGCGGAGCTCGAGGAAGAGTTGGGCGAAAGAAGCCGCCAGTTGCAGGCTGCTCTTGAGGAGTTGGTGTCCCTACGCCAGCAGTGCGAACAGCAAGAGCGGGCTTTAGGAAAACGCCCTGTGGAGGGGCAGGGGGATAGGCTTGCCAGCGCCATCGGGCTCGACAGGCAGGAACTATCTTTGACCAGAGGGGATCGCAGAAGCCGAGGACGGGATGCAACCGGTGGGTTCTGGTCAGACCGTTTTCAAGACCATGAGATGGAGAGTGAGGAGCAGGGTGAGAGGGTCCACTCTCGATCACCCGTCATTGTCAAGGGAGTGTAGCGTCACCCCCTTTCAGAGCCGCCGGGCGCCGTGATCGGCGCAGCAGATCACCCCATCACGGCCACCACAGGGGCCACATGCATCGAAGAAAGCGCTCAGAGGAGTCGGAGCCAGAGTCCGGCCATGGGCGAAGAAGGGCAAGAGGATCGAGGACCCCCGATCGCGCGGAGAGGCGCCGTCGCGAGACCTCAAGCAACGCAAGCCGTGAGGAACAACGACCCCGCTCTAGGAGGGAGCAATTGTCCCGGGCAGAAGAGAGGCTCCTCAAGTTATTCACTAACCAAGGTGAATCGCTGATATCAGTCCAAGAGCAGGCGAAATCCAAATTGAACTAGATGACGTCGACTCCCTTCACACGTGAGATTCGATGTCAACGACCGCCAGATAAGTTTTCCGCCCCTTTTTTTGAATTATGTGATGGGAAATCAGATCCGATAAGTCATGTTGCTTTATATACTCATAAGATGGCGTTGTGGATTGAGAATGATGGAATGATGTGTAAAATGTTCCCTTCCAGCTTGGGCAAGGCGGCTTCCAAATGGTTTCATGCTCTCCGACACGACTCTATCTCTTCATGGAAGCAGATGGCAAGAACCTTTGTGGCAAGGTACATAGCTAATAGCCGCGACCCAGCATCGATGGACTCCTTGTTTACTATTCGAACACGTCGAGGAGAGGCTCTTAGGCACTTCGCCTCTCGCTTTATGGAATGCCACGCCAATATAGAGAATTGCTATGATAAGGTCGCTATCTCGGCTTTTAGGCTAGCACTGCCCAGGGATAGCCGGCTCAGGGAGAGTTTAACCTTGAGAGCCCCGAGTAGGATGCCCGAGCTCCAGGAAAGGATAAGGCAGTACACCAAGCTAGAAGATGACCGAGGCACTCAGCGCGACTATAGGTCCCTTTCTCCCACACGCAAGTCTCAAGCATCCGAATCACGAAGGGAGCGGGGCCATTTCGAGAGATCGACAGGCAAGGGTAGAGGATTGTTGCTAGATGAAGCAGGTGCGCCGGCTCATGTGGCCGTGAACACCGCTTTCAAAATTCTGATTTACCGAATCCTGACCCAAATAAAAGACAAGCCTTGCTTCAAGTGGCCGAATAAGATGAGAGGTGATCCCGCCGAGCGCGATGGCAATAGATTCTGCTCTTTCCACCGCGAGAAGGGTCACCTGACAGAAGAATGCCGCACCCTCAAGCAATATCTGGAGTACTTGGTGTCCCGCGACTTTTTAAAGGAATTCATTAAGGAAGTAGAGGGTGACCACCGACGAGCTGAGGAGCCAGTAAACGCCAAGGCTTTGGGTGGAGAGCTTGATGCACAGAGGAAGGTTATCAATCTGGTCGAGACCAGGACCAAGGAGGATGCCAGGGCCCGCCACGAGTATCGGAAGAGCTGTCACATGGAGGCAGTCATCCATACAGCACACGGAGGCGGTGGTGGCAGAGCTCGACAAGCTGCGAGAGGCTAATGCCATCCGAGAGGTGCAGTATCTGACATGGTTAGCCAACACCGTGGTGGTAAAAAAGAATAATGGAGAGTGGAGGGTATGCGTCGATTTCACGGATTTAAACAAGGCATGTCCCAAGGACATGTTTCCGCTACCCAAGATAGATCAGTTAGTAGATGCCACTGTTGGACACGAGCGAATGAGCTTCCTGGACGCCTACCGGGGTTACCATCAGATACCGTTGGCCGAGTCTGATCAAGACAAAACTGCGTACATTACACCGAGAGGCATCATTTGCTATAGGGTGATGCCTTTCGGCTTGAAGAATGCGGGCGCCACCTTTCAGCGCATGGTGATGAGCCTATTTGGTGAGCTCGTGGGGGATAAGGTCGAAGTTTACATAGACAACATGGTCGTTAAAAGTAAACAAAAGGAGACTCACTTGCAAGACCTGAAAGCAGTCTTTGGCAGAATAAGGGGTATCAACCTATGCCTCAACGCGTCCAAGTGTGCATTCGGCGTAAGCTCATGCAAGTTTCTCAGCCATTTGGTGACGAGGAGGGGGATTGAGGCCAGTCCGCCTCAAATTTGGGCGCTGCAGGACATTCGAAGCCCCACTAGCGTGAAGGAGGTACAAAGACTGGCGGGAATAGCAGCTGCACTCAATCGCTTCATCAGCAAGTCGTCAGATAGGTGCTGTCCCTTTTTTAAACTCCTACGTGGGGACAGGTTATTCCAGTGGGATGACAAGTGTGAACAGGCCCTCTTAGAGTTGAAGCGGTACCTCCAGCAACCGCCTATTTTGTCCACGCCGAGCGACAATGAGAAGCTGAGCATATATCTCGCCGTATCCAACCATGTTGTGAGCGCAGTGCTGATCAAAGAGGATGAAAACAAGGTGCAACGATCCATATATTACGCAACCAAAACTCTTTCGGAATCAGAGGATCGGTACACTCCATTGGAAAAATTGCTTCTGTCGCTAGTAATGGCAGCTAGGAAATTAAACCACTACTTCCAATCTCACCCTATCGTAGTGATCACTTCCCACCCGTTGAAGGCCTTGCTGTCGAGTTCTGATTTATCCGGGCGTGTAGCTCGTTGGGCTGTCGAGCTCGGACAATATGAAATCCGTTTCGTACCCAGAACGGCGATCAAAGCCCAGGTATTGGCTGATTTTGTGGCGGAGTTTGTTTAGGAACAGCCCGAGTCGTCATCACAAGCATGGCGAGTATGTATAGGCCGGCAGGGCCCTTGGAGGCTGCAGGTCGACGGATCCAGCTCACGACAGGGGTCGGGGGCAGGTTTGGTGCTCACTGCACCAATGGGAGAAGTAATTCATACAACCATCCGGTTGAGCTTCGCAGCGACGAATAACGAAGCAGAGTACGAGGCTTTGATCTTGGGTTTAGAATCCGCAAAACAGAGGGGAGCAACGAGTGTTGTGGTGTCTTCGGACTCCCAGCTGATAGTTAATCAAATAAATGGCAAGTTTGAGGCAAAGTGTAATCGTATGGTAGCATATGGAGAAAGCAAAGGACTTGCTATCAGGATTTCAAGAATGGCAGGTAGGACAAGTGCCCAGGGAGTTCAACGCCGAGGCAGACGCCTTGGCAGCATTGGCATCTGCCGGCTCGGGCATGGGTAGCTGAACAGTTCAGATCGACACCCTCGAGGCTCCAAGTGTCGAGACTGCTGAGGTCAATTGCGCCGAGATGGAGACAAGCTGGATGGACCCAATCACGGCGTACCTAGATGGGGGTCAGCTCCTTACTGATAAGAAGGAAGCGAGGCGACTAAGGATGCAAGCGTCCCGTTTTTGGCTCTCTCCGACTAAAGTATTGTATAAGAAACCATTCTCGGGCCCCTACTTGAGATGTGTGCACCCGGGTGTAGTGCAGAATTTGCTATTTGAAATACACGAAGGAGTATGCGATGTACACGCCGCAGGTAGATCGCTTGCCCTTCGGGCCATGACCCAAGGATATTGGTGGTTGTACATGCAGAAGGACGCCGAGTGTTGTGTAAAGAAGTGCGAGAAGTGCCAGCGGTTCGCCAAGCTCATTCGCCAACCAACAGGGGATCTGCACCCTATTACGAGCCTGTGGCCCTTCGCTCAATGGGGCCTCGACCTAGTGGGGCCATTTCCTAAAGCTCCCGGGAACAAGCGTTTCCTGATAACCGCCACATACTATTTTACCAAGTGGGTGGAGGCTAAAGCGCTTTCGAGAATTCAGGATACGGAAACCAAGAAGTTCGTATGGGAGAACATCATAACCTGATTTGGGATCCCATATGCCCTCATATCCGACAACGGAACGCAATTTAACAGCTTTACCTTCAAGTCTTTTTGTGCAGGTTACGGGATCAAAAATTTTTACTCCTCCGTGGCTTATCCGCAGGCAAATGGACAAGCAGAAGCTACCAACAAGGCTATTTTGGACGGACTAAAGAAGCGGCTAGATACGGCCAAAGGGAGATGGGTGGAGGAGCTGCCAGCAGTATTATAGGCTCATCGCACTACCCCTCGATGCTCGACCGGTGAGTCTCCCTTCGCGCTTGCCTACAGCACAGAGGCGATCATTCCCCTAGAGGTGGGGCTGCCAACAGCTCGGACTGCAGCTTTCGAGCAAGGAAGCAACGAGATGGCCCTTCAAGCAAACCTCGACTTGCTGCAAGAAAGGAGAGAAGCGGCTGCAGTCCGCCTCGTCGAGTACCAGCGCGGCTTGATCCAGTCCCACGGCAAACGGGTACGACCCTGAGGCTTCAAAACTAGAGAGTACGTGCTAAGGAAGGTCTTAGGCAGCGCACGAGACCCCGCGGTTGGGAAATTAGGACCGAATTGGGAGGGTCCTTACCGAGTTGCTACTGAATTACCCAATGGTTCATAAGAACTTGAAGACGCCAGTGAGAGCCCCGTGCCGCGAACATGGAATGTGGCAAATCTGAAGCTTTAGTACGTTTGATATTCTTATTTAGGTATTTTACTCTTTTGCAATTAAGACTCATTTACATACTTCATGTAAGACTCTAAAATAAGGGGTACTCTTTTTCCTTACCGTGCGGTTTTGTCCCATGAGGTTTTCCCACGGTAAGGTTTTAACGAGGCCCCCCGTTTGTTTCATTCAAAGCTTAAATGAATCTATTAGTCCGCCATATATAGTGTGAGTGTTCCCCAGCCATCATAGGCTCATATCAGTCCACAAAAGGACCTCATGTTTCGCCACTTAAGGCCGTTAATAGCCGCTCATAGGCCGGTAAGGAGTCGTCAATTAAGACCTAAGTCAGCCGCTAATAGGCCAATTTAGTAGGAGCCGTCAAAGGCCAACATGATCCGTCGCCAAAAGGGGCCGATCCACCTCGTCAATTAAGACCAACAGAAGCCGCTCATAGGCCGTTAAGATGGATGTCACTTAAGACCAACAGAAGTAGCTCATAGGCCATTAAAGGGGACGTCAATTAGGACCAACAGAAGCCGTTCATAGGCCATTAAGAGGAGAGTCAATTGAGACCATTAGGCACCCGAACTGCTACCAAAATGCCACGAGGACACAGACTACAGAGGCAACTAAGATCGAGTCCCTTCAAGGGAGATTCGGTCGCAAGTCGATAGAACTAGACTCGACGGTCGGACATTGCTGTCTCAGGCGCTTAGATGCGTAGCGCATCTGGGTGAAGCGCAGGCGCTCGTCGGATTAACTCGTCATTAAATCATGACAATCGAACCCGAGGGGCCATTGAGCGAGGGATAACCGGTTAGCATATCTGATGCGGGATCATCCAAGACACCTCCGAACACGCCTATACTTGGGGATGGACCTATGATTCAAGCTCGTGAGAATGTTGTCATTCTAAAGAGGAAGAAGAAGGCTCCACCATGGGAGAAGGTCCAAAGGTGAAAGTTTGACGTTTTTAAGATTCGTTCAGCAGTTTGACAGCTTTTCGACGTCTCAGTAAAATGAGTCGTACGGATTCAATATTAAACGGATTGGATCGTGCCATACCTTGTCGGAACGAGGACGAAGAGATCTACAACTTTGCTGTTGAAGGTTTTTCCAGATTCGACCTAGAGCTTGACCGAAAATCACATTCTTTGAAGTTGTCATATGTTTAGCTGAATTTACTCAAGTGTTGGAACATTTTTATTGTTATTTTTAGTAACTCTTTTACTTAAGTTATTTTAGGTAACTTTAGGGTTTATTTTTATTAAGTCATTTATTTATTATTTTTATTAGAAAATCAGCCTTTTAGGTTATATAAGGCCGATCCCCATTGTAGAACAATACAGACGTCTCTTTTATGAAAATTTCAGTTTGTGTGAAACACAATTGAGAGAAAGTCAATCGATTCGAAGCATGGCTCATCGATTGCAAATTGGTTCTTGATCTAACTTGGTTTGCTTTGAGTAAGCTTTCAAAAAAAAAAAATTTAGGAATTGTCGAGTCTAGTGCAAGAAACTTCAAGGACCAATTTTGGTGAAATTTCATAGCCCTAGTTGAAAATCTCATACACATACCTCCCAAACCATAATTTTTTTAAAGCCCTATCTTGCAACTACAACATCCATACTAAGGGTTTAAATCAAAAAGAGGTAAAAATCCAAGTTTTTCTTTCTTTTCCTTCATTTTCTTTTCCTATTTTTGTGTGTCGTTGCGTTCGGTTTTGGTCGATTTCGAGCTTTCCAGGTCGATATCGAGTCGATACTTCTTCCTTTCGACTCGATACTTTTGTGTTGTGACTTGTCGGTTGCTTGTTTCTTTGTTCTTTCTCTTGATTACTCTCTTTTGATTGTTAAGTCCTTGCTTGAGTGTTGATTTGCCCAAAGCGGATTGCCCCAACAAGCTTATCATACCAATTAGAGAGAAGAGTGTGAGCGAAACACTTGCGAGATTGTTTATATTTTACTAACCTTCACATAGTTCTTTGTTGTCTTTATTTGCAATGTCTAATAACCAGGGCAACGACTGGTACAATACCTTCATGGAGAACATAGCTAAGATAAATGAAGGATTGAGGGCATTAGAGACTAGGCCAAGCGGTTCTAACACCGTGAGTGGCCGAGGTGATCGAAGGCGTGACGATCCGCCTCGCGATGAAAGGGAAGTACATAATCCTAACCCTAATCCTAATCTTAATCCTCATTTAGCTAAACCTTTATTTGATAAGAACATCTCTCCACGAAGGGAGAGACATGGTAGGAATAATGCGTTTGCTAATATGCAGGGACAAGGGAAAGGACGATGGCAACAAGAAGAGTACTACTTCTCAGAGGACGACGATGACTTCCAAGAGGATGATCATTGGGAGCAACGTCTTCGACGAAATGTTAGAGGAGGTCGATACCACTATCGAGCACCTAAAGAGCCTGCGCAAGATGGCATAGATAAGGTAAAGGTAAAGATCCCTCAATTTTATGGTAACAACGATCCAGATGCATATATTGATTGGGAAACTAAAATGGATCGAATATGGAATTGTCATAACTTCTCTGAACATAAAAAGGTGCAACTAGCTTCCTTAGAATTTCAAAGTTCTACTTTAATTTGGTGGGATAGTCTGAATAAAGAAAGAAGAAGAGCCCTTGATGCGCCTATCGCTTCTTGGACTCAATTAAAAGCACTTATGAGAAGTAGGTTTGTTCCCCAACACTATGCTAGAGAGCTTACACAACGATTAGAAAATCTTAAGCAAGGTAGCAAAACTGTCGAGGAAACCTTTAACGCAATGCAAGAAACCATGGCTAGAGCTAATGTAGTTGAACATGATAAAGATACAAATGCTAGGTTTCTTAGAATATTGCACCCCGCCTTCGCTCGTGAAATTGATTACTTTTCTTATTCTACGCCTACTGAACTTTTACATTTAGCTATGACAGTGGAAAGGAATGTTAGATATAGGAGCCAAGGTGGTAGAATGTCGAGTGGGCAACCCCAAAGGCGGCACCAAGGCCATGTGCAGCAGCCCCAAAGGAGGTTTGATGCCGGCTCAAGGGAGAGAGCAAGCCAACCCCAAGGGAGGAGTGAAGGCCGAATGCCTCAGGAGCCCATCGACAAAGGCAAAGCGCCTTGGAACGAACGTGATTCGTCTGGGGCATCTACTGGCCCTAAAGGGAGTAATCCTAACTCTTCTACTCTTAAACCTATGTACATTCCGTGCTTTCTATGCCAAGGTAGAGGACATTTTATGAAGGATTGCCCAAATAAGAAGACTTTCATGATTAACCACCTAGGCGAAAATAAATCTGAAAATTCTAGTGGTGAAAGTGATGAGCATGTTAATACTGATCAAGATGTTAGTTTACTTGCCCCTAAAGATGATTGCATTGAATATAAGCATGATGATTCTTTGATTGATAGTAAAGTTTAGTGTTCAACCTAGTCCTTGTGAGGATAATCAAAGAGAAGATTTGTGCTTAGCAAAAGGCAAAGTTTCTAATATGATCATTGATGATGAAATTTGTTCTCATATTGCTAGCCTTGAAGTGATTGCAAATTCAGCCTTGAAAAAGGAAGAAAACTTGCTAGCATTGGATGAAAACTTAGATATCAATGAACAAGCTAAAGTGCTTATAAAGTTAGAACATAATAAAGATGATGTGAAATATGACTTGTGCACTAATAAGGCTTCTTTTCTTGGTGTTGTAGTGCCCTCTGATGGCCTTGAGAGGAGTTTCCATGGGCATGAGGTATTCGATCCAGGAGCTCGTGTGGATGCATTTGTGGAATCTTATGCAACCTTGGATTCGAGGTCGAATCCTTTTCAAGAAAGGGGGAATGATGCGGGACCATCCAAGACACCTCCGAACACGCCTATACTTGGGGATGGACCTATGATTCAAGCTCGTGAGAATGTTGTCATTCTAAAGAGGAAGAAGAAGGCTCCACCATGGGAGAAGGTCCAATGGTGGAAGTTTGACGTTTTTAAGATTCGTTCAGCAGTTTGACAGCTTTTCGACGTCTCAGTAAAATGAGTCGTACGGATTCAATATTAATCGGATTGGATCGTGCCATACCTTTTCGGAACGAGGACGAAGAGATCTACAACTTTTCTGTTTAAGGTTTTTCCAGATTCGACCTAGAGCTTGGCCGAAAATCACATTCTTTGAAGTTGTCATATGTTTAGCCGAATTTACTCAAGTGTTAGAACATTTTTATTGTTATTTTTAGTAACTCTTTTACTTAAGTTATTTTAGGTAACTTTAGGGTTTATTTTTATTAAGTCTTTTATTTATTATTTTTATTAGAAAATCAGCCTTTTAGGTTATATAAGGCCGATCCCCATTGTAGAACAATACAGACGTCTCTTTTATGAAAATTTCAGTTTGTGTGAAACACAATTGAGAGAAAGTCAATCGATTCGAAGCGTGGCTCATCGATTGCAAATTGGTTCTTGATCTAACTTGGTTTGCTTTGAGTTCGTCAACCTCGCGAGAGCCTGGTGATCCTGGTAATCACAAGTCCCCTCCTTGTGCCTCCAAGTTGTCCGCTTGGTTGTGTAAGGTTGTATAGGCGGGCTTTATAGTCATTGGTATTTGGTTCCTACCCTCTTAGGAGGCCTGGGGTCTTTGCCTCGTTCTATTTTAGTTCGAATCAGTCCTTATCGGTCGAGTCTTTATTGTTTCTTTGTTTCGAGTCTTGTTGCGTTTTGTTCTTGTTCTTGAGTCTTTGCTTCCGTTCTTGTCTTTGAGTCTTGATTGTCGAAGATCGGGCCATCCTACGGCTAACCCCGTATCAATATCTTTCGGTATACAGGTAAAATCTTATCTTCCTACTCCGAGCGTATCATAAACAAACCTGATAACATTACTCGCCGTGATCTTGTATGATGATCGACTCAAGGCAGAATCTAAGCAAATATAAAAAGGGATGGCCTTGTTTTACTGTCTAGAGGTGATATAGGTTCAATGACTATCCTTCTAGATGCTTTAGATCACTTTACAGCTGTCTCAAGTTTGGAAATAAGCCCTACAAAATCTGCATATTTTCTGGTTGGAGTAAAAAGAGAAGATGAGGAATTCCTGGCCAACAGATCTGGTTTCTCCAGGGGTACCTTCCCCTTTAGATACCTGGGCATACCAATCTCTTCAGGATAAATTAACCATTTCTCAATTTTCCCCTTTTCTGGATAAAATGTTGACAAACATAAGCTGTTGGAACACAAAGACTCTTTCTTATGCAGGTAAAGTGGAGCTCATAAGGTCGGTTCTCCAAGGCATCCGAGCATTCTGGATTTCTATCCTCCCATCACCTTCCACCCTTTGTGACAAAATCAACAACCTTTGTGCAAAGTTCTTATGGAAGTCGCATAGGATAAAGTGGAAAGATGTTTGCTTACCAAAAACTGAAGAAGGATTAGGTTTGAAAGATTTGAAAACATGGAATAAGGCCTTCCTCTCAAGACTTCTCTGGGACATTATTCGAAAGAAGGACAACCTATGGATCCGATGGATTCACCACCAGTACATACAACAGGGAAGTGTTTGGTTTTGGCAAGTACATACTAGAAATGACTCTCCTCTTATTAAAAAAATCTTATCTATAAAGGATGAGTTAATGACCTCTACAGGTTCTATTGAAGAAGCCATGACCACAATACAAAGCTGGTGCCTTGGAGAGAAATATAGGATTGGGAAAGCATATGATTTCTTTAGAAGGAAAGTCCCTTCTCCTCCATGGTGTTCGGTGGTATGGGATAGGAAAATAATCCCCAAGCACTCATTTATTTTATGGTTGGCGGCAAGAAGGAGATTGGCCACGAAAGATCGGATTAAATCAGGGGAAGTCAACTTAAATTGCCTCTTCTGTAATCAAGCTAATGAAACTCACGAACACCTCTTCTTTGCTTGTAACTTTACCACTTCTGTTTGGTCTCAGATCAAGACTTGGCTCGGTGTTTGGAGAGGTATGACTACGCTAAAGAGTGGACTGAAGTGGCTTAAGAAAGAAGCCAGAGGAAATGGTTGGCAGTCGAAGTCGAGGAGAGCAGCCTTTGCAGCAACAATCTACTATATTTGGAAAGCAAGGAACGAAAAGGTCTTCGACAACACGAGCAAGAGCATCGAGGAGATTGTGCATATGATCAAGCTACAAGTATACAAACTGCTTCAACATGATTTCTCCCTACACTTTACATCGGCTGCAGCATTACATGAAGGATACATACACTTGAATGAGGAGGATGCCTAGACCACACATGATCGAAATGGATGGTAGACAAACAAGGTTTGAGGACATCATTTTGATCTGATGCCACATATATTCATGGGTTTCATGCCCCATTTTGTTTTGTTTGATAGGCGTAGTGGCCTACTGTTTTCATTTGATATGTAACGTACCACTAAACATTTATTATAATAGGGGTTAGGTGTGCTAAGGTTGAGTTTGTGTAAATCCCTTGATGGCCGAGCCGAAGGGGGATTTATACTCGCTCAACCTTAGGGGGTAGTTCCGACTTCCGATAGCTGTGTCTTGAAGAGAGTGGAGTTACCCCGAGCCTCGTGCTCACCACACCAAACGGATGGGAACAACTTGGTTTTGTTCCTTGATTTTGGTAGCATTAGACAAGCGGTGCCATACCACTTGGTCTCTCAATTTCTGTACATTGTAAATATTTCCCTTTTCACGCAATATATTAACCTTTAAAAAAAAAAAGGGATGGCCTTGCTCAGAGGAGAGGTACGTTCTAAACAAGATCTGGTTTTCAATTAAGGATAAAAACACAATACTAACTTGATCGTCGGAGTGGTCCCCGGGGATAAAAGCCCCGCCTCTGTTCTGATCGTTCGATCGCAGAAATTCTGAGAGAGGGAGCACGGTTCCGCTATTAGTTCCATCCGAATACAATGAGCAAGATATACCACTCACAATATATATTGTTGGTGATCGATCGTGGTTATTCTTGAGTTTGAAACCATCCTCGTAGATGATCCATGTTTGTGGTTGTTCACGATTGAATCGCCGTCAATGAATGAAGCCTTATAATAGTTTTAGTTTTTCAATTTGCATTCCACATGTATATGCTCCTTGTTGATGGATTAGAAGCTTGGTTTTTTCCTGATTCATCGTCCCTGTTATTGTGCATATATGTCGAATGATCGTTGCCATTAACATTCTTGTTTTTGTATGAACTGTTGGTTGTTAATGGTTCGAATTGGTACCTTTACGATTAGTTGATGCGATTTAGGTTGATTTTTGCTTTCAATTTGATGATTTGATTCTCAATATAAGGTTTTGGGACTGGATTAGGGTTCTTATTTGTCGAAATCATAGATCTCAAAATCAAACCTTATTTGATTGTACTGATCATGAAAACTTGCAAGTAAATAAACTTACCCTAAGAATCATGTTTTCCCTCTATCAATTTGTTGATTTGTGCTTGTTTACTATTGGGATTTGGGATTGAATTTTAGGCTGGTTCGTCTTCTTTGAGCAACCAAACACAACCTCACATTACTATTGCTTCTTTGCTTTCACGATGACAGCTAGCTAGCGGTGGTGACCGGAGGCGCTTGTAATTACTGCCCTTGGCTTTGAAATTCTAATTAAATGGATGGTTTCTAAATTTCTCCTTGCCATTGAAATTCTAATTAGCTAGTTATTGGTTTCTCCGGTCACTAAAATCCAATTATGGTACTTTCATTTCATACTCTAAGATCCATACGAAAGAAAAAAAGAAGGAAAAAGGGGTAATCAAAATTTTAAAAGATAATTTAACGGAAAGGGTTAAAGGGTGGTTGTTTGCAAACATTGACCATTTAAAGGGTGGTTTTCTGAAATTTTGAGTTTTAAGGGGTGGTTTTGTTCAAAACGACGTATTTAAAGGGTGGTTTCTTGCAATTTGCCCTAATTTCAATGTGGGATCTAAGAGGAAAAAATATGAGAATATATTTTTTCTCAAACTTCATTTCCAACTTCATTTCCAATGTAGGAAATGTAAGAAACAAGTGAAGTGGGAGAAATAGGATAGTGGGATACATATATATAACCTCATGGCTTCTCATTCAAACTCCAAATTTCGATGTGGGATGCAGTCTTTGTCCCACATTAGAAATGAGGGGATGGAAGAAAGATTTCCAAGTCTATAAAATGAGAGGAATGAGGGTTCATTTGTCACACATTGCCATTGCATATTAGTTTATGTAATATTATGAATTATTCTAACAATAATTTATATAATTTACATAATAATTATAAATTTATTTTATCAAAAATAAATTTATAAAAAAATATATTTTGAAATGGCGGGTTGACCCGGGTCAACCCGCCAGGTCACGGGCTATCTTTTCCCTTACCCTAACCCTAACCCTCAACTCGTTCCAACCCTTCGACCCTTGGACCCTAACCCGGCGGGTCACGGGTCGACCCACCCGACCCGTGACCCGTGGCCATGTCTACCTAAAACCAAACATCTCTCTCTTACTGAGTTACTATTTTTTGAGCATTTGTAATCACTGTAATATGAATCCACTAAATCAGTGAGTTTTCAATCAAGAGAAGATGTAATCTAAGGTAATCTACTTCACAAATACTTCATAAATCAATCATTGCAATCCAGTAATCCACTTCATCTATGCACAAGATTACAAGAAGAAGGTGAGATTGGGCGCAAACCTGACGGGTCGATACCAGAGAGTAGAGAGATGAGAGCCGGCAGATCTGTAAATGCAGCGGGGAGATGAGAAATTAGGGTAACAATCAGAAAAGGATAATACTTGCAATGGGGATCGGAACCAGAAACGGATAATACTTGTTTGAGATCGGCGAAGGGGTTTAGGACCAGATCTGTCAATGATAAGTCCAACACTCTAGTACCTGCAATGGGGATATGAGAGATTAGCGGTGGCCTGTTGGTTTACTCGGCGAGATTAGAGCTCGAGACTAGATGAGACAAGAGAAGGGAGGAGACGACTCAGGCCCTCAGCTTAGACCAGACAAAACAAGAGGAGGGAGGAGAGGACTCATACCTGACGGGCTTCGACTCCAGATCTAACACAACAACGATGGATGGGAGATCTTCACGGCGGTGGCCAGAGGAGAAGGCCGAGAATGCGAGGGCCGCCGACTGCCGGACTGAGAATGATAGAGGAGGGAGCGACCTGAGAATGAGTGATGAGGGATCGGCCTAAGAACGAGTGAGCGGCGGAGCGGCCTCAGATCTAAGATTGAAAACTTGAAAAGTGGAGGCTGCAATGGGGAAGGGACAGCCACAGGACATAGCCACACACGGTTAGAAGTAAATTTAACCTAGACCCATTCTAACAGCCGTCATTTGGATACCTGTTCGAGCGACCGAACTTGAGCAACGTTCGTCGCCTGGACTTCATCCGTCGCTTGAGTCCAGTTCAGTTGACGAACATTGAGTTTTTCTAGTCGGCAGAACATGGGTTGGAGGCGATTTGGGCCTCCCAACGTGCAGGCGACGGGCCATAGTAAGTTCGTCGCCCGAACCCGATTCAGGCGACGAACGTTTTGAAGTCCGTCGAGCGAGATGCAATCTGGCGTAGTGTGCATTGATTAATTAAGGATCGGTTATCCTTGACCATCCATATTGAATATGTTACAAAGCTACTTGTTCAAATGGAGGGTAATCAAATTACAATTCTCCATAGTTCAGGTTATATAATCAGTAGTACAGTTTCATTGCTTCTAATAGTTTTTGAAAGTAATGTTGTTGAACCTTTCCTTAATATGACAAATCTTCTAAATTGCTCTGGAGATTTCCCAAGGAATATTAGTGATATCATATAAATTAGTTCTTCAAGTGCCCTACGTACCCTCTCATCTCCCAATCTTTAAGCCACTTGCATAGCACGCACACTCATACGAAGTAAAAGTTGTTTTTACACATATGTGGTTCAAGACTTATACGACATTTGGTTCAAATTTTTTAGAATATTTAAGTGATTCATAATATATATTAGCACAAGAAGTGGTTTAGAATTGTAAACATATTATTCATGGTTTTAAAAACAAGTGTTAAAAATATTAAAATGAGTGGTTCAAGCTTTTACACTCACGTGGTTTAGGATTTGAACAACATATAGTTCAAGATATTTTACAAGAAGTGGTTCCAAATATTAACAAGAAGTTATTCAGAATATTAACAAGAATATTAACAAGAATATTGGTTCAGGCTTTTACAACATATGAGTATTTATATAATCCCCAAATAACCCATACATGATTTATACCAATACCCATATACCCTACACCTAACAGCCCCTTGCCATGGGGTTCGAGGGCCCCGACTCGACGGTGGTCTCACTGACCGATCAACAACTCGGGGTCCAGGGGCAACGCACCCCTGGCAGGGGGCAGCGCCACCCCGCCAAAACAGTATACTATGTTTATTATAATGGTTCAACATATGGTTCGGGATATTAACAATTAGAAGTGATTCATGACTTGTATAACACGTGGTTCATGAAGCTATGTTAACAAGAAGGTTTCAGGATATTAACAAAAGTGGTTCATGACTTGTATAACACGTGGTTCATGAACTTAACAATTCAATAAGTGGTTCAGGATATTAACAAGTAGTGTTTCATGACTTTTACTCACATGCAGTTTATTTTTCGTAGTGGTTTAGTCATTTTTTTATATAACTTTTTTTACATGTAGTGGTTCAACCATTTACTAATAGTGGTTCAATAATTCGATGCCCCACTGCGAGGAATCTCATATTCACCAATCTTAAATCTGAGATTTGACCTAATAGACGAGAAGGTCATTTGGCACCGCCTTTCTTGACTTTCAAATCCGACAATCTCACATCGGCTTCTTACCTTGTTTTCGATCCATCACTCAACGTCAACTTCGTTGCCGCTATTTCGTCGAAGCTCTGCAACATCAAGGTCTTCTCCTTCTCCTCCAACGAGACTAAATATGCCGCCCTCACGCCTCAACCACTCCCTCCGCTGATCGAGCGTTGTCGAAGAGGATGACAATGGCCTCGTATACTTCCGCCGTTAACATCGAGCCACCTCATACAGATCGAGAGAAGGCTGGTGAGAAGCAAATCTATGAAGAGACATCCATATAAAGCAGATCTGAGAATCAAGACTCGGAGAAGAGATGAGAGAGAATGAAGAGGAATACAAAGAATTAACGCACGGGACGCGTGAGAGTTATTTTTTAATTTTATTCTTCTTAATTAAATTTGACCAATAAGAACGCTTCTTTTGTTCTCACCGAGATGAATTGTTCTCACCGGGATGAATTGTTCTCACCTGATCCCTCGTCTGTATATGTATAGGGGATGACTCCATTATAAACACCTCTTATGGTGTAAATTGTGAATAGATCAATTATTGGTACGTGACAACATAATTATTCAATTTCCATAAAGTAATTATTCATATTTATTAACAATCTTTTCATACAAAAATTATTCATTCATTGCAACATGATTATTCATATGAGTTATATCTACGAATAATCATGTGTTTTAGACGAATAATTTTGCTGTTCAAATTTCCTTTAAATCTCAGTCGTTGATCTTCTTAATCCAACGATTCGGATTTGTTCACAAATTACATCGTATAAGAGGTGTTCACAAATGATATGTGTATATATATATATCAATCATGTTGGGGTTTGTGGGTAGAGTCCCACATTGAAAAATAAGTGAAAACCAAACCAAATTAAATATAAGGGGAGGTGAAGCCCCTACACAAGGGCTTAAGCTTTTTGTGTTAGAAGGGTGGATCCCAATCTTATAACAAAAAATATATATAAACTCGACACGACTCCCGATTTCATACGACCCAATCGGGTTTCTTGGAATTTCACATGGTATTAGAGTAGGTCCGAGTCAGGTCAATTTTCTTGGCTTCGGGTAAGGTTAAAAGAGATTAAGATACGTCGGAACCCGTCGAAAAACCATAAACTGGGTGAGCTATAAAGAGATTGAGAGTCTCGACCTGAAAGAAGAAAAAAAAATTGTTCAAGTGTCAACCCGATCCTGGCGGGTTGCACTTGAAGGGGCGTGTTGGGGTTTTTGGGTAAAGTCCTACATTGAAAAATAAGTGAAAACCAAACCAAAAATATAAGGGGAGGTGAAGCCCCTACACAAAGGCTTAAGCTTTTGTGTTAGAAGGGTGGATCCCGACCTTATAACCAAATCAATATCCATGTTATGGTGGAGAGGTTTAGTACGAAAGTCAATCAATATCCACGTCACTGGTTTATTATTATAGTTTGGCTATTTATTCTGGTGCTGAGATGACTTTTAAGCGTATGGGGGTTTGGTTATGTGGAGTTCTCCTTAAAACTCATACTTTCGTGCTCGCTGTCGGCATAGTCAGGATGATTCTGTGGCGCCTCCGGACTGTGGTGATGGTCTTGTTCACTTTATTATTTATGGTATTCCCAGACCTCCAGCTCCGTCTCCGTCGGTTCCTTTGACTGATATTGGCATTGTGCCGGTTGGATTGTCTATATCTTCGCTTGACCGTTTGTTCGCTATGGGGTTATGCATCGTGAGATCCATCCCTCCGAAGTGTCGTCTAGGTTTTTCTCGGGTTTTAAAAGGGGCATTAGATGATGTGGTTGACTCTCCTGGTGACCTCTTCTGATGGATTCGTTTACTTGTGATGCCTCTTTGTATACTTAAGACCTTTTCTCCGCGGAGTAATCTTGAGTGTAGGACTGCTGTCAAACGTCAGCGTCAAGAGGAGAGTATTGCTAGTGCTATTCGTGCTTGGGGTGTGCCTGGTGGTAGTTTGCAGCTTGTACAGGAGACCTTAGCTGAGGTTTCGCCTCCTTTTAGTGTTGAGAAGGATCTTGATTTGAGAGAGCTTAACCTCCGACAATGTCAGAGGCTATTCTGCATGTCTTGAATCGGTTTTTTGAGGCTCGTGGTAATGAGGAGGTTCTTTCTATGTTGTTGGTGGACTTTCAGAATGCTTTCAACTTAGTTGATCGTGTGGCCATGTTGCAGGAAGTTCACCGTCATTGCCCGGTCCTATCTCGATAGGTAGAGTTTTGGTACTTTAATCCTGCCCGACTGTATTATGGGGAGCATAGCTTATGGTCCTACCGGGGGGTTCAACAAGGGGATCCTTTAGGGCCTCTCCTTTTTTCTTTGGTGTTGCATCCCTTGGTGTGCAAGATCAGAGACTCTTTTTCCCTTAGTCTGCAAGTTTGGTACTTAGATGAGGGCACTGTTGTTAGGGACACTTTGTTTGTGGGGAAAGTCTTGGATATGATTATGACGGATGGTCCTTGCTTTGGCCTTCATCTTAATGTGGATAAGACCGAATTTTTTTGGCCTACAGAAGACCCCAGGAGTCGGCTTCCTGGTGTTCCCCCCTCCCCCCTCTATTTCTCAGCCTTCACGTGGTGTCAAAGTTTTGGGCAGGCCTGTCAGCACGTGTCCTATTTTCGGCGGCGACCTTGTAGCGAAGAGAGTGACTAAGACCATAGAGCTTATGGATTCTGTCGCGAGGATTGATGATTCACAGTGCGAGTTGCTTTTGCTTCGGGCTTTTATGGGTAATTCTAAACTTTGCTTTGCGTATTTGTTCTCTGCGTGTCTTTGGGTCGGCCCAGTTCTCATTCGATGTGGCACTTCGTTCTAGCTTGGAACGTATTGTCACTGCGTCTGGGCCTGAGTTTAGAGATTGGCAGTGGCGGCTTGCCACCTTTCCCCTTTTCAGTTTGGTGGGCTCGGAGTGTATGCTGCTGGAGATGTCCTACATTATGCTTTTTTGGCGTCTCGTTTGCAGTCTGCTGAATTGCAAGCTAAGCTTCTACGTCCTTCTGGTATCATTGCTACTGGTCCTACTTTTGATTATGCTTGTCGTGTTTTTAATGAGACTACAGGTTCTGATCTTCTACGTGATCCTAGTGAAATCGTTGCCCCCAAACTAATGAAGAAATTGGCAGATATATATTTCGCAATGGTTGTTGCTACATCGGACTCTGTTTTCTCTTTGACTCCGCGACATGTTGCATTGTGGAAGTCTCAGCAAGGTGCTCGATCACTCCTCCGATTGGTTGCGTGTTGTTCCTATTTCAGGGTTGGGGCAGACTATGAATGGAAGGACCTATCATAGTTTGCCTAGCTATCGACTGGGTGTTCTATTGTTCACGGTGTCTAGACCCTGTCCGGCTTGTTCTCGGGTCTTTGATGGCGATGTTTATGGAGATCACGCTGTGTCCTTTGCTGGTACCGTGGGCATTAAGCATCGGCATAACCTTGTGCGCGACACCTTATATGATATCTGTTACAAGACTGGGATTTCTGCCGGTAAGGAGGTATATATCGGTTTGGTGGATGAGCACGATAAACCTCTTCGTCCGGCAGATTTGCTTCTTTATTCATGGGACAGGGGGTGAGATGCTTGTGTTGATTTGACGGGATCCTCTCCTTTGACCCAGTCGGGGATGTCTGACTTTGTCCCCGGTCATATTGTTGTTGATGCTGCTCAACGTAAGTGTGTCAAATACCGTGATTTGTGCATGACAGCTGGTTATGGTTTCCTACCCTTCTCATTCTCTTCGTTAGGGGATCGGAGCTCGATACGGATGTTGTTGCCTTGCTAAAGCTAATTCAGAAATTTTTAGTATCTTAGGATGCTGGGGCTCATGCTGCAGCTTATATTTTTACTAGACTTAGCTTTGTTATCGCCAAGGGAGTGGAGGCCCAGATAGTATCTCGGCTGCCCACTAATTTCTTGTAAGCTATTATAATAATAATAATAGTAATAATAATAATAATAATAATAATAATAATAATAATAATAATAATAATAAATCGATCACTATTCGATATATATGTTTGACAAAATATTAATTAATTAGTGTATATATAGCCACTGTTCATGTAAAATATATATATGCTACATATATAATATATACATATAGTAGAGGGATGCATATCCTTCTATGTAGCGTATTCTGATTGACTCGAGGAAAAAAATTCCCGTCAAAAAAATTATTAAAATAATATATTATCATAATTTATATAAAAAAATTATGATAATTAAGCTACAATCTTTCTATATATATTTTAGTTAATTGATAAAAATATAAATAAAAATTATTTCATAGTCATAAAGATGTTATTTTATTTATATCTAGATTATTTTTTTAGTGAAAAGAATTATATAAATCAAAATTAATTATTTAATAGCTATTATTTTATTGATATCTATTTTATTTTTGGTATAATGAATTATTTATATCTAGATTAATTTTTAGTTTATATTTTCCGCACACTTTGATCGTTATTGGTTTAATTCTCACATTGTAATTCTGATTTCTTGATTTGTTATATTTTAATAAGTTTTTTTGTAAATAGATATGTAATAGATAAACTTTTAGGATATTATTTTAACATATTTCTAGCTAGCTTCTTATATATTTTGTGGAAAATTTTTAATTAACTGATGAAGCTACATTACGTTTTGTAGAATTTTATTTTATCTATATAATATATTAAAACAGAAGCACTTTCGCCACATGTCATCTCCTCGCGCGAAGTTATTTTAGGCAATTCATTTTTATTTTTTCTTATATATCATGTCCACTAATTATTGTAACTAAATTATCTAATATTATTTACATATTATCATTTCATACTATATTTTTAACCAGTGGGATTAATTTAAAACTTTTTTTAACTAATAAGTTTAATTCAAAATTAAATGTCAAAATAATAATAATAATAATAATAATAATAATAATAATAATAATAATAATAATAATAATAATAATAATAATAATAATAATAGTAATAATAATAATCTATTACTAACTATTAAAACAAAAGCCTTACCAATGACATGGCACCATTCCCTTAATCCTAGACCTTTTAACCAGTCACCTTAGCCTAAATTACAATTTTAGTAGTTTAAAAAAACAATGGGATTAATTCAAACCGTTTTCTATATATAATACTTTAATTGCTTTAATTGCCTTTTCAACCATCTATTACTTTTGCCCTACTATCTTATAAATAATACACTCGATACTGAATATTGTCAGTCATCCCAACCGTTTTCTATTATCCTCACTCGATACTTAATTGCCTTTTAGGCGTTTACGAAATTATCCCAAACGTTTACATACTACGTATTATACACTTTATTATTTTCTAACCGCTAATATGTGTAATTTTGTCGGTATATTTTTTATATTATTTTATATTCACAACTTTACTACTGTATTAAATTACGCGCCATTGGCGCGGGTATAGAACTAGTATATTTTTAAGAAAGTTCATAATTTACTTAGCTACCAAGTTTGATCATCAATCAATATATAATACTAAAACAGAGGCGTGGTAATCCTATGTGGCGGGTTCTGGTATAATTCGCTTACGTGTCTTTTTCTGGTGCGTTCTGACCAGATTTTTTTGACACGTCAATTAATGATGAACCAATAAATTTAAGCCGCGTTAGACAATAACCCTATCTATTTATACGTGTGTCATCCTATATGTCCATTTTAATTAATGATTAAATTAATTTTTAGTATAAATATTCAACCTCATATCTTACAAATCTTATCATTTTACCTTAAGTTATTATATAAATATTTTATCTAGCAATCTTATTTAGAAAACTTATCTTTATACTCCACATCTAAGACATAATCTTTTTAATATAATAACTTGTTTTTAATATAATTTTTTCATCCATATCTTAATTGACTACACAATTAATATTTTTTTTTTATTATTAATCTGTAATCCGAAAAAAAAAATTATCTTATAAACTACAGTAATATTACTATTATACTTTTTTGGACATTGATTTCTTTTTCTTAAATAATAAAACACGGAGCATAGAATATACGAGTAGATAGAAATTGGATTTAATTTAATCTTATCGAATTTTTAAAAATTAAAATTTACTCATTATTACGATCGAAGGATTTTAATCAAGACCATATACATGGTTGGATAAAGATGTGATTTAGTAAATAATATTATCAAATAAAAAATGTATAATAAACGGATGGATAGAAATTAAGGTGGCAATTGATATAATATATCCATATTTAACAAAGTTGGGTAAAATCTTGTGAAATTATTTCAATATTTAATGAAATTGGGTAGAATCTTATATTAAGCATGCATATATTGCTATATTAATATTTAATATTTTACGCTATATCGATATTTAACGAAATTGGATAAAAATAGTACATTTAAGAATAAGTCTTCTTAGCGCTGAAAATGGCCACACATTTGTTAGTACTACCTTATATTTTAATTAGTAAGAAATCTTATCTTTTTATATTAAATAATCTAATACCAACAACTTCATCATAATCAATATGTATATATTTATATCTATATATAATAATCTACTAAAACAGATGTCTGAAACGGACTCTGGTGCGATTCGTATACGTGATATTTTTTAGATTAAAATGGTGTTGTATAGTCTGAAACGGACTCTGGTGCGATTCGTATACATGATATTTTTTAGATTAAAATGGTGTTGTATATTCATCTGAACTAAACATACTCTTAATTTAGTTTATGGGTATTAGAAGATCTGAAATTTCAACTAAACTATTATAACCTTCCAATTTTGGAAAAATAAATACATTAAACATCATTTTGTTTATTAAGAAACTGTCCGTTTCTTAAGAAACCGCACAACGGGCGGGTAGTAATACTAGTTACATATATAGTAGAGAATATATTTACTGATCAAACCTAATAATTGAGTAATTAATACTCCCTCCGATCCAAAAAGATTGTCGTTTGATTTTTTAACACGTATTTTAAGGAGCTAAAAACTATATAAAATATCAATTTTTTTAAATTATTTTTTTACAACTTAATATTTGTTGGTAATAAGTATTAGATTATAAAAAAATAATAATAAAAAAGTTAATATATTATATACTTTTTAGCTCCTTAAAATACGTGTTAAAAAGTTAAACGACAATCTTTTTGGATCGGAGGTAGTAGTAGTTGATGGATTGATGAAGCAAAAGACGTAAACAAGTAATATATATCCAAAAGCGAGGATTAATTTCTGCTCACTATTAGTAGTCAAATATAGATGTGGCAGTTTTGATGAACAATCTCTCTCAAAGCTCAGATATTGTCCATATTTTATACCTAATTACTTTGAAGAGATTCAGAAGAGAATGCAATCACGCTAATTAAAACCTACATATGTTGCTGCCCTTTTTAGTGTTTTACCGTGCCGTAATTAAGTTTATATGCCAATTTTTTTAAATAAGATGTTTATAAGGCAATTTTGCATTTATCCTCAACCATTTTCTTGCCAGTCAAACAGTAAATTATATGACCGGCCAGTTGGCTGCCTAGTTAATTTAAGGTTAAACTGATTAAAATAATTAACTCAATCTTTGTAGTAGTATTAAAAAAACGGTTTTTCTATCATATACCCTAAGGGTATCTATACCTCAAGGGTATAGGATAAGAGGCTACAAATAAAAATATTTTTGAAATTTAAATGATTTTAACCATTTTTAATAATGTTTTCCTAGGGTCTAAGCATCCAAATATAATGAATATATCTTTCTCAATATGGGTAGCTTATCCTATGCCATTGGGGCATATGATAGAAAAACCGTTAAAAAAATGTCATGATCATCATCGGCCACTTGTGAAGACCCTCGATCGACCTCATCTCGTGGTCCGGCTTCTCACAACACGTTCACGCCTTCCTAATGCGTGAAGGTTCGCACTCTTTTGTCCATCTGCAAATACATTGTCAAATATTCAAATACGTACCAAATACCAGAAAATTAAAAGGCCCAACACAAAACAATCGTAACAACCTAAAGCACCCGGTTGCAGCGACCAATTAAGAAGTTGGTCGCAGTGACAAGGAAGCAATTGGTCGCAGTGACCATAATGCTTATGGCCGCCACGAGCCTGCGACCATAACGCTTATGGTCGTAGCGGCCTGGTCGTTTTCTTCCTCTGAATAGCTGGACTAGTACCCTTCGTAAACTTCGTGCATATTTGCCCTATTTTCTACCAGATTTGTGTAAAGTAAACTTCCCTAGACGCTTTACAAGAACAAAAAAAGTATTATAAAAACCGCCACATTAGTTTTAAAAACCACCACTATAGTCTCTGTCATACAGTACATTAATAAAACGGTTGTTAAACCGATGCAATAGATAAAACCGCCACAATGAACCGCTTAAATAGAGTAACCGCCGCAATGAAGTGCCACAATAGGTCCTAATTGTAGTAGTGTTAAATGGAGCCGAGACGAGGGGTGAGCTGAATGAATGAAAGAAAATACACGAGATCTGAGATACAGAGGATCGGCGCCCGTGGATGGAGAGCGGCGCCCACCGCTAGGCATCCAGTGGATCGGCACCCGTCGATGAGGGATGGCGCCCGGCGATGGAGGATAAGGTCGGATCCGCTTAATCTTCCGAAAGTTTACCCATCAGATATTTATTCCTATCATCTAAGATACGTTCTTATCTAGTTTTGGCCGACAAATCTAGGGTTTTAGGGCTAACCCTAACTATATAAATAGGTTAGTTTCCTAGGATTTTGAACCATTCAGAAACACAACACAAGACACAACATTTCACAGTATTTATCAGACGGTTTTTGCAGTTTCGAGGTAAGCCATGAGTGACTAATCTCTTTTTGGTAATTTTGCTTGCATTTCAAGACATCGTTGATGAAATGTGATGGCTGATACAAGGTTAATTCTATTAAGTTATTTTAATTATCTTTGTTTCGATAATGCTTATATTGTTGAAAAGAAGAGAAGAAAAATCCATGAAGACACTAAGACAAATCCAAGAGATGACATGAAAAACGCGGAGACAGCACCCGCAGATAAGAGAGCGGTGCTCGCCGATGATGGATCGGCGCCCACTAATGCTGATAACTATGAATCTGCAAATGCTTATCCTGTGCAGATTTTAATATATCTTTTAGGCTATTACTTGCATGCCAAGGCTAACGAAATCTAGGGGTTCTCAGTCATTTTAAGGCCTATAAATACTCATCTAGTCTATGGTTTTGAAACAACATCACAACATCCATCTACACCACAAAACCATTCAATAGTTTGCATCTTTTCTTAGTCTTTCGAGGTAAGCCATACTCGGTTAATCTAGTAGTAGTTTGCTTACATTTCAAGACATGGTTAAGGATATGTGAGGTCTTTTTGCTATTTTAAGGTTTATGCATTGTGATGATTTCAATTCTCTTTGTTCATATATTGCTTATATGTTGTTGATTTATCTTAATTGGCCACTAGGATAGATTTGCATCATGCTAAGGGTTATAACTTCATTCTGCAACTGCGGGCCTTAATTCATTATTGTAGCCAGTAGATCTTGTAGGAACGGGTAGAGAATCTCGATGTTGTAGGAGAATTGACATGTAAAGGTTATCACTTTTAGTGGAAGCGATGTCTGAGTTGACAACTAGGTGCGAAGTCGACGAGACGGGAGAGATTATGTTTATGTGCTAGGTGTTAGGGACTTATTGCTACTCACCCCCATGCTAGAGTTTAGGGAGCAAGATGGTGCTATCGGCATGTTCGACCTATCTAATTATGTATTGCATAACCAAATTGCATTATAATAGCGGCCCAATACTCATGGGATTACCATTGTTGCGAATGTGAGTAAAACTATATTCATTATTATTGCTATCTACAAACCAACCATTGCCACTTTAGTTACTTATTACTTTCTTCCATATTGTTTTATTACTTTGGTCCTTTGTTAGCAATAACATTTGAAAGTCGCACACACTCTTTGTGGGATCGACCTCTACTCACCACTAATATTAATTGTTTAAGTTTGAATTATTTACTATTTGGGGATTGAAACATGACATTCACCTTCCTCCAACTGTAATTAGAGGAAGATAAACATGAAATACCGACAAAATTACCGAAGTTAGGAGGTGCAGTTCCTGGTGATGATGTTGACGACTACTGAAGAATAGCCAAACTGACTATACGGGTCAAAAAAAAGACCAGGAATAACTGATGGTGAAGAAGAACCAGATGAGGGAACTGATGAAGAAATAGATGAATTTGCAGCTCCTTTGGTCTTTAATCCTAATGAAAAATCGTTTCGCTTGAAGCATCTATCAACAAGATGCCCTATTTTGTGGCAAAATAAGAAAACGTGACATGATTTAGAGCCATTGTGTCGAGACTGATTGGCATCATGATCAGATGACTCTTTAAAAGGAGGAGCCGACGGTTTGATTGTAATAGCAATATTGAATCAAGAACCAGATGATTCGTCACCTTCATCGCTCGCTGTGTCTCTTTTTTAAAAAGCGTGAAGTAAGCTTGATTCACAGTTGGAAGAGGTGAGGTCATCAAGATGCTACCACGAACAGACGTATAAGACTCATGCAAAACCATCAAGAACTGCATCAGGTGTTGATCTTGCTCATACTTCTTGATCGCTTGTGATAAACCTCAATTACATGGAGAAAAAGCACGGAGAGAGTAATGTTCATCCCAAACTTTCTTTATTCGAGTGAAAAGACCTACAATCATGTTCGATCCTTGAGAGGTCGAACTCAGCTCCTTTTCAATTACAAACAAATGTGTTCCACTTGTCATGGAGGATTGTGCATCAAGATCTAACCAAATTTGTCGAGCATCACCAAAAGTGAGAAACTATCAGCAATTTCTCAAGACATGACGTTCAGAAGCCATGAAATGACCATGTCATTGCAACAGATCCAGTGACAAAGCAATGGCAAATCCACCGGTGGACGAGAAAGCTCACCATCGAGAAAGCCAAGCTTGTTCTTGCCCGATAGAGCAATAACCATGGCTCGACACCAAGCGAAGAATCCAGTACCACCAAAGACTTTGTTCGTGAGCACACATCCAGGATTATCAGATGGATGTAAGCAAAGAGGCTGGATCAATGGGCGGCGCTCGATTGCAAATTATGCAAATCAGAGGAATGTGAAGCCATGAGAAAGAGAAAATGAGATCTGAACGGAAAAAGTGAGATCGGAAAGAAGAACACATCAAGATTATGAAGCGGAAAACGAGATTGAAAAACTGAAGCCTGATCCCATGTTGATCTACAACAAAATGAGGCAGAGAAAGCAAGAGGAAGACGAAGTTGAACCGAGAAAACAGAAAAACTGATTTCTGTATTATGAAAGAAAGAGTTACTTGCGTCTATACATAAGCATCTATATGGTATTTATACTAGTAACACACATATAGACCAATAGTAGGATACTGGAGTTGTATCGAATTTTTTTTACTATAAGGTCAAAATTAATATTTTAATACAACAATTTAAACAATATTATATAGTACCTTTACTCGTATTTTGTTCTTATTCTTCTCTTCAAATCGATACAAATAAGGTCAATCAAGTCATATATCAATTGTTAATCGTCCCGAACTCGGTTCTAGATCAAACCGAATCTCGATCAAATAGAAAGAATAAGACTCTGTGATTTGTTTACGAGGTTCGGGAAAATTCCCTACGTACCCGACTCAAGAGAGCGTTCCACTGCGCTCTAAGGCAAATCCGAAATCATACAAACGATCCTAGGAGGGCTGACTAAACAAGAAGCAATACAAGTCTCAATTACGAACACCTAATCAAAACCTACATATCTATAGAAGAAGGAAATGGGCAAGGAAGTGAAGCACTCCCTTATTTGAGGCGTCGCCGCGGACTCGTCGGAGCCAAAGCCGAGTAGTCGTCTGCTGCCCTTGCAATCCTTCAGATCCGGCTTAATTGTAGATAGAGGCCAAGAACTATAGATCTTTCTCTCATCCGTTCTTCAACTCTCCACCTTGTTCAGGCCTCGCTGTCGTCTTCGATCTTCACGGATATGAGATTTTGTTCTTGTCTTCTTCCCGTAACTGTGCTCAAGAAAGGTCCCAGAGATCGCTCGCCCTCGAGCTCTCTCGCTCTCGCTGGATCTCCCTCACCTCTTGAGTACTCAAGCGCTTCAGGATACCGCAGCTCTCTTCTTCTCTCGATGTTTCTCTCACAGGAGAGCCCTCCGCCTTATCAGCACCGGAGCAGCCATGGGAGGAGCTCTCAAGCTCTCTCGGCGGCGACGGCTCTCACTGAAACCCTAACCCTCTCTTCTCTCATAGCAGTTGTATGCTACAGTGTCGCTTCCCCTCTGCTGAACATCAGGAAAATAGCCTTTTAAAGCTCTTCTAATTACCAAAAAAACACAGCGCTGAGGAGGCATTGATGAAGCTGCATCTGCTGAGACTTCAAGTGGCGTCAATGCAGGGCTGAAGTGAGATGGGCTGAAGTTGTTGGGCCTCTGTTGATTGCTAAAGCTGCTTACAAGCTCAAAGGCATAACGCATCCTAATGCTATAAGAGCATATCACAAGAAATGTATAAAATCCTAGGAAAACTAGAATTATACTCAACAATTTGCCCTCTTAAGTCTAGTTTTCAAGAAGAAGGAAAAAAAACCTAATAGCACAATGAAACGAAGTCCGTCATCGTTGTACCTGCACTTTCTCCACACATGGTTAGCAATACCAAGTATTAAGCATAACAAAGGTGATATAAATTAAGAATTTTAGCAGGTCTTTTTTCATAGTAAAATCTAGCATATAAAGCATGAATTCAGCACATAAACAGATACATAAAGAATTTTAGCAAGCTAGATGTATAACTATGAAAGCATTTCTCATATAGACTACCAAGACATAAAAGTCTCTAAGGGAATGAGTCCCTCTAGTCAATGAGACGCATGAGAGGCAATATCACATGTAATGCCCTCTCGAGGCCAATACCCACTACAAAAAAAAAACATATTTGCCACCGATGGTAGCAACGGCAGGGGTTTACCGTGGCCAATGAGTCAATTTTACTACGGCAAAGCCACGACACAGAAGCCGTAGCTTTAATTTGCCATGGAAATGAGGTTGCCGTTGCTAAGTTCGCTATAGATAGGTGATATTTGCAACGGCAAGGTGACGCCGTGGCAAAAATATGGGAAAGTCGATTAGTTTGCTACGCCAAAAGGGTTCCCGTGGCTAAAATAATTTTAAAAAAAAAATCCTTCTTTTAATAACATGACCTCGCTTCGATACATTTGCAAACCCTAATCTGGGAGTCATAGCCACAAATCTCCCTTCCGCTCATCCTCGTTCAACCTTCCTCTCACTTTGTCACCTCCCTTCTCGCAGATCTACTTCTCCTTTCTCGCAAATCTGAGAGTCATATCCACAAATCTCCCTTTTCGCCGATTTGCTTCTCTCCGATTTGCTCCTTCCTCACCTCCCTCTCCCTCAAATAAGTTCGTAGCTTTGTCTGCTCCACAGAGCAAACGAGAGAGTGAATGCGTTCAGACTCACTGAAGAGATAAAGCTTGTTGCCATGGCCGACGTCTCCATCTCGTCATCTCTCACCTCCCGGGTTTCCACTGTTAACTTTGTCACTGCTCAGATCTGTCCTTCCTCCTGCAGGTTTCGACTACAACTCCCTCCCTCCAGCAGGTCCTTGTCGTCATCCTCTTCTTTATCAACACACAGTCCAGGTTCGAAAAGTTAGATCAAAGTTAGGGTTTACAATTTTAATGTTTCAAAATTAGATTTGGGTTCATTTAATTGGTTTGATTTTGAATTAGATTCAGATTTGAGTAATTTCAAATAAAAATAAAAATTGATGGCTTCTTTTGAAGCTTTTGATGATGTCAATAGTTGCTCAATTACAAGATACGGATGAAATTTTTTGGATTTGTTGGATTATGAGGTACTTTGTTTGTTTATTGATCACATATGTGATTATTAGTAGGTTTGTTTTTAGCACTGAATATTAGTAGATTGAAAGCTTTTGAAACAGAGGGTGTAGACATGTGATTTATTGATGCACTTTAGGTGTTTGATAAAATTTATATGAGAGAAATTGGAGAATCAAACATGCATTTTGCCTATAATCTCCATATTTTCCTAGTTGTTATTCAATTTGGTACCATATTTGTATAGAATTTAAGTTTAAATGAGAATTAAGATTAAGATGGCAAGTAATCAAAGTATGCTAGTAAACATGACTAAGCTAGCAATGATGCTAGGTTGACTGTGAACTCACTGTATTTTCAAATGAAATGAGAACATGTATGGAATATAAAATATAAGGAGAGGCTTGCTTTGAAGTTTGATCATAATTGGCTTTGAGAATGATTTTTCTCATTGAGAATCTTATTTATATAGATCTTTCTCTCTTTGCGCAGGAGATTGGCTTTTCTATCATTGATAGAAAGTGAGTACCTTGACCTTTATGATATGCGGCTGCTAGTGTTACTACCATAGATAACAATATTCCTGTATTATCTTCATGTCGGTGGCTATAAGCTCTTATATAACCTTTGATTCAGAAAGACGTTTCTATTTTCTTCCGAGCTAGTAAGCTAGTTACACAGATGTTTAAGAGTGATGTATTAAGTATTGTTATAAGAGTGGTGCATATACTTGTAGCCCTCATTCCTTGTCTTATGTGACCTGGATTTAAATGACTTGTCATGCTTCCCTTTATCTCGTTGATAATGTGTTCTTGTTGATCCTTTATCCTTTGATATTTGGTTTCTTTTCAAGCTACATATATGGGGTATGTTAGTATATGTTATGAAATTCCTACTTGCCTATAAATCTGATTCATTCCTTATATAACCACCTATTCTCTGAGCTAATATATATTGCTGCACTTTTATTCATGTTTGTTACATGCTCTTGTAGTATTTGATGCTTCTTGGTATGGTTGCTACCTAAATTTGATAGGCATAGCTCAGATTTATTTTTCTTCTCTTTTTTTTTTTCGCATAATTTGAGTTGATATAATACCAATCTGAGTGTATGAAGTATACCCAAATATGTTGAAAGGGGGAGGATCACCTTCACCAAAGTTGGAAGAATTAAGAGGGATGTGTATACCCAAGCTTGCTATTTGTTTCCCTCTTGCTGTCCAGTGTCCAAAAAGCCAGCTGTAATAAATTGTCTTGTGTCCAGTTTAAGCTTGCTATTTGTTTCCCTCTCGAGTGTGGTTAGAGAGATTTGCTTGTGTATTCCTCTCTTATCTAATGAAATATATGAATTGTTATTGAGTATCAAATACGTTCTAGCGGTCTCAGAAGGAATTCTTCCTAATGTATGCCAGCTTTGCTACAACTTTATTGCAGAACTGATTGCAGTTGAGGACTATAGGTCACAAGGCCATTGTTATCTAGCTCTCCTGGTGAGCCCACCTAGCCTCTTCTCATTTCGATTTGAGCATCAGTTTCAGCTAGGAGCCATAAGAGAAGATTTTGCAAATCCTAACCCCTATCGCCTTTGCTTCTAGTTGATCAAAAAAATGTTCCCGTTTTTTTTTTAATGAGGACTAACTCCTTGTTCCTTCTTGCAAGAGAACTTCAATGAGCTTTCAAGACCCTTGAAAACTGTATAAAAAAGGATGGTGCTAAAAATAAGGAATTAACTATATGCCATTCCTTCAGCTTCATCAATTATCAAGTTTGCTAGGAAGCCATGGATATGGTTATCCTTGGAGATACTTGTTGCAGCAAAGCTCTCTCCAAAAAGATCAAAGGAAGTCTTTCTTGCACCTTTACCTTTTTCATTTCAGTTTATTTGGGTTGCTGCATAAGTCTCTTCATGAGTCATGTGTTCTCCTTCAAGTCTTGTTCATAAAGGTTATGTTTCCTATTTTAAACTGGTCCAAATGTCCTTACCTATAAATCTTAGCATGGTTTAAATTATTATGTCACCTTTGTGGGCATGATTCTTGTATGTGCTTGTTTTACTTGTCACCTTTGTGTGACAACTTTCTCTTCTTTGGAAGCTTGACTGCTAGATAATTAATTTGGGAAATAATTGCACATATCCTTGATCCTTCAGTTTATCCTCCTTTGTATCTTGTGATATGCATATCTAGTAAATGAAACAACTATAACAAAGCACACCTTTTTTCAGTTTAATATTTCTGTGTATGAGAACATCCTAATGAAGGATTACACACCATTCTTGTAAAATATAATGTATATAGAACCAGCAATGGGTGAGATTTGGCTAGTTATACGCATCCATGATTTGAACTTAATTTCATCCTAATTTCTCTTAATCTTCCTCGGTGGTTATGGCATATGGATGGGAGATTTCTAACGCTTGTTGATTTCCCTATTCAGGTCTTTGCTTGTGCTAAACCCTTGTTAGAGAAGACCCTTGGTATACTTGTGCAAGGCCTAGTTGATACTTTACTCAGCCTATTCGACGAAAACCAAGACAAGGACCTCAGGTTGCTCGATGCCGATGGTTTCTGTCAGCTTATGCTTGAGGTGAATGATATATATCTTTATACATCTAATGCTTTAACTATTCTCTAAATATCATCCTGTTTCCTGCCTCTTGTCATAAACATGTGTTCTTCCAATCATGTGAACATAGACGAGTGACATAGATAACAACCTTATATATAGTTAATCATTACCGCCGTGTGAATATAGACTTGGTGCTATGAACTATCAACCAACTAGGTAAGAATTATATTTAAAAGGCAAAGGAATTAATTTACAAGTTACTCTTCTAAATTGCCATAGGTGAATATAGACTGGTGCCATCAGAACTGTTGTCTTTCTGTATCCATCTAATATTCATGCATCTTTGCATGGCAAAACTGCTACAAGATCAGATATGTAGCGAATATGATTCTAAGGTTATCTTGAAATGGAGAACAAGATATTTATATGATTCTAAGGTTTCTCAAGGTTGCAGAGGGCTATATGTTTCGATGATTTCTTCCTTTAGATTTTATTCACTCTACCCTTTGGAGTGTTTGATCTATTAATGATGTCTCTGAACTCTTATTTTAGTGGGTAAAAATTCCAAAATGGCTGGCCAGTTGAGCTTTCACATGAATGTTACTCTTATCTAGGAGGGGGTAAGTGTTGTTTTTGTGCATCCACTGGGCAAGCATACTCCACATAAATCAATTAAAATATAAGCCAATTAGGGATCCAAGAAAATGCACTCATTGGTCAGAAATAAATTTTGTTCATATAACTAATAAAATTTACAAAAAGCAGCCCTTTTTTTATTGATCATTACTGGTTCCGAATGTTGTTTCAATTCTGGGCTGGATTTAGTTCAGTTTTTACTTATTAGTAGAATCACATTATAAGTATATAGTATATGATATGGAAGAGAAATGCAAAAGCTAGCTCTTTCATCTATTTGTTTCTCATGGAAGATTATATTGTGGTTAGATTTATACAAGTTAACGACTGTTTTGAATTCCTAGCTAGATTTAGATAAGTTTTTTACTTATTAGTACATGTTTTTCTTTGCCGGTGTATTATTTTCTATGCCATCTTTTAGTTTTGAGTTTATGTACCTAATACAACAATACTCTTTTTCATTAAATTATAACAGAAGAGGTATGATCTTCTCTATTTGCTCTATCTTATGCTAATCTTTAGGATATGATCTTCTCTTTTGAGTACTTGCACCTTATATATTCTTATCTTATATGGTGTCTAGGTAATGAAGCAACCCTCGGGATCTCCTCAATGAGACAAGTCATGGTGTCTAGGTATGATCTTCTCTATTTGCTGAAGACAATGTTGAACAAAGCTACTCAATGAGATGGGGAGGATTTTGTACAAGCTAGTAAGCTTATGTAAAACTTCAGATAACTATGTTTTTTTCGGTTTCATGTTTTTTCGGAAAACTTAAACTGTAGACTTGAATTGGCAAGATATCTAGCTTATGTTATGTAATTTTGTTTGGGGTTTGCTTAATATGAAAGTGTGTTGTGGAAGAAACACCTTTTTATGGTTGAATACTTGATGTTTGGTTTACAAATTAAGCAGGGACATCAGCGTGAATAGGTAAAAAATGATTAGGAATTGGCAACGGTAGCTTGCTGTAGAAAACTATGGAAAAGAAGGCCAAACTCATAGGAACGGCAGATTGCCGTGGCCAATTATAGAAAAAGGAGCCAAATTTTTGGCGGGGAAATCTCAGCAAAACAACTACTTCTCTAGCCACGGCAGGGCCCGTCGCAATGGCAGGGCCCGTCGCAAATTATGAAAAAAGGCGCCAAAATTTTGGTGGGAAACTTTTGGCTCTTTGGCGCCCTAAATTTCATAGCCACGGCAAGCTCCGTCGCTTACATTGGTTATTCCAGCATGACATCGCTTTGCCGTTGCTTAGCCATGGCTAGGATGCTAGCTACGGCTGCCGTCGTAGCTACAATCTTTTTGCCACCGCGGGTTTGGTTACGCCTGACTTGCCGTGGCTACAGCCGTTGCTCGCCCCCTTTGGCCACAGCAAATCCACTTTTTACCACGGTTCCTGGCCGTTGCTAATATATTTTTTTTCGTAGTGACCACAAGCAACACAGAAAAAACAGCAAGCATTTATACAAAAAATGAATAGCAATTAGCAAGTATAAGCAAACTGATTTTTTATGCAAGTGAAGGCTAAAGCACATACTTTAACAGACCTAGACATGTAGGCAAATCAAAGACTTTAACAAAGGTAATACATGAATTCATAAAAGTGAACAGAGCACTCAAGAACATGTACACAAAGTCAATGAACAGAGTAGTGAACAACCAGGTAAAACAGGCATGAACAACATGCTACAGAACACCACACACAAGGAGGGAAGCTTGGTTAACAAGCTGTCAGACCTCCACATACAAGGGAAAGCAAACTGAATTTTGATTCCCATAGGAAGAAAACAACAAGGAAGGAATAGGCCAACATAGGACATCCAACAGATTCAAATGATCAATCACCCAAATTATAAAGCAAGAACTTGCAAGTATTTTATTATCTAAAAGAGCTCAAGCATGTGAATAGCATACATTGACATGTAAGACAACACACACAAACTTATGGCAAGACAATCACATGTCTAGCATGAGAGAGCACAACTCAGTGAGCTTATGGAAGAATGAGAGTTGTCCTTTTAGATTTAGGAACATAAATACTTAACTTTGCCCCCTTAATTTGGTGAGTGAATCAATTTTCAAATCTCGTAGCTGCAGTTTGATGATAGCAATGGCTATAGAATGATGCTGGTTCAGGCTCCTCATGAGCTTTTGAACACCTAGTACACTTGGCCTTTTATTTTCCTTTACTTTTCTTCTTTTGTGGTGGAGAAGTTCCTCTGGTTAGTTTTTCTCCTTTACTATACTATCCTCCAACTCCTAGAAGAATCTGGAAGATGAGAAGGGATGCAACGAGCCATCTGGAATCCCTTAGCTGCTTGGCTGACAAGTGAGACGATAACTTAACTCTTCAGAGAACGTTTTCTAAAAAAACAGAAGACTTGCTTAGTCTTCTTAATCAGAAATATTTCACAGAGGATATCAAAGACAGTAGACAAGGAGGCAAGCACTTATGTGACATTTAAGATCCGCACAAAAGGGAAAAGAATATCACAAACAGTACTTAATACATAAACAAGAAATCCTAATAACATGATTTTGACAATGAGTGTGGATTATGTAAATCATTTAATCATGGAGAGAAACATGCTGAACAACACACTGAAATCATAAAAAAAAAAGGATTTACAGCTGAATATAAACTTGCAGATTATATGCTCTAAGTTTAAAAGGAAAAACAACAAGATTAATCAATTAAACAAGCATTTAAATCCTAATTTATATCATGACAGATCATATAACACAGACCATCAGATTTAGTTTAGCAAGAGAAACTATCTTAGAAAGTGGCCAAACATAGATCACAAGATGAACAAAGATCAGGTGGGAAACAAAGATCAGACTAAACTCATCCAAGTGCAACACATTTTAGAAAATGTAAATAAAACTAAAAATAGAGAATGGAGAAAGAAGTAATCCCTGATTCTTCTTTAGCAGATACTTGATGGAGTGAGCATTTCCAAGGATAACCATCGTCATGGTTTCCTAGTCAGCCAACTTCGATGAAGCTCTCATCTCCAAGGAATTCCACAGTGTCAGTCGTGGTTCCTGGTCTACATCCTTATCTTTCTGGCTCAAACACATGGTTTCACCTTTCAGTTTCCTTAGCACTTGTTGGGGGTTTCTCCTTGCAAAAAGAGAATAACGGGAGTTAGTGATCATACCCAATTATAGGCCAATAAGATAAGAATTTCTCTAAAAAACTGAATCAGGCAGAAGCAAACAACAAAGACACTTAGCAGAGGTATCCTAATGCAGAAAACAGATCATGACATTCCAATATACACAAAAGAGGGAAGCATGTAAATCTAAAGTCATATAGGCATAACATGAATAGATCTTATTACTCCCATGATCATGGCATCACAAAGTCATGAAGCAGACTAGAAGTGATATGCGTACATGAAGTAACTAACATTAAGATATATTATCATGGAAGCATAAACAAGTGGGACACTCATATATGACACAAAACACATAATCTGAACAGAGGATCACATGTTAAAGGCATTGAATAGGTTTACACAGAGTAAAACTCAAGAAACTGTTCTAAACATACATGACATACAAGTACAGATTCAAGACACTGCCATAGACAGTTTATCGGGCATTGAATATAGCAAGAAAAATTACTACAAACATGAGTAATTGAGAACTATATGTATATGCCATGAAACCAGGTAGTTGTACACCAAGAATCTATCACAAAGTCATATGAATGCGATGAAAATAAGTGATAGCATAGGGCAGCAGAGAGTACCAAGGGAAAGAAGCATGAATGTTGTAGACCATATCAAGTTATGCACAAGACAAAGAGAAAACTCAAGAAACTTATGAAAGTTACTCAATTTTCTATGTTCACAAACACTTGAATAGACAACATGTATAGCTTCATATAAACCCAAACTTAAACAACCAATAAGCATATCAGATTTCAAACAGAACATCTATTTCTAAATCATACAAGATAAAGAATAAGACATACAAATCTGACATGACACCCAAATACCATGCAAGAAAACATCCAATTAACTACTAAACCATGCAAGAAACTAAGGACAATGCATTACTGTGGCCAGGAGTAACAATCATCCAATTTATCAAGCATAAAAACAAGTAGTCAATTCAGTAATGTAGGATGGTAGTAACTAGGGTGTTGAGCCTAAAAAAAAAGGTTGCCAAGCTATATAGATAAGGGCAATAAGAGAATGCAAGAGAGGGAAAATAAATATGAAAACAATCAGAAACATGAGAGCACAGACAGAGCATGCAATCTGAAATTCAAGTAAGGCTCTTAAAAAAGCACCAAAGAACAAGTTATGGCAGGGCAAGTAATCCAAAAACTCAAAGCTATGGAATACACAAGCACAACATATTCATACTTGAATTAAAGGGAAGAAAGAGCACAACAAAACTCACACTAAGAATCCTAAAACAGATATCATATACATGCAATATCAGACAGGCACACATACATTCAGCAGATGATGAATAAGCATCTTTAGTAAGTTGTAGACTGAGATGCAACAAGTGTCAATGTGTACAAGATTCATCAAAACAAGTATGTGGTGCATAAGGATTCAAAATAGTGCATATGAGTCCAAGAGATTGACCAAAACTTAACCAAAGTAGAACTGTACAGCCATGAATTCACATAGAAAACAAAAGGCAAAACAGAACACATAGAAGGTTGATAAAACAATACCAAATAACCAGCAGGATCTCATAATTCATGCTCAAGAGTCACACACAACAATGTTTACTGAACTGAACTTTCAAGAAAGCACAAGCAACATGTCTTAAGGTAACTAAACAAAGTAGTAACCAACTTTCTTGAAGCATAGACATTCAAAAAAACAGATAGTATGCAGCGGAAATTGTAACTCATCTAATAACATGAATATAAGCAGATTTAAAGCATAATCACACAAGAAGCATCCCAGAACTCAAGAACGAGCCAACCATGGCTCTGATACCAATATGTAAAACGTAGTTCTAGGTATCGAATAAGGTCAATCGAGTCATATATCAATTGTTAATCGTCCCAGACTCGGTTCTAGATCGAACTGAATCTCGATCAAACAAAAAGAATAAGACTCTGTGATTTGTTTACGAGGTTCAGGAAAATTCCTTACATCCCTGGCTCAAGAGAGCGTTCCACTGTGCTCTAAGGCAAATCCGAAATCATACAAACGATCCTAGGAGGGCTGACTAAACAAGAAGCAATATATACAAGTCTCAATTACGAACATCTAATCAAAACCTACAGATCTACAGAAGAAGAAAATGGACAAGGAAGTGAAGCACTCCCTGATTTGAGGCTTCACCGCGGACTCATCGGAGCCAAAGCCGAGTCGTCGTCCGCTGCCCCTGCAATCCTTCAGATCCGGCTTGATTGTAGATGGAGGCCAAGTTCTATAGATCTTCCTGTCATCCGTTCTTCAACTATCCACCTTGTTTAGGCCTCACTTTCATCTTTGATCTTCACGGATATGAGATTCTGCGCTTGTCTTCTTCCCGTGACTGCGCTCAAGAAAGGTCCCAGAGATCGCTCGCCCTCGAGCTCTTTCGCTCTCGATGGATCTCCCTCACCTCTCGAGTACTCAAGCGCTTCGAGATAGCGCCACTCTCTTCTTCTTTCGACTTTTCTCTCACCGGAGAGCCCTCCGCTTTATCATCTCGCTGAAACCCTAACCCTCTCTTCCCTCACAGCTGTTGTATGCTACAGTGTCGCTTCCCCTCTGCTGAACATCAGGAAGAGAGCCTTTTAAAGCTCTCTAATTACTAAAAAACACAGCGCTCATGAGGAGGCATTGATGAAGGTGCATATGCTGAGACTTCAAGTGGCGTCAATGCAGGGCTGAAGTGAGATGGGCTGAAGTTGTTGGGTCTGTGCTGATTGCTAAAGCTGCCTACAAGCTCAAAGGCATAACAAACCAAAGGCATAAAAGCTTATCACAGGAAATGTATAAAATCCTAGGAAAACCAGAATCCTAATGCTATTAAAGCTTATCACAGGAAATGTATAAAATCCTAGGAAAACTAGAATTATACTCAACACCCACAAATTAGTTAAACAAATTATTTATGAAAAATATGAGAAAGATAATGATTTCAATTTTGATATATTAATAAATCAAAATCTAAACATGGATGGATTTAGATTCACTATCTTTCAAGTTTGAGTGATTTGATTCCCCTGCAAATATTGTTTCATTTCGTGCTAATTAATTACGGAGTATTGAATATATTAACTAATTAAACTGAAGGTGTAATGTGCAAGTAATCTCTCTTAACTGCTCCCCGTTAGAGCCTTTTTGGGGAAACCGTTGATCTTCCTTTTACCAACCTGAACCCACCCTTCAGTTCCAACTACTACCTACGTACTTTATCGTATAAATTATCATTTTAATTCCTTGGCACTTGGGGCAAACCCTAGATTGCAGGAAATAGTGCACCAAATTAGAATAGAACACCCAAGTTATCTATACTTTTTTTAGGAGGGGCAAGGGGAGCATCCGCCCCTCCTTTCATCCAACGAATTACCTATAATAGTTCTACTCGTCAATAGCTTCGTTTTAATATATTATAAGTCTCAATCCGATAGCCAATTAAAAAGTTATAAACGTTTGAAAGTTAAACACGGATTAATTATTTCAAATGTCTTTTAATAAATCATGATGCTTTTATAGTTTGCTTAATTTGATATCTTTTAATATAATTAAACCCAAGAGTTTCGAAACAAGAGCTTATATTACTATAAATTTGATAATTATATAAGAAATTATGCAAATTTAAAGTTTGTATATCTTGTTACAGGTTATTACATGCTACGAGAATAAACAAGTTACATGTTGACTTTGTAGGTTTCAGATCGATGATATATTTTTATACGAAAAGAATGTTGTTATAGATTAAAACGACATCATTTTTTCGTTAATTTAAAGAGAATATACATATATATATAACAACTAATGACACGATTTTAAAATAAAACACCATCGTTTTGAACAAAAAACATTGTAATTTTAACTAAAAAAAATGTTGTTTTAAACTAAAATATCATCGTTTAATCTAAAATATCTTAGTTTTGATTCGCTAAACTATATATAGAAAAATCTATCGAATAGTGAATCAACAATTTGTACAAAAGTTCACCCCCTCTTAAATAAAATTCTGGCTCCGTTCCTGGATTCTTATGTTTACATAACTAATTTGGAGTAGATTATTCATCTTTACTATAGGCAGTGTTCATGTAAAAATAATTTGGATCAATATAACCATTACTAAACATGATACAAAAAGTTATTTGAAAGGACAACTAAGGGTCCATTTGAAATCCCAATGTATTTTAATTATAAGTAAAATACATGTACTAAATTGATAATTAAATTATAAACATAATTGATTTGATTTACTTGTTAAAAAAAAAAAATCAAGTATCTCCTTTCTCTTCAAACCGTTTCCCTTCCTCTAACCCTCACCCTTTATCACCTACCATAGTTCTTGTCGCCCTCCATCTGTTCACCGGTTGTCGCTGGCGTAGCAGATCCATCGACACCAACCTGACCACCACCGCCCCTGCCTTTCGCTGTTGGGCATCGGTTCACCTTCAATCTCCACCTTCCTCCCTCACCTTCAGGAACCACTCCCCTCGTCGGAACTCTAAAGACGACAGTCGCTCCTCCTCCGACCACCACCTCGTCGGATCCCTATGTCGGAGCCACACCACCTCTCTCTCACGCCGGATTTCGGATCGAATTTCAGTACTCGGTCTTATTGTTGAATGCTGAAATTTTCTCCCTACTATGGATGTTTAGCCACAAATCATGAAATCAACACCCATAAACCTCCAGATCTATAAAATCCGAGTGTGAATTTCCCTCTTCACACAGAAAGTGGGTGGAAGCCATTGATAAGCTCTCAAGATTCAGATCTAAAAACAAGCAGTAGAGAATGGAAGTCATTGAGAAGAGCTCTCTAGATTTAGATCTAAAAAGGGGGGAGAGAAAATGGAAGCCATTGATGGCCCTTTATTTCACTGTACGTTTTGGTTTTGATTGAAGTGGGGAAGAACCCCAAATCATTATAATAGCTTTTGTGATAAAATTATTATAATTACTTCATTTTATGAAGTATCTTCCAAACACTACTTATTTTTAAAATGTATTATAAACTAAATACATGTATTATATACATAATACATGGGAATGCAAACAGACCCTAATTAGCTATCGAGAGATAAAGGAGTACAACTTACATATTTGACACAAAATAGATTTCCAAATTTTGTAGCTATACGAAAAAATAACTTTTTACAGGAATATTAATTCATTATTAGGTTTGGTATGTAGTGTTCTAAAAAAATTCAGTATGTACATACGTTCTAAGAAAAATTTTGATGGTCACCATGACACTAGAAACTTGGCATTGGTGGAAGGCGACTGTCTGACCATCGTCAATGCCCTACGAGGAATCGGTACTTGCCCATGGACTATTGAGATGGTGATTACCGATGTTCTAGGCCTCTGCAAATCCTTTGAGGCCATCGACTTCTCCCACACGTTTAGGGAAGGCAACCAGGTCACTGACAGATTGGCGCACGCTGGTTTGATCTCCTCATTCTCTGTTGAACAGTGCCCAGCTGAGATTGAGGATCTAGTCCGTAAGGACGCCATTGGGTAGTGGTTCAACCGAGGTTGACCACCCCCAAACTTTCGCCTTGTATCAAAAAAAAAAAACTTGGCATTGGTTGGACGCCAAGATGCTTAACTTATTTTAGACATTTTGAAATTAAGTTTGTGTATTTTTTTATTTTAAGGTGAAAATATATTAAAAACGGGGAAATATTTTACAAACCGTCATGGTGAGAGTGCACTTGGCGCCAAAATGAGGGCAAGCCCTCTAATGCAGCATGTGTAGTGAGTAAGGCTCACCATCCCAGTAAGCCCATAGGGGTGGTAGGATAAAGTCCTTGTGTGGATCCTATCTCTTCAATTGCCTCGGCTATCGGAAGTCGAACACGCACTCTAATGTAGTAAGTTGGGGCAACCCCTTCGGCTAAGCCATCAAGGAAGCTACAACTTAATACTTTGGACACCCTATATTCTATCAAGAGCCAAACCATAATGAGTTCATTACATGACTAAGGTTAGAAGGCAACAAAATCAAAAGGATGCCTCTTTCCATCATTCCAACAAGCTTGGTGTATGCTACATGAAGTAGTTCTGCCTGGGCCATCTGGATGATCAGTAGCTCAGCTTGCAAAAAGGTGTATTGGTCTGAGTATGTCCTTGGAAGTGCACGGGAGGGTCCTAAAGGCAAGTGGGTGAGGGAGATGTTGAAAAAATGCTGCCATTTCTTGGAGCATTTGTCTTCTAGAAAATGAACTCGTTTTTCTCTCATGGATTTTCCTCCTAAATCAAGCCATCTTGTAGGCTGGTTGTAGTTGTAAATTTTAGTGAAAATGAGCTGCGGGGGACTTTGTAAACATGAATCTTTATGAGGTGAACCATCTCTTCCGAACTCCAAACCTTGCTTTCAAAAATTCTATCCTTCCGAGCTTTCCAGATAAAGTATATTTTCGTAGCTTGGCCAACTCGTTTTGCTTTAGATTTCCACTCGTTTCGATCCCTTTAGTCTCATTCTTCATCCACTTGCGAGCTCCTTACATGGTGCTCATTCCTCTCCAAATTCCTATATATCGATTGTTTCACCTGCATCCAAACATGAAAAAGAAAAATCACAAGGAAAGAAAATGTGCTCATGTGATTCATTATCTTGGTTACAAAAGTTGCAAGTGAGTGCTACTTCCCTTGCATTTATGAGGTTCTTTGTTTCAAGTCTTTTCTTTGCAACAAGCTATAGAATAAAGGATTGCTTTGGAATAATTGAGCTATCCCATACCACACTGTTCCACGGTACCTCGGGGCTCTCCTTCTGAAGTGTTCATAAGCGTTTTGAATTCAAAATCCCCCCCCCCCCGGAGCACCGAATGTTAAGCAACTGAGAATTTTCTTAATTAAGGGAGAATTTTCTTGATTAAGGGAGAATCATTTATTTTATGAACATTCCAGTTCCATATACTCCCTTGCTGTAAATACTGGTGGTGGATCCATCAAATCCACAAGCTGTCTTTTTTCTTTATGATGTCCCATATATAGGAGCCGAGAAAGGAATGCAGTGTTCCATGTTTTGAGATCTTTGAGTCCCAGACCACCTTCCTCTTTAGGGAGAGATACATCTTGATTATGTTAGACTTTCAAAGAAACTTAGAACACAAACTGTTAACTTTGCAAATCAGTACAACAGGAGAGAGAAGAATGGAGAACCAAAAAGCTTGGATTCCCTGCAAGACAGTTCGGATAAGTTCAACTGTTCCTGCATAAGACAAAGTCTTAGAATTCTAGTAGCTTATGTTAGCCAGTAATTCATCCAAAAAAGGGGAAATTTAAGAGATTGTAAGCCTCTCTGAGGATATGGGAATGCCTAAATATTTGAAAGGAAAAACTCCGTGATTTAAACCTGCTAGATAAGCTTTATCTTCTTCTTTGACACCAACTAAATAGTAGTAGGACTTTGTGGAGCTTACTTCAATACCAGAGATGGTTGTGAAGTGTTCCAGTGAGTCCAAAAGGATTTTCATTGATTCTTTGTCCCCTCTTGAGAGAAAGATTAGATTATCTGCATATGCTAAGTGGGTAGTCTGCAGAGGCGGACATTTGGGGTGAAATTTGAAAGAGGGGTGCCTTGTCCTACATTTTAAGATTCTAGAGAGGTAATCAGCAGATAAAACAAAACCAATGGGGAGATTGGATCTCTTTGTCTCAAACCTCTTTCACTATGGAAGAAACCCTACATGTTACGATTCAGATTTATAGAAAAAGAAGTGGTACAAATGCATTCTAGGATCCATTTGATGAATAAAGGAAGGGCATTTAAATGTAAGAGCATATGTTCAATAAATTTCCAGGAAAGTGAGTCATAAGCCCTTTTTAGATCCAGGTTTAGGATGCATCTATGATTGATTCTCTTCCTAGTATATTTCCTGATTAGCCCTTAAAGTAACATCACATTCTCACTCATAAGCCTCCCTTCAATAAAGCTAGTCTGAACATGAGAGATAATAGAATGCAGTTCTGGCCTAAGTCTCACAAGTATCTTGGTGATGATTTTGTAGGTTACATTACAGCAAGATATGGGCCTAAAGTCCCCTACTCTGTTTGCATTTGGAGCTTTTGCAATCAAGGAGATGCTGGTGTGGTTAATCTGTTTGAGGAGTTTCCCTGAGCTGAAAATTTCAAGAAACGCATCACATAATTGTTTCCTAGTAATGTTCCATATGTTTCTTTTAAGAACATGGAGGTGTACCCATCACTGCCATCAGAACTAGCTATGAGATTTGTCATCTCCAATACTCCATAAGGATGCTCTGACCTCTTTTGAGGTAACAGGCTGGATAAAAGCATCATGTCTCTCAATTTCAGAATGCCACCTCCTCCCCTTACAGTTCTCTCATCAATGTCTTTTGGGGGTTTCCAAGTGCCTAGCTAGCAGTTCCTTATAAAATAGCTCAAACTGTTGGCTAACGGCATCTAGTGAATTAGTTTCTAGACCATCATCTTTGAACAAGGAGTGATAATGCATATTTCAATAGGCATTATAGGATAGTTTTAGTTTCATTTCATTGGTATATTTGGTTATGTTTAAGAGTTAATTGCATATTATGTTCTTTTGTTGGAAAAGTGCAAAAACTACGCTATTTTGTTTGTTTTATCCAGATTCGTAGTTCCAGCATGGTGATAAGCTTGAGAGAGATCAAAATGGAGTGAAGTTAAAGAAATCAAGGAAGAAGAAAGATGAACGAGCAAGACAAAGAGAAGAGGTTGAGATCAACAGGAGCTGGAAACAAGGTATTTCGCCGTGGTGAGTTCTAAGTCGCCACGGCGAGACAGAACAACAACACACAGGAAATCAGCTCCAGTTGCGGCCGCGAGATGAGATTTCGCCATGGCGAATGGGCCGCCTTGCCATAAGGAGAGTACAGAAAGAAGAATTGAAGACCAGCACAAGTCGTGACCGTGAAAACTCAAGTCGTCGCCGCTAGTCCATCATCTCGCCATGGAGATGCCCCGCGAGCTACCAACGATCAATGCAACAAGTCGAGGCCCTGAGAGACGTCTCGCCGCGGCGAAAACGCTCACAGAGAATTAATTTGAAGGCCAAATCTTATCTTTTCCTAAGGAAACTCGATCCAATCTCATTAGTTATCTCTTGCTTATGGTTTAAGCTATTGAGATTGAGACTTATTTATTTATTATTTTCAGCGTTAATATTTGTAGGAAATTTATTGTATTTTTGGATATTTTCAACATTACCTTTTAGGAAAGTATCTAGGTTTTCGGGGTCTCTTTTCTCCTCTATGGTGAGAGCCACAAAATTCCTAAGAGATCCATTGTTATTCTCATACTTTCAATCATAATTTACATTACATTTTTATTCCATTCACGTTTTCTTAATTTCCATCAAATTGAAGGAGATTTAGGTAAACCATGAGTAGCTAATTCCACTATTTGTTTCACCTGTGTTTCGGAGACTTGGTTGGTGATTTGTGAGGCTTAAATTCGGTTGTTTCCTATTGTTATTCTGATTTCCCTTGTGTTTATTGATGATATTATAGGGATTTCGACATAGGTCTTAAACATCGGTTACCTTTTTTATTTGGTGTTATTCATATGCCTAGATTCTTAGGAACTTGTGCTATCTTTATGTTAAATCTCTGTCGTGCTTTGGTTGCATAAAGCTATAAGGGGTAGGATTCACCCATTGTGGTTCAATCTATTCAAATTAAGATGGGAAGAATGCATATGGAAGGAAATATACAACTTGAGTTTGAGTATTATGACCAATTAAGCCAACCAATGTCGAAGAATGCATAGGTGGAACTATCTTCCCCATTTGAATTATCATCAAAACCATCATCGCTAAGCTTTGTTATTTCATTTCAAATCTTAATCATTAATTTACTTCATTATATTTATTTGCTTATTTTCCACTTTTTGGTAAAGTAGCGCTTAAACTATTAATCTTATATTTCCTTGTGGGTTCGACTATGCACTTATCGCTATACTAGCCTTTTGTGTGGGAAGTTCTTTGGCGAGGTTTACACACGACGGTAAACCCTCTGGTCAAGGAGCTAATGTGATTTCTTCTCATGTTCTTCCTTATTATCCCATGCAAATAGGGGTTGCATTTAAATTCACCTTCTTTTGGTTTTGCCAATTGGGAGTTAAATTTAAATTCACCTTCTTTTAGTTTTCTAGCATTCTTTTTAGCTAGTTCTAATTAATGTAGAAGCATATGCTACTCTAAATCCTCCTTTAACACTATAAAAGCTCTTTCATATTCTTCTTCAACAGATTTGGCTCGAGTTGTAATGTTGGAGAAATGATGTCAGCTATTCAGGTCGTTGAGAGGCTGTTTCAAGTTGTGCAGCTTTTTACACAATAAGTACTGCTCAGTGCCCCATCTAGTGTAACCCCAGTTTTGCTGTACTATATGTTGGAAGTTGTCATGTTGAGTCAATATATTAAAAATTTTAAACGGCCTTTTTTTCCTGATTTGTTGCTCAATCACTTCGATGACAACCTGGAAGGGGTCTGAGAAAACTTTTGGAAGAAAGTAGGTGGCTTTACAATAGTAATCTTAGGTGTCCCAACAATTGCTAACCATAACTCTATCTATTTTCCTAGATTTCTTCCCTTTGAACCATGTATGATCTTGCCCATAACTCATAGCAACGTACCCTTAAGCCAATTTTTGCATAACAGTCCAAAAGATCTGCATTAAATTCTCCCATAACCAACCAGGGTCCTTAAATTCTCCCATAACCAACCAAGGTCCTTTTCTTTTAGAATTCTCGAGAATCAGGTCATTCTAGAAAGCCCTTCTTTTAACAAGGTCGTTCCAGATAGCCCTTCTTCTAACAATGGTGTGTAATCCATACACTTGAGCAATTTCAAACCTTTTCCCTGTCACTCTACATCTTAGTTGTCCACTTATCATCTGATCTGTAGATCTCATATGCACAAAGTCAACCCTTGAGGGGTCCCAAATAATGACAATTCTATCAGACACACTATAATCAAAATTGTGCAAGAAGTTCCACTGGTCGAAACCTTTCCTCATAATATCATTCAACTTTCTTTGAACCAATTTTGTCTCCAGAATTCCAAAGAAAGAAAATTTTTTCTCTCTTAGAAAATCTCTAATAGTCTTTTTTTAGGGGAGTTGTTAACCCCCTAATATTCTAAGTTGCAACTATCATTTGACCTTTTTAGCAAGGGTGTTAGGCCCTTTATCTACCTGTAAAGATCCTTCATCACGATCCCCTGACCAATACTTGAGACCACTTATATATGAGTCTGGATCTTTCTCTGTATTGGACTGGCCAAAGCATAATTCTTGTTCAGTTTGCAACTTCTTCTACCTCAATATGCTCATTTTCATTAATGACTTGCTTCTACACACAAACTTCCCTTCTTCTTCTTTTTTCTGTTTGCATCTCTCTCCTTTTGGCTATTTTCTGGACATTCCTTTGGAGGCCTCCTGTCTTGCACAAGGATCTTTGGTTCCTTTGAGGCCATTGAGCTTTCCTTTTGAGGCCTCTTGTCTTGCACGGGGATCTCTAGTTCATTTAAAACCATTGAGCTTTCTGTGTCATGCTAGCACTTGATACCTATTCTTATCTTCAAAGGAGACTTTCTTATTCTTTTTCTTCTCTAGCTCTGTTCTTTTTTCTATTTCTTTCAATTCCTTTTCAAGCTATTGAGAAGCTTCTTTGTAGAATATTTGAATTTCATGATAGCCAACAATTTGAGGAGGGGGAGAAGGGCGAGTTTGAGGGGGGGGGGGGGGTCTCTTCTTCTGATAGGCTTGGTTTATCTTATTGATGGATGAGAAAAGGGAAGAATTGACGACGGATCTGATAGTATGAGAGATGGTAGAGGGGGCTTTATAAGAGGAAGGCTTGGGGGAAGTAGTAAGGGAGGGGTTGGAGGAGGAAGAAGAGGGGGAGCTGAAGAATTGGCTATAGACGAGGAAGGATGGGATTACTGGAGGCTGGGGTGCAAGAGGAGGGAGGGGATTGTTATTGGAGGTGTGGAGGTAGAGTCTTGTTGAGTAGAAGTGGATTTAGAAGGAGGGAGAGAGGAAGATGGGGGTGAGAAGAAGATTTGGAAGGGTAGGTGTTGGAATGGCTAGAACCACCTCCTCAATTAATCAGTTTCTATTCTTTCCCCTTTGTCTCTTGCACTAGCTTTGCTTGCTGGGCATTTGTTTATTTTATGCCCATAAGTCTTACAATTATTACACTGGGGGGGGGGGGGGTTCATAGTCAATATAGCAATAGTGGTAAGGGGCATCATCAAATTCAATTCTCACCATCTTTTTCAATTCTTTTGCACAATCCATTTCCACCAAGACTCTAGCATAGAGTTGTTTTTCCCTCGTCTCTGTATACAAATCAGTCATAATGGGATCACCTATCTTGAAAGCAATTTTCTCCAACATAACCAGGGTCTAGAATTCAGCAGAAAGTTTCTGGATTTGGATAAAAATTGGGAGGGTGGAGAAGAGGGCCTTGTCAAAGGTAAACCTCTTAGGGATCCTCTTGAGTAGGAGTGTATAGCCTGGGCCAGAATAAGGGTCATTCATTAGCTAGCACTGATTCTCTATCATCTTCATTATCGAATCTGAACATAAGCCACCCACCTTGAGCATTGAAATAGTGATGATACCATTTTCCTTTCAACTTCTCTATGGCCTAAAATCCAGGAAATCGACCCGCCACATAACCTACTAAAGCATAGCCCTAGGATTCCTTAAGGCTTAGACACTTTTCTCTCTTAGCCTTCCCTGTGTCACCTTCTCCGGATTTGTGACATGCCATTCTATAGCCACGGGGTTTAGAAGGTCGTTTGTTTCGGTTTAGGTTAGAGGCCCAAGCACCTTGTAACTATTGAGCGGGGGGGGGGGGGGGGGGGGGGGGGTGGGTGGGAGGGGGGCGGTTGTTGGGGAGGTTGTGTTTGAGTTTGGGATTTTTTGTAAGCTTCCGTAGGTGTAGGATCATATTCACCTTCCTTTTGCACAGAGGTCTGCTCAAGTATATTATCTACCACAAGCTGAACAAGAACCTCTTGTTGATCAAATGGAGCATTGGCAGAAATTTCCAGCTGTGTTTGTTGTAGGCCTAGGCTCAAAAACGTTCCAGATCTGTGTTTGTGTAGAATTTATAGATTGTGGTGTTCTTTATTTGAACATATATGTTCATTGTGAGATATTAGTTTTATTTTTGAGTCAGACAATGTAAAAAAAGATCATGATCTTTATTTAGTTTGTATGTTTTCTTGTTTCGAATATGTTGAAAACTTTATAAATGCATATTTTATCAAAAGCATCATATGAAACATGACGTAGAGGTTAAATATCAAAAAAAAAAAAAAAGCAATCGTTTAGACACTTGGTGGTCCTCCGTTACCACGTGTCTCCCAAGCGAATGGTAACTTTTGAATTTACAGAGTTTGTTCAATAAAGCACATCTTCGTCGAGAGTACCATTGATAAGACATGTTTCCAATAGGCATTATAGATTATTTTAGGTGCATTTCATTGTTATATAATAATGTTTTAGTGTTAATTAGATTAGCGCTCGTTTTGTGGAAAAGTTCAGAATCTATCCTATTTCGATGGTTTTATGTAGATTCGTAGATCCGAGGCAAAGAACACGAGGAACAGAGCTAAGAGAGACTTGGGAGAGCTTAAGGAAGAAGTCCCGAAGAGCATGGAACAAGCTAAGGAGCATGAAATCGAGATCTAAGAGCGAAAACAAGGGTGAGTCGCGAAAGCTGTCCGCCCGGCGAGCTGAACTTGTAACGCACTTTTCGGAGGCCTCGGATGTCCGATCGACGCATATGAGCATGCGTTGGAAAGCTCTTTCGAAGATCTACGTGATGGTATTCTACTGGATTTTCGCTGACAGCGAATGGATTTCCGCTGCAGCGAATCAAGTCAGAGACATCATGTCTGAGCAAGTCCCTGAGCAGAACTCGCTGCTAGCGAATGGGAACTTGCTTCCAGCGAGTGGAGTCATCAAGAGCATGTCCAGGATCCAGTGCATCTCGCTGCCAACGAGTCGAGTTAGCCTGCAGCGAGCCACTCGCTGCCGCGGAAAGGCTTCACTGCCAGCGGGGTGCACAAGGATGAAGGCTCGTCGACTCGCTCCAGCGAAAGGGACCTCTCGCGCTTACGGATGGAATAACTCACGGTAGCGGAAGGGTGGACTCGCGGAAGCAGAAACAAGGGAACCGAGGAGGCTTGCCGAATTTCTAAGGCATGGGCATTCGCTGCTAGCGAGTATGGTAGCGATGTGGTAGCGAAAATCCAACAGTAGCTCAATTAAGGTCATTCGCTGCTAGCGAAAATTTTCGTTGCCAGCGGAATCTGACGCTGAACTATACATGGAAAGTCTATCTTCTATCTAGTTTGTTTAGGAAGTTTCTATCTTATTTGTTTATCTTTTACCTTATTTATGCAAGACTTTAGGCTTATATGTTTAGGGTTAGTTTTCTTATGAATGGAAACATTCAAGAAGAGCAATCGCCATTAAAGAGAAGAAAGCTTAGGTAAGCCATGTTTGACTAATTTTGTAGTTTCCGCCTACACTTTCAAGACTTGGTTGGTGGTTTGTGAGTTTCTAATTCAAGTTATTTTTCCTCTTTAATTCTTTCAACTTCTTTGAGTGATATTGATTATGTTATTGATGTTATCTCGATTAGTTACCTTGATAATATTGATTTCATGCTAGGATTTAATACTTTCGTATTTGTTTTATTTCCGTAGTAGCACGCATAGGATTGTGGATTCCGTGTTTGAAGCATGATTATGTAGGGAGTTGACATATATCTTAAATATTGATTTACCGTGTTTAATTGGTGTTATTTATATGCTCAAGTTCTTGGGACTATTTGCTATCTCTTTGTTAAATCTTGACCGTGTTAAGGTTGCATTGAGGTGTAAGGGATTAATTTGATTCGTAGGACTTTTAATCTATATAAACCAAGACGGGAGGAATTCGTAGGAAAAGATAATAACTTGTAAAGGATTCGATGACCAATAAAACCAACCAAAGTCGAGAACTTGTAGGTGGAAACGCTTTTCTTCTATCCTTTATTTGCTTTTGTCAATATTATTTTCTTTTATTTCCATTCATAAAAATCTTTTCTTTTTATATTGATAAATACACAATATTTAAAAATACTTGATTCTCTTGGGTTCGACCCCTTACTTGCATGCTATACTAGTTTGTTTGTTTGGGATTTATTTTTGGCGAGGTAAATCAACGACTTTCCCTCCGTCAACCATCTCTCCTACCAAAAAAAAAACTATCCACTTTAGGGAAAGTTAATTACTCGACATCTGTTTGGAAAAACATATCGTTCACTATTTACGCACGTTTTTTATGATGATAAAAACTATATAAAATATTCATTTTTGTTAAATTTTTTCAACAATTTCATACTTTTTAAGAGTAACTACAAAGTTGTTAAAAAATTAATAAAAATAAATATTTTATATAGTTTTTTCCTTCTAAAAAAATGTGCATGAATAGTAAACGACATGTGTTGCCAAACAGATGAAGTATTGTTTTTTTGGTCTTAATATCTTTTTGGTAACACATAGCTAATGGGAATATAGGATAGTTAAAGTTGATAGGATAGTTAAAGCTGATGGATTAAGTGTGTTAAATATATTTTAAGTTAGAGTGTTTATAAGCTAGTAAAGATGTTTGGCAACCTAGCTGATACAAACAAGCCGATGAGATATAAGAGAAAATGAATAGAATTATGAATATAAAAAAGAGTTCTTAAAAGCTTAGAGAGTAGCAATTGAAAATCCAATATCAAAATTAAGCTAATTAAACTAGCATCTTATATTTAACTTATTTAAAACTATAGAATATCAAAATGCATGAAAAGCTATACGTCTAGTTCGATTGGATTCAATCACTCTACATCTAGATCGGTTGTTGTATTACCCATTTAGGGGGTTGACCCGACCCATCTACACACACAAACACACACACAATCTATATGTTGTTTTTCACGTATCTCATATCTTGTCTATAATATAACCCACCTCATTACTTTACTGTTAAGCTATACACACTAAATATAATTGAGGTAAAAATAGAAAAATGTGCATAGAAATGCTCTCATTGGTTTATTGTCTAGATATGCGGAACTCGTTTAAATTTGTATTCCGTCTAAAGAGAGTGTATTTGGACGAATGAAAAAAAAATTAGGTACACCTAAAATACATAGAATATGAGATGGGTTTTATGGGAGTGTAAACTCTATATCTTATATACTTGAAATGTGGACTGTTTTATTATCTAATGAATTCCCACCACTAGGGCTGATATCCAAGTCGAGTAGCTCGAGCTCGGCTCGGGCTCGTCTCGGGAAAAGCTCATCTCGAGCTCGTTCGAATTAGAAAATGAGTCGAGTTCGAGCTCCTAGTCGAGCTCGTCACGAGCTTGAGCCGAGCTCGAGTAGGCTTAATTGCTCATTTGTAGATAAAATTACATTTTTACCCCTAGGTTAAATTTGCTTCTAACCGTGTGTGGCTATGTCCTGTGTCTGTCCCTTCCCCATTGCAGCCTCCACTTTTCAAGTTTTCAATCTTAGATCTGAGGCCGCTCCGCCGCTCACTCGTTCTTAGGCCGATCCCTCATCACTCATTCTCAGGCCGCTCCCTCCTCTATCATTCTCAGTCCGGCAGTCGGCGGCCCTCGCATTCTCGGCCTTCTCCTCTGGCCACCGCCGTGAAGATCTCCCATCCATCGTTGTTGTCTGGTCTAAGCTGAGGGCCTGAGTCGTCTCCTCCCTTCTCTTGTCTCATCTAGTCTCGAGCTCTAATCTCGTCGAGTAAACCAACAGGCCACCGCTAATCTCTCATATCCCCATTGCAGGTACTAGAGTGTTGGACTTATCATTGACAGATCTGGTCCTAAACCCCTTCGCCGATCTCAAACAAGTATTATCCGTTTCTGGTTCCGATCCCCATTGCAAGTATTATCCTTTTCTGATTGTTACCCTAATTTCTCATCTCCCCGCTGCATTTACAGATCTGCCGGCTCTCATCTCTCTACTATCTGGTATGGACCCGTCAGGTTTGCGCCCAATCTCACCTTCTTCTTGTAATCTTGTGGATAGATGAAGTGGATTACTGGATTGCAATGATTGATTTATGAAGTATTTGTGAAGTAGATTACCTTAGATTACATCTTCTCTTGATTGAAAACTCACTGATTTAGTGGATTCATATTACAGTGATTACAAATGCTCAAAAATAGTAAATCAGTAAGAGAGAGATGTTTGGTTTTAGGTAGACATGGCCACGGGTCACTGGTCGGGCGGGTCGACCCGTGACCCGCCGGGTTAGGGTCCAAGGGTCGAAGGGTTGGATCGGGTTGAGGGTTAGGGTTAGCGTAAGGGAAAAGATAGCCCGTGACCTGGCGGGTTGACCCGGGTCAACCCGCCATTTCAAAATATATTTTTTTATAAATTTATTTTTAATAAAATAAATTTATAATTATTATGTAAATTATATAAATTATTGTTAGAATAATTCATAATATTACATAAACTAATATGCAATGGCAATGTGTGACAAATGAACCCTCATTCCTCTCATTTTATAGACTTGGAAATCTTTCTTCCATCCCCTCATTTCTAATGTGGGACAAAGACTGCATCCCACATCGAAATTTGGAGTTTGAATGAGAAGCCATGAGGTTATATATATGTATCCCACTATCCTATTTCTCCCACTTCACTTGTTTCCTACATTTCCTACATTGGAAATGAAGTTGGAAATGAAGTTTGAGAAAAAATATATTCTCATATTTTTTCCTCTTAGATCCCACATTGAAATTAGGGCAAATTGCAAGAAACCACTCTTTAAATACGTCGTTTTGAACAAAACCACCCCTTAAAACTCAAAATTTCAGAAAACCACCCTTTAAATGGTCAATGTTTGCAAACAACCACCCTTTAACCCTTTCCGTTAAATTATCTTTTAAAATTTTGATTACCCCTTTTTCCTTCTTTTTTTCTTTCGTATGGATCTTAGAGTATGAAATGAAAGTACCATAATTGGAGTTTCAGTGACCGGAGAAACCAATAACTAGCTAATTAGAATTTCAATGGCAAGAAGAAATTTAGAAACCATCCATTTAATTAGAATTTCAAAGCCAAGGGCAGTAATTACAAGCGCCTTCGGTCACCACCGCTAGCTAGCTGTCATCGTGAAAGCAAAGAAGCAATAGTAATGTGAGGTTGTGTTTGGTTGCTCAAAGAAGACGAACCAGCCTAAAATTCAATCCCAAATCCCAATAGTAAACAAGCACAAATCAACAAATTGATAGAGGGAAAACATGATTCTTAGGGTAAGTTTATTTACTTGCAAGTTTTCATGATCAGTACAATCAAACAAGGTTTGATTTTGAGATCTATGATTTCGACAAATAAGAACCCTAATCCAGTCCCAAAACCTCAAATTGAGAATCAAATCATCAAATTGAAAGCAAAAATCAACCTAAATCGCATCAACAAATCGTAAAGGTACCAATTCGAACCATTAACAACCAACAGTTCATACGAAAACAAGAATGTTAATCGCAACGATCATTCGACATATATGCACAATAATAGGGACGATGAATCAGGGAAAAACCAAGCTTCTAATCCATCAACAAGGAGCATATACATGTGGAATGCAAATTGAAAAACTAAAACTATTATAAGGCTTCATTCATTGACGGCGATTCAATCGTGAACAACCACAAACATGGATCATCTACGAGGATGGTTTCAAACTCAAGAATAACCACGATCGATCACCAATAATATATATTGTGAGCGGTATATCTTGCTCATTGTATTCGGATGGAACTGATAGCGGAACCGTGCTCCCTCTCTCAGAATTTCTGCGATCGAACGATCAGAACAGAGGCGGGGCTTTTATCCCCGGGGACCACTCCGACGATCAAGTTAGTATTGTGTTTTTATCCTTAATTGAAAACCAGATCTTGTTTAGAACGTACCTCTCCTCTGAGCAAGGCCATCCCTTTTTTTTTTAAAGGTTAATATATTGCGTGAAAAGGGAAATATTTACAATGTACAGAAATTGAGAGACCAAGTGGTATGGCACCGCTTGTCTAATGCTACCAAAATCAAGGAACAAAACCAAGTTGTTCCCATCCGTTTGGTGTGGTGAGCACGAGGCTCGGGGTAACTCCAGTCTCTTCAAGCCACAGCTATCGGAAGTCGGACCTACCCCCTAAGGTTGAGCGAGTATAAATCCCCCTTCGGCTCGGCCATCAAGGGATTTACACAAACTCAACCTTAGCACACCTAACCCCTATTATAATAAACGTTTAGTGGTACGTTACATATCAAATGAAAACAGTAGGCCACTACGCCTATCAAACCAAACAAAATGGGGCATGAAACCCATGAATATATGTGACATCAGATCAAAATGATGTCCTCAAACCTTGTTTGTCTACCATCCATTTCGATCATGTGTGGTCTAGGCATCCTCCTCATTCAAGTGTATGTATCCTTCATGTAATGCTGCAGCCGATGTAAAGTGTAGGGAGAAATCATGTTGAAGCAGTTTGTATACTTGTAGCTTGATCATATGCACAATCTCCTCGATGCTCTTGCTCGTGTTGTCGAAGACCTTTTCGTTCCTTGCTTTCCAAATATAGTAGATTGTTGCTGCAAAGGCTGCTCTCCTCGACTTCGACTGCCAACCATTTCCTCTGGCTTCTTTCTTAAGCCACTTCAGTCCACTCTTTAGCGTAGTCATACCTCTCCAAACACCGAGCCAAGTCTTGATCTGAGACCAAACAGAAGTGGTAAAGTTACAAGCAAAGAAGAGGTGTTCGTGAGTTTCATTAGCTTGATTACAGAAGAGGCAATTTAAGTTGACTTCCCCTGATTTAATCCGATCTTTCGTGGCCAATCTCCTTCTTGCCGCCAACCATAAAATAAATGAGTGCTTGGGGATTATTTTCCTATCCCATACCCCCGAACACCATGGAGGAGAAGGGACTTTCCTTCTAAAGAAATCATATGCTTTCCCAATCCTATATTTCTCTCCAAGGCACCAGCTTTGTATTGTGGTCATGGCTTCTTCAATAGAACCTGTAGAGGTCATTAACTCATCCTTTATAGATAAGATTTTTTTAATAAGAGGAGAGTCATTTCTAGTATGTACTTGCCAAAACCAAACACTTCCCTGTTGTATGTACTGGTGGTGAATCCATCGGATCCATAGGCTATCCTTCTTTCGAATAATGTCCCAGAGAAGTCTTGAGAGGAAGGCCTTATTCCATGTTTTCAAATCTTTCAAACCTAATCCTCCTTCAGTTTTTGGTAAGCACACATCTTTCCACTTTATCCTATGCGACTTCCATAAGAACTTTGCACAAAGGTTGTTGATTTTGTCACAAAGGGTGGAAGGTGATGGGAGGATAGAAATCCAGAATGCTCGGATCCCTTGGAGAACCGACCTTATGAGCTCCACTTTACCTGCATAAGAAAGAGTCTTTGTGTTCCAACAGCTTATGTTTGTCAACATTTTATCCAGAAAAGAGGAAAATTGAGAAATGGTTAATTTATCCTGAAGAGATTGGTATGCCCAGGTATCTAAAGGGGAAGGTACCCCTGGAGAAACCAGATCTGTTGGCCAGGAATTCCTCATCTTCTCTTTTTACTCCAGCCAGAAAATATGCAGATTTTGTAGGGCTTATTTCCAAACTTGAGACAGCTGTAAAGTGATCTAAAGCATCTAGAAGGATAGTCATTGAACTTATATCACCTCTAGACAGTAAAACAAGGCCATCCCTTTTTATATTTGCTTAGATTCTGCCTTGAGTCGATCATCATACAAGATCACGGCGAGTAATGTTATCAGGTTTGTTTATGATACGCTCGGAGTAGGAAGATAAGATTTTACCTGTATACCGAAAGATATTGATACGGGGTTAGCCGTAGGATGGCCCGATCTTCGACAATCAAGACTCAAAGACAAGAATGGAAGCAAAGACTCAAGAACAAGAACAAAACGGAGCAAGACTCGAAACAAAGAAACAATAAAGACTCGACCGATAAGGACTGATTCGAACTAAAATAGAACGAGGCAAAGACCCCAGGCCTCCTAAGAGGGTAGGAACCAAATACCAATGACTATAAAGCTCGCCTATACAACCTTACACAACCAAGCGGACGACTTGGAGGCACAAGGAGGGGACTTGTGATTACCAGGATCACCAGGCTCTCGCGAGGTTGACGAACTCAAAGCAAACCAAGTTAGATCAAGAACCAATTTGCAATCGATGAGCCATGCTTCGAATCGATTGACTTTCTCTCAATTGTGTTTCACACAAACTGAAATTTTCATAAAAGAGACGTCTGTATTGTTCTACAATGGGGATCGGCCTTATATAACCTAAAACGCTGATTTTCTAATAAAAATGATAAATAAAAGACTTAATAAAAATAAACCCTAAAGTTACCTAAAATAACTTAAGTAAAAGAGTTACTAAAAATAACAATAAAAATGTTCTAACACTTGAGTAAATTCGGCTAAACATATGACAACTTCAAAGAATGTGATTTTCGGCCAAGCTCTAGGTTGAATCTGGAAAAACCTTAAACAGATATGGCACGATCCAATCCGATTAATATTGAATCCGTACGACTCATTTTACTGAGACGTCGAAAAGCTGTCAAACTGCTGAACGAATCTTAAAAACGTCAAACTTCCACCATTGGACCTTCTCCCATGGTGGAGCCTTCTTCTTCCTCTTTAGAATGACAACATTCTCACGAGCTTGAATCATAGGTCCATCCCCAAGTATAGGCGTGTTCGGAGGTGTCTTGGATGGTCCCGCATCATTCCCCCTTTCTTGAAAAGGATTCGACCTCGAATCCAAGGTTGCATAAGATTCCGCAAATGCATCCACACGAGCTCCTGGATCGAATACCTCATGCCCATGGAAACTCCTCTCAAGGCCATCAGAGGGCACTACAACACCAAGAAAAGAACCCTTATTAGTGCACAAGTCATATTTCACATCATCTTTATTATGTTCTAACTTTATAAGCACTTTAGCTTGTTCATTGATATCTAAGTTTTCATCCAATGCTAGCAAGTTTTCTTCCTTTTTCAAGGCTGAATTTGCAATCACTTCAAGGCTAGCAATATGAGAACAAATTTCATCATCAATGATCATATTAGAAACTTTGCCTTTTGCTAAGCACAAATCTTCTCTTTGATTATCCTCACAAGGACTAGGTTGAACACTTAAAACTTTACTATCAATCAAAGAATCATCATGCTTATATTCAATGCAATCATCTTTAGGGGCAAGTAAACTAACATCTTGATCAGTATTAACATGCTCATCACTTTCTAGCATTGAAGGCGACTCTACAAAGCGCTTGCCCTAAAACTGGGAATCCAAAAGGCTCTACAACTCCGCATCAATAAACTACACATTGAAGGCGACTCTATGATAATCATAAACCACCTAAAGAATACATCTACCTGTCCTTGGGAAATCGAACTGACTTTATCAGATATTAAAATTCTACTATCGAATTTGGAAGAAGTTTCCTTCTTTCATGTTCCCCGATTAGGCAATAGAGTGGCTGATAAGGTTGCACACCTTTGCCACTCTGCCTGGGGTGTCGATATTAACAACGATTCTGGTCTTTTAGACCTCATCCGTAAGGATGCCATCGGGTAGAGCTCGCTCGCCCGAATTTTTTCCTAATCAAAAAAAAAAAAAAAAAAAATGCTCATCACTTTCACCACTAGAATTTTCAGATTTATTTTCGCCTAGGTGGTTAATCATGAAAGTCTTCTTATTTGGGCAATCCTTCATAAAATGTCCTCTACCTTGGCATATAAAGCACGGAATGTACATAGGTTTAAGAGTAGAAGAGTTAGGATTACTCCCTTTTGGGACAGTAGATGCCCCAGACGAATCTCGTCCATTCCAAGGCGCTTTGCCTTTGTCGATAGGCTCCTGAGGCATTCGGCCTTCACTCCTCCCTTGGGGTTGGCTTGCTCTCTCCCTTGAGCCGGCATCAAACCTCCTTTGGGGCTGCTGCACATGGCCTTGGTGCCGCCTTTGGGGTTGCCCACTCGACATTCTACCACCTTGGCTCCTATATCTAACATTCCTTTCCACTGTCATAGCTAAATGTAAAAGTTCAGTAGGCGTAGAATAAGGAAAGTAATCAATTTCACGAGCTAAGGCGGGGTGCAATATTCTAAGAAACCTAGCATTTGTATCTTTATCATGTTCAACTACATTAGCTCTAGCCATGGTTTCTTGCATTGCATTAAAGGTTTCCTCGACAGTTTTGCTACCTTGCTTAAGATTTTCTAATCGTTGTGTAAGCTCTCTAGCATAGTGTTGGGGAACAAACCTACTTCTCATAAGTGCTTTTAATTGAGTCCAAGAAGCGATAGGCGCATCAAGGGCTCTTCTTCTTTCTTTATTCAGACTATCCCACCAAATTAAAGTAGAACTTTGAAATTCTAAGGAAGCTAGTTGCACCTTTTTATGTTCAGAGAAGTTATGACAATTCCATATTCGATCCATTTTAGTTTCCCAATCAATATATGCATCTGGATCGTTGTTACCATAAAATTGAGGGATCTTTACCTTTACCTTACCTATGCCATCTTGCGCAGGCTCTCTAGGTGCTCGATAGTGGTATCGACCTCCTCTAACATTTCGTCGAAGACGTTGCTCCCAATGATCATCCTCTTGGAAGTCATCGTCGTCCTCTGAGAAGTAGTACTCTTCTTGTTGCCATCGTCCTTTCCCTCGTCCCTGCATATTAGCAAACGCATTATTCCTACCATGTCTCTCCCTTCGTGGAGAGATGTTCTTATCAAATAAAGGTTTAGCTAAATGAGAATTAAGATTAGGATTAGGGTTAGGATTATGTACTTCCCTTTCATCGCGAGGCGGATCGTCACGCCTTCGATCACCTCGGCCACTCACGGTGTTAGAACCGCTTGGCCTAGTCTCTAATGCCCTCAATCCTTCATTTATCTTAGCTATGTTCTCCATGAAGGTATTGTACCAGTCGTTGCCCTGGTTATTAGACATTGCAAATAAAGACAACAAAGAACTATGTGAAGGCTAGTAAAATATAAACAATCTCGCAAGTGTTTCGCTCACACTCTTCTCTCTAATTGGTATGATAAGCTTGTTGGGGCAATCCGCTTTGGGCAAATCAACACTCAAGCAAGGACTTAACAATCAAAAGAGAGTAATCAAGAGAATGAACAAAGAAACAAGCAACCGACAAGTCACAACACAAAAGTATCGAGTCGAAAGGAAGAAGTATCGACTCGATATCGACCTGGAAAGCTCGAAATCGACCAAAAACGAACGCAACAGACACTGTACTGAGGCTGTACCGAGGCTGGAGGGGTCGGTATGGGCACTGCAGTACACGACACACAAAAATAGGAAAAGAAAATGAAGGAAAAGAAAGAAAAACTTGGATTTTTACCTCTTTTTGATTTAAACCCTTAGTATGGATGTTGTAGTTGCAAGGTAGGGCTTAAAAAAAATTATGGTTTGGGAGGTATGTGTATGAGATTTTCAACTAGGGCTATGAAATTTCACCAAAATTGGTCCTTGAAGTTTCTTGCACTAGACTCAACAATTCCTAAATTTTTTTTTTGAAAGCTTACTCAAAGCAAACCAAGTTAGATCAAGAACCAATTTGCAATCGATGAGCCATGCTTCAAATCGATTGACTTTCTCTCAATTGTGTTTCACACAAACTGAAATTTTCATAAAAGAGACGTCTGTATTGTTCTACAATGGGGATCGGCCTTATATAACCTAAAAGGCTGATTTTCTAATAAAAATAATAAATAAAAGACTTAATAAAAATAAACCCTAAAGTAACCTAAAATAACTTAAGTAAAAGAGTTACTAAAAATAACAATAAAAATGTTCCAACACTTGAGTAAATTCAGCTAAACATATGACAACTTCAAAGAATTTGATTTTCGGCCAAGCTCTAGGTCGAATCTGGAAAAACCTTCAACAGTAAAGTTGTAGATCTCTTCGTCCTCGTTCCGACAAGGTATGGCACGATCCAATCCGATTAATATTGAATCCGTACAACTCATTTTACTGAGACGTCGAAAAGCTGTCAAACTGCTGAACGAATCTTAAAAACGTCAAACTTCCACCTTTGGACCTTCTCCCATGGTGGAGCCTTCCTCTTCCTCTTTAGAATGACAACATTCTCACGAGCTTGAATCATAGGTCCATCCCCAAGTATAGGCGTGTTCGGAGGTGTCTTGGATGGTCCCGCATCAGATATGCTAACCGGTTATCCCTCGTTCAATGGCCCCTCGGGTTCGATTGTCATGATTTAATGACGAGTTAATCCGACGAGCGCCTGCGCTTCACCCAGATGCGCTACGCATCTAAGCGCCTGAGACAGCAATATCCGACCGTCGAGTCTAGTTCTATCGACTTGCGACCGAATCTCCCTTGAAGGGACTCGATCTTAGTTGCCTCTGTAGTCTGTGTCCTCGTGGCGTTTTGGTAGCAGTTGGGGTGCCTAATGGTCTCAATTGACTCTCCTCTTAATGGCCTATGAACGGCTTCTGTTGGTCCTAATTGACGTCCCCTTTAATGGCCTATGAGCTACTTCTGTTGGTCTTAAGTGACATTCATCTTAACGGCCTATGAGCGGCTTCTGTTGGTCTTAATTGACGAGGTGGATCGGCCCCTTTTGGCGACGGATCATGTTGGCCTTTGACGGCTCCTACTAAATTGGCCTATTAGCGGCTGACTTAGGTCTTAATTGACGACTCCTTGCCGGCCTATGAGCGGCTATTAACGGCCTTAAGTGGCAAAACATGAGGTCCTTTTGTGGACTGATATGAGCCTATGATGGCTGGGGAACACTCACACTATATATGGCGGACTAATAGATTCATTTAAGCTTTGAATGAAACAAACGGGGGGCCTCGTTAAAACCTCACCGTGGGAAAACCTCATGGGACAAAACCGCACGGTAAGGAAAAAGAGTACCCCTTATTTTAGAGTCTTACATGAAGTATGTAAATGAGTCTTAATTGCAAAAGAGTAAAATACCTAAATAAGAATATCAAACGTACTAAAGCTTCAGATTTGCCACATTCCATGTTCGCGGCACGGGGCTCTCACTGGCGTCTTCAAGTTTTTATGAACCATTGGGTAATTCAGCATCAACTCGGTAAGGACCCTCCCAATTCGGTCCTAATTTCCCAACCGCGGGGTCTCGTGCGCTGCCCAAGACCTTCCTTAGCACGTACTCTCCAGTTTTGAAGCCTCAGGGTCGTACCCGTTTGCCGTGGGACTGGATCAAGCCGCGCTGGTACTCGGCGAGGCGGACTGCAGCCGCTTCTCTCCTTTCTTGCAGCAAGTCGAGGTTTGCTTGAAGGGCCATCTCGTTATCTAGCAGTCAAGCTTCCAAAGAAGAGAAAGCTGTCACACAAAGGTGACAAGTAAAACAAGCACATACAAGAATCATGCCCACAAAGGTGACATAATAATTTAAACCATGCTAAGATTTATAGGTAAGGACATTTGGACCAGTTTAAAATAGGAAACATAACCTTTATGAACAAGACTTGAAGGAGAACACATGACTCATGAAGAGACTTATGCAGCAACCCAAATAAACTGAAATGAAAAAGGTAAAGGTGCAAGAAAGACTTCCTTTGATCTTTTTGGAGAGAGCTTTGATGCAACAAGTATCTCCAAGGATAACCATATCCATGGCTTCCTAGCAAACTTGATAATTGATGAAGCTGAAGGAATGGCATATAGTTAATTCCTTATTTTTAGCACCATCCTTTTTTATACAGTTTTCAAGGGTCTTGAAAGCTCATTGAAGTTCTCTTGCAAGAAGGAACAAGGAGTTAGTCCTCATTAAAAAAAAACAAGAACATTTTTTTGATCAACTAGAAGTAAAGGCGATAGGGGTTAGGATTTGCAAAATCTTCTCTTATGGCTCCTAGCTGAAACTGATGCTCAAATCGAAATGAGAAGAGGCTAGGTGGGCTCACCAGGAGAGCTTGATACGTTTGGGATACCCGATCCTTCGCATGTGGGCTTCAGATCAAGAACCACGCCGTATATTTGCTTCGATCTTGCAATGCTCTTTGATATCTCCTGATTTGGAACAATTTAAACAAGTGATTAAAATTCTGATTTAGCGACAGAAATTGTACTTGGAAAATTCAGCAACTGAAAACAGGGAAATAGCGACAGAAAGAGATAACAAAGAACAGTGAGGGAAACGATGGCTGATGCGCGGACGTCGCGGGGCACACAGGAGCTTAGGCCTCAGGGTGTGCGAGCGGGTGGGAGCACGCGGGATCTCTCGCTGGGAGCGAGCGGGTCAGCGACTGAGAGCGGGCGCGAGGGTGCCTGGAAGCTTGGGCGCTGGGGACGCGGAGCGAGGGCGAGGCGCCAGGGAAGGCCTCGCTCGCTGGGAGCGACCTTGCTCGCGGATGCCACCAAGCGCTAGAGGACTCGGCTGCGTTGCGGATGCCGACTAGACTGCTCGGTGATCCTCCTCTATCTCGACAAGAACAAGGTGAGGGTTTGGTTTGTTGGTGTGATTGCCGAAAATAACATAGAACACAACAACTTTTGGGATTGATAATCGAAGAACCCTTAATCCATAAAGGGTTTCTTCAATTCTATTTCAATCTGATTAAATTCAAGGTGCATAACATGAATTTATAGGAAAACTATGAGAGATCTAACCAATCCTTCCTTGCAAAGGAAAGGGGTTTGGATAGATTAATTCTATCTAAGATAAATGAAATAACTTAAAGATAAATAAATTCTAAGAAGATAGAAATATAATAACTTGGTGGCCAAGTATTATATCTAGAAGAGATATAATTAAATTCCACCTTATTTATCTAATTGCATAAAATAATAACTTAATTAACTAGATTAATTTCGGCCCATGCACAAGTGTGACTCGGCCCAATCTCTCGACAAGACCAATGGCCCACTCGGCCGAGTGTCCTCTTGGTGGTGCCGAGTTCAGGTGAATCATGGCGGGTGCAGACGAGTCTTCATGAGCTCTGTGTGTGGACGTAGGCTCACTTCTTGTGCTGGCGGTGTAACCTTGAGCCAAGTGATCCAGGGTGGCTTGAACCCTTGCTCTAAAGTTCCATGATGACGAACAAGAAAGGCCTTAGTTGCATTTTGAATCTTCTTGGCCCTTGCACGAGTGACAGGGCCATCAAATGGAACCTTCATGATGTCCTCAATGTCACCAGGAGTCATCGATAATTGCACGGCATCATTCTCCTCCACTTGACTTCGATTTGTCCTCAAATCATCGTCAGAGTCATCGTCAGGCACGAACAAGGATAGATCGGCGACGTTGAATGTAGAATGGACGCTGTACTTATCGGTAGGGAGATCCAGCTTGTATGCATTAGGACCCATCTTCTGAACCACTCTGAATGGTCCATCTCCCCTGGGGTCCAGCTTAGATTTCCGTTGTTGCGGAAACCATTCCTTCCTGAGATGCAGCCATACCAGATCACCAACGTTGAACTGCACATCCTTGCGATGCTTGTCCTTTGCGGCCTTGTATTGCGCAGTCTTCCTCTCTAGCTGCGCTTTGGTACGCTCATGCAAGTTTTTGATGAAGTCCACTTGCTTTGCTGCATCTACGCTCTCCTTCTCCTTATATGGCCGAGGCATCATGTCGACTGGAGTTAAGGGGTTTCGGCCATATACTACCTCGAAGGGGGTCATCTTTGTTGCAGAGTGCCTAGACCTGTTATATGCAAACTCTACAAATGGTAGACAGTCTTCCCATCTCCGCAGGTTAGTTCGTAGCATGACTCTAAGGAGAGCCCCAAGAGTTCTATTTGTGACCTCAGTTTGGCCATCAGTTTGTGGGTGACAAGAAGTAGAAAATAGCAATTTGGTACCCAATTTAGACCATAGAGTTTTCCAAAAAGAGCTTAAGAATTTAGGATCACGGTCAGAAACTATAGACAATGGCAATCCATGTAAGCGAACAACATCTTTAAAGAATAAATGAGCAACATGAATAGCATCATCAGTTTTATGACATGGAATAAAATGAGCCATTTTGGAAAATCTGTCTACAACAACAAATATGGAATCATGACCCTTAGAAGTTCTAGGCAATCCTACAATAAAATCCATAGAAACATCTTCCCAGGGTGCATTAGCAATTGGCAAAGGTTGGTATAGACCATTAGCATTGGATTTCGATTTGGCTTTAGCACATGTAACACAACTTTTGACAAATCTCAGCACATAATTAGACATTTTAGGCCAAAAGTAGTGTTCCTTTAGTCCAGCTAAGGTTTTTTCGAAACCCCCATGTCCCCTAGATTCATGAATTTCTTGGGTTAACAATCGGCGAATAGAAGAAGATGGGATACAAAGCTTGCCCATCTTAAACAAATACCCATTATCAACAAAAAATGAATCAACTTCACCTTTGGACACACATTGAGCATATATATTTTTAAAGAAACTATCAGAAGCATACAGTTCCTTTATCAAAGCAAAACCCAAAACATGTGCATCCATATGGTTTAAGAGGACATACCTGCGTGATAGCGCGTCAGCTACCACATTATCCTTTCCCTTCTTGTGGTGAACCACATAGGAAAAGGTCTCTATAAACTCCACTCATCGAGCAAGTCGCCTGCTGAGCACTGCTTGTCCTTTGAGATATTTGAGAGCTTCATGATCCGAATGAATCACAAACTCCTTAGGCCAGAGATAGTGTTGCCAAGTCTGTAAGCAGCGAACCAGTGCAAATAGCTCCTTGTCGTAGGTAGAATAGTTGAGCTCAGCGGTGCCCAACTTTTCGCTGAAGTAGGATGGGACGCTTGTTCTGCAGCAGGACCCCTCCAATGCCAGTGCCAGAAGCGTCACACTCGAGCTCAAAAGGTTGAGCAAAGTCAGGTAACTGCATCACTGGGGCGTGTGTCAGGCGGTCCTTGAGGGCGTCGAAAGCCTTTTGATGTGAGTCAGTCCAGCGAAATGTCACATCTTTATTGGTCAGCTCATGTAGGGGGGCGGCAATCAGGCTGAAATCTTTGACAAAACGTCGATAGAAGCCAGCAAGGCCCAAGAATGAGCAGACATGGGTGGGTGTAGTCGGCCTAGCCCACTCCTGAATAGCACGAATCTTCTCCTCATCCACCTTTAATCCAGATGCAGTCACTACAAAACCAAGAAAAATGGAAGACTCGGATGCAAAAGCACACTTCTTTAAATTGACATATAATTTCTCTTTTCTTAGACAATCAAAAACCAATTTTAAGTGACTTAAGTGATCATGCATATTCTTACTGTAGATCAAGATATCGTCAAAATAGACAACGACAAATTTTCCTAAGTGTCTTCTAAGCACATGGTTCATAAGCCTCATAAATGTAGAAGGTGCATTAGTTAATCCAAAAGGCATTACTAACCATTCATATAAACCATACTTAGTTTTAAAAGCCGTTTTCCATTCATCACCCTGTTTCATCCTAATTTGATGATATCCACTTCTAAGGTCAATTTTAGAGAAAATAGCAGCACCATGAAGTTCATCAAGCATATCATCTAAACGAGGAATAGGGTGGCGATACTTAACCGTTATTTGGTTGATTGCGCGACAATCAACACACATGCGCCAGGAGCCATCCTTCTTTGGAACCAATATGACTGGCACAGCACAGGGAGACAGGCTCTCACGAACAAAGCCTTTATCCATCAACTCCGTGAGTTGGCGTTGCAGCTCCTTTGTCTCCTCAGGACTAGCTCTATAAGCGGCGCAATTAGGCAAGGCTGCTCCAGGCACAAAGTCAATCTGGTGGTCAATACCTCTAATAGGAGGCAAGCCTTAGGGAAGTTCAGCTGGAAGCACATCCAAGTAATCCTGTAGAAGAGCAGCAATAGGTGCAGGAATATGACTTAATTCAACATTAAGTAATACCTGTTTCATGACCAGAAGAATGTGAGGTCGATGAGCATTCCAGGTGATGGTCCCTTGCTAAGGGTGAGAGACCAACGATCGACGTTCCATAGAGCCCTTTAGTGAAGCATAAGGGGGCTGAGTTGGTGTCGAATGGGAAGGAGAAGGCGCCAAGGGGGCTGCAGGTGCGGCTGCGGGCGCTGCTGCTGGGGCCGCGGGCGCGGCATGCTGGGCCGCGGGTGCGGCTTGTGCAGCCGAACTCTCTTCGAGTTTCTCCAACCTTTCAGCTTCTCTGTCGGCGTTCCTTTGTTGCTGCTTGCGAACCTGATCCTTCAGAATAGTTTGTGGCGAAAGGGGTAGGAGAGTAACTCTCCTCCCGTCATAGGTGAAGGCATATGTATTTGCACGACCATCATGAAGGACATTACGATCATATAACCAAGGACGCCCTAACAATATATGACTACAATCCATGCGTGCAACATCACATAATATTTTATCATGATATGATCCAATAGAAAGAGAAACTAAGCATTGTTTGGTGACCATTATATCAGATCCATCATCAGTGATACCATTCAATCCATAGTGAGTAGCACGAGGAGTAGTAGGTAAATGGAGGAAATCTACTACCTTTTCATTGATGAGATTGCAGCAACTCCCACCATCGATGATGAGGTTTAAGGTAGCCTCGCGAACCACACATCTAGTGTGGAAGATGTTTTCACTTTGATCAGCCATGGGAGACTCCTGAATGTGTAGGACCCGCCGGTTAACAAGACAGAGGACGTTGTCATATTCTGATGTGTCGATCTCCTCAATAATTTCAGACGGCTGGTCCTCCTCCACTTCACTCAAAATTACATGGTCCTCAACAGTCTCTTCCTCATAGTAATGGTCTCCAAATCATTGAGAAGAACCTTCTTTTTCTGAGGGCAATTGCGAGAGACATGCCCAGAACCACCACAAGTGAAGCAGCGAATGTCTTTGTTGCGATCTGTAGAAGGGGCAGCAACTCGTCTAGTTTCAACCTGATAACCCTGTTGAGGTGAGTTGGAAACTCCCTTGTGCTGCATAGAAGGGTTAGAAGTAGAAGGTTTAGATTGACTAGAAGGGTTAAAGGGAACAAACCTGCGACCTTGAGAGGTCTGGTCAAATCGGCTCCTCTGCTGCCGTAGCTGCTGCTGCTGTTGTTCATACAGAAGCTGTGCTTTATGAGTCAAAGTGTTAATATCTTTAATGGAATGGATAGATAAAGGATTTTTAATAGAGACATTAAGACCAGCAAGAAATTGAGTACACAAAGCACGTTCAGTAAGAAAAACATTAGCCTGATGGAAGAGTCGTTCCAGCTCATCCCTGTAGTCATTAGGAGAGCGAGTTCCTTGACGGCAGGATGCCAATTGCATCCTCATTGACTCTGTGTATTCCTCAGGCACATGTCTCTTCTTCAGGAGATAGCGAAGCTGTGGCCATGTTTCAATAGGTTGCTTGTCCTGACGACGGCGCATCTCACGAGTGCGGAACTACCAGGTGCGAGCTTTACCTACTAAATGTAATATAACAACTTCCAACTTCTCCGTTTCCTCATAGCGTAAATGTTCAAGCATATAGTCAGTATGAGTTTCCCAAACAAGATAAGCTTCAGGATCAGTGTTACCATCAAAAGTTTATAATTTAAGCTTAACATCTCGTCTCTGGACAGCTTGAGCATTATCAAATCTAGGACGACCAAAATTAGGAGGGGGTAAATCATCAAAGTTAGGATTTACCTCGTGGTAAGCATCCTCCAAATGTGGATGCTCATACAGATCATTATTGCTGCGGCTGTCATCCCAGTTAGCACGGCCATGCGGCGGTTGCTGTTGACGCTGATAGAACCTCCCTTGCTGCTGATGCTGTGGTGGTGTATACTCACGACGATCTTGGTTGCCATTGAATCCATCTAGATGGTCGTCGTCGTTTTCTCCAGGGAAAGGATTAGGAGTAGCAGACTTAAGCGGTATATATAATTGACCAGAAGGAGGGGGTTTAACAGCATAAGAAGTATTACCTGGAGGGGGTACGTTACCTGACTGTGGTGTGGGGTTGACCGGCGGTGTAGGAGCCGTAGGTGGTGGAGGCGGTCTACCTCCAGAGGGAGGTGTAGATCCAGAAGCCTCCGCCTGTTTTGCCTCATCCAATTGTCGGGTAACTGCCTGTCTGATGAGGTTAGACCAGTATACGCGGTCCTCCTGGCATTCAATAGCCCGACGATTTTCAGCCTCTGCCATTTCCTTACGGAAAACCAAAGTAGATTCTTGGACAGCAGAGTCAATAATGAACCGCATATTATCGGCAGAAATGCCAGCAGGTGGGGTAGGGGAAGGGTTGGGGTCGCTATCGTTCGTCATGTTCCTACAATATCAGAAGAGCAACAAGTAAACGAAGCAAAGACCAGAAACCAAGTAATGCAAGCTCTAGTGATTCCTAAGAGTGATTCAAGTTTTAGAAATCAAAGAGCGAGAAAACAAGGCACAATATTCAAGCAATTCCCCTGGACACAAAATTTAGCAATATTGAAGACAGCAAGTAATAATCCAAATTGCAATTTAAATCAGCCACAAAGTCGGATATCAAGGATAGCAAGTATAAACAAGCGGCTGAATGTGTATAGAAAAAGAACTACAATGTGATGCTTTGAATAATATGAGTGTTTAATAATCGACAATAGCAATCACAAGGGCAATCAAGTGCACACACTCCGTCAACTATTATCTGACGGTTGCAACACGGTTCAGAGAAAAAGGGGTGTGACCAAGGCTCCAGTGTCGGCACAACACAAAATCACACAAGTAGGGTTCTTTTGTAATGCTTTAAACCGTTTAGATCATCTAACATGTAGCAATCAAAGAACTAACAAGGAAGAGTTACTAACTCAACAATGTAATGGAGGAATGTTCTCTTTTTTTTTATATGAAGAACAGGCTGCTGTAATATGGAGGTAGCAACCGAAAATTGAAGAGCAAGAAAAAAAATTAAAAAATAAGAAGCTACGATGATCTAAAAGTAAGCAAAAATAAAGAAAATAGGGAAAATAGGCTAGAAACTGGAAAAATTAGGGTTCTTTAGTGGTGCAAGTTTATATAATGCTTTTAATCCAAGAATCACAGTTATAGGCATGATATGTAGCAACTAGGAATAAAAGATCAAAACTTGCAGTCAAGAACTCAATATCTTCCAAATTATAGATCCAAACAAAGAATAACAAAAATAAAGTGCCAAATTTGATGGGTGAATAATAAAGATTCAATTTTTTTTTTTGTTTTTTTATGCAACGGCTATGGTGAAAATAAGGCACGAAAAATAAATCACTCAAATAGAAATCAAGAGAGTAAAGAACTTGCATTAACCTGAAATCCGATACCACTTGATACGTTTGGGATACCTGATCCTTCGCCTGTGGGCTTCAGATCAAGAACGACGCCGTATATTTGCTTCGATCTTGCAATGCTCTTTGATATCTCCTGATTTGGAACAATTTAAACAAGTGATTAAAATTCTGATTTAGCGACAGAAATTGTACTTAGAAAATTCAGCAACTGAAAACAGGGAAATAGCGATAGAAAGAGATAACGAAGAACAGCGAGGGAAACGATGGCTGATGCGCGGACGTCGCGGGGCACACAGGCGCTTAGGCCTCAGGGTGTGCGAGCGGGTGGGAGCGCGCGGGATCTCTCGCTGGGAGCGAGCGGGTCAGCGACTGAGAGCGGGCGCGAGGGTGCCTGGAAGCTTGGGCGCTGGGGACGCAGAGCGAGGGCGAGGCGCCAGGGAAGGCCTCGCTCGCTGGGAGCGACCTTGCTCGCGGATGCCACCAAGCGCTGGAGGACTCGGCTGCGTTGCGGATGTCGACTAGAATGCTCGGTGATCCTCCTCGATCTCGACAAGAACAAGGTGAGGGTTTGGTTTGTTGGTGTGATTGCCGAAAATAACATAGAACACAATAGCCTTTGGGATTGATAATCGAAGAACCCTTAATCCATAAAGGGTTTCTTCAATTCTATTTCAATCTCATTAAATTCAAGGTGCATAACATGAATTTATAGGAAAACTATGAGAGATCTAACCAATCCTTCCTTGCAAAGGAAAGGGGTTTGGATAGATTAATTCTATCTAAGATAAATGAAATAACTAAAAGATAAATAAATCCTAAGAAGATAGAAATATAATAACTTGGTGGCCAAGTATTATATCTAGAAGAGATATAATTAAATTCCACCTTATTTATCTAATTGCATAAAATAACAACTTAATTAACTAGATTAATTTCGGCCCATGCACAAGTGTGACTCGGCCCAATCTCTCGACAAGACCAATGGCCCACTCGGCCGAGTGTCCTCTTGGTGGTGCCGAGTTCAGGTGAATCATGGCGGGTGCAGACGAGTCTTCATGAGCTCTGTGTGTGGACGTAGGCTCACTTCTTGTGCTGGCGGTGTAACCTTGAGCCAAGTGATCCAGGGTGGCCTGAACCCTTGCTCTAAAGTTCCATGATGACGGACAAGAAAGGCCTTAGTTGCATTTTGAATCTTCTTGGCCCTTGCACGAGTGACAGGGCCATCAAATGGAACCTTCATGTTGTCCTCAATGTCACCAGGAGTCATCGATAATTGCACGGTATTAGAGCTAGATAACAATGGCCTTGTGACCTATAGTCCTCAACTGCAATCAGTTCTGCAATAAAGTTGTAGCAAAGCTGGCATACATTAGAAAGAATTCCTTCTGAGACCGCTAGAACGTATTTGATACTCAATAACAATTCATATATTTCATTAGATAAGAGAGGAATACACAAGCAAATCTCTCTAACCACACTCGAGAGGGAAATAAATAGCAAGCTTAAACTGGACACAAGACAATTGATTACAGCTGGCTTTTTGGACACTGGACAGCAAGAGGGAAACAAATAGCAAGCTTGGGTATACACATCCCTCTTAATTCTTCCAACTTTGGTGAAGGTGATCCTCCCCCTTTCAACATATTTGGGTATACTTCATACACTCAGATTGGTATTATATCAACTCAAATTATGCGAAAAAAAAAAGAGAAGAAAAATAAATCTGAGCTATGCCTATCAAATTTAGGTAGCAACCATACCAAGAAGCATCAAATACTACAAGAGCATGTAACAAACATGAACAAAAGTGCAGCAATATATATTAGCTCAGAGAATAGGTGGTTATATAAGGAATGAATCAGATTTATAGGCAAGTAGGAATTTCATAACATATACTAACATACCCCATATATGTAGCTTGAAAAGAAACCAAATATCAAAGGATAAAGGATCAACAAGAACACATTATCAACGAGATAAAGGGAAGCATGACAAGTCATTTAAATCCAGGTCACATAAGACAAGGAATGAGGGCTACAAGTATATGCACCACTCTTATAACAATACTTAATACATCACTCTTAAACATCTGTGTAACTAGCTTACTAGCTCGGAAGAAAATAGAAACGTCTTTCTGAATCAAAGGTTATATAAGAGCTTATAGCCACCGACATGAAGATAATACAGGAATACTGTTATCTATGGTAGTAACACTAGCAGCCGCATATCATAAAGGTCAAGGTACTCACTTTCTATCAATGATAGAAAAGCCAATCTCCTGCGCAAAGAGAGAAAGATCTATATAAATAAGATTCTCAATGAGAAAAATCATTCTCAAAGCCAATTATGATCAAACTTCAAAGCAAGCCTCTCCTTATATTTTATATTCCATACATGTTCTCATTTCATTTGAAAATACAGTGAGTTCACAGTCAACCTAGCATCATTGCTAGCTTAGTCATGTTTACTAGCATACTTTGATTACTTGCCATCTTAATCTTAATTCTCATTTAAACTTAAATTCTATACAAATATGGTACCAAATTGAATAACAACTAGGAAAATATGGAGATTATAGGCAAAATGCATGTTTGATTCTCCAATTTCTCTCTTATACATTTTATCAAACACCTAAAGTGCATCAATAAATCACATGTCTACACCCTCTGTTTCAAGGGCTTTCAATCTACTAATATTCAGTGCTAAAAACAAACCTACTAATAATCACATATGTGATCAATAAACAAACAAAGTACCTCATAATCCAACAAATCCAAAAAATTTCATTCGTATCTTGTAATTGAGCAACTATTGACATCATCAAAAGCTTCAAAAGAAGCCATCAATTTTTATTTTTATTTGAAATTACTCAAATCTGAATCTAATTCAAAATCAAACCAATTAAATGAACCCAAATCTAATTTTGAAACATTAAAATTGTAAACCCTAACTTTGATCTAACTTTTCGAACCTGGACTGTGTGTTGATAAAGAAGAGGATGACGACAAGGACCTGCTGGAGGGAGGGAGTTGTAGTCTAAACCTGCAGGAGGAAGGACAGATCTGAGCAGTGACAAAGTTAACAGTGGAAACCCGGGAGGTGAGAGATGACGAGATGGAGACGTCGGCCATGGCAACAAGCTTTATCTCTTCAGTGAGTCTGAACGCATTCACTCTCTCGTTTGCTCTATGGAGCAGACAAAGCTACGAACTTATTTGAGGGAGAGGGAGGAGGAGCAAATCGGCGAAAAGGGAGATTTGTGGATATGACTCTCAGATTTGCGAGAAGGGAGAAGTAGATCTGCGAGAAGGGAGGTGACAAAGTGAGAGGAAGGTTGAACGAGGATGAGCGGAAGGGAGATTTGTGGCTATGAATCCCAGATTAGGGTTTGCAAATGTATCGAAGCGAGGTCATGTTATTAAAAAAAGGATTTTTTTATAAAATTATTTTAGCCACGGGAACCCTTTTGGCGTAGCAAACTAATCGACTTTCCCATATTTTTGCCACGGCGTCACCTTGCCGTTGCAAATATCACCTATCTATAGCGAACTTAGCAACGGCAACCTCATTTCCATGGCAAATTAAAGCTACGGCTTCTGTGTCGTGGCTTTGCCGTAGTAAAATTGACTCATTGGCCACGGTAAACCCCTGCCGTTGCTACCATCGGTGGCAAATATGTTTTTTTTTGTAGTGGGTATTGGCCTCGAGAGGGCATTACATGTGATATTGCCTCTCATGCGTCTCATTGACTAGAGGGACTCATTCCCTTAGAGACTTTTATGTCTTGGTAGTCTATATGAGAAATGCTTTCATAGTTATACATCTAGCTTGCTAAAATTCTTTATGTATCTGTTTATGTGCTGAATTCATGCTTTATATGCTAGATTTTACTATGAAAAAAGACCTGCTAAAATTCTTAATTTATATCACCTTTGTTATGCTTAATACTTGGTATTGCTAACCATGTGTGGAGAAAGTGCAGGTACAACGATGACGGACTTCGTTTCATTGTGCTATTAGGTTTTTTTTCCTTCTTCTTGAAAACTAGACTTAAGAGGGCAAATTGTTGAGTATAATTCTAGTTTTCCTAGGATTTTATACATTTCCTGTGATATGCTCTTATAGCATTAGGATTTGTTATGCCTTTGAGCTTGTAAGCAGCTTTAGCAATCAGCAGAGGCCCAACAACTTCAGCCCATCTCACTTCAGCCCTGCATTGACGCCACTTGAAGTCTCAGCAGATGCAGCTTCATCAATGCCTCCTCAGCGCTGTGTTTTTTTGGTAATTAGAAGAGCTTTAAAAGGCTATCTTCCTGATGTTCAGCAGAGGGGAAGCGACACTGTAGCATACAACTGCTATGAGAGAAGAGAGGGTTAGGGTTTCAGTGAGAGCCGTCGCCGCCGAGAGAGCTTGAGAGCTCCTCCCATGGCTGCTCCGGTGCTGATAAGGCGGAGGGCTCTCCTGTGAGAGAAACATCGAGAGAAGAAGAGAGCGGCGGTATCCTGAAGCGCTTGAGTACTCAAGAGGTGAGGGAGATCCAGCGAGAGCGAGAGAGCTCGAGGGCGAGCGATCTCTGGGACCTTTCTTGAGCACAGTTACGGGAATAAGACAAGAACAAAATCTCATATCCATGAAGATCGAAGACGACAGCGAGGCCTGAACAAGGTGGAGAGTTGAAGAACGGATGAGAGGAAGATCTATAGTTCTTGGCCTCTGTCTACAATTAAGCCGGATCTGAAGGATTGCAAGGGCAGCAGACGACTACTCGGCTTTGGCTCCGACGAGTCCGCGGCGACGCCTCAAATAAGGGAATGCTTCACTTCCTTGCCCATTTCCTTCTTCTATAGATATGTAGGTTTTGATTAGGTGTTCGTAATTGAGACTTGTATTGCTTCTTGTTTAGTCAGCCCTCCTAGGATCGTTTGTATGATTTCGGATTTGCCTTAGAGCACAGTGGAATGCTCTCTTGAGTCGGGTACGTAGGGAATTTTCCCGAACCTCGTAAACAAATCACAGAGTCTTATTCTTTCTATTTGATCGAGATTCGGTTTGATCTAGAACCGAGTTCGGGACGATTAACAATTGATATATGACTTGATTGACCTTATTTGATACCTAGAACCAGGTTTTACAGTGGGAATTCGTATCGATTTGAAGAGAAGAATAAGAACAAAATACGAGTAAAGGTACTATATAATATTGTTTAAATTGTTGTATTAAAATATTAATTTTGACCTTATAGTAAAAAAAATTCGATACAACTCCAGTATCCTACTATTGGTCTATATGTGTGTTACTAGTATAAATACCATATAGATGCTTATGTATAGACTCAAGTAACTCTTTCTTTCATAATACAGAAATCAGTTTTTCTGTTTTCTCGGTTCAACTTCGTCTTCCTCTTGCTTTCTCTGCCTCATTTTGTTGTAGATCAACATGGGATCAGGCTTCAGTTTTTCAATCTCGTTTTCCGCTTCATAATCTTGATGTGTTCTTCTTTCCGATCTCACTTTTTCCGTTCAGATCTTATTTTCTCTTTCTCATGGCTTCACATTCCTCTGATTTGCATAATTTGCAATCGAGCGCCGCCCATTGATCCGGCCTCTTTGCTTACATCCATCTGATAATCCTGGATGTGTGCTCACGAACAAAGTCTTTGGTGGTACTGGATTCTTCGCTTGGTGTCGAGCCATGGTTATTGCTCTATCGGGCAAGAACAAGCTTGGCTTTCTCGATGGTGAGCTTTCTCGTCCACCGGTGGATTTGCCATTGCTTTGTCACTGGATCTGTTGCAATGACATGGTCATTTCATGGCTTCTGAACGTCATGTCTTGAGAAATTGCTGATAGTTTCTCACTTTTGGTGATGCTTGACAAATTTGGTTAGATCTTGATGCACAATCCTCCATGACAAGTGGAACACAGTTGTTTGTAATTGAAAAGGAGCTGAGTTCGACCTCTCAAGGATCGAACATGATTGTAGGTCTTTTCACTCGAATAAAGAAAGTTTGGGATGAACATTACTCTCTCCGTGCTTTTTCTCCATGTAATTGAGGTTTATCACAAGCGATCAAGAAGTATGAGCAAGATCAGCACCTGATGCAGTTCTTGATGGTTTTGCATGAGTCTTATACGTCTGTTCGTGGTAGCATCTTGATGACCTCACCTCTTCCAACTGTGAATCAAGCTTACTTCACGCTTTTTAAAAAAGAGACACAGCGAGCGATGAAGGTGACGAATCATCTGGTTCTTGATTCAATATTGCTATTACAATCAAACCGTAGGCTCCTCCTTTTAAAGAGTCATCTGATCATGATGCCAATCAGTCTCGACACAATGGCTCTAAATCATGTCACATTTTCTTATTTTGCCACAAAATAGGGCATCTTGTTGATAGATGCTTCAAGCGAAACGATTTTTCATTAGGATTAAAGACCAAAGGAGCTGCAAATTCATCTATTTCTTCATCAGTTCCCTCATCTGGTTCTTCTTCACCATCAGTTATTCCTGGTCTTTTTTTTTTGACCCGTATAGTCAGTTTGGCTATTCTTCAGTAGTCGTCAACATCATCACCAAGAACTGCACCTCCCAACTTCGGTAATTTTGTCGGTATTTCATGTTTATCTTCCTCTAATTACAGTTGGAGGAAGGTGAATGTCATGTTTCAATCCCCAAATAGTAAATAATTCAAACTTAAACAATTAATATTAGTGGTGAGTAGAGGTCGATCCCACAAAGAGTGCGTGCGACTTTCAAATGTTATTGCTAACAAAGGACCAAAGTAATAAAACAATATGGAAGAAAGTAATAAGTAACTAAAGTGGCAATGGTTGGTTTGTAGATAGCAATAATAATGAATATAGTTTTACTCACATTCGCAACAATGGTAATCCCATGAGTATTGGGCCGCTATTATAATGCAATTTGGTTATGCAATACATAATTAGATAGGTCGAACATGCCGATAGCACCATCTTGCTCCCTAAACTCTAGCATGGGGGTGAGTAGCAATAAGTCCCTAACACCTAGCACATAAACATAATCTCTCCCGTCTCGTCGACTTCGCACCTAGTTGTCAACTCAGACATCGCTTCCACTAAAAGTGATAACCTTTACATGTCAATTCTCCTACAACATCGAGATTCTCTACCCGTTCCTACAAGATCTACTGGCTACAATAATGAATTAAGGCCCGCAGTTGCAGAATGAAGTTATAACCCTTAGCATGATGCAAATCTATCCTAGTGGCCAATTAAGATAAATCAACAACATATAAGCAATATATGAACAAAGAGAATTGAAATCATCACAATGCATAAACCTTAAAATAGCAAAAAGACCTCACATATCCTTAACCATGTCTTGAAATGTAAGCAAACTACTACTAGATTAACCGAGTATGGCTTACCTCGAAAGACTAAGAAAAGATGCAAACTATTGAATGGTTTTGTGGTGTAGATGGATGTTGTGATGTTGTTTCAAAACCATAGACTAGATGAGTATTTATAGGCCTTAAAATGACTGAGAACCCCTAGATTTCGTTAGCCTTGGCATGCAAGTAATAGCCTAAAAGATATATTAAAATCTGCACAGGATAAGCATTTGCAGATTCATAGTTATCAGCATTAGTGGGCGCCGATCCATCATCGGCGAGCACCGCTCTCTTATCTGCGGGTGCTGTCTCCGCGTTTTTCATGTCATCTCTTGGATTTGTCTTAGTGTCTTCATGGATTTTTCTTCTCTTCTTTTCAACAATATAAGCATTATCGAAACAAAGATAATTAAAATAACTTAATAGAATTAACCTTGTATCAGCCATCACATTTCATCAACGATGTCTTGAAATGCAAGCAAAATTACCAAAAAGAGATTAGTCACTCATGGCTTACCTCGAAACTGCAAAAACCGTCTGATAAATACTGTGAAATGTTGTGTCTTGTGTTGTGTTTCTGAATGGTTCAAAATCCTAGGAAACTAACCTATTTATATAGTTAGGGTTAGCCCTAAAACCCTAGATTTGTCGGCCAAAACTAGATAAGAACGTATCTTAGATGATAGGAATAAATATCTGATGGGTAAACTTTCGGAAGATTAAGCGGATCCGACCTTATCCTCCATCGCCGGGCGCCATCCCTCATCGACGGGTGCCGATCCACTGGATGCCTAGCGGTGGGCGCCGCTCTCCATCCACGGGCGCCGATCCTCTGTATCTCAGATCTCGTGTATTTTCTTTCATTCATTCAGCTCACTCCTCGTCTCGGCTCCATTTAACACTACTACAATTAGGACCTATTGTGGCACTTCATTGCGGCGGTTACTCTATTTAAGCGGTTCATTGTGGCGGTTTTATCTATTGCATCGGTTTAACAACCGTTTTATTAATGTACTGTATGACAGAGACTATAGTGGTGGTTTTTAAAACTAATGTGGCGGTTTTTATAATACTTTTTTTGTTCTTGTAAAGCGTCTAGGGAAGTTTACTTTACACAAATCTGGTAGAAAATAGGGCAAATATGCACGAAGTTTACGAAGGGTACTAGTCCAGCTATTCAGAGGAAGAAAACGACCAGGCCGCTACGACCATAAGCGTTATGGTCGCAGGCTCGTGGCGGCCATAAGCATTATGGTCACTGCGACCAATTGCTTCCTTGTCACTGCGACCAACTTCTTAATTGGTCGCTGCAACCGGGTGCTTTAGGTTGTTACGATTGTTTTGTGTTGGGCCTTTTAATTTTCTGGTATTTGGTACGTATTTGAATATTTGACAATGTATTTGCAGATGGACAAAAGAGTGCGAACCTTCACGCATTAGGAAGGCGTGAACGTGTTGTGAGAAGCCGGACCACGAGATGAGGTCGATCGAGGGTCTTCACAAGTGGCCGATGATGATCATGACATTTTTTTAACGGTTTTTCTATCATATGCCCCAATGGCATAGGATAAGCTACCCATATTGAGAAAGATATATTCATTATATTTGGATGCTTAGACCCTAGGAAAACATTATTAAAAATGGTTAAAATCATTTAAATTTCAAAAATATTTTTATTTGTAGCCTCTTATCCTATACCCTTGAGGTATAGATACCCTTGGGGTATATGATAGAAAAACCGTTTTTTTAATACTACTACAAAGATTGAGTTAATTATTTTAATCAGTTTAACCTTAAATTAACTAGGCAGCCAACTGGCCGGTCATATAATTTACTGTTTGACTGGCAAGAAAATGGTTGAGGATAAATGCAAAATTGCCTTATAAACATCTTATTTAAAAAAATTGGCATATAAACTTAATTACGGCACGGTAAAACACTAAAAAGGGCAGCAACATATGTAGGTTTTAATTAGCGTGATTGCATTCTCTTCTGAATCTCTTCAAAGTAATTAGGTATAAAATATGGACAATATCTGAGCTTTGAGAGAGATTGTTCATCAAAACTGCCACATCTATATTTGACTACTAATAGTGAGCAGAAATTAATCCTCGCTTTTGGATGTATATTAATTGTTTACGCCTTTTGCTTCATCAATCCATCAACTACTATTAATTACTCAATTTTTATGTTTGATCAGTAAATATATTCTCTACTATATATGTAATGATCAAACTTGGTAGCTAAGTAAATTATGAACTTTCTTAAAAATATATAAAATAAAATTCTACAAAACGTAATATAGCTTTATCAGTTAATTAAAAATTTTCCACAAAATATATAAGAAGCTAGCTAGAAATATGTTAAAATAATATCCTAAAAGTATATCTATTACATATCTATTTACAAAAAACTAATTAAAATATAACAAATCAATAAATCAGAATTACAATGTGAGAATTAAACCAATAAGAATCAAAGTGTGCGGAAAATATAAACTAAAAATTAATCTAGATATAAATAATTCATTATACCAAAAATAAAATAGACATCAATAAAATAATAGCTATTAAATAATTAATTTTGATTTATATAATTCTTTTCAGTAAAAAAATAATCTAGATATAAATAAAATAACATCTTTATGACTATGAAATAATTTCTATTTATATTTTTATCAATTAACTAAAATATATATAGAAAGATTGTGGCTTAATTATCATAATTTTTTCTATAAATTATGATAATATATTATTTTAATAATTTTTTTGACGGGAATTTTTTTCCTCGAGTCAATCAGAACACGCTACATAGAAAGATATGCATCGACTCTACTATATGTTTATATTATATATGTAGCATATATATATTTTACATGAACAATGGCTATATATTTGTCAAACATATATATCGAATAGTGATCGATTTATTATTATTATTATTATTATTATTATTATTATTATTATTATTATTATTATTATTATTATTATTATTATTATTATTATTATTATTATAGCTTACAAGAAATTAGTGGGCAGCCGAGATACTATCTGGGCCCCCACTCCCTTGGCAATAACAAAGCTAAGTCTAGTAAAAATATAAGCTGCAGCATGAGCCCCAGCATCCTGAGATACTAAAAATTTCTGAATTAGCTTTAGCAAGGCAACAACATCCGTATCCAGCTCCGATCCCCTAACGAAGAGAATGAGAAGGGTAGGAAACCATAACCAGCTGTCGTGCACAAATCACGGTACTTGACACACTTACGTTGAGCAGCATCAACAACAATACGACCGGGGACAAGTCAGACATCCCCGTCTGGGTCAAAGGAGAGGATCCCGTCAGATCAACACAAGCATCTCACCCCCTGTCCCATGAATAAAGAAGCAAATCTGCCGGACGAAGAGGTTTATCGTGCTCATCCACCAAACCGATATATACCTCCTTACCGGCAGAAATCCCAGCCTTGTAACATATATCATATAAGGTGTCGCGCACAAGGTTATGCCGATGCTTAATGCCCATGGTACCAGCATAGGACACAGCGTGATCTCCATAAACATCGCCATCAAAGACCCGAGAACAAGCCGGACAGGGCCTAGACACCATGAACAACAGAACACCCAGTCGATAGCTAGGCAAACTACGATAGGTCCTTCCATTCATAGTCTGCTCCAACCCTAAAATAGGAACAACACGTAACCAATCGGAGGAGTGAGCACCTTGCTGAGACTTCCACAATGCAACCTGTCGCGGAGTCAAAGAGAAAACAGAGTCCGATGTAGCAACAACCTTTGCGAAATATATATCTGCCAATTTCTTCATTAGTTTGGGGGCAGCGATTTCACCAGGATCACGTAGAAGATCAGAACCTGTAGTCTCATTAATTAAAAACACGACAAGCATAATCAAAAGTAGGACCAGTAGCAATGATACCAGAAGGACGTAGAAGCTTAGCTTGAAATACAACAGACTGCAAACGAGACGCCAAAAAAGCATAATGTAGGACATCTCCAGCAGCATACACTCCGAGCCCACCAAACTGAAAAGGGGAAAGGTGGCAAGCCGCCACTACCAATCTCTAAACCCAGGCCCAGACGCAGTGACAATACGTTCCAAGCTAGAACAAAGTGCCACATCGAATGAGAACTGGGCCGACCCAAAGACACACGGAGAACAAATACGCAAAGCAAAGTTTAGAATTACCCATACAAGCCCGAAGCAGAAGCAACTCGCACTGTGGATCATCAATCCTTGCGACAGAATCCATAAGCTTTATGGTCTTAGTCACTCTCTTCGCCACAAAGTCGCTGCCGAAAATAGGACACGTGCTGACAGGCCTGCCCAAAACTTTGACACCACGTGAAGGCCGAGAAATAGTGGGGGGGAGGGGGGGGAACACCAGGAAGCCGACTCTTGGGGTCTTCTGTAGGCCAAAAAACTTCGATCTTATCCACATTAAGATGAAGGCCAAAGCGGGGACCATCCGTCATAATCATATCCAAGACCTTCCCCACAAATAAAGTGTCTCCAACAACAGTGCCCTCATCTAAGTACCAAGCTTGCAGACTAAGGGAAAAAGAGTCTCTGATCTTGCACACCAAGGGATGCAACACCAAAGAAAAAAGGAGATGCCCTAAAGGATCCCCTTGTTGAACCCCCCGGTAGGACCATAAGCTATGCTCCCCATAATACAGTCGGGCAGGATTAGAGTAACAAAACTCTACCCATCGAGATAGGATCGGGCAATGACGGTGAACTTCCTGCAACATGGCCACACGATCAACTAAGTTGAAAGCATTCTGAAAGTCCACCAACAACATAGAAAGAACCTCCTCATTACCACGAGCCTCAAAAAACCAATTCAAGACATGCAGAATAGCCTCCGACATTGTCGGAGGTTAAGCTCTCTCAAATCAAGATCCTTCTCAACACTAAAAGGAGGCGGAACCTCAGCTAAGGTCTCCTGTACAAGCTGCAAACTACCACCAGGCACACCCCAAGCAAGAATTGCGCTAGCAATATTCTCCTCTTGACGCTGACGTTTGACAGCAGTCCTACACTCAAGATTACTCTGCGGAGAAAAGGTCTTAAGTATACAAAGAGGCATCACAAGTAAACGAATCCAGCAGAAGAGGTCACCAGGAGAGTCAACCACATCATCTAATGCCCCTTTTAAAACCCGAGAAAAACCTAGACGACACTTAGGAGGGATGGATCTCACGATGCATAACCCCATAGCGAACAAACGGTCAAGCGAAGATATAGACAATCCAACCGGCACAATCCCAATATCAGTCAAAGGAACCGACGGAGACGGAGCTAGAGGTCTGGGAATACCATAAATAATAAAGTGAACAAGGCCATCACCACAGTCCGGAGGCACCACAGAATCATCCTGACTATGCCGACAGCGAGCACGAAAAGTATGAGTTTTAAGGCAAACTCCACATAACCAAACCCCCATACGCTTAAAAGTCATCTCAGCACCAGAGTAAATAGCCAAACTATAATAATAAACCAGTGACGTGGATATTGATTGACTTTCCTACTAAACCTCTCCACCATAACATGGATATTGATTTGGTTATAAGGTCGGGATCCACCCTTCTAACACAAAAGCTTAAGCCTTTGTGTAGGGGCTTCACCTCCCCTTATATTTTTGGTTTGGTTTTCACTTATTTTTCAATGTAGGACTTTACCCACAAACCCCAACACGCCCCTTCAAGTGCAACCCGCCAGGATCGGGTTGACTCTTGAACAATTTATTTTTTTCTTCTTTCAGGTCGAGACTCTCAATCTCTTTATAGCTCACCCAGTTTATGTTTTTTCGACGGGTTCCGACGTATCTTAATCTCTTTTAACCTTACCCGAAGCCAAGAAAACTGACCTGACTCGGACCTACTCTAATACCATGTGAAATTCCAAGAAACCCGATTGGATCGTATGAAATCGGGAGTCGTGTCGAGTTTATATATATTTTTTGTTATAAGATTGGGATCCACCCTTCTAACACAAAAGCTTAAGCCTTTGTGTAGGGGCTTCACCTCCCCTTATATTTAATTTGGTTTGGTTTTCACTTATTTTTCAATGTGGGACTCTACCCACAAACCCCAACATGATTGATATATATATATATACACATATCATTTGTGAACACCTCTTATACGATGTAATTTGTGAACAAATCCGAATCGTTGGATTAAGAAGATCAACGACTGAGATTTAAAGGAAAATTTGAAGAGCAAAATTATTCGTCTAAAACACATGATTATTCGTAGATATAACTCATATGAATAATCATGTTGCAATGAATGAATAATTTTTGTATGAAAAGATTGTTAATAAATATGAATAATTACTTTATGGAAATTGAATAATTATGTTGTCACGTACCAATAATTGATCTGTTCACAATTTACACCATAAGAGGTGTTTATAATGGAGTCATCCCCTATATATATATATATACAGACGAGGGATCAGGTGAGAACAATTCATCCTGGTGAGAACAATTCATCTCGGTGAGAACAAAAGAAGCGTTCTTATTGGTCAAATTTAATTAAGAAGAATAAAATTAAAAAATAACTCTCACGCGTCCCGTGCGTTAATTCTTTGTATTCCTCTTCATTCTCTCTCATCTCTTCTCCGAGTCTTGATTCTCAGATCTGCTTTATATGGATGTCTCTTCATAGATTTGCTTCTCACCGGCCTTCTCTCGATCTGTATGAGGTGGCTCAATGTTAACGGCGGAAGTATACGAGGCCATTGTCATCCTCTTCGACAACGCTCGATCAGCGGAGGGAGTGGCTGAGGCGTGAGGGCGGCATATTTAGTCTCGTTGGAGGAGAAGGAGAAGACCTTGATGTTGCAGAGCTTCGACGAAATAGCGGCAATGAAGTTGACATTGAGTGATGGATCGAAAACAAGGTAAGAAGTCGATGTGAGATTGTCGGATTTGAAAGTCAAGAAAGGCGGTGCCAAATGACCTTCTCGTCTATTAGGTCAAATCTCAGATTTAAGATTGGCGAATATGAGATTCCTCACAGTGGGGCATCGAATTATTGAACCACTATTAGTAAATGGTTGAACCACTACATGTAAATAAAGTTATATAAAAAAATGACTAAACCCCTACGAAAAATAAACCGCATGTGAGTAAAAGTCATGAAACACTACTTGTTAATATCCTGAACCACTTATTGAATTGTTAAGTTCATGAACCCCGTGTTATACAAGTCATGAACCACTTTTGTTAATATCCTGAACCCTTCTTGTTAACATAGCTTCATGAACCACGTGTTATACAAGTCATGAATCACTTCTAATTGTTAATATCATGAACCATATGTTGAACCATTATAATAAACATAGTATACTGTTTTGGCGGGATGGCGCTGCCCCCTGCTAGGGGTGCGTTGCCCCTGGACCCCGAGTCGTTGATCGGTCAGTGAGACCACCGTCGGGTCGGGGCCCTCGAACCCCATGGCAGGGGGCTGTTAGGTATAGGGTATATGGGTATTGGTATAAATCATGTATGGGTTATTTGGGGATTATATAAATACTCATATGTTGTAAAAGCCTGAACCAATATTCTTGTTAATATTCTGAATAACTTCTTGTTAATATTTTGAACCACAAGTGAGTAAAAGCCTGAACCAATATTCTTGTTAATATTCTGAATAACTTCTTGTTAATATTTGGAACCACTTCTTGTAAAATATCTTGAACTATATGTTGTTCAAATCCTAAACCACGTGAGTGTAAAAGCTTGAACCACTCATTTTAATATTTTGAACACTTGTTTTTAAAACCATGAATAATATGTTTACAATTCTACACCACTTCTTGTGCTAATATATATTATGAATCACTTAAATATTCTAAAAAATTTGAACCATATGTCGTATAAGTCTTGAACCACATATGTGTAAAAACAACGTTTACTTTGTAGGAGTGTGCGTGCTATGCAAGTGGCATAAAGATTGGGAGATGAGAGGGTACGTAGGGCACTTGAAGAACTAATTTATATGATATCACTAATATTCCTTGGGAAATCTACAGAGTGATTGAGAAGATTTGTCATATTAAGGAAAGGTTCAACAACATTAATATTCCTTTGTAACATATTCAATATGGATGGTCAAGGATAATCGATCCTTAATTAATCAATGCACACTACGCCAGACTGCGTCTCGCTCGACGGACTTCAAAACGTTCGTCGCCTGAATCGGGTTCGGGCGACGAACTTACTATGGCCCGTCGCCTGCACGTTGGGAGACCCAAATCGCCTCCAACCCATGTTCTGCCGACCAGAAAAACTCAATGTTCGTCGGCTGAACTGGACTCAAGCGACGGATGAAATCCAGGCGACGAACGTTGCTCAAGTCAAGTTCGGTCGCCCGCACAGGTATCCAAATGATGGCTGTCAGAATGGGCCTTTGTAGCGACGGAAATTCTAATAGTCCGTCGCCTGAAAGTTGGACTTTTTTCAAAAGTAAAGTAATAAAGTCCGGTTGGTGACGAATATTAAATACTGTTCATTCATGAGACGAACATTTAATTATTTTCGTCGCCTGAAAAGTGTGGTAGTTGACCCCATATTTATTACTATTCACTCAGGAGACGGAGATATATATATGTCCGTCGCCTGAATGTGTTTTCCATAACAAACAATTAAAATCGGTTGTACTATGCAATAAGTCATTCCCATCTTCATCCTTTCTCCCAAAATAACCCTAGAGGCTCGAAAACTCTTCCCTCATTTCACAATTTTCACACATCCATTGAAGGTATGTATAAATTTTAATTTTTTTTGTTTTTTTTTATTGAATATATGCATATACATTGTTTGTGTGGATTGACGATGAGCTTGTCTTTTTTAATGGAGTTTGGATGGTAAAAAAGTTGTTCGAATGGAGTTTATGAGGGGAAAGAGTTATGTATGTATATATGGAGTTGAAATTGAGGTTAAATGGAGGTTAAATTGAGTTTGTGTTATGAATTGATTGTGTATGTGCAATTTTTTTTTTGAGAAAGGGATGTACAATGAGATAGATGATGAGAATGGAATTTGTATTTGAGTTTATGATAAAAATGGAATTTAGAATGTTATGATTGAAAATTGATTTTAAATTGAGTTTGAGGTATGAATGGATTGTGTATGTGAATGGATTGTTTATGTGCAATTTTATTTGAGAATGTGGTGTAGAATGACATAGATGATGAGAATGGATTGTTTATGTGCAATTTTATTTGAGAATGTGATGAATTCATATGAATGGATTGATAATGATAGGACGATATTAATGAGCGATAAAAGTTGGATGTTACTCCCTCACGCTCACGGGGAGTATCAAAATGGAATATTTATATTTATGCAGAATCTTAGAGATAATGCGAATGGAATGACTCATTTCCTATGTCCGTGTCGGAGATGCCGCAACAATGAATGGCACAGATTAGATGAAATGTACAGTCATTTGGCCCACATGGGGATGTGGCCTAGTTATACTGTTTGGGACAAGCATGGCGAAGCCCTAGTTGATAGGACAAGCATAGCTATATGGACCGACTCCGACGACGAACTTATGAAACTAAACTCGTTGCCTGAGTCTTAATGGGCGGGCCTGGATGGCCCTTGGCCTCTGACAACATCATCAGTCGACGAACACATTTTCCGTCGCCTGAGTTAACTCCACCGACGAACACACAGATACTCGTCGACTGAATGGTGAAAGGATGAAAGTCACCGGACCACAACTCAGGCGACGAAAGTTCGTCGCCTGAGTTGTCAGAGGGCGAAAATCCCATTTCAGGCGACGACCTTGGTCCGTCGCCCGAAAGGCCATCTGGCGTAGTGGCATCATATTTTTTGCCTAGTGTAAAAAAAAACAGTAAAGATCCCCTACAACACACTATGTATCACTCGGTGTGTCACAAAATTAGTTTATATGAAAATTATTGTTTAAAAAATTTTTAAAAATTATAACAATATTGTATTTGATAATTCATATACATTTGTAAAAAAATATTTTGAAATCATAGTAAAATTATTATTTTTTGCAAAAATGTTGTTATTTTGTGACTTTTACACATATGTATTTTTTCGGAAAATATTTTTATGATTTTTCAAAATATTTTGTCACAAATGTGTAAGAATTGTCAAATACAATATTTTTATAATTTTTGGAATTTTTTTTAATAATAATTTTCATATAAACTAATTTTGTGACACACCGAATGATACACGGTGTGTTGTAGTTGATCTTTATTGAAAAAAAAATTAATATGAAAACCTCATATTTGAATTGGATAGTTAACAAATCCTTTTGAATATTCTGCATCGCTTATATCTTGTTCCAATTGTATATATGCTGTCGATTTTTTTTCGACATCTATATAAGGTATGTCGAATTGATTTTTTTTTTTCAATGAAAAGAAAAGAAAGGGATAGGGCCCACAAAAGAAAGCTGATCAACAGCCCTTGGCATTGGCTTTGCGTTGCGTGTGGGAGCGAACAAATTAGAGAGAGGATCTGTTAACGACATCAGCTTATTCATCTTTTAGGTTTCCAGCTTAAGACTTATTATTACTACATTAATTTAAACTCGATCCGATTTATTCATTATTTATATATTACTACGTATCAATTAATCCTTGATGCCGAAGCAATCACAACCTAAAAGATCATACGCTGACGCTGACGTGTCCCTCCTGTGTGGCGAATGAGTGAACCCAATTGAAGCAACACGTAGAAACACAAGCATGATAAAGCATCTCCCGTCTTCAAAATCAAAACCCTTCGTTTTCGGTCGTCACCGGCCTATATAGGGTTCAACACTCCTAATTACGCTTTTGCACCCCCAAATTAACGTCATCATTATTCATAACCATCGTTACTGAATATAGTCGTATGTAACTAAGGATCCATATCTTTATAATTTATATATACAGTCGGCTGTTATTATGACTGTTATTATGATAGGTAACAACGTATACGTACGTATTGCTGGTATTAGTAGTAATACAAATCATCTGTCAACAAACCCTAATTTTTTTTAATTTAGTCTTGACAAACCCTAAAATTTAGGGCTTAATTAATTTGATTCAAGTATGATGTAAGGACCTATCAGTTAAATACTTGAGTTATGGGACTGGTGATTGGATGTCGGGTGCGTACTAGTACTATTGTATTAGTATGCCTATCAACTTTATATATTAGACTATGAGTTACTAAAGCTCGTTGAGACTCATGATCGGATTGGGGGTCGTGTGCACGTGCGTTAATAGATCAACACATAAGTGCATGCAGTGATCCTAAAATCAATGGGAGATAGGATCGGAGGACTAACCTGACAGCCGATCGACTTTATATGCTAGAGTTGCAATTGTTCAATGTGGGATTGTTTTACACGCCCCGCAATTGTAACTATAGGATTGTCTCCTAGTTGACACTTGGACAATATATACTAATGTCTAGTGAGACTCTATCATCCCATACTAATGTCGATTGAGGCTATGATCACCGAGGGTTGCACGTGCGCTTAATTATATGCTAGTAGCCCAACATATAAACATAATATGATTCTACTATAAAACCAATTGGCGATAACTTGAGTAGCTCAATGATCAACTTATATATTCGACTTACTAATTAAATTCATATACTTCCCATGGTGAACTATTTAAATCTCGATCAACCTAACGAATCAAATAGCTGCACCAAACAAAAATTGTTGTCTTGGTAACAAATTGGGCAATCGATTAATCGAGCAACGTCGTCGGTCCCGTGCATACTAAAGTATTTGTGTTATAATGTGTAATATAAGTACATTAATTTCTTCTGTAATACCCCCTGAACCAAATAAGGGATACGGATTAATTTTGTGTACTGATAGACAATGACATATAGTCATATAGATATGTATTATTATTAATTCTTTTCTTAATTAAGCATATTTAAGTTTCTAGTCTTAATCCTAAAACATGGTATGCAATATTCCAGCCTAGCTAGTTCTCATTTGGGACACTTTTTTCAAAATGAAACCCGGCCTTTACCTAATTCCATCGCTATACTTACTATCATTATCAGATTAATTAATGAAAAAGGGATATCTTAAGAAGCTTCTTCTTTACATTAATCATGTCCTTATAGTCCATATATTTATATACACATACTTATAATATTTGTTATATATGTACTTATATATATCCAATATTAATAACCACCCAAAAGTCATCAACAACCCCTCTATAAAAACCCAATTAGCATCACACCTGCTCCTAAGAATTTCCAAGCACTCTTTATCCCCCTTATATTTCCCCTACCATTGAGCAATTTAATTAGCTTTCCTACCTTATCTCTTTTAACTGAAATTAAGGTAATTAACTATATATGAATTGATCATGTTTCTTGATTTTGTGTATGGTGGCCGATTTGTTCATTATATATATTATATGATTTAATTTGATTTGTTGATTTTATTTTGTTGTTGTGTAAGGATAGAAAGATAGAATTAGCAATGGGGAGAACGCCGTGTTGCGATGAGAGTGGGTTGAAGAAGGGGCCATGGACCGGGGAGGAAGACAAGAAGCTAACGGATTTCATACAAAGACATGGTCATGGAAGTTGGAGGGCCCTTCCGAAGATGGCAGGCCTTAATAGGTGTGGAAAGAGTTGCAGGCTTCGATGGACGAATTACTTGAGGCCGGATATCAAGAGAGGCAAATTCACACAAGATGAGGAGGAAACCATCATTAATCTTCATTCAGTTCTTGGAAACAAGTACTTTCTCTATCAAATTACACTCTAGCTAGCTAGTTATCTCATCTCAATCCCCTTCTATGATATTCCTTTCGAAGATGTTCATTTGCTTTCTTTGTGTTTTTATAGGTGGTCGGCCATAGCAGGCCACCTATCTGGACGAACAGACAATGAAATCAAGAACTACTGGAACACACACCTAAAGAAGAAGCTCCTCCAAATGGGGATTGACCCAGTGACCCACAAGCCACGAGCCGACCTTAGCCTCATGGCTAACCTTCCTCACATCTTGGCCGCGATCACCAACCTAGCCGGCCCAAGCCCAATGGTCAATCCTTTGGAAAATGCAGCCCAACTAGCCAAACTCCAACTCATCCAAAACATCTTGCAAGTCCTAAGCACCAACAACAACAACAACGACCCTAACCCTTTCCTTCCCCAAGACCTTAATGGCTTCCTCGGAGCCTCAATCTCTTCATCCAATCAAAACAACCATCTTTTCGATGGGCTCATCAACCCAACCCTTCAATACCCTTGCAACCTCATCTCCAACTTCGAAAGCTCTCCTCAAGAACAAGCTAACACCTCTGCCGCCACAAATCCTTGTGTCCGCGGAGTGATGGATCCTAATAGCCATATACCTGCATTGGTACCTATTGATGATTGTCTGGATGGTCTGAACAACTCATCCATGATCAATGAAATCGACAGGGAGATGTTTACTGACACAAAGGTTATCGGAAAGGACAAGTCAAACCCTTGCTCAACCACGACAACGACCACCAACACGACGTTCGAGGCATGGAATGAGATGTTAGATGATGAAGCTAGCAACTCCTATTGGAGAGACTTCATGTAGTGAGTATGTTTCATATATATAGTTTGTTAAATATATTAACTAGAAATCAGTTATCCTTAACTAATAAACTGTTCATTGCTATCTTATATATAATGTGCAGCCAAGCATCTCCTTCATGGACAACCTTTACATAGAAGGGTCTTGATCGTCAACCAAACTTATATAATTAATTAATGGAATGGAGATTTGATTTTTGTGATTGGGTTTTATTGATTGAAAGCTTTGTAACAATTAATTAAGATCGATTGATACATATATGCATATTTAAACATATGAAACACATATATACACTTGTCACACTGTTCACATACATATATGCATGTAAATTAGATGACAGCTATGTATTGATTGTAGTGTACATTACATTTATATATTTGTTTTGAAGTTGAGTTTGAATGTCATCATCTTTGATGACTGTTGTAACTAATTGATTGTCTGCATTCGATCTACACGAATTTAAATCCGATTAATTTCGAAACCCCTCAAATTGTATATATAACGGTCTTTGATAGTTATATATCTATTTAATTAACTTGGATAGATCAATATTTAACCAATTATCAACTTTGAACTTTTTTTTTGTGCCAAACAAACCCTGATTCCATAAGATGCATGGGATCGCATAACAGTTTGACTATAGCTAGTTACTCGCAATCAGGTAAGGACCTAGGGGCGGGTTAGGATCTGCCCCATTTTTTAAATTAAAAAATATATAGTTAAAATAATTAAGGAGATTTTAATAAAAAAACATATATATATATATATTTGTTTATTATTTTATGAAAATATATTTATTTATTAGACTAAACGTTTTGTTAATAAAAGTTATATAAAAATTAGCCCATCTAATTCATTTAAATTTTAATTTCTTGTTTCTATAAATAGCTCCTCTCTCAATCTTTGGTGTACAAATAAAGCTTTGACGAATATATGTATAATTAATTAACGGAGTTTTTCATAAAGTTTTTTAAGAATTAATAGACAACACGAGGAGGTAGCTAGCTAGCAAGATAAAAGATGATTTGAGAGACGAGGTACGGTTGATACGGGAATGCAACCAATCTTGATTATTTAATTCGATCTTATAAGTACATTAATTTAATTCAAGTCTAGACGTGGATGTTCAAAGAGCTAGCTAGACCTAAAAACCCAAGAAAAGCTACGAATGCTCATGTTATAATTACAAATTAATGTAAAATACTCCTTCCGTTTAAAAAAATATATAAGTCCTTTTAGATTTATATTTTTGTTTGAAAATATAAGTCTTTTTAGGTTTTCTAGATATCGAATATGAGAATTGTTACTTTTTGATTTTTTGCTCAAATTTTATTGGTTGATGAAGGTTGTGGATAATTAATGAGGAATATAAATGGAATAAGTTTATGATTTCCTTAATTTGTGTGCAAATGTCTAAAAGGATTTATATTTTTGAACGGAGGTAGTGTTAAATTATATTTCCTCGGTGGAGACGCCGCGTGTTCTGATACTCTCATGTGTTTTTAGCATTTGTGGTCGTCTATGAGTCTTCCTTTTTTCCACGCCGGTTGAGGATTGTATTGTGATTGCTGGCCGGGTTGAAGTCTTTCTTCCTGAGTTTGCATGTGTTTTCGGTGTTGCATGTACATATACCATGACAGTTTGTCTGTCAATCCATATCGTCCTCTCGATTCACCAAACTTTGCTTGTTTGGTATGTCAAACTATTTCCTTTATAAAAAAAATATACGGTCTACCAACAAATTATAAGGTTGTTTACTAGAATGTCCATATTTTTCGTCTTTATTAGCATTTTGTCCTCCAACCTATCCGTATTAGCTAAATATCCACCATGTTGCTGAAACTTGTTGAAACCGGAGTTGCTGAAACCCGGGTTGCTGACGCCGACGTTGCTGAAACCGGAGTTGCCTCATTTCAACACCAATTTAAGCAATTACAACAACAATTTCAGTAATTACAACAACAATTTTAGCAAATTAAGATATTTTAACAAATTAAGAGATTTCATCAAGAGCGGGAGGCAAGAGATCTTCATCGACGAAATTGAGTCGCCTCCATCTAAGGTGAAGGCAATCACGACACAATTGCAAACAAATTGAGAGATCTAGTCAAAGCAAGCTTTCAAAAAAGATCAACAACAAACTCTTTAAATTCAATCAGCATAGGTAAACAATAATCATTCAAAAGACATCCCGAAATGAAGCAAACATGATTCCTTGGATAAACAGAAAATCTATACTCATTAAATTCAACGTATATATCCATCGACAAATACAGTCACGTCGAGATCTAGAACCACGTTTCAGCAACGAGATCCATGGGAACAACAACATCCTCGCTAAAAGTAGTATCTCCGGAATCCGCTCCTGCTTGAAGATCCAAATAGCCACGTCTCTCATTGTCGATTTCAGCAGCAAAAGCTTGTAAGATTTGCTAACAAATATGAGTACAGATGAAGGAGTACAGATGTGGACCTTGCAATTGCGGAGCAGACGTCGATGTCCTTGAGCAGATTTGGACTACGAATCTAGATCAAAGAGACGGCAGCCTTGCAGTTGCCAGATAAAATTGGTGCAGGGATGGTGCCGAACTACAGATCTGGTAAAAAATTGAGGTCGTAGATTCCTCCTCGTCACTGCATGTAGAGTTTAGGGAGAAGAGCTACACAATCAAAGATCTTTTATTTATACGAATAATTACATGATTGGAATAATTATGGTTTTATATAATTTTTAAGCCATGGATTAGTCTTAGAAACAATTTAGGGATTACTTGTCACTACCTAATTTGCACTTTTAGTTAGTTTCATTGTATGTTCTGACGTTTCGTCATCTGTCAACTTTGTCGACCTCTCGAGGTATCAGACTTGTCTGACCCTCGAATTCTCACCGTATAAAAAAAAACACTTTAGGGATTAAAAAAAAACTATTGTTATGAATATCGATCAAGTCAAATCATCAATGCGCTAAATGGAAAAACAAATATTCCTTGGGGTGATATTTTATACTATAGAGGAGAACCATTGCCATGAGCATTTTAGTGTCATCAATATACAAAATTGGTAGTTACAAAGACTAACTCGGTCCGCAATTGATTGTATCTCTAAATTTATTGAGAATTGTAGCTAGCTTATCATCTCTCCCAGCTAATAGAGAGTTGTATAAAACCATTCAAGAAAGATGATCGATCAAAGTTGATCTTTGAGTTTGTCAAAAGATTGTTTACTTCTTTTGGTTACTAAAAATATTAAACAAAATAAAATAAAAATAAAAAAGATTATGTGAGGGTGATAGTTATATAAGGGTGCCTCCTTTTGGTGTGAAAGTCAAAACCATTTGTTGGTTAGTTGGTGAGACTATAGTTAGTTCCTTTGGATCAACGGCCAAGCAATATTTCCCTTCCATTGATCGTAATACACACATGACCCCTCTCCTTCTTTTTTTTAGAGAATATTCATTTCAAGGAGGTCTCATCACTATCAAATAATTTCATTTCCTAATTTTTTTTTTTGGACCAATAAAATTTTATTTAGTAAATATACTTTTTTCTTTTTTCGATTAGCTAGGCGACAATATTATGCCAATTACCGTAGGGGTGGGCACGGGACGGGACGGGACGGGACTCGTCCCGCGAAATTTTTATGGGACGGGATCGGAACGGGATTGACACTTTTTTTTCGGGACGGGATGGTGTCTGGACGGGACGGGATCGGGACGGGACGGGCCTTGTCCCGCATATAAAAATAATAAAATATTATATAAATTTGCAAAGTGAAAAATGTTTTCATAATTCATTATTTTGTATAATATGTTGAATACGGAATTCTTCTCAACTATATTATTCAATAATAATAATAATAATAATATTATTATTATTATTATTATTATTATTATTATTATTAATATTATAATACTATTATTAATTCATACAATGATTGTATAATTAATTATAATGTTCAACATATTTGGCTACATTATCTTACTAGATCAGGACGGAAAGGAATTGAGACGAGATTCACCAGATATTGTCTCATTATCGATTGATAGTTGAGAAGAACACCGTATTTAGCTATTTACCTCTTGTAACTCTAAATCGGTATAATAATAATAATAATAATAAAGCGTTTACACTGCAGTCGAGGCATCGGGTTTAAGCACCGACATAACATGGTCCGAGATGTTTTGGTGGACATTTGCTATAAAGCGGGCATTGCAGTTCAGAAGGAGGCACATACAAGTATGAGCAATGACGATGGTGTTGAGTTGAGGCCGGGCGATTTGCTTGTTTATGGGTGGGACAAGGGGAGAGACGTTTGTATTGATGTGGTCGGGGCTTCGCCGTTCACGACTAGAGCCAATGACTCTTTCGTAATTGGCAAGGCGGTCTCTCAAGCTACTGATAGAAAGAAGAAGAAGTATGCTGATGTTTGTGCTGTTAAAGGGTATGGCTTCATGGCTTTTGCGTTCTCCACACTTGGAGAATTGGGAGATGATGCTATTGGTTTTTTAAAACGGGTTCAGTTGGTTACGAGAAGCCACGGGTCGTCGTCCGTTAATGGTGATTTCATATTCCATAGAGTTAGTTTTACTATTCAAAAAGGCGTTGGAGCTCAATTTGTTACGAGGCTCCCATCTAACTTTATGTAAGTCATTCCTATAATAATAATAATAATATAATAATAATAATAATAATCCCACGTTATAATTAAAAATACAATAAAATAATATTACTTATTTTTATTGCTATTATTATAAAATAATTATACTTTACAAGAAAAAAATATAATATGATATAATAATAATATAATATAATAATAATAATAATAATAATAATAATAATAATAAAATTTTTATTATAAATTAAAATTATTATTATTAAATTATATTATAATATTATTATTATTATTATTATAAATTGAAAATTATTATTATAGTTATGAATAATATTTGCTCAAATAATAATAATATTAGAATTATAAACAAATATTATTATTATTATAAATGGAAGATTATGATTATAATTATAATTATAATATTTGCTCAAAATAATAATAATAATATATTATTATTATTATGATTCTATAATATTATAATAATATTATTATTATTATAAAAATTATTATTATAAAAATTATTATTATTATTATTATTATTATTATTATTATAAGCGGGACGGGACGGGATTTGCGGGATCCCACCGGGATCGTCCCGCGTTTTGTCCCGCATAATTTTTGCGGGACGGGATCGGGACGGGATTCGCTATTTTGTCCTAAATCCACCGGGATCGGGACGGGATCGGGATTTGCGGGATTTGTGCCCACCCCTACAATTACGTACTTAAGAGAGAGGGGCGAATATAATAAAAAAATAATTGGGTGTTCCTAAATTCAAATGCATCATCGAGTTTGTAGTAGGATTATTACTCTAGGCAAAATTACAAAAAACCACCCTTTAAATATGAGTGTTTTCACTTAACCACCCCTTAAATTCAAAATTACAGAAAACTACCCTTTAAATAGTATTTGCTTACAACTCACCACCCATTCAACTATTTTCTTTGATTTATCATTAAATATATTATATTTTAATATTTTTAAACTAAAATTTGATTGTAAATATATTCATATTTTGAATTTAAGGGCTCGGTCATATTTTAGGGATTATTTTATTTATTTTTAAAAAATAATAATAAATATAGCCTACAATTATTATCTTAATTTATGGTTGAAAATGTTTATTAAATTTTAAAATATTATGGAAATTACTCTCATTTATTTATATTTTGAATAAGAGTAATTTACAAAATGTTTTAAAAATTTATAAACATTTTCAAACATAAATTAAGATAATAATTCTAGGCTTTATTGATTATTATTTTTAAAAATAAATACAAAATTCCCTAAAATATAATTGGGCCCTTAAATTCAAAATTTGAATATATTTACAATCAAATTTGAGTTTTAAAATATTAAAATATAATATATTTAATGATAAAGTAATGAAAATAGTTGAATGGGTGGTGAGTTGTAAACAAATACCATTTAAAGGGTGGTTTTCTATAATTTTGAATTTAAGGGGTGGTTAAGTGAAAACACCCATATTTAAAGGGTGGTTTTCTGTAATTTTCCCATTACTCTATTACCTGTACTCCTCTAATCACTACTTTTGTTTATTATTATTTTTCACACCAAAATGAGCGTTGTTCTCTCATTACTGCAATGTCATAAAATAGATGAATGAAGTCCTTAAGAAGTGTTGATGCCGAGCTAGACTATAATTAAGTGCGGATTCATTGAAAACAAATTGTTCTAGGTTAGTGGAAATTGTTATGAAAAATTGAGACAATAATTCATGCATGTAAGTTGTAACCCTTATAATTATTTTGGTTTGAATTTCAATTCTGAAATGAGATACATTCCCATAGTTTTAACACACTTTTTTTTTTCTCTGAATAAAGATTAGGTCGGGTCGGCCGCAACAGAAGCTCTTATTAGCGCATTCTTCTGGACGAGAACAAGCAGTTCTAGATCATCTTCACAGCTATTGTCGGCAGGGAATGCATGGGCATTACGAGCAAGATAGTCTGCCACGGCATTTGATTCCCTAAAAATATGACGAATAGAAACATAAGAAAAGGACGAAATATCTAACAAAATATCCGATTGTAGCGGCTCGATCGTCCAGGGGCATTTCCAAGCCCCCAGTAAAGCCTTTATAACCAGCAAGTTGTCCCCTTCGATCTAAAGGTTTAAGATCTACATTTCCTTTGCGCGTAAAATACCCATTTTGAGGCGTAGGTTTTCAATAGTTTTAACACACTAAGTATCACTAGTTGATATATTTTTATATTCGTTATAGCTTTTTAATTATTTGACTTTTTATAGGGTTTAATTAAACCAGAAATTAAATTTTAAGGAATTGATCAATAGGTTAAAATTTTAATTATTTGACTCGTCCGCAGTTGCCGCTGAAGGACGTACGTAGTGGACCAGCTAGGCTGAGAACTGGAGACGCGAACCAAGCCTCGCAATTGCGGCCAACGGGCTTGCCATCCAACGCTTCCAGTCCCCCTCGCTCAGGTAATTGTCGAGGTTGGCAAGTAAATTGGGTCGCCCGTACTGGATGACCCGACCCTTGTAATGGTGGTCCTCGGGAATAGCATAAATGGCCTGCACAATGGGGTGACAATGTCAGTCGCGCATCGACAATATGAAATTTCGTTGATCAACACTACGCAAACCATACCTCGCCCGTTGTCTGTGAATGGGGAATCCTTTTTACAGAGCGGCTAGTCGACATGTTCTCCTTTGCTGGATATATATCCTGTAGAATTGGAAAGCAAAACCTTAGGACACTCCACACAAAGCCTGTATATAATGACACTAGTCACATTGCACATGACAATAAGGTTATCTAACAAGACACTAGTTACAATGCACATGACAATAACGACGCTGCAAACCATTTCCCACCCTATACATACCAACTGCCGCTTGCCTGTCGCCCCTAAATATATCAATCATCTCCATATTCAGAGCAAACTTTGTAAGCTTTTATAAGGTTCGACCGAATATATGTCGAGGTAGATTCGAATTTCACATGACAGGAAGAGTTATAAACATGACACCTGACTACTACAAACATGACAGAAATCAAAGTGTCGGCAAATCCATTAAATGTTCAAAGGTATCTCAAGATTAAGCATATCCAAGTCGCCTTATTCCTGATATTTCTTATTTCACATAGTCGTTCCCCAATTCCCCCAATTTCGCCAATTCCCCCCATTCCCCCAATTTCCCCATCTAACTACAACCTTTATATCCATTTTCCTCCATTTCACCCCAGCCATCCCCAATTTTACCCAATGTTCAAGACCAACTGTTAATTTAATTTCCCACAATTTCACTTCAATCCCCCTCGTCAAAACCCCTGTTCCGACACTTTCCATTTCTTGATTTTTACATACCAATGGTTACTTCTTACATGACAGAGGGAACTTGGAAGACAAATTTTGTTCTTCATCCCATTTCAAACAATGGCAAACACATTTGGTTCTTCCACTCGATTCCTCGCCCTATCAATTTGTGCAATTGGTAAATAATCGGTGGCGTTAGGGTTTACTTACTTGGTAACCGAAGGTCCGTCACTTTTATTCGATGTATGTGGCCTGTTTAATGTCGGCTTCTTCTCCTCCTTTGTGCCAATGTCTTGTTCTTCTTACTCCTTCCTCTTCTTCCTTCCGTTTTAGATTTTCTGAGAGAGAGAGAGATATAGCAACTCTAGGTCTCCCCCTTCCCTTTTATTAACCCTCTCTCATCGGCAGTTGAGTTGACAGGTTTTTAAAAACCTGTCAATTCTCTCCCCATCCACACGTCTGACTCTCTCTCCTCAATAACTGCAGTCGGTCTCTCCCTCTCTTTTAACCGGTTAGGATGCAATTTTTTAAGCGGTTAGGGTTAAGTTTTTGCAATTAATGTGGATAGTAGATAGGGGGTGCAAACCCAACTGGGTATATGTGGGTTAGTTTTGCAAATGCCCCATAATTTTTTTAATAATAATAATATATCATATTATTGCAATAATCATTTAATAATTAGATATTTATTTTTATGATTACTTAGAATTGAAATAATTAAGAAAAATGCAATACCTAATATTAAAGGTTTATGTTTAATAAGGAGAGAGTATTAATTATTGATGATGATTGACTGATTATTAATTTAAGAGAAAATTTGCCCAACGGACCCATTTTTAGGCCTCTATTTGTAGAGTGTCTCCCCTCTTTGTAAAATTAGGGTTTTGTCCACATAAAATTTTCTGGACAAAATTACCCCCTAATTTCATCCGTTTCAGCACCACATATCCATGTACGGAATAAGAGATCAGGATCTCTCCTTTTATCCTTTCTCTCAATCTATCTCTGACCTCCTCCTTCAGATCTCCCCTTCGGATCAGATCTCCGGCTTTCAAGCTCAGCAAACTTTAGAGGATCTCTGCTTTTATCCTTTCATCCATTTCAACGACGATGAGGAGGAAGGGGACGGTGAGGAAGGCCAGGGCTATGACGGAAACGCGCAGCGACGATGGCGAGAGAGGAAGAGAACGAAGGCAGGAGGCTTCGGTACGATGGGAAGAAGAATCTATCTCCTATTGCAGATCTAAGAGGAAGAACCGTCCAATCTGAGCATGTTGCGTCCAGATCTCCGGAATCGAAGAGGATGATGAATTGAAGAGGAAGAACCGTCCTCTCCACCCTATCTCCCTCAGCTGAAATCGTCGGTGGACTTGTGAAGCTCATCGGATCGACTTCTTCTGGTATTGTTAAATCGACTTCTGCTATTATATTTGAAGCGAATCGATTGTTGCTGATGCTGCGTTGAAGCTCGTCGGAGGTTTTTCAAATCGCCATGGACTTGTATTATGTAATTGCTGAAATTCTGCTGTTGTGGTTTCCGCATCTCCTCCGATGCTCTAAGGTATTCTTGTAGGTGGACTTGCTGAAATCGCCGGTGGACGTGTGATTGAAATCTCTCATGGCCGGTTTCCGCATCTCCTTCGATGCTCTGAGGTATTCTCTCTTTCTCCCGCTACCTCTCCTCCGATGCTCTGAGGGAGCTTTCTCATCGTTATCTGTCGCCCAGCCTAGCTTGCTCAGAAGAGGGAGCTTCTGCCTCTACATGTTTTTTCTGTTCAATTACATGTGTATTCTCTAGGTTTTTCTTCTGATCTTCGATTTTGTTTTGTAGCTTCGTTATATACTAGAAAAATGCAATTATACATCTGTTGTGAACAGATGTCTTTCAAAAAAAATTCCGATCTCTTTGTGCGTGTAGTAAAAGATCAACTTTTTCACATCGGTTTTAAGCTGATGTCTTATCTCGGTTTTAATCCCCTCAATTTATTTTTGACATGTTCACTTGTTGTTAAATCCTCTCTATTTTTCATTTATAAGCTTTTGACGATGTCCACCCCAAGCCTAAATTTTACATTTACATCACTATTTTTAGAATAATTAATGTATTAAGACAAAATAGACATCTTTTTTATTTTATTGATTTTGTGTATATTAATTTCATATGTATAATTTGTGATTTTTATTGTTTTAAAATAATATATCGTATAAAAATATGTACATAACTGATGTATTAATATGATTTAGACATCATTTTAGATTTTTATAAAGATGTTGTTGTTAGCAATATATATCAATTTATATTAATATTGTGATGTAAAAATATACATGACACATTGATTTAGATTATTTAGACGATGTCTATAATGATACTAGCATCCGTTTTCATGTAATGGTTTGATTTCATAGCTATTCAATCACAACACTTTACATCTATAATCTAATGTTTTTTCATTCGATACAAAACTCACTTTGTTCATATAATAAGCATTTGTAAATGGCAACATACTTTAATGAACATATATATTAAGGTAAACGCGAAATTGACATTTACAAATATTTTACAAAGCATAGGTATTTAAAAGATACACTTTTACAAATGGTGATCTATCTTTGATCACTGATTTCTATAGCTTTCAAGGAGCAGGTCTTGAAGCTGCATTACAAGAATCATAGGAAATTTTCAACCAAAAAAAAAGAATCATATGAAATTTACTCAAAGAAAATGGGAACTTGGACCAGGAGAATTCGGGGAGGCAAGGGCTGGTGAGGTTGGAGGATCCATTGGAGAGCAGTTGGACGAACTCAGTGGTGAGTATCACTCCTGCAGCGAACGCCTTAGCGGGGACGAAGAGGTTGTCGTCGTTGATGAGGAGCCCACCTCTGCGGCTCTTGCCGAAAACCGGAATTGAGATCCTGGCGACACCGGCGGTGAGGATTGAAACCATGTCTATTTAGTGTCGTAGCTGCTCCTGCACTCCCACTTTCAGAACCAAAAGAGTGATTCACATGAACTCACAATGTCAAAATGGACTATTCACTAGAACTCCCAAGTCCTAATCAAATCAACTTAAACCATTATAGGCGGTTAACACCAGACCATTTCTAGCTAAGTCCAAACCAGAACCATGTTCGGTTCTTGAGATGCAAAATGACAGTCACTCAAAAGAGATGAAAAATAAAAGAGATCAGAAGAACCCAAATGTGCATACTATTAGTAGAGAGGACTGATGAAGGCATCGTTGTTTGCTGACGGTTTGCTCGTCTCACTCCGACCATTAACTGCGATTCTCATCTCTGGAGAGGAAAAGAGATGATACGAATTTAGATAGAGCATCCAATGTTCCCATGAATCAAAGGTGACCGAACTGATATGTGCTTTTACCGGATGAAGAGGACATGGGATTTTACGCGAAGTCGCTTTGAGCTAACGAATGTGCTCCAACTGGTTGTAAGAAGGTGTCTTTTCGCCTGCCCTGCATAGAGAGAAGAAAAAAAATTGAGCAAGTCCATAGCACTAACGGAAGTGAGGTCATCGTGTATTGATGTTTCTGTTACAGTTTGTAAGCATATTTAGAAAATCCATAACATAAAGTTCTTCAACGTAAGCAGATAAAAAAAACTGTCCAAATAAAGACGTCTAAGTTCATGTGAATTTATAAAGTAAATTAAACACATAGAGGTTAAAACAGCATGAGGTAATAATATATATATATATATATATATATATATATATATATATATATATATATATATATATATATATATATATATATATATATGTTCATAAGCCAAAAATAAGACTACTTAGGCAAGGAACTAATAGAGTAGGTACATCATAAACCACTTGAGTAGTAAAGAGATGAAATTGTGGAATATATTACCTTACTAGTTGCAAAGCACGCGCATGCTACATATAGTCATATACTCTACAAAACAGATTGCACATTGTACATACCTTATCCTATATGCAAAAGAGTGTAACATTTAAATCCACCAAAAAAAAAAAGATGTGTAGAATAGCCCAATTTATTCTTATGACAGTTTTCACATTTCGGATGTGCATTAATCCATTATTCTTCACCTTTAACATGACACAAAAGAAAAGCACAGACCGAAGACATGATAAATAAGAGCAAAAGCTACATATACATAACATTGATCGTACAGATTTTTTGTACAGCAAGCAGTAGATATATCATATATGTGCCCACTACGTGATCAGCTAATACCTTATAGCCAAGGCCATACTAGTAGCTAGATTCTAAAGTGCTGAGGGATGACAATAACAAATGACATTGAATCCATAAGAGTAAAATTAACAATCAGGCCTTGAGCCAATATTGGAAGCAATAGGGATCCTATAACGGTATTTCAAACAATTAGCGAACTGTGAATTCTGGTGCATTCTTGAAAATTGTGAAAAATCTGGCATTGCAAAGCATATCACACTGAAGTAGACATATAATAACAGGCAATGTGCTTAGAATTCGCTCATTTATTTAACCCTGGTTGAAGCCTTTAGATCTATTAGAGAGAACTATGACAATGTGATCCCATTGAAACACCCTCTAATCCAGGATATAGTTCAATCCATGCAAATGATATTCCAAACACAAATGTGAACATGACAAAGATAACATTTACATTTAGCAAAAGGAGAATCTGCTTTGAGGAAATAGTAAGCACACTCATAAAATTATTCAAAACAGACAGCTTATACTTTTAAACAAGGGAGTGTATACCTAATGATACTTGTCTTCCAACAAAGAAATTTGATCAGTGAAATCCAACCCCATCTCGGATGCCATTTTTCTTATCTGCAAAAAAACACAGCCAAGGAAACTGATTTTATCACAAACTAACTCCCATCCTTTAGGACTTGAAAAATAATAGTTAGTTGGGCAGAAACGGCTCACATCATTTATCTTCTTCTGAAGATCCATCAATGGCTTCTCAATGCAACACTAGTGGCCTCCTCGTCACAATCCCTGCGAAAACAATGACCATAACCCTAATCAATCGAATCCAAACCTCCTCATAGACTCCATATTCAACTACTAAACAAAAAAAAAGTCAAGAGAAACCCTAACCAGATCTTCAGGGGAGAAAGTCGCGTCCAAGTCGGAAACCTAACCTTCAACGAGAACAAACAAAGAAGAAAAATGGCGAGAACACTTACCGAATCTGCGAGGAGGAGGTCGGATTTTAAAGGAGGGGTCAGATCTGAAGTAAAGAGTAAGTAGTGGTGGAAGCCGCGCAATTTAGAAGGGGCGAGATAGGGTTTCAGAGAGAGAGGTCAGGAGAGGTGACAGTGGCGGTGGGCGGGATGGGTGCCGGAGATTATGACACAAATCGGAGAGAGTGATCTACGAGAGAGATCAATGAGGGTTGAGGAGAAGGCGTAGATCTAGAAGAAGGCAGAGAGGAGATCTGGAAGGCGTTGATCGGGAAGTTGCGTGTGGAAGGAGGCGTAGATCTAGAAGTTTGTGTAGGGGAGAGGGAGAGCAGAGAGAGGAGGGGGGTTTCTTAAGAATGGAGTCAGGGGAGATGTCGAGGAGGGGGTCACGGTGGTTGTCATCGGAGGTAGGGGAGGTGGGAAGTCTCCAACGTGAGTTGTGGGGCGATTTCCGGCGCCTGGAGAAGGTTGTGTTGTCTGAGCAGGTGAGAGTTTAGAGAAAGAGGGGAAAGTGGGTTGCAATGATCGGAAACGGAGAGAGAGAATCAGAGAAGGGGTTAATAATTTGGGTTGGGTGGATTTTGAAAATTTTGGTGGGTTAAATTTTTTAAAGTATTCCTCTTAATTTGGAAACCGCCCAAATTTTTTCCAAGTATTTTGAATTTTCGATCCCGCCCTTTAACCCTCTAAACGCGCTTGATTTTTTTTTTCAGAATCAACTATTTTACATCTGTCGAAATCTTTGACAGTTGTATGAACTCTTTAATACATCACAAACAAAATTACTAATGTAAAAGAATATTTTTCACATTTGTTGTTTTTTGACAGACTTAAATGTGGTGTTGTCTATTGACAGTATTCTAGTAGTGTTACTGGTGTCGTTCTTCTTCTGTTTCGTTTGTGATTCCAGATCTTTTCACCAGGTTTGTTAAGTCCTAGATCAGTGTATTCTCTTCTCTATAGAGTTCTACATATCATCTCTTCTGCTGCTGAGATTTTGATCCGTGCTTTGAATTTTAATCTCTTTTTGGGTTGTAATTAATTTTCTAGATATTGAATGTTATGGTCTGAACTTGTTTTTTAGTGTTGTTTGAATACAATACTTACCTCAGTTTCAAAAAACTAGATGAGATTTTGATCCATTGCTAAGATTTTGTTATATTATTGAGTTAGTTCTTATGTTTTATCTGCAATAAAAACCAGGATGTTAAATTGATTAGATATGATCCATGGAACCAAGATGTGAAATTGATTAGATTTTAGTGCAAGGGAGACATGTGTTTTACTGATGGGTTTGTAAGAAGCCTCATGTTAATGGATGGTCCAAATTTGGTTGATAATAAACAAATTAAAGCTATGTATGATGCTACCATTTCTAATGATGTGTTCAACTTTATTTCTCTATGCAAGATTTTGTTCGTTAGGTTGAAATGCTGAAATTAATTCTTAAATATATGATTTGCATAGTTTTATCGATATGTAATAAAGAGTATGAGTGCTGAAACCGTGGTTTCGGCATCAGCAACAGTGCTGAAATCGCGGTTTCAGCATCAACAAAAGCAATTTTTTTTGTGGGATCTGAAATGCTGAAATTACTCTTTTGGCGAGGACTCTTGGTTTGATCCTTGAAATTGTTGTTGCTGAACTTGCTTAAAAACTAGAATTTGCTGAAATCGTTGTTGTTGAACTTACTTTAAATCTCCTTTAAAAGCCTCTTAGCTCAATGGTAGAGCGATGTGCTATACGCAAATACGTGGGTTCGAATCCCGCATAGGCTAAATTTTATATCCCGTAACACGGTTTCAGCAACAATTTCAGCATTAACAACGTGTCTGAAATCGGGGTTTCAGCATCAACAACGTTGCTAAAATCGGGGTTTAAGAATCAACAACGTTGCTGAAATCGGGGTTTCAGAATTAACAACGTTGCTGAAACCGTGGGCTTAGCATCAACAACGTTGCTGAAACCGGGGTTTCAGCATCAACAACAGTGCTGAAATCGGGATTTCGGCATCAACAACAGTGCTGAAATCGAGGTTTCAGCAAATCCGGTTTCGGCAACGTGAAAAAAAAAACAATAACGCAAAAAAAAAATAGTAACGCGAAAAAAAAATGCTGAAACAGTGGGTGGCACAGGGGTTTCAGCAACTCTGGAAATGCGAAAAAAAAAATGAAAAAAAAGCGACAAAAATAACTGCTGAAACAGAGGTTAGCACAGGAGTTTCAGTAACTTTATTTTAGGGGTGGATATTTTGCTAATATGGAGAAGGTGGTGGACATTTTCTTAATAAAGCCCAAAATTATGGACATCAAGGTAATCACCCCTTAATTTAATGAATGAAAGTCTTACTTAATGTAATGAATGAAAATCAACTATTTCTAAATATATTCCACTTTCTATTTCAATCCAATTTGATTGACTAATGCATTTACTAATTAAAAAATAAAATCATTTTAGTTCAATAAAAAAATTACCTAATCAATTAAAATCTTTCAATAGAGATTAAAACAAATATTCAAGTGATTGCTCATGTGTACGAGTTAATTGCAGTGTGCATAGTCCCAGGATTTAGTTGCAGTATGCATAGTAATAATGATCCAATTAAGTATTATGACTGAAGATTAATTAATTAAGAAGTCCCAGGATTACAAGATAAATAGCCAGGCCTGCCAGGCCTGACCAAAGGAGGACTTGACAACGTACGTAGTAGGTGCCCTGTTGACAATTAAGTTTCGATCAAATGTATCCACAAACAACTAATTAATCTTACCTAACTTTTGCCAAATTAATGCATCCTTATTTCAACTAAAGTGAAATGTCTTACATCATATAGATGTACAGTGTGGCGAAGCAGGGTAACATTAAGGGGTGGGCGAGATTCAAAGAATCCGAAAGTATAAATTGATATACAAATTTTACACCAGTAAAATCATTGCAAAAAATGTTTATACGGTCAATTTACAATCTAGTGAACTAATTAGTTTTTTTTTGGGTCAAGAGTGAACTAATTAGTGAAACGAACAACTATCACTACTAAAAAACTGTCAAATAGCAACGGCAAATAGCAATGGATTTAGCCACGAACGGTCGTGGTTAACCCGAATAGCCATGAACTTAGCAACGGCGGCCAAAACCGTAGCTATATGCCTCAAAGCTGATAGCGACGGAATATAGCAACGGAAACAGCGACGAATATATGTGGTCGTTGGGAAGACCGTGGCTAGTGAGAAGATCCGATGGTCGTTGCTGTAGCGATGAACTCGGCCACGACTATTAATTCAATGCTAAGGTCATTGCAAGTAGGAAGAGCAACTGGTCGTGGCAGTGTCCGTGGCTAAGTGTATTGCTGAAGTCGATGCTGATTTCAATGTGGCCCCATCCATAGGTATAGTCGTTGCTATTTTGTTAGTAGCTGTTTTCGATGCTAAGTTCGTTTCTGATGTAAGAATTGATTCTGGGTATTTTCGAGGCTGATGCTATTGCTAGTTTGGTGGCTGAGTTCATTTTCGCATCTGAGTTCGAGGCAAAGTTAGTTTCTGTTGTTATTGTTTGTGGTTGTATTTGTTACTAAATCTGTAGGTAAAATAAACGAAGCATACAAATTATATATATAGCTGTTTGAACATTACATAACCACATCCAAAATATGTCCATTTACAACCATTCAGATCAAACCATGCACATCCAAAATATATCCAAGTACCAACACAACCACAACCAAAGTACATAGCTGTCACATACAAAATGGGATGCCATTGTGCATCACAACCAGATCCAAAACAAGTCCAAACAGATCACCATACGAAACACTGGATTCACATAATATATATGATGCAAAGCAGAAGAAGTTACTTGGTGCGAGGATTTTTGCGGGGACTTTTGCCTTGATAAAACTCTTGCATGGTGGCAAAAATCTTCTGTTGCCATTCTTCATTGACCTTCTTTGTCTCACCCATCACTTGTTCCCCAAACATGGTCAGTTCATGCTTTCAGCTGGAAGTCACTTGTTCTCCGAACGCTGTCATTTCTTCCTTGATGTTTGCAGTCACATTACCTTGCACTTGCTCACCTAAATCTGCCATTTCTTTCCTAACCTCTTCCTTGAAAGTTGACATTTGTGAGAGCATCTCGTCTCTTAAACTATCGTAGTCTTGAGATCCAGTAGAGATCGCAGCACGTGGACACTTACCTTGGGTTGATTGCAAGATAGCCCGTGACTCAGATCCCATGCCTACAATCCTCCTTTTTTTTGACACCACCTGTTGCTTGGATCCACAAAGCATCCTTGTCAACTGCATGGGAACCACTGTCAGAGAGATTGTCGTCCTGGATTGCCTCATCAAGCAATTTGTCGTACTTGTCCTAGGAAAGAAAGTACAAGTAATGAATTAATGGTCCTATATTCCAAGCAAATGTAGCTAGTGTAATAAAGGGAAGTTGAACATCTGTAAATGGAACCAAAATATCAAATACAAATGAAATGTAATTTGACTTACCACAGTGTCTTGACATTGAGTGCCAGCCCAACTACCATCCTTTTTTTATGGCACCTTTCAAATGTCTGCTTTGGTGATGGGTCTTGCCCAAGTTCCTGCTTTTGTGAAACAAATTATGGGTTGTTAAAGGTTATAGAAGCACTGTTGTAGCATAGGTAATGTTGCTTAAAAAAGCACCAGGACAACACAAAAGACGTTGAAAAGAATATATGTATTAAACCCCAACAATAAAAAAAACTAGTCGATGTTTAACTACGGTTGTTGAAACTGATCCCCCGCTGTAAATTGGAGTTCCATTTTCAGTTGCAGCTGCCCGGTTTTGCTTGTTTACTCCAGATTGTTTAAGAAACTGCTCCTCATTTGCCCATAAATCCAACATCTTCAACCATATATCCTTTTTTACCCAACAAGGCCTCTTCCTTGTTTGTCCACCACGAACCTTCCCGAAGACGTTCCTGAAGTAATCACCTCCTTTCGTGTTGAAAACTTTACGGACATGTTCTTCAGAGAAACTCTCTTCCCACTTGCATCGACTCTACAGATGTTGATGATATAGCAGTGGTATTAGATGAATAGACAGTTAGAGGACAATACTATATATGAAGACAGTAATTAATGGATATATAGCTAGAATGTATTTATACCTTGAACATTTCCCACCATAAATCGAGTGTTGCTTCAGGAACACTACTCCACCGAATGTAAGGCCCATCGAAATGGGAATGTATAATTTGCGTGAGGATTCCATAAGCAGCACTTGATCCATCAAACCTTGCAAATTAATTTACGTAAGTGTTGATAATTAAGGAAAAACTCAACAACTGAACATATATAGTTACAGAAAAACCATATTACAAGATCTACGAGCTTCAAAAGATTACAAATGAACAAGCTTCATTCATTTAGGAAAGTCATATTGTGCAAAGTTATTTTAACATGAGAAGAAACTGAATTAGAAGTATACATGTGTATACCTTCCATTAATGAGCTCAATTTCCACTCTTCTGTCCACTTGAGATGACTCTGTAGCCGTGGCATTATTGTCTTCTTGGATGCTATGAGACAAGGGCTATTGAGATGCGCACCCTAGTGGTTGGAGGTCGTCCTCGTTGGGTTCGGGGGACAATCGAGCAGTAGCAAGAGGTTGTGAGCAGGCCGCCTGTTGTGATGTGGGAGTACTTGTTGGAGGAGGCAAACGTGTGGAGGGTGGAGTACTTAAAGTTAAAGAGGTTCCATCTTCGGAGGCTGAAGCAACAGGTTGCACCTGAGTCGGGGGGGGGGGGGGGGGATGATTTAGAGGGTGTATTAGAGGTTTTTGTGGGGTGAGTGGGTGCAATATCTTTTCGTGAGGGTGCTTTAGAAGCATTTTTGGGGACATGGGGACCAGTATAGGGTGCTTTAGAAGCACTTTTGGGGACATGGGGACCAGTAGAGGGTGCTTTAGAAGCATTTTTGGGGACATGGGGACCAGTAGAGGGTGCAACAGGTTGAGTAATAGGTTGAGAGGGTGAGTGAGGTTGAGAGGGTTCAGGTTGGGTGTTGTGTGTACGAGCAGATCTCCGGGGTGTTCCTAGATTGAGAAACCCTCCACGCATTTTAGGAGCCAGGGTGACACCTGCATGCACAGCAAGAACAACACTTAAGAGGTCAGTTGAAGAAGGAAGTAAACCCTAGTTCAAACAGAAACGACATATGACGGTTCATTTCAGTAAAACCCTAGGTCGATATGGGGAAACGAGTTTGAAACTATTAGATTTTCATAATGAAGGGGATAACCGACCAATTTCATATACCCCTGAAACCCTAGATCAATATCTCGTTTCAAAGTTTTCAAAAGAGAGAGGAGGCAGATGAGCTCCTTCCTGACAGAGATGGGGAGACTGGTTGAGTGAACAGACAATATTTGGGGGTGAAATTGAGAGAGATGGGGAGAGCGACTTACCGTAGTTGAGAGATCAAGCGACGTACTGACAAAGATGGGGAGATTGGGAGATGGAGAGATTGAGAAACGATTTGAGGACTCTGACGTCTGAAAGAAATTGGGAGATGGAGAGACTGAGAAAGGATTGAAATGAATTGGGAGCGAGTTCAATTTTTTCACTTCCCTCGTCTGAGAGCTCATTTTCCCTCCTAATTTTTGGGGCCCATAGCGAGAAAAGACAAAATTACAAGCCCACCCAAAGGCCCACTCTCCATCTCGTCCAAAAACAAAATAATAGGCCCACTCATCGTCGCCCTCACTCTCACTCGCTCATCTTCTGGGAGCTCGAAGCCGGAGGTGCTGGCGACAAACTTTGCTCAAGCTACGACACCCATCAGGAAATCCAGGTAAGGGTGATGGCACTTCTTCTTCTTCTCTGAGTGTATGATTTCCATGTCCCACCTTCGTCAAGTGGCTGCTGGCCGGAAGGGATGAAATTGGAGTTTGCGACAACCTAAAGGGATAGGGTTTGAGATTAGGGTTTGCTTCTAGCTAGATGAAGCGAAATTGGGGCGATTTTAGGTCGGGATTGACTCTGTCATTTGTGGGATTAGAGTTAGCGTTGTGGGATTAGATCGACTTAGCGTTGTGGGGTGATGTCAACTATTTCTTTCATTTTTTATAGAACACAAACAATAGGGTCGGGATTGACTCTTTTATATATGGTAGTAGTCATTAGCAGCGATTATTACCCATTTGATATTGATAGAACACAAACAAGTGGCTGCTGGGGAAGGAAGATAGCTTGTGTGGTTCATGTGAATATACCATGAACAAACTAATACTGTTCTGATATTGATTTGCAAATTACAGTGAAAGAATATATGCCCAGCTTGTGTGGTTCTTAATTTCCGACTGTGTGGATTAAGCATGTAATATTATATGTATGTATGTTATAATTGTAGAGGCCATGGTGAACTCATCCGACGACTCTGACATTAGTTGGCCTAGTGGGGACTCCCGCAAATATTGGTGGATACACGAGGTCGATAACCACTATGACCATTGGGCACGCGAGGTATTCGCACACTGAATTTAGCCATGATCTTTTTTTGTGCGATCCCTAAATATGTCTTTGTTATCGATGTCGATATCAGGGGGTTGATTTGGCACCAGCTCCCGAACCGGCTGCAGCACCTCCAACGGCGGCGACAGTTGCTTTCAGTGGACTGAGGACTGATCAGGAGAATATTAACATGGGAAATCCCCGTGTCCTTGAGCTCGAAGCACTGACACGCTACCTAACTGACTGCCTCCGGCTTAGTAAGGATAGAGGGGAACGTCGGGAGGTTGAGATGGTGATGCTACGAACAACCAATGAATAGCTGCTAGGCAGGGAGACCCGTCTCACATCCAGTCTTTGCTTGGCATTGGTTGCAAATGCTGCGTCCCAGGCTCGCGTGACCCGCCTCCACAGGTGGATTGTTCTTCTCGTGGCAGTCATCGTCATTCTCATAGTTCATTAATTAGTAAGTTGGACTCCTTAACCACTTTTTGTCAGTGTATGTTAAGTTATCTAGCCATATATATATATATAGCTGATCATCACAGGCCAACCTCGATCGTTTGTGTCCTCAGTGTTCGATATATATATATAGCATCACTTTTGTATATCGTAGCGCTATATCTGATCAGAAGTTGTGTGCTAGCTAGGACTACGTATCAATGATCGATTCCATCACTTTGTAAGCCATATCTGTACACGACGAAATCGATCGATCACTTTTGTATGTAGCCAGATCGAACTTGGGTGCTCCAATTTGAATATGATTCACCGTCTTCATATATATCTCCTTCATATATATATATATATATATATATATATATATATATATATATATATATATATATATATATATATATATATATATATAGCTAATAATATATATTACAGTACGTGCTACGTGCTAATTAGTTCATACAAAAATTCAAACACAATCTTCAATTCCAAACTAAAACATCAAACTTCAATCCTATTCGGAGTCGTCAGTCAGATTAATGTCCAAGTCTCCATCTTCACCCTCACTCTCTAACCCACCAACGCCCTCATCGCACACGTATCATCGTTGATGTGGACGGCGACGTCAGGAGTAACAACTTCATCGGATTGGTACGCGTCTTGACCATGTGGCTCGTTTGATCCCCACCTTCGCTCTATTCATGATCGAGGGCTGGTCCTACACACATGCCACCAATCTACTCCATCGCGTCTAGCTCCGGGATATGCAAGATAGTAGACCTATACTGCCTGTTGAGCAAGCACGAACGGTCCATACCTTTGATACAGTTTTTTATGATTCACTTCAACGAACTGGTAGACTGGATGAACTCTTGATCCACGTGGAGTTGGATCGAACCATCTGCACCTAAACAAGACAACCTTCAGAGGCTTCTCCGGTGAACTCGGGTACTCCAGCTCAAGGATTTTTTCAAGTACCCCAAAGAAATCTGATTTCGCACTTGCGTAGTTCGACCCTTTAACACATACGCCACTGTTCATCGTTGATTTCCCAGTGGAATGCTCCTCAGTGTGGAACTTATATTCATTAACATAGTGCCCATGACGACTTATAGCTTTCCCATTCGGACCCCATGCTAAGCTCCACAACAACTCATGGATATGAACTCCATTGCCTTCGGTTAAGGCCTGCAGAAGATCAGCTTAAGGTCATAATGTGATGAAATTATATATAACATATATATGTTCAGAGTTATATATATTCATATGATTAAGCGAAACAGTTCGTCACTTACATAGTTTTTAAACCAATTTGCGAATTCCTGTTCAATGACATCGTCGCCCCTATCAGTACCCCTTTCATTCTGAAATACTCTAGATCGATCGATTGAATTTAAAAAGTCAGGAGATAGGTATATATATATATATATATATAATTTACATGATCGAGATCGATATATATAAATTGTACAGATATACTTACTCAATGTACGACTGGACCTCCGGATAGTTGAGCAATACGTAAGTGTGTGCGGCATTCCATTCTTTGTCTTCAATCATCCACCGTGTTTTCCCTTTCGCACTACTTCGACCAGGGTAATTGAAATGGAAATTGGTTCAACATTGCAGCCGGACATTTCATTTCTGGCCGGTCTTCTCAACTTCGACGGCACGTGAGACGGAAAGTAGTGCACCGAAAAGTTAGCTACTTCTTCCCTCAAGTAATCCATACAAATTAAACCTTCCACATGATTCTGCGCTTTAAATGAAACAAATTTCTCTCGAATGGGTACATCCATCGATATTGAACCGGACCACCAACTTGTGCCTCATATGGCAAATGGACGAGGAGATGCTCCATGGAATCAAAAAACGAAGGAGGGAAAATACGCTCCAACTTACATAGAAGCAAAGGTACCATGGATCCCAACTGAACCATGTGGTTAACGGACAACGTTGACGAACAAATGGTCTGAAATAAGATACTCAGCTCAGTGAGAGGACCCCAAACACTGGGGTCAAGCAACTCCTTGAACGCTATTGGAAGAAGTCTCTCCATAAACACATGACAGTCATGGCTCTTCATCCCCAAAAGACTACAATCATCACTTTGCACACATTTCCCCACATTAGACGCATATCCATCAGGAAACTTCACAGACCTCAACCACTGACCCACCTTCTTCTTGTCTTCTCTTCTCAAGGTGTATATCGCTTTTGGTTTTGAACCACTATGACCGTCATCCACCTCAAGATCAGGTTGAACACAATATAGCTTCAGATCCCTCCTTGCATTTAGGTTGTCCTTTGTCTTCCCAGGGACATCCATCACGGTGTTAAACACATTGTTAAACACATTCTTCTCAATGTGCATAACATCCAAGTTGTGTCGAATGAGAAGATCCTTCCAATATGGAAGTCTCCAAAATATGCTCTGCTTCGTCCATTTGTGTGAAACTCCATAGCCTGGGGGCTTTTGCAGTGGATCCTCTATGGTCGTCTTGAAATGGCGAACACGTTCCCATATCTGCTCCCCTGTTAGTAATGGGGGTGGCAATTGTGTTTCCACATGGCCTCTGTAGAAGTCATTCTTATTTCTGCGCCATGGATGACCGACTTCTAGAAATTTCCTATGGCAATCAAACAAACAAGCCTTTTTTCCCATTTTGGAGTCGAAAAGCATCTCCTCCTCGTTCCATGCAAATCGGACAAGCTAACTCACCAGCAGTACTCCATCGCGAAAGCATTGCATATGCAGGGAAGTCACTAATCGTCCAGAGTAAAGCAGCACGCATAGGAAAGTTCTCTCTGCTTGACACATCGTAAGTGCTTACACCATAGGTCCACAACTGCATCAATTCCTCAATAAGTGGCTGTAGACAGACATCAATTAACCTCTTGGGGTTTCGAGGCCCAGGCACTATCAATGGCAGGAACAGGTACTCGGTTCTCATGCACATGCTAGGGGGGAGATTATAAGGAGTCACAATGATAGGCCAAGATGAATAATTCTTCCCGGATTTATTAAAGGTTACAAAACCATCGGTGCACAAACCTAGACGAACATTGCGAGGCTCAGAAGCAAAATCAGGATGTTTTTCGTCTAACCTTTTCCACGCATCTCCATCTGAAGGATGAGACATCATCCCAATATCCGGTTGATGACATGCGTGCCAAGTCATATGACTAGCAGTCGCCTCAGATGCATATAATCGCTGCAATCGTGGAGTCAGAGGCAAGTAGAATAAAACTTTATGCGGTTTGCATTTACTTGCATCCGCATATCTTGCATGAGAACAGAACTTGCATGAATCTTCATTTGCATCATCCTTCCAGTACAACATACATCCATTGGGGCACATGGATATTCTTTCCACCGGTAAACCCAAACTGCGAACCACTTTCTCAGTTTCGTAGTAGCTAGTTGGAATCTTGTGACCTGCAGGCAACACTTCATCGTACAACTGGACAAAACCATTGAACAAGCTTTGAGGAACATTATACTCACACTTCAAACTCATGAGCCTAATCACAAAAGACAGTTGTGTATGAGAACTACACCTGGAAGTACCGGTTCATCAGCCGCTCTCAACACATTTGCAAATCTCATGGAGAATACATCATCTACGGCGATAGGTGGGTCTTCTCTCATTTCATCAACCTCATCAACTATGTCATCCGGTTGGAATTCACCTTCGACATGATCGTGACCAACTGTAAACCATGATGGCGGAACAAAGCCAAGGCCTGCAATGTCAAACACCATCCTCTATTCCGCAGGTAATTCATCATACGTACCGCACTTATTACCTATTTGATAAGATGGCGGAACAAATTCCTTGACTGGTTCACCATGTGCAGTCCAATTATAATAATCCATCATAAAACCACGTTTATACAAATGATTCTTCACTTCATCAACTAACCGAAAATGGCAATTAACACATTTTGTACATGGACATTTTACCTTGGCCTCATCCATGTAATTTGGTTGGGAATATGCAAACTCTATAAATTTGTCGACCCCTTCGTAGAATTCGGGCTTCAATCCTCGACCGCCTGACAAGTACATATCATACATCCACGTACGATTCTCCATTTTGAAAAATTCGAAGTATATATATATCTGCCCAATATACACACTATCGAATTTATATATAAATTAAACTAATTACACATATATTTTTCTGAATATTAAGAAATTAATGAAGGCTACACTTTACGTATTCGTCGAATCGATCAATTGTGTGCGCTATATGCGCCCCATTGCAACAGATCCGTGTCTTCAATGAAGCTCTCAGAAAATGAGGAGGAAAGCTACGTCCAACGCGTTTTGGGGCTGGGCTAATCGAAGAAGAAGTGAAAAAAGTCAAAACTGTGTGACATAAAGAGAAAATCCGCATTTATGATCCCACTGGTTTTCAACCACGGATTCAGCCTCGGATTTATCCCGTGGCTGCCTAATCTCCCGCCCTTCTTTGGCAACGACAACGGCGATTGAGGCTAGATCCGTCCCTATTAGCCATGAATTTGCCATCATGCATATTACGACGCCAAATAGCGTTGGCTCTCGCCACAACCTACGCTTCTCGTGGCTTGAATTTGCCATGAATTTTTGCGTCGTTGCTAATTTCGTTGCTATTTAGTCACGTGACTCTGTCACGTGCTCCTAGCCGTAGCTACTCATCCACGACTGTAGCGTCGAGCATATATTTCGTAGCTAATAGCCACGAACACAGCGACGACATCCACCCGCGCGATATTAGCCACGAGCTTAGCAACAACGGGTTATCTTCGACGCATGTTTACCAACGGCTGGAATAATTCGTGGCTGATTTTGTGTCTAATAGCAACAAGTTACGCGGTAAGAAAAGCTCGTGGCTAAAAGTCGTTGCTATTTGACAGTTTTTTAGTAGTGTATTTTCAAAACTTAAAAGAACAACTCAATACAAAATAATGCTAGATTATCGAATCGAATAACATAAAAGAATAAGCTCATATTTCATTCTTTGAATTAAATTTTGTCTTCTAATATATATCTCTAATCACTAACACTAATAGTGGCAAGCCAAGAATGTTTTTTCACAAAACATCAGCCTATAATGTGGGGACTAATGGACAATTTCAACACATTTGTCATAACAAGCATGAAAACTAGTTAGGGTTCGAGGGGAATGAAAGCAAAAAACTAGTTGGGATTTGAAGGGATTAATGGAAGAAAAAAATAAAAATAAAAAAATTCAATTTTTTTTTGGGTGGGCTGGGGCCCATACCAGCCCACATCTCCCTCCACCACTGATGTACACTGGACAAAGCTTTTTTTTTTCTTGGAAAATGCTTGCTGACACTGACTTTCCATGTCAGTAAAATTTATAATGTGCGTTCGCCACCATGTATTAGGTAATAATTTCACCGTGTAAATAGTAGCCCCTTTTTTATATATAAAAATTTATTTTCAGGTTTTTCACCCAGTGGAAATATTATGAGTTGAGATCATCTATTGCACTTTGTGTGACGCTTGGTGTTGCAAACATTATTTAAAAAAAAAAATAGAAATTATATCAATAGTTTACTCCCTCCATCTCAAAATTTAAGTTTTTTTAGGATTTTGCACAGGTTTTAATAAAAACACTCACCACTCAATCAACATCGTCATACCACTAACTTTTTTATAAAAAATTTTATTGTTTTTCAATACCCACTATATTTTTAACCAATCAAAATCTTTATAAAAAATTAACAAAATACAAATCGATACAAATCATTACTATCCCCTACCTAGAAATCCAAAAATGACATCTATTTTGATACAAGAATAAAGACCTAAAACGACGTAAATTTCAAGGTAAATGGAGTAATTGATTATCCATACCCATCCAAAAAAAACATTTTAAAAAAAATATATTTTAAATATAATTTTGAAAAAATATAACTATTTTTCTATTCTATTCATATTTATTTGTGTAAAAAATATCGTCATGATTTTTTAAATTATTTTCCCCCAAATTTATTTGAATTATTAATTATAATATTGTTATGATTTTTTTTAAAAATTATTAATAATTTTGACATCAAAGAATTTTATGTACCAAATGCTACACAAGATGATGCAATTAGTGATCATCACTAGACCGAGTGTGTAAATTATTGAATTAAGTAAAAATTTGAACTCAAACAAGTCTCATGCTTGAGAGGCTGATAAATTGACATACGATAGACCGTCAAACATACCACAAATACATAAAAGGTGCAAAAGCATATGCATCATAAACAACGAAAGATGAGACATAAAAAATCTAGCGCACAGGTTCAGAACATAAATTACGGACGAAGTCAAGTACTATCGTCAAATAGCATCATTGACCAGCAATACATCAGACATTTCTTTGTACAGTAAGACGAACTTCCAAGAATTATATATCTACGCACTATTTAAAATCGTAACTCTAAAAATGATTAACCGTTATATTTTTAATATTAAGGAAAATTGCTCTCGATGATTATATTGTTTCCAACCATGGTTATTAGGATTCCGATCCGGATCTTACGATCCTACGATTCTAGGCAAGGTTTTGATCCGGATCGAGCATATAGACTCATTCGTGCTAGGATCTACCTAGGATCCTATGAGATCGTGTGGGATCCGTAGGATCTACCTAGAATCTACCTGACAGAGGATTTTTAGTCGCCTTAAATCCTATCAAATATATCTGACTAACCTAACTAATGTAATTTGGCAAGTACGGGTCGATCCCACAGAGAGTCAACGATTTGTATGCAAATCAGAGTGTGTCAACAAGAATAAGAAACACAAAGGGGGGATTTTGATGGTTTGAACTAACTAATTAAGAAATAAAATTAAACAAAAGAAACAAACTAAACAACTTGAGGAAATGAATATAAGAAAAATAGCTTAGGTCAACCAATCTCAGCAATCAGGTTTGTTCATTGATCATCGAAATCGAATAGATAACTTCCTCTTAAATACTTTGTTGTGGAAAGACTAGGTCTTTTGAATCCAATTCCTTATCAAATCTAGTTAACAGACAACCAGACCCTGAAAACCCTAATTATCGAACAATCCTGAAACTATCAAGATTCAATTCAACAATCGATGAAGCCTAAAGGAAATCAACAAAGGCAATCGACACGCACAACCAGTTATTGCATCAATTGCAAATCAATTCTCTATACAAATCCCAAAATCAACCAGTTTCAGAGATTTATACTTTGCTACTCAAGGATATAGATAACTCAACCAGTAATTACCTATATCTAGCTATAGATTATCATGAACAAGCATCAGTTGATCAGACTAACGGAAATTCACGAAAACCTTAAACAATCAGCGCAAAGAATTGATAATATTCAAAGAAGAGTATTAGGAATAGAAATCTCACAATGAAATAGAAAACCTGAAGCTTCGATTAATTTCCCCGAGCAAGGCGGATTAGTTGTTCATGGTTCCAAAGAAAATCACAAAACTAGAATCCTAAAATGCCTTCGTACCAAACCTGTTCGTGGTTCTCAAAACCAGTAGAAAACAAAACCTACTTAGTTGTTCCACCCTTTTGTCTCCTCCCTAATTAACCATAATTAAAAATAACATCTTTCAACAATTAAACATGAGTAACAGCCCACGTTCTACAAAAACTCGGGCGAGAAACCAAAGAACTTGGGCGAGTTTTTATGCCGGCCAGACCGAGTTTCTTTTCAGCAGCCATCTTGACGTCCAGATTTCTCTGTTTTTAAGGCCGAACTTGGAAAAGTCGTAAACACGAAAGTTGTAGGTCTTCGAATCCTCTTTCCAACAAGTATAAGTACGCCCAGATCTGATAACTACAGCCTTCGAACGACTCGTTTTAGTGCAGTGTCTCCAGTTTGGACAGCTCCAATCAATTCTTTTGTTTATTAGCCTCTTGCTCGATGTTAGGCCGCTCCGATATCATCAGTTGACTCCACCAATGCCTGAAAGTATGTGCAAACATATGTAGATTCCGACTCTCTATATAATTAACTAAAATACGAAAACTACTCTAATTCACACACTTTATTATATCTAAATCTATCTAAATGCAATGTGTTAACACTACCTAAATGCGCATGATCACTACCGATCCTAGAAAAACTATCCGATCCTTGCAAAAATCATATTTGTGTAATTGTGTTTGTTTTGTTTGGATATTGGGCCTTCTGGATATGATGGACCTTTTTATTTTTTATTTTTTTGGCAGTCCATCTCCTTAGAAATTGAAGGCAGAAGAGTGAAGACGTTGAATTGAAACCCTAAGCCCTTTGTTTTGTTACTTAACTTGACAAATTCACGTTTGAGCGCCTCAAATTGTTCATGATGTGGTTAATTGCGATGATGACATTTGAAACTAGAGATGACATTGGATATTTGGATGTATGATTTATCTCTTGTATATTTGTCATATTTTAAGACATTATTCTTGTCTGTTTGTCACATTTTGAGACATTATTCTTGATAAATTATGAATGTTAAGTGCTTATTATTGGACTATTTTAGTTACTTAATTTGTTTAATGGAGGAAAAGCTTAGTTTTATTTTAAAATTAAGGTATTTGTTTAGGATGGTTTGTTTTTATTTTATTATTTATTTTATTTTTAATTTTTGTCTAGGATCTTACGATTCTACGATCCGATCCTACACCCTTGTCTCGATCCCACACTAGGATCCCAATCCTAAAAACAATGCTTCCAACTGTACATGATGGTTAGTATATCTACCGGCTTGTCCAGTCTCTAGGTTTCTCAAGGCTTGTCTAGGGAACAGAGTTCTTATCTTGCTTCGAAAAAAAAAATTACAAATTCTACATGGTACGCAAAAATTTTGACAAATTTTACATGGTACCCATAAGATTTTATAAAAGTTAATAAAAGATGTTTTAATATTGGAAATTTGATATTTTATTTCAAAAAAATCTAAAAAAATTTTCACAGAACGCGTATCTCCGACCGTAACTAAAACACTGGGAGAAGAATCAATTCTCAAGGTTAAGCATTTGGAGGAGGTGGCTAAGCTTTATCCATGGCCGGCTGGGATAGAAATAGGCTTGGCTACCGGAGATGGGGGATGCTTGAATGCGTACAAAGATCACGTCGTTGTCCACCTGGAAGTTTGCTTCAGGGGTTCCGTCTTCCTCTCCCCCAACTTTATTCAGAATTTTTGGCACGTATAAACCAATGTCCGGCCCAGCTTGCTTTTAACGTGTGGATGTACCTTGCGGTCTAAATCATGCGGTGTGCCGCTGTCAAGCAGACACCGTCGTTGGCCCATCTCTTTTCCGTTCTTTCCTTGAAACGTAGCGAGGGACTGGTGTCCGCTTCCCTATCTTGGAAAATAGTTGAGAGGTTGTCTAGGAACTCGGGATGGAGAAAGAAATGGTTTCTTGTTCGTGATTCAACAAGGACCTTTTTGAACTTTGTGACCCGACCCGGCAAGTATGCTCCTCCTAAAAACCAAAATATCGCGATGAAAAGATGGAGGGTTGCGTTTGGGGAGGGGGTCGCGTCGACACAGAGTTATAGAAAAGTCATAACTCCGACTCGTTTGGAGATGGCCGGGCTCAGTCTTCCGCACCGTCCAGGTCGGTGTCTAGGCGTTTTAAGCTTTCTAGTACTTTGATCACAATTTTTTCCGACTAACCTTTGTCCCGATTCTTTTGCAGATATGTTGGTTGCTAAGGTGAAAATTTCCACTTTGGCAAAGAAGAAAAGTGCAACTAGGGGCGCAACCAGGCCTGCTCTTATCACTACTCCGCAAGTGGGTGATGGTCAACAGAATGTTTCTCGCGACTCCCCCCTCACGACGAAAAGCTCGGAAGGGAAAGCGCCTATCGAAGACCGGGAGAGCGTATCATCAGAGGATATACCCTTGGCTCAACGTGGACGAAAAAGACAAAGGGAGGGAGGAGGGAACACCAGGCTTTTAAGCACCGAGCCTATCACCTCATCAGGGATTTCCATGACTGCATACAGGCAACCTGGGTTTGACCCGATTGATATTAAGAAATTGGAGATCCCTGGAAAGAGCTGCCCGACTGAACGGGAGTATCTTCTCCATTTGACGGATGAAGAATTGTTGGAGCAGGGTCAAAAAATCGGAGGCTGGGTAACCTCTTTCGCGATTTATCCTTTTCTACTTGTCTTATTTTGTATACGTGCTCACTATTCTCCGCGTATTGTCGTAGGGCAACCTGCAATGGTCCGAGGTGGCTGAGCGTTTAAGGAACTACGACGACAAGGTGAGGGAGTTAAGGGCAATGAAGAAGACTCTGAAGACAAAGGTGGAGAAATTGAAGGATGTGGAGCTTCAGGAGGTCAATATTAACAACTTGAAGGATGTCTTGGAAAAATCCCAGAAAGAAGTGGAGGCGGTGAAGAGCGAGTTGGACGTGTCATGAGTTGAACTTTCGAAAGTTCAAGAGGTGGGGTCTGAGTGTGAGTTGGAGATTACACACTTGAAGGGTCGTATCACGGATCTCGAGCATGAGTTGAAAGTCATTTTAATGTTAATATTAATGTTGGTATATGAGTGATAATTCGTATATTTTGAGTCATTTTTCTTATAAAAAAAACGAAACATTAATTAAATGCGTAAGATTTTAAAAAAAAAATTGGTTGGATTATCTATAAGATAGTGTATAATAAAAAATAGTTTTTAGCAATATTCAAACTAATACAAAATGTCTTAAAGTGTTTGCAAGTTAATGTATAATAATACTCTTTGGGAAAGGAGGAGGGGCAGCAAGAGCATAGCCTTCGCATAAGCTACAATTATCTACCTCTGATTGTTTATAGGGAAGCACGGAAAAATCAACCGAAACCACGCGGATGGATTTCTTGCTGTCTTTGGGTACACGAGACGACTCGCCTTTCCTCAGTTCGTTAATAGATTATGAGGTACAACAATACTTAGGATCATCCCTCGCCAAAGGATGCTTGATAGACCCTGCCATTTTCCGTCTTTATGCACTATGATTGGCCCCAGGATTGACCTTCTTTGTCTTCACTTCACGCGGTTTTCTACTTTGCGGGGGAGGGATAGGAATCACCATAGATTCTGAATCAACCTCTATTGGAGTATTTTTTCTTGTTCGCGAGGAGCTAACCTCCTCATGCTGGTAACCCACGCTCAGATTCTGGCTATCACTCTCGTTCGACATCTTAAAGCTATGAGAAGAAGAAAAGCCCCTGGAAAAAGACGCAAAGAAGGAGAAAATCAACAAGGGGAAATGACATTTTCAAACATCGCGATTAGACAAATTTGGCGCCAAAAAACCCCTTCCTAGGTTCATGTTGGCACCTCACGCGCCTCCCGAGAGGACATTGAAAAGACATCCCCCACCCCCCGAAGGATGACGGTTAAGAGACATCTTTTCGTCTCCTCCGTAAAGTTTCTCGATTTTCGAGAAATCACTTCTAGAAACACAAAAAGGGAGGAGGCGAAAAGTTTCATTCCCCCACCACCGTCGGAAGGTCCCCGAAAAACCCGAGAAAAGCACTACCTCACCCCAACGCCGTCATATTGCCACCAAATAACTTAGATTTTCCCCCAAGAAAATCGAGTGTAACCCAAGGACAAAGAGGAAAAGAGGGAATAGGGCGCCAGGGCGTACCCCAATCTCGGCCCCATAATCGCTCGGCCCCTCGCTGGAGGAGGGCGGTTCCACCACCAAAGGATTTATTCCCTTCTGCTCTAGAGAGTTTAAAAACGAACGCAAACCTAGAAATTGAAAGGAGCACAAGGGAGATCGAGGAACACTTACTTGAGAAAAATGAGAGAGAAAAAGTGGCAAACTTGGGAAACTAAGAGATGAACCACCACCTAACTCCGATCTCGCTTCTCTGGGAGCGAAAAACCCTTAGGGTTTCTCTCTCTTTCTCTCTCTCCCTCTTTTCTGTGTTCAGAAATGTGAAATGAAGAAACTAAAAGAGCGAGATCTTCAATTATAGGTCTCTGTGGGGTCACCACCCAATGGGCCAAAAACACACTAGGCCTAGTTCAGGCCCATATAACGAATAAGTTTTTTGGCGGGAAGCATCGTGTTTGTCGAAACCTAATCGCGAGCAACGTAACGCTCCCGATCCGGTTACGAGGAGATATGACGATGTCATAGAAAATAGGCCTATTAATTAACAAGGGTGTGACGCCATAAATAGGCCACCCAACGCAAAAGGCATCTAGTCCCGCTACACGATTCATCGCGAGTAGAGTACTCGGTCAAACCCTGGCTAAACCCAACCCCCCAAGAATCATCATCGCCTCGCGACTAAGATCTTAGCATAAGCCTGCGTAGGGCCAAGATAGGTCCCACCAATACCTCGTGGCTCTTCAAGGACCTAGCAAGCAGCTCGCTGGGTCAAGCACCTCTCCACTAACAAGGCCACGTGTATTGCCGAGTTCCCTAGCGTGAGAGCATGCATTACACGTGTCCCGTGTTAAGCCACGAGGTCGCCAGCAAGTTGCTCGCTTGGCCTCCCTATAAATACCCCCTCCAAACCCAAATAAAGGGATCCGATTCAAGAGAGAAGTAAAAGAGCTCTGATTATCTCCCAGAACTAAAACCCCCGGAGTTGAGTTCTTAAGGTCTTTGATTTGAGAAGAACGTTCTTGGAAGAAGAACGTTCTTGGAATAAGAACATCGCATGACTTCCTCTAAAGACGACGACTGAACAACTCAATTCATCGCGAGCTAAACGTACCACCCTCATCGCTTGGACTAATAAGTGTATAATCTGGTCATCACCCCTCTCGGCTAAGCCTTGCAAGTATTTTAGGACATTTTGTCGTCATGATGAGGTAATAAGTACAAGTGAAATTCCATTATCGTGTCACTTGGCATACTACAAGAAGAAGTTATCATTGTTTTGGTTGTGTTTTGGATAGTCGAATTTATGCTTGTGTTTTGGTTGGTTGAACTCGTGGTTGTGTGTTCGATGTGTTTAGAATGAACAAATTATGTAAATGGTATTTTATTTTGGTATTTTATGTGCCCAACATTATTAAATAATTATATCATATTTGAAGATAGTCACGGGCATACATTAGCCACGGACATAGCTACAAGCAGGCCACGACATTAGCCACGGGCATAGTCATGACAGTCGTTGTGCCTCAATGGAGACTCCCACGTGTGAGGCCACGACATTAGCCACGAGCAGACCGTGACTGATGTCGTGGCTATAGCCACGAATTCCTTGGGTATGACCCGGCCACGGACATAGCTACGTACTTGTCAGATCGTGGCTATTAACCACGGATGTTGGAAATTTGGAAAATAGCGACGAGGCATATGGTCACGAATGGCGACGAACGTAAAATTCGTGGCTATGCCATTCGTTAAACCGTTTAGCCACGATCATTCGTGGCCTATCCGTGGCTATTTGACCGTGGCTATTTTCTGTTTTTTTGGTAGTGGCCGGAGTATGTACAGGCTAACTGGCCAGTTCTTTATTATACGAGCAATCCATTCAATATTCCTTTGTGCAGAAAACAATGAAGTTAAAGTCCATAAGAAGGAATGTCTCGATCGAGAGAGGCCAAAGGTTGACCAATTTGCACCAATGAGCTTAAGCAGTTGGGGAACGCATCGTTCGATAAAAACTCAACTCCGGCCACCATGAACAAGTACATCCTTGTAGGGAGTCTCAACGACGACTTCTGGTCCCACCAACTTGGGCTCTGGTCCCTCCAGCTTCCTCCTCCGTCCGTTGTTGTGGGTGTCTATGTCTTCTGGCGGGATCAAGGGAACCAATTGGCCCTCTCGCTGCTGAATGAGGCGTTCGTACGCCCCTCCCCGTAGCTTCTCGAGGCGGAGACCACCGCTCTGCTGCATCTTGAACACCTTCACCAAGTTGGCTAATCCCCCTATGAACCACAGCGTGCTCCCGGATATGCTTAGCCACACGCACGTAGTACTCTATACTTCCAACAACATCACATTAAATAGTTTCCAAATTTGGGTAGTCCTCAAGAATTCCAATTAAGAGACATATATACAGGTCCAATGAGATTGATATATTCCAAATAGTAACTGAGGAGTGACTCGTCAACTTTATATGTTGTTCAGTTTCTCATTGCGGGGATAATCACCCATCTCAACACTGATTCAGTAAAGTCTAACAAATGGTGGATAAAATTTGGCACCAATAAACTTAAATCTGAGTAGAATATATACCAGCAATTTCGAACGGTGGTAAGATTGGGATGATAGTTGATGGTAGTTGATAATAGCACCCACGACGAATAATATGCTTCCTAGTAGAAAGGGGAGATGGACCGATTGCTGTAGGATTTGAACGTGGCCATCGGATCTCTCGTAGATTTGGCACGAGTTGTGAATCGAACCAAGCAACCACAGTAGTCCTCCAGCAATTAAAAGATACATTACATGGCTTTCACGTTTGTACCCATAGCCCTTCTCTTCCTGTCCACAAATTTGGAGTTAACAAAATTCACACAATTATAAATCCATCTCATCTAACAAATTAATTAAAAGCATATATTACTTTTCTCACTTGAGACACTAAAAGACTCGAATTTTTTTTCGAAATGCTAAAAAAAGGAAAAATATTTGCGAAATAGCCAAATATTCAAACTTATTTGGGATTTAGTCAAAATAGGCTGTGAAACAGCGACTTTAGCCCAACTTACAAAAAAAATAATAAAATATTAAAGTCGTTGTTTTAAAAAGCGACTTTATATATATATATATATATATATATATATATATATATATATATAGGGGAGATATCTAATGAGAAGTGACATTTCGGTGAGAAGATAAGAAGTAAGTCTTAGATTAAAATGATTTTTTTTATGTGGATATAGGGGACATATATAGGGGAGATATCTAGATGATGAATGAAAATAATTTATTTTATATGGATATAGGGAACATATCTAATGATAAATATATCAATGTTTTTTTAAAAAAAATATTTTTTACGCTATTTATCTAGATGGTGATGTAAGATTCATTTTAGGGTTTTTATGCTAATTTAAATTAGTATTTTCATTCATCATCTAAAAAATAGCATAAAGAATAATTCTAAAAAAACATTGATATATTTATCATTAGATATGTCCCCTATATCCATATAAAAAAATTATTTTAATCTAAAGGATATAAGGCTTATTCTTATCTTCTCACCGAAATGTCACTTCTCATTATATATATATATTTAATCCAAATGGTGGATTCCATGGATAAGAATTAAGAATCCTAAAATTTTCAAATAAGCTAGAAAAACGTATAATTAGGCTAAATCGAATTGATGAATATATACGTACCTGTAAGAAGATGAGAAGGATGGAAAGAAAGGAGAGGGCGGAGGCGAGAGCTTGAAGAATGGGGACGGCGAACTCGACGAGAGCGAGCTGTGGGTCCAGCTCCACCAGTGACACCCGGTAGTCGACTCCGGCGAGGTGGGCGAAGAGGTCGTGGAGGTTGACGGCGGCGATGAGGGCGAGGGAGATGAGGAGGAGGACAAGCCCTGATTTGGGCTCCCTGGAGAACTGCGCCACGTACCCCGCCAGCAGCACCACCGTCGCGAAGAGGTACACACCGGCGTTCATGTACTCCGCCCTGCTCCGGCCGCTCCGCCCCGGCCCGTACGCCCGGCTATCTCTCGCGCTCGCCAGCTTCACCATTGTACGTTACTATCCCTTTAATTGATCTGATTGATCAATCGATTAGATTTCTTGATTTTGAGTTCTTGATTTTGAGTGCTGATTATGGGTGACTGAGAGGGAACTAAATTGGGGAAGGACTAAGGAGGGAGGTACGTGTCAAGCTGCATGCATGAAGGTTTGGTTGTGCGTGACACGTGGTTGAACACCACTCGGCTAGATTCGGCTAAGATCACCTATTAATTTTTTTTTTTGGTAAATTAGATCACTTATTCATGAGTGTACAGAGTGAGATGGGTCGGATCCGATACAGTTTCAATGTATTTATCTCCACCATTCAAACTAACGAACGACTGAGATTATTCTTTATTTTAAATCTATATAATAGTTTTTTGTCAATAAATACTAGGATGATTTGCATGGATATACCAAAAGAAAATTCAACTTTGTAAAAATAACCATGGGGTGTAAAAATTGCAAGGGATTAGCAAAATGTCATTTTTGCAAATTATGCCCACCCGGTAACAGGTTACTTGGCCAAAAAAAATTTTAAAAAAAAAGATGCAACGATTTGTGGGAGAGAGGGCTGAGCTGACAGAAATCTGAAAAAGAAGGGACATGTGTCAAATTTGGAGAGAATGGAAGGGGTTTTACTAGGCAAAAATAAATAAAAAGAAAAAAGAAATTACAATGGAGAGAGGTGGCTTGATCTGACACATTTAATGTCAATTGAACATGTGACATCACATGCATTAAATACAAAGAGAGCTCAAACCAATTAAAATTCCCGCCCAGACGAAATGGAGAGAAAACAAGTGGGGATACACGTGGCAAAATGGAGGGAAAACAAGTGAAGTTCGAAGAAGAAAGCCCAGAAATTTAGTTACTAGTCAGCCAAAGGGAAATCCAAGTCATCAACAGAATATATATAGACATTTGCAGTGGTTGGTGGGAACATGGAGGAGGGAGATGGGTGTATGAAGGTCGAAATTCTGACAAGACAATGCTCATAGAGGAGAGCATGCAGTTTGGGTCCGTTATGAGCAAGATAATGGAGAAGCTCGCGATAGACCCGAGTTGGTACGAGTTGGAGTTGAAATACCTACTCGATGCGAAGAAAGAATGATGTTATCCAATTCATGTGGATGATGAAAGTGATTGGGATGCTTTCAAGTACTGGAACTCAAGGGGTGGAGATGGGGCATGACATTTTCCTTTGTACGCTTCGGTCAAAGAAAGTGGAAGCCAAAATGGAAGTCGCTTGATGGTTGTGAATTTGTCACAACGCACCAAATCACCAGACGGAGTAGTCAAATGTAGTATTTTATTAGTTTGCTTGTAACTCACTGATACTTTGGGGTTGGGGTGGTTTTGAATTCATATAACTGGCCCTTTAGTTTGCCGACGATGCAAAGGACGAATGTTTGCGAATTTTTTCCTTACTAGCCAGTATATGTTTTTTCATTGCCAATAAAATCAAAGTCTATGCCAATAAGATAATAACCTCTGACATATCTTATCTATCTCAGAAACTTCTCACCTAAGTATATCAACCATTAAACCTACACGAAATGCGTTATAACGCATAATTCACAAAAACCATCCATAACACATATAAACAAGTGTCCACAACATACCATATCGGTCATCAAACAGAAGTCATCCAAAAGGTGAAAACGATTAAACAATTAAGACCTAAACCAAACACTACGTACGAAGTACTAAAGTTCCTAACCAATACAGTCCTACCGGATGCGAAACCCAAATATTTGCGATGTATGCTTACTAGCCAGTAAATACTACTCCTATTATCTAGCCAGTGACAACGATGTCTTAGCCAATGTAGGAGTAACCCCTGCCGGTTCTCATTTACCTCAGGAACTTCATCGGATTCCTCCTCTCTCGATGCCCCTTCTTTCTTCTTGTAAGATAAACGCAGTTTTCCTCCTGTCAACCTCTAGATGAGCATTTGATGAGCCGCCACGTCTAACCAAATGAAGGGGCTGGTTAAAGTTCAACTGTTTATTATCCATCAAGATGAATACTTTCTGTGCTACAATGAAAGAAGAAAGAAAATACTCCCATCAATCTCAAATGGCTTTAACTGAACAACCTTGTAGAATAATAGGGAAAGGGATACATGAAAAACCCTAGGGAGAAGATTCGATGAGTAAGGAAATGAAATTTCAACTTGAATCCGAACCAGAGAGAGCGAGAGCAAGAGAGGAACCTGATATGAACAAGAAGCCCGCAACAGACGATTCGATTGCAGAATTGGGAAAGAAATCAACGGGAAGAAAATGGAACAACAAGAAGAACGCGACTTCGGGGACTGTGATCGATATAGAATCAGCGAAATGCGACTGCTGCGTGCTCATGGGGAGTGCACGTCGGCGTACATATGGCTTCGGTGCGTAGTTCTTGGTGATACAACGAGGGAAGCAAAATCGAGAACCAAAACCGACAATGGGTTCAGTCGCCAGATTGCTCAACGGAATCCGCCGCCTCCTTCGCCGCTCTTCTCTCGCAGTCGCCAGATTGGAGTTTTGATTTTGTGAAGATGTGAACCCTCTCTCTCCTTTCCTAATCCCTTAAATCCCTCCCAAAATCTCCAAATTTTTAAAAGCCCGCCCAAACCCACGATACAAGGTCAAGGTGACCGGTTAGTTTTGCAAAAAAAATTAATTTTTGACATTTACCACATTTTATATGGGGGGTGACATTTTTGCAAAGAGCTAAATTTTTTGGTATATTGAATACCATTTTCTCTAAATAAAATATATATATATATATAAAGCATTTAATTTTTAAAATAATTTCATACTTATTGGAAATATAAATATATTTAAAAAAAGTTAAAAAGTTAATATTTTATATAGCTTTTATGATCATAAAATAATTATGTTTTGAGTAGCAAATGATATTTTTTTAATGAAAATAATATAATTTTTATGATTCTTAAAAAATAACCATTAACAACAAAAGTTGTTTACAAAGAAACGTATGTATAGATTCGGTTGCACCATAGTAACTTTTTTTTTTATATATATAAAGGTAAGGATTTGAAATATTTGACATCACCTATGTCAGATAAATCGAGAGGTCAAAAAATCGACAAATGGACTAACTATCATGGTACAAGGAAACAAAGGAAAAAGAATAGAAAAGATAGTCCGGATCATAATTGAGCATAACAAACGAAAAACACAGCACACGAAAAATCAAAGAAGACTCTAAGTTGAACTGTGAATAGTGAGAACATGGAGAAGTAATACACTTCTCATATGTTGATGAAAAATCATATTCGAATTATTGAGTAAATGAAAAAAAAAAAGCTGAGGGTCTAAGATAAAAGTTCACTAACGTGGATGCTCTTAGGTCATATGACAGGCCTATGTTGTACAACCGTTCTCCACCCGACCATTAGACTAACTCCAATGGTTAAGTGTGCAAATGTACATATTTGCACAAGGTGTTTAAAAATGCACATCACTTTTTGATGTTTTACTCCATTGGTTAAATGTGCATTTTATACACACTTATCTCTAAGTAAATATGATTAAATTAAAAAGGAAAAGAAAAAACTTAAAAACAACCAATAGAAATGACTTTACTTTATTGAAAAGTGATAAAAAGTTTTTGCACATGGGGGAGGTGAAGTGCTTATATTTGAGCATTTTGTGTGCAAATGTACACATTTTAAGCACTCAAAAGTAACCATTGGAGCATAATTTGAATCAAAATGTGCATATTATTTAAGCATTTGCACCATACCATTGGAGTTAGTCTTACCGAACCTTTTTTCCAACCTTAGTTCAGGTCGAGTGACGGGCCTATGTTGAGTGCAAGCGAAATCATCGCAGCCATGCTTCATGAACAGCTTTGTGTTTCGTCCTTTACTATTTGTCACTGCGATCTTATGTTTTGGGTCATGCTTAGAGCTGCACTTGTGAGCTTACGTCGTTACTTACTGTGGATTGCGATTGCTGCACATACCCAGGGTTCACACAGCACACACCAAAGGACAGTGCCTGACACCATCTCAAATGATTTCGGTACAGAACTGGCACTTGACCATTTAGCGAAAACGAACCAGTTCTACTTCCTCCGGCCATCAGTGGATTTTGACCTTCTGTTTAAGCCCGATTTCAAACCGATGTTCACGCCTAACCAGTAACCACTCTTGTCTGCTGATGTGTTGTACGAATGGTTATTCATGGAACCTTACAAAAATCAATTCAATACTCACCCTTATAGCCCCAGAGAGTATGCAAGCAGATGAGTAGATCATACCGATCCACAGTGCATTTTCGGGTTCCTATGTTCGGATGACACTGCCATTCTTGCCGGGGGAGGAATAGTTCTTGGGTGATAGATAGGAAGCGATTTAAACCGCTAGACGCTACCCGCACAACACAAACAAACAAGGGTATTACCGCCTAGTGCCTAGCCAGCCCTTCTGCAGTTTAGCCTCTCGTATTTCCCCACATTCAGATAGCAAGAGATGAACAATTCAAGGTACTTTCACTGCTTATTAATCAATAATTGCCTATCCAACGAGCCACGTAGGGTGAAATATAACAGTACACAGTCTTATCTTCTCACTATTACGCCTTGAGTCTGAACCTTAACATAGTAATATACGTATACTAAGACACTAAGTCGCCAATAACAAAAAAGAGGGGAAAGAAAAGAAACAGTTGCAGGCGAATCATACATCAGAATGAGGCCAAGCTGGCACTTAATTCATCTGTGAACAAGAAGTTTATATCATGGAATTTCCTGGTAAGCTAGTAAAAAGCATACATCGCTGTTTTTTAAACAAAAATACATCACAGTATGAAGATTTAGGTGAAGTTTTCAGAACTCCAACGGACAACACATGCATAGCAGAGCATATCCTAGGCGCTTAGTATCAGAGAAGTAACAGAGGATAGCTTGAACTTACTTGCCTTTTTCGAGTTCCATGGTTGAAACACAACCACTGTACTTGACCTAACATTCACTTCCTTCCACTCGGAGGAAGATGCACCACCCTCGGTTCGATAATCACGGAGCGAGTACAAAACTTGAAGCCTTGTTGGAGCTACAATTCCAGTATTAAATCAGTAAAGACATCATTCCAGACTTAGTGTTCTTTCTCAACATGACAAGTGCAATATAGTGAAATTTTTTATGGTTAAGCATCCCATATGATTCTCTTTCTTCCATAAGATAAGTTTTCAAATACATCATGAAAAATATTTAATGAAATTAGTTCAGTGACTATCACTGTGAAATAAATCCGAAACCTATTATGATCCACCTTCACACACAATTTGTAACAGACAACATGCATTGATGGATAAGAAAATACTAAAGAAAGGAAAATCTGCATTCAACTCTTTACCATTTTCAAGTTACTAATAGTGGGTACAAATTAGTCAAGAAGAAACACATTTTTAGTAAATGAAGCACAAGTGCAGCTCATAAAAGGGTTAGCGAAAAAAGAATCTGGTGAGCTTACCGAAACCAAGCATAGAAGTCTTTTGAATAGTTAATTGACCAACTTTGGACCGCTTAATATATTGTAAAGCTTGGAGGTCTTCAGTCTTCCCTTTGAATTCCAAAAATTCCCCTAGAAGATGTTTACTGCCTCTAAGTTCAATCCTGCACAAACAATTGATAAAGAGACTTATTTCTATTTTTTACACTTCCAACAAATAGATACAAGATAGATGGTATCCAGTAAAGGGCATGAAGCAAAGACTTGTTTACGGAGTTGAATACAGGGATATAGAACCTGCCCAATTGTTATTTGTTGACAGAGATGACCCAAATGATGTAATGATGACACTTTACTTGCATGTAAATCTTTACTTCTATGGATCAGGCAAAATAATAGAGTCGTCGATTGAATGGAACGTACTTATCCCACATTGGAGCTGTTCCGATAACAAAATTAAGCTGTTGTTGAAAGGATTCCTGCATCTCTTTCTTTCCGCCTTTCAAAGCTCCTTTAATCCAACCAGTCAGCATATTTCTCGATTCTGGCTTCATCTGTACCCACTGTTCATGGGTTATCACCTCAGGTGGAAAATGCTCCAGATTTATACAGCTAATAAGATGCAAGAGCAACTATTAATATCCCTTTCAAACAAAGAAATAACTAATATAGCCATGAATGAACAATGAGTCAATAACCATTTAATTAAAACCTAATATGTTTCACAACTAGTCAAAGCCACAAGCTGCAGAAAATCAATTCCCACGAATTTGATAAGAGTATAATTCTATTTCAATCAAATTGTGATTGAAGAGTATAATTCTAATTCAGAAATAGAATTGATGAATAACTAAGCTTACCGAAACTTGGGGTTGGGAATTATGACTTTATAGGACAAGTAACCTTCGGGAAGAGCAATACCCCTTCGTTCAAGATATTCTTCAAGAATTGCAGCTTGCTTTCTAACCTCTTGTATCTGCAATTAGAAAATTATAATAATCAAGTCACCACTATGAAATAGGAAAGATATCCAGACAAATATGTTACAGAAATTAATTGAATCCTTAGTTACATACACGTATCAACAATCACCTATACTTAATTCAGCCCCTCGTTAGCAGCTGTGGGGAAAGGAAAATTGCTTGTGCAGATATTCTCACTTAATGCTACCATGATCTATTATTGTTTACAAATTACAGAACTACAAAGACAAGACCAGTGGCATCCATAGCATAAGTCTCTAACAATTCAACAAATTTAAGAAAGTAACACCAAACTAATACGGAGTAGTAAGCATAAAGTTCATGCAGAAACCAACTCGTCCACTTGATGATCACATACACGGACCAGCATTTCTACCGGAACAGTAGAGCAATCGAGAGGAGAACGAATTAGACATCTAGAATATAACTTACAGGATCCTCTTGATGCTCTTCCTTATGTTTGTTCTCTCTTAGACAGTTCCAACTTCCGTCAGAGTTCACTGTGACAAATCCAGCCAAATTCTTCACAGAAACCACAACAATCTCCCTTCAAAAACCAGAAACACACTCATTTATTCCCATAAAATTGAATACAATAATTAATGATGTCTAGTAGACGATGTTAACATTCAATTAACAACTCACAGCACTTCAGATAAAATTACTTTGAAAATATTGGCTTGGCCATCACCCATTACACATTATAAGTTTCTCATTAGCACATTATTAATACATAATAATACATTCCTTATGAGCAAAATAATTGCTTTATTGGCTCCTTATAAGCAAGAAGTTCTGTAAATGCGGTAAAAGCAAAACACCAGACATTCCATCTCAGCTCTTCACTCCATGAATAATCAAATATCATGAGCTAGCAAAGAGAATTACCCTTTGGTAACCATAACGAGATCCACATGCTGTCGAGACCCCGCATCTGCATCCGGAATCCGCAGCCCGATATATACCTTACCACCATACAACTTCTCAAGTCTGAAAAACAAGTGCAAAATTCAGAATCATTCCTAAGCCACATCAAATTGAAACCGTTCACCATCAAGAACTCCGGAGAATGAATAAATCAGGTGAAATTTGTAAGGAATCGGCAAAATTAGAAGCCTAGAAAGAGGAAAAGGTGGGAAACCTAGAAGCGACGACGAAAATGGCATCGGAATCGGAAGTTTCGACGTCGAAAACGTCGTCGTTGCCACAGAAGAGGCGGATGACCTTGTAAAGAACCAAGCCACAGAGGATCTCAAACCACATGGTCTGGAGACTGAAGAAACGATTTGAAAATCGATCAGTATCGAGGGAGAAGAAGATAGGGTTTTCTTCTGTAGATTGGAGGAATTGAAGAAGGAAAAGAATCAAGAATGAGAGAAGATGAAGTAGAATTTGATTTGGCCTTTGGGGGGTTTTCGATCTTAACGACGAAGAAAGTTGAGAAGACGGACGCGCGGTACACTCACCCTTACCAGTCACACACACCAATCACCATACGGTCCATATTGGTCTAAAAGGAATTTTTTTTTTTTTTTTTTTTTTTTTTGAATGAAGCTAGAGACAAGATGTTCGAATGGTTATTGATATGATAAGTTCAACTAAATTACATACTGGTTCTTTTCTTTTTTTCAAACAACTGTAAACTATTACGATTCCCGCGCCATGACGCGTTTTTTTAAAACTATTTTTAAAAAATCTTATGTAGAGTATAATACATAAATATATATATTTTAAATTACTCAGTAATAATAATATCAATATCATTATAACATTGTTTAAATGTGATGTGTCATAATCAATAATTATTCAATGTTTTGAATTAATCCAAATAGTTAGTAAATAAATTTGATTAAGCCCAATAGTTATATTAGATTGAATTCAATGTTTTTAATTAAGCCCAATAGTTAGTAAAATTAAAGAAAGATGAGAATTAAAGGAAAATGAATAAAAAGGGAAAATTAAAGAAAATCAAAGAAAAATGTCAAAAAAAAATGATTAGTTAAGACTCCTAAAATGTTTCTAAGAATGACACATCATCCTAAACTCTTCTAAATTAAGAGTTTATATTATATATTATATTTATATAGATATAGATAGTTAGTAAAATTAAAGAAAGAGGAGAATTAAAGAAAAATGAATAAAAAATGAGAATTAAAGAAAATAAAAAAAATCTCAAAAAAAATTGATTAGTTAAGAATCTTAAAATATCTCTAAGAATGACACATCATCCTAAACTCTTCTAAATTAAGAGTTTATATAGATATAGATATAGATATAGATATAGATAGTAAAATTAAATAAAAAAGAGAATTAAAGGAAAATGAATAAAAAAGGAAAATTAAAGAAAATCAAAGAAAAATGTCAAAAAAATGATTAGTTAAGACTCCTAAAATGTCTCTAAGAATGACACATCATCATAAACTCTTCTAAATTAAGAATTTATTTATATAGATATAGATATTTAATAAAATTAAAGAAAAAGGAGAATAAAAGAAAAATGAATAAAAAATGAGAATTAAAGAAAATCAAAGAAAAATGTCAAAAAAAACGATTAGTTAAGACTCCTAAAATATCTCTAAGAATGACACATCATCCTAAACTCTTCTAAATTAAGAGTTTATATAGAATATAGATAGTTAGTAAAATTAAAGAAAAATGAGAATTAAAGGAAAATGAATAAAAAAAGAAAATTAAAGAAAATCAAAGAAAAATGTCAAAAAAAATGATTAGTTAAGACTCCTAAAATGTCTCTAAGAATGACACATCATCCTAAACTCTTCTAAATTACGAGTTTATTTATATAGATATAGATAGTTAGTAAAATTAAAGAAAAAGGAGAATTAAAGAAAAATGAATAAAAAATGAGAATTAAAGAAAATAAAAAAAAATGTCAAAAAAAATGATTAGTTAAGAATCTTAAAATATCTCTAAGAATGACACATCATCCTAAATTCTTCTAAATTAAGAGTTTATATAGATAGATATAGATATAGATATAGATAGTTAGTAAAATTAAAGAAAAAAGAGAATTAAAGGAAAATGAATAAAAAAGGAAAATTAAAGAAAATCAAAGAAAAATGTCAAAAAAAAATGATTAATTAAGACTCCTAAAATGTCTCTAAGAATGACACATCATCCTAAACTCTTCTAAATTAAGAATTTATTTATATAGATATAGATAGTTACTAAAATTAAAGAAAAATGAGAATAAAAGAAAAATGAATAAAAAATGAGAATTAAAGAAAATCAAAGAAAAATGTCAAAAAAAAATGATTAGTTAAGACTCCTAAAATATCTCTAAGAATGACACATCATCCTAAACTCTTATAAATTAAGAGTTTATATAGATTTATAGAGATATAGATAGTTAGTAAAATTAAAGATAAAGGAGAATTAAAGAAAAATGAATAAAAAATGAGAATTAAAGAAAATCAAAGAAAAATGTCAAAAAAAAATGATTAGTTAAGACTCCTAAAATATCTCTAAGAATGACACATCATCCTAAACTCTTCTAAATTAAGAGTAAAAAATTAAGAGTTTATATAGATAGGTCCAAAACTCTCTCATCTATGAATCGGAACGAATTAAAAAAATCTAAGTGCGTTCATCCAAATACTCCATTTGTTGAACAAACTTTTAGGAAATTTATCAATGAATGAATTGATCGATTCTTATTTTGGTATATCAATCGCTTCGGATGATTATCGGAAGACTTCCAACTATTATTCTTGGTTGTCTTTTGAAAAATCGGTCGAAGCTCTAAGAGGATGAGCTAAATAAATAACCTCGACTCCATTGAATGAAGTTAATGAGGGGACTCGGTGGATAATGGTGAGATTATGAAATAGCCTCATTGACAGCAGCCGAGCCTCCTTCGGATCCTCAATGATAGCAGTTGAGCCTCCTTTGTATCCTCAATGACAACAACCTAGCCTCATTCGCACAGCAGACAACACCACCTCGTCGAATGCCCGACAGGAATGATAACAAATATCGCAAACAAAACATTCAATTTCTTTCATTTTCGTTACAGTTTCTACTCATACAACTCAAACAATACCAAAATCAACAACAATCAAACACACAAATGAGGGAGAAGAGGAAGAAGAAGACATTGAACAAAAAAAAAACCACATAAACAACAACCGATTTCAACAACTCCCGCTTTAATCCATTTCATTCCAATTTTCTACTCATAATTTGACATCCACATTACAAAAATCTACAATAATTAGTCAAAAAACACAAACATCTAACAATTTCATGAACTTCAATTATAATTTCAAAAAACCCTAACTCAATATCACAAAAAAAATACCAATCAAATCAAATATAATCAAAATTAATACCTTCAAATTGATAGATCTATCAAATTCCTTAACAAATCTACCCAAATCCGCATCCAAATGGCAAGCCTTTTTCCAATGGGGGTGTTGTCGTGAACCTCGTTGAATATCCTCAAGCTTGGCTTTGTGCCGCTGCATGTGTTTGGGGATTTAGTGGAAATGACCTATTTGCAATTTTAAAGAAATAATCTTGTCAATATCCTTTTTTCCATCTTGCATGTAGCCTTTATGATTTTGTTTTCTTTGTTAAAGTAAAATTACACAAAACCACCCATTATATATACTACTTTTCACGTAACCACCCATTAAAAGTAAAACTAGACAAAATCGCCCACTAAAGCAGGGTTCTCAAGTGTCAACAGCCCATCACCCATTTTTTTTTATAAAGGTAATTAAGAATTCGAGATATCAAACACATCAGTATCTGGTAAAATCGAGGGTCATAAAGAAACGCCAGAAAGATCAGCCATCATGTAATAACAGGAACATAAAACCACAACAATAAGCAAGACAAACATTCAACGAAGGTAGTGACCCAAGTGATAGAGTGAGAACACGCTGACAAAAGGCAGTACCACTAGAAACAGATCAATAGTACAAACTCCCCTAAGAAGAAATATGAACATGAATAACTCAACCATGATCAATGTTTGATACACAACTCAGTCCAGCAACTCAGAACCCCACAACCATCAAGCATAAACATCTCAGGGTCATTGGGAGGAAGCGTACAATACGACGAAATCAACATTGACGAACAAAAGACACAATCGTAGGAAATTCCAAACAGCAACAAGATGTAACAAGAGAAACTCCTAGGAAACAACAATGAAAATTAACCTCATATTTGGACTTAGAGGAGCCATCAGGAACCACACATCTACGACCTCTTCGAAGCAACAAGAAATGACATACGAGCATGGCAAGAATATAAACACCAAGCAAAATCAAAGTAGAACGCATCAACATCCAAACTTTTTAAAGCAGGAAGAAATACAATTTTCATTTTCATTTTTTTTAAAATTTCAAGTCGAACGGTGGATTCAAAGCCTTTTTTTTCTCTCTAATGTTTTCAAAGATATGTTAACAACGTAAAGAAAAGATAAAATTTACCTTGTTAATTAATATTTCACATTCTCAATCACCATTAGTTCCATAACTCTCTCAGCACTCATTTCTCATCTCTCAACTATGCTCTAGAACATCACATTATGCAACTTAATTACATCCTTCATCTTTTAAAAAAATATAAAATTTAATTAATTTCTCATTGTAATTTGTGCTCAAGAACACAACAAAACCAATAATAATGAAATAAAATCAACCTCTTTTCCATTGGAAAGATCAATCATCGAGGCCTGATGGGATGACAGCAGAAATCTATAAGAAATATTGGGACATTGTTGGACCATCAATAACGAAGGCCAATAAAGGATTTTTTTTTCTTCTAGGAAAATGTTGCGACAAATAAACTAGACATTTATCACCTTAATCCCAAAATGTGAAAATCCATCCATGGCTAGAAACTATAGACCAATTAGCCTGGGCTCAACTATCTATAACGCTATTGCCAAAATCCTAGCAGATAGAATGAAGAAAGTACTAAGGAAAATTGTTCACCTGCTTCAAGGAGCCTTTGTGGCTGATGGAGCTATTTAGGATAATGTGCTTATAGCTCACGAAATCTTTCACTCCTTCAGAACAAGAAAAGGAAAATAAGGATGGATTGCAATAAAACTCGATATGGAGAAGGTCTACGCTAGAGTTGATTGGAGGTTTCTCTTAGCGGTTCTAGAGAAATTCGGCTTCTCCTCTAGATTCGTGGGGTGGATCAACGGATGTACTCAAACTATGTATTTCTCAGTTTTAGTGGACAATAAACCAACTGAAACTTTCCGGCCTCAAAGAGGGCTTCGACAAGGCAACCTGATTTCCCGCTACTTTTTTATCATAGGTGTGGAAATCCTCGCTAGAAAATTACAACAACAATGTCATGAATCGTCAAACTCGATTGGCTTTAAAATTACCCCAAATGGATCACGAATCCCGTTTCTATCATTTACAGTTTATATCATGATCTTTGCAAAAGCATCTCAGGAATCATGTGCGAAAATGAAAAAAATAATTGACGAATACTGCCGAAATTTCAAGACAAAAGGTAAATTTTAACAAATCCACTTTCCAAGTAACTAAAGGAGTGTCCGCAAACCAAAAAAAATCCAAATACAGAGTACCCTTCTTATAATGAACCAATTCGCCTTGGACAAATATTTAGGATGTCCCAAAAAGACATGGAGGGTTGGGACTAGACATGGCCACGTGTCCGACCCGCCGGGTTGGAAACCCGAGGGGCCTGACCAAAACCCTAACCCGGGATTCCAACGGGTCGACGGGTTCGGGTCAGCCGACAGGTTGACGGGTCGACGGGTCGGACCACTGGGTTGGTCACGAGGCAAGGAACCGGGTACCCGACGGGTCATGCGGGTCAACCCGTCGGGTCAACCTTTTTTTTAAAAAAAAAAATTGGGTTTAAACCCAAAATAAAACTCAACTCATCAAGTAAATTACTTTTAACTTTCACCACACTTTCAAAATGTCGAAAGATTTATATATAGGGATATGAGAAGATCGATATACATAGAATATATATATATATATATATATATATATATATATATATATATATATATATATATATATATATAGAGAGAGAGAGAGAGAGAGAGAGAGAGAATAAAGGTAGATATCACACTTTCGATGTGGGACACAATGAGATATGAAAGAAATTGTGAGAAATTGATGTTTCGACGAATCGAATTATATGATGTAAAATGTAATGTAATTAAAGTCTTTGGATTATATGGTGGAATATGATGTAATTTAACTCTTTGGATTATATGATGTAACATATAATATAATTAAAGTGTTTACCTCTTAGGATTTAATGAAGTAAATGACACAGGGTGATGAAACATCATGATACAATATATCAAGTTATGTTAGATTAATCTTTCTATTTAATTCAATTGATAGTTGTGTTGATCCATTGATCAATCATAAGTGTTTTATTTACTTGCATTATGTTAATTTCTTGATCAATGATTTCAAATTTAGGCTCATCTTCATATAGATAAGTTAAACTTTCCCGTTTAAAGTTGAATTAGCCACATTTTGTGTATACACATAATGATGGCGTTATTGGAATTACCTACTTGTGTTGGTTGTTATGACATGAAAAGACACATTGAAAAAGTATTACCCAATATTATATTTCATTCTTGTTCTTGAAAATTCGAAGTTCTATATTATTTTGAAAATAAGCAAAAACTCGACATTAAGGATATCATACAAGTGTAATAGTTTTATCAACAACAATATTTGTATTCTTCGAAATTATGCTATAGACATAAATACTCCTAACTTAGTATCATATAGAATGATTTCATAGTGGATCCACCAAATAACACAAATGTTTAAGGTACTGTGTTGAACTTCACACTTTCTTGTTACCCGTTCGTTATTTTAATCTTTCATAATTGATAGGTAAAATATTTTTCAAAAAAATAATATTTATATAAAGTGTAGTACTAGTGTTTGTATATGATAAAAATTTATAAGTATGGATTGACATGAAAAAACCGAATGGTAGAGATTAAAGACATGATTTAATTTCTACTTGTTTTTGTCCCACATCCTCTCCCACGTTGAAAATTAGAGGAAAGGGGGAAGGGTGCTAAGCCTATAAAAAAAAAAGCAAAGGTTGGGTGGGATTTCCACGTTGAAATTCATAATAATTGTAAAAATAAATTCTAGTTTTTTTTAAAAACAATTTTTTTATAAAAAAATTCGATGAACCATTGGGTTCACCAGTCGGGTTGGACCAATCGGGTCAACTCGCCGGGTCACGGGTTATCTTTTCCCCGACCCTAACTTTGACCCTCAACCCGAGCCAACCCTTTGACCCTGATCCGGCGGGTCACGCTTCGACCCGCCCGACCCATGACCCGTGGCTAGACCTGTCAAACGAGTCATTCGGGTTGGGTCACTTTGGGTCTCGGGTAAAATGGGTCCCGGGTAAACGGGTTCCGGGTATTTCCAGGTTGATTAGAACCCGGGTTTGACTGGGTTTCGGGTCGATTTCGGGTTCGTCAAATTTTTATTTTTTAAATTAAAAAAATCATGATTTGATAATTTTACAATAAATTTTAATTATATATATAAAAAATTAATTATATTTAATTATAAATCAACCGGGTCAATCGGGTAAATCGGGTCAAAATTACCGGGTCAATCGGGTCACTGGGTCGAAACCCAGATTACCCGGAAAATTTCCAGGTTTTCGGGTTCGGGTCGAAAAAAATTTCCGGGTCAAAATTTTCGGGTCTTGACCCAAAAAATTTCGGGCGGTCGGGTCGGGTTGTGTTTTGACAGGTCTACCTGTGGCCATGTCTAGTTGGGACTTCACAAAACAAAAGACATGAGCAAAGTCCTGCAACTGAAAATATTATGGAAAATTCTTGTGGAACCCCGCAATTAGTGTGTTAGGATACTTCGAGAAAAGTACGTAAAATAAGACCAAATTTGGGATTACAAAAAGAAGAAAAACTTATCATGCCAATGGACCAAGCTAATGGAATTAAAGGACAAATTATGCGCATGGCTTATCTGGCAAATTGAAAATGGAAAAACGGTAAAATTCTAGAAGGATAAATGGTCTAATGATGAAAGAAAGTTTGAGGATCATCGACTAACTCACCAGATCAACGATCTTGAAAGAGTTCAAGACTATATTATGCCGAATAAAACATGGAATGTGGAAAGATTCGGGGAGTCCTGTCGACTGACCTTGTAGAAACAATCATAAGCACCCCATCCTTTCGCAAGAATTTGAAAATAGACTTTATTGGCAACCTAGCCATCAGTTTTCAATGTCTAGTGCTTTATAACGAAATCCACTGAAAATGAACTAGAGTTATTCTCTGGAATATAGAAAATTGGTTGCCCACTAAAGGCAAAAACTTTCTATGAAAAATGGGACTCGATGGTTTACCCACTTAAGTTAGACTACGAAACAAAGGAATTCATTCGCCCATGGATTGTATTTTCGGTAACTCTAGAGAGGAAGACACAATTCACCTCCTTATGGTGTATCCGACAACATTAAGAACCATTGGAGCTCTAGACATAGCTATTGAGAGGCAAATAGCAAATGCTGACAAAAGCAACCGAAGTATAAAGACCATTACCAATGAAGTCTTTCGACAGCTAAACCCCCGGGATAATATTTGGGGTAAAACCCGTCTCAAGCTCGGCCCGTGTCGGCTTTTGCCCGGGTCTACATTAGCGCATTCCCAATGGTGGGGTGCTCCAAATGTTTTCTTCCCTTTCCTTATTCGTCCACCTCACTTTCCACTCACTTTATTCTCAATCCTCCCCAATTCAATTCTCCCTCCCCACAATGGTCAAGTTCCCCAATAATCTATCTCATCACTTTTTCCATACCCATTATATTTTCCCTATAATTTCAAATATGAAAAAAAATTAAATTGATTTATCAAAATAAAAATTTAATTTAATTTTTTAATTAAAATTGATAATTAGTTTTAATAATTTAAAATATTTTGAAATAAATTGTTAATATACTTCAAATTTCAAAATACTATTAATTTAATATTATAAGTTAATATTATAATATTATAATTATATTTTTAATTAATTTTAATAATTTAAAATATTTAAGCGAAATTTTTAATAAATTTGACAATTCAAAATATTATTAATTATATTTATTAATTACATTTAATAATTTAAAGCGTTTAAACTAAAATTTTAATATATCTAAGAACTAAAAATTATTAATTAAAATTTATAATTATATTCGATAATTAATTTTAATAATTTAAAGTATTTTAACTAAATTTTAAATAAATTAAACCATTGGAAAAAAATTTAATATAATTATATAAATATATTGTATCATTAATTTTAATATTTTAAAGTATTTTAATTAAATTGTTAATATTTTTTAGCCTTTAATTAAAATCTACTAAGGAAAAGGAAAAAAAATGAAATGATTTTTTAGGTTGACACGTGTTGTCGTTTAATTGGTTTCGGATTTGGGAAGGTGCCCAATATATTGAGGCACCCCAAATTTGGAGAGGTTGTCCACAATAGTCGGGTTCCCCAAATCGCATGAAAAAAGTAAAATGGGGAGGGGAGCTTCCGACCATTGTGGATGCTCTTTTGAGTAATACTCCATCCGTTCGGCAAAACATGTCACTTTACTATTCACGCATGCTTTTTTAATTGATAAAAACTATATAAAATATCTATTTTTTTAAATAACTTTTAAACAATTTCGTAGTTATTATTAATAAGTACAAATTTGTTTAAAAATTTTTATAAAAAATGAATATTTTATATAATTTTTATCATTCTAAAGAAGCGTGCGTGAATAGTAAACAAAATGTTTTGCCGAACGGAGAGAGTATGATATAAAAGCTTTAAATAAATGGGTATATATAACATGCTTTTTTTATAACTATTGGGCCACAAATTTATTTCGACCTTACGCAGTCACTATCTTATGTGTGCATTTGCCTCTGGGCCAGCCCTGTGTCTAACGCCCCTCAAGCAACCACACTTTGTTTAGAATTATCGAAAATCACAACCGTCTCTTCCGGTCGGGCCCTCCTGGGTCATGGCTTCACAGCCTCCCTCGACGGTGTCGGCTGTGATGGCCTCTCCACCATGACTTCACCATATATTGCACCTTTCCCACTTGAAACCCCAAATCACAGAACCAAACCCCAACCCAAATTTCCTTCAACAAACCTGATTTATCCTTCAATCCACAAAACTGCATAACCCAAATCTATTTTTATCCCCCACCTCCTTTATTTTTCCAAGTTTGATAAACCCTTCAAAAACAAAAAAGGGGATTGTTGTAACTATAACCTTATAGTTACATGATAGTGTGATTACCACGCTATTCCTTTAATAGGTACATGATAGTGTGGAATGATATGATTGAAATATTTTGTGATTACCATGTGCACCTATAACCTTATAGAATACCCTAAGGGGATTGTTGTAACTCTCGGGTCTGTGTCTTGTCTTGAGTCTCGTCATCTCTAGTCCTGGTTTGTGTCTGAATTCTTAAGAAAGTCGTTTTGTCCTCCCTTGCCCTCCCCTATCTCCATGACTTCTAACCCCTCGCGATCCCCTTGATGGACGTCGACATAGAAGAGAAATAGAGTGATCGAATGGCACTAGAGTGGCCCAACGGAAGTATGGTGGGCCCATGGCCCATGGACCCTAGGATCGATGTCACCAAAGGAAGGACACCTTTCGAAGATGGCGGTTGCAGACATAATCCTCCTAGATGACTCAAGGAATGACGTTCTTCATCCGAATTGTGATCTCTCCTATGCGATCTGGAATCGGTGTCGTGCGATAGGCTTGGAACTAACTAAATTGATGTGTGATGACTGATAAGCTGAGCTGGTAGTGAATGATTGCCTGACTAACTTGTGTCTGTGATGATGTGCCTATATGCTTAAGTGTACTGACCTGCTAGTAAATCGGCTATGGGTTATATATGTGGTAGTGTATTCTTCTTGGGAATGAGTCGAGTGTTTTCTTCGGTGAGACAGGTCGGAAAGTAGCAGGTAGATTGAGGCCTTCGGATTGGGTCAGTGGTTGTGTGAGGTGGGGTGCAGGAAAGATGTGTCAGCAAAAGTAGAGCCGAGTGAGTTGGGATTTGTCTGGAATAGCAGTCGGCGAGTATAGTTGAGCTTCCAGGTAGGTTTTAGATGAGGAGTGGAGTTAGTATTGCGAGATTCCGAGGGAAAGGTCTTCGTTAGAGGTAGTGTAGGGTGATAGCATGTGCGAGTAGTGTAGTTCTATAGGTGGATGAGTGAGTTAAGAGTAGATCGGATGGATTCTTGAGAGGAAGTGTTGTGAGACGATTGGTGTGCGAAGGAAGGTGTCTAGATAGTTAGGAGCGGATCTTGGGCAACGTTGAGGATGATCGGTTAGAGAATGTCTAAGAAGTCGTAGAATTTGGAACTAGGTTGTATGTGCGATGATTGGGAGTGGTCTTGGTAAAGGATGAGGTTGCTTGGGAAATTATCGATCTTGGAGATTAGGTTGTTCATATCAGGGTTGTACCTGTGACGAGTATTTGGGGATTGTTTCAATAGAATCGGTAGTGCTTGGAGAATTCATGAGTTAAGGATTTCTAGATGCGTTGTTGGAGGGTTTTAGCGTATGGAATGAATCGGGATTTATGAGTGGAGGTTATTGTGGCTATTGAGGTATTTGAGGGTGTGGGATGAGTCTTCGAGGAAAGGTTGACAGATAGGCAAGGATGTTGTTGAGATTTCTAGTAAGATTGTGTCCTTGAGGTTGAGCTAGAGAGATTCAGAGCTTGGAATTGGGAATTGGGTAGAGTGGAATGTATTGAGAACGCTAGAGGAAGAAGAATTTTAGAAGGTGGGCGAAGTTTCGGTACTTTGGGAATTCTATGGGTTGGAGGATTATGGGAGAATTGGTCAAGTTGCGATGTTATGGGTAATTTGAGCTAGGGTGGCATAAGTTCTTGGGAAGAGTGGTCGATGGATAGGGGCTGAGGACCTGAGGTGTTGTGGTTAAGAAATGGTAGCTTGAGGTAATTTGGGAATATGCTAAGACGAGGATCTAGAATAGGTCGGTTGTGGAGTCGTGGATGTTCAAGTTTTGTGAGATCCGAAATGGGATGAGTAGATAGAATCAGTGGTTTGTCTTTGAGGATAAGCGTCGGTGATAAGGGTCTTGATGATTCGTGGTTGAGAGTAGCACTAGATGGGCTTCCGTGTTGGAGTTAGTCGGGAGTGACATGTATGAGATGGTCAGTATGATTTGGGTTCTTAGAGGTGGATGGTTAGCGAGAGTGGCTAGTAGTGTGGGGAGTATGATCAGGTTAGCAAGGTGATTCGAGATGTCTCTTTGGGAGATAATGGTCAGGCAGAGTCTTGAGAGCCTAGGAAGAGTAAATGAGATTGTTAAGGAGCGCATAGATCGATCCTTAGATGGCTTGATGGCACAAGAGTTGGGGTACCCGAGCGATTGGTTTGGGAATTAGGCCTTGAGTCGCGGATAGTTACGAGACTAGAAAGACTTTATGTTAAGCAGAATGCAAGGGCACTTAGAACTAGTATTGGATTTGAGTTGGTAGACCTAGATAAGGATGATCTTGATGCGAGAGATAATGAGTAGTGGTCGTGTCTTGTTGTGGTTGGCGGTCATAGGCATTTTCTCTTGAGGATATGGCTTAATGTTATGCATTACTTGGGGCCGATGTTGTGCAAATTCTATGCTATAAACGATGTGATTCCCTGATGTGTTACCATAGACAATAGCGAACTGTTAATACTAACATAGTAATCCCCTGAACTTGATGAAACGCTAGTGTGTGGAAGTACTTGGTTACCTTTAAAGTGATAATGCTTGGTAGTTAGCGTAAGTATGATGTACTTATCTGATGGATATGATGTGAAACTTTTGTGATAAGATGAATCCTTCTATGTACGATACTATGCTAGATCTGTTATGGTATATGACTATCCTTGACATGAATATGACCTGTTTATGAATGTTGATACGATTTCTATGTTGACTAATTACTATGACATATGATGCCTCGAATTGTGATTACTAGGATGATAAAACCGAATTGATGAGATTTGATTCTGGCTTGGAACCTATGGAGGAAATATGGGATTAGCCCTTAGAGGTGGATGATTCCACCTCCTGAAATTTGAAACTTGCGGAATTAATTTCGGGTTAAGGGATTTTGAATGGTGTTATAAAGGACTAACCTGGATTTTGAAAAAAATTGAACGCGATCGAGAATTTCAATGATTTTGAGGCCAATCCCTTTCAAATTGAGAAACCCTTTTGAATCTTTTCCAACCCGAGCCTGCATTATAGTGCCCCACGAAGTGTATACAAGCACTTATAGAGGCCCTTATAGATTGTTTGCTAAGACCTATTGGAGATGCTATAGTGCTTTTTGAGTTATGATATAACCGAGAAGTCGGGGTAAGAATGTGGTAAGGACCCGTATCACACTCTCGCTACGACCTATCGGAGATATTATGATCATGACGATGATACTGTGAGAATCTCATAAGGGCCCTTATGAGGCACTTACGGGATCGATGGAATGATCCTTGGACTCACCTATTTCAAACTTCATCCCCTACTTTGTTTTGGTTTTAGTCTCGGGGACGAGACTTGTTTTTAGAGGTGGATGATGTAAAGGCTCGGATTTTTAAATCCTAATTTTTCAGAAAAAGAAAATCAAAATGAATTATAAAACGGATTTTTACGGAAAATTCGCTAACTCGGATTCTATAACTTCTAAAGTGGATTCCGGCATGATTTTGAACTAAATTTTTTTTAAAAACGGATTCTCATTCCGCTTTCTTATTCCAAGGCTCGAAAGTATTTTCCGGATTCCATTATAAACTGAATTGAAAATTATTTTTTTTTGATTTGGGACAGGATGAGGCTGGAAACGTGGGTTCTGGGTTTTGAATTCCGAATACTTGGACGTTTGGGGACAACATCTCCTCTTTTTCTAATCTGTATTTTGTAACTTTCCCCAATCTCTTTGGCAAATTTGCAGAGCAGTGCAACCTCTGTTTGGCAAGCACTGCGAGCACCACCCACGCCAAAGGGAAGAAGACAAGAAGCCATTTGAAGAGATTCCCTTTCTTTCCCTTCATTTCTCTTTTCAAAATCCATTGGTTACAGTGTTACACCCTCCTTATTTGGCAACAAGAAAAGTTGCTCTTCCTGTCTCTTTGACTCATCCGATTCAGCCTCATCTACTCCCTCCTTTTGACTCCATAAGATCTGAAGATATTGTCCTCTTGTTCACTCACCAAAAACACAAGAACCCCAAGAACAAAACACACACCTCCTCCTCCATTTCTTCCCCTCATTGCCGTGAGCAATATCTCCCTCATTTCTCACCATCATCACCATCACCCCCTCACCACCGTCACCGCCACCCCGAGCCGCTCCCAGCTCCCCTTCCCCGTCATTTCCCCGGCAGCAGCATGATCGAACACCCCTTTTGCACCCCTGTTCCGTGTCCAAGGCCGAGCCCGAGCAGCTCCCACCTTCCGCCACTCTTGTCCGAGCAACAGAAGCTTCCTCCATCCCTCTCCGGCGAGCAGCAGCAGTAGCGAGTAGCCCACCGCCGAGCCCTGTGTCCCTTGTCTTCCGTCGAAACCTCCGGTAAGCTTTCGATCTCCGTTTTCCGACTCAAACCCACGAAAAGATTCAACCTTTAATCCCCCTTATGTCGTCCTAGGAAAAACTGATGCTATCCCGCCTCCGTCGAGCCCGAAGATCTCCAATCGAAATCCCGATGAACTCCGACGAAGCTTCGAAAACCCCTCGGTGAGCCCTCTTCCTTCTCCTTCTTCCCTTCCTTGTTGTCGTGTGTGTCGGACTGGCCGGGTCGGGGGGCCGGAGCCCAGCTCCACCGCCGCCGGAGTCCCCCCTTTTTCCTCTTCCTTCCTTCGGCTTCAAACGTCGGCCCTCTGTTTCTTCGTTCAACCCATCTGAGGAAGAAGAAGGGTGTGAGACCCTCCTTTGCCAAATCACACGCCACCTTGGCGTGGTCCCCATTTTCTTTAAAAATCCAGCTTTCATCAAATAAGGAAAGAATGAAATGTGGAATGGTTTGGGCCTATTATTTGGGCCAACAATTTGTTGTTTTAAAAGGAGATGAACTTGGGCCTATTTATTTCTTTCCATCCGATTTTGGGGTTTATTAAAATGAAGGGAGCCGGTTTGTAATTTTTACAAAATAAGGGGTTGGTTTTGGTAAATTAATAAAGGAATGAATTTAGAAATATTTTATCAAATGAAAATGGTTGGGATTTTAAAGGAATTAGAAATATTTTATGAAAGTGTTATAAGAAAATGGTATTCAAAATATTAAATATTATTACTTGAGTTTTAAAATATAAAATATTATTATTAAGATTTAAAGATATAATGTCTTAGTGATTTAAAACAAATAAAGTATTATGAGACTTGGAGATTTAAAAGGGCATTATCGGAATTCAAATCGAATAAGGGATTCATCGAGCATTTTCAAAAGGTTGGAATTTCTAACTAGTTGATTCGGAATTGAAATGGTTGGAACTAACTTGGGAATTATGTGATCGATGACTAACTAGCATAATGATATGATTGAGTGACTAATAACATGTTTTGTGTGGACTAATGGCATGTATGAATGATTAATGGCATGAGATGTTAGAATTATGTATCGCTTGACTTATACTTTATGAACTATAATGGACTGTTGAGATATATATACGGATATCTTATTATGAGAATGTGAATGTGGCTAAGTGAATTGTGGAGAATGATATGGTCTCGTGGAATGTGGCAATATGATGAATGGTTGAACTTGATGGAACGACGGCGATATGATTGTTATTCTTGTTGAGTTATGTGTGCTTTGAGTGCTTGAATGATTAGACGTAGACTTATACATATATGTTCTGATATGTATCTAGGTGATGCTTTGTGATTATCATTGATGTATGCCGGATCTTCTATTATGCTGTTCTGCATAGCCAGGTGAGTTCCTATATGAGCTCATTCAGATTCGAAAAGAGATCTCCCTGCTTGTAGCCATGTGCATACTAGGTGCTTGCATTCATAATAAAGCATGTCATGTAGTATCCTGCTAGGATTGCACTCATGATTGAGCATTCGTTTACTCATTGCTTTTGTAAACAGAACGGCCGTTATCTGTGAAGTAACTAGAGTCATTGCTAGGGTTATAGGACGACCTAGTCCCATCGAGTCCCGTCTTGAGTCAATCGAGTCATGAACTTCCTTATATTATGAGATGCCTGCGGGCTTTATTGTGGAGCGGGTTGGGCATGCGTGCCGCCCGATTATAATGGAATGCATTCACGAGCTGGCCAGTCTCCGCCCTATCGGAAGGGGGTGGAGGTAGGAGAGGGATATACCACTTGGTATTCGGTGCTAAGGCCTTATTATATTTATGCACTTGATCTTAGGAGCATGTTAGTGTGTTAATATTCCGTCTTGCACCTAGAAGCATCTTTATTAGGACTAGCATGTGTATGTGTCTGCTGGTTTGGGATTACTTTGCGTAGGGCTTCGATCTGACACCGCCCCGCATACATATTTTTTTAGGTTTGTCTTGCAGCATGATTATTCTTTACTTCTGTGACGTGGGAACTCTCTTAGGCGATTGCAAAGAAATGGTCTAACCTTACATTTTGATAAATACGCTTATTGATTTGGTTTTGACCCGGCTCTGCCGTGGCACCCTCTTGTATTGCACCTTGATTCTGCTATTTGCATGTTTGCTGGTTTTCCACGCTTAGACTTATGACATGTACAGGGGACTTCCCCGGGGATTCCAACGATCCCTTCGAATTTTGGGTATGAAATCCCACTTCAAAATGTTAGGATAGAATTTCAAACTTTCAACCTGTACTCGGGGCGCAAGATCCTAACGAGGGGTTTCATCCCTCGAAACGTAACCTGAGAATCATAATCCCGGGCCATTACAGAATTTAACTAATAATGACTTAGTGATAAAAAAAATTATGAGAAGTGGTAGATTTTATAATTAATTTGAATTTAAAGGCAACCTAAGACTATTTTTTGTAATTAATTTGAATTTGAAGGTAATTATTTGAATGTGAATGTAGTTTGAGGTTATTTTCTGCAACCAAGTTAATACTTGAATCTATTTTCTGCATTTTTTATAGTTCAGGCTATTAAGCGCAACAATCCTAAAGGTTACACTATTTTTTGCAATTTTCCCTATTTTTTTTTTAGAAAAACCCACCCGGCACTAAGTCCAGGTTTGGGGTGCGCGTAAATTCGAAGAATAAAAAATGAGGGATCCAAAAGGATCATACATCCGGGCTTATGCCCTTAAAGCTAGGACGCAACCTAGCTTAACAAGGACACAGAGCCAAAATAAAAAAGACTAGGTGTATTCTCCAACCAAGACGAAGTCTGGCCGGACACATATAGAATGTCAAGAAAAACATAAAAGGGGAGAAGTCAAGGCACACAGGCCTAGAGCAACTACAAAATACACCAAAAGACCTTGTTCCCGGGGCATACAGACCCGCAAAAGGACACAAGCCAGCAAACCAACACAAGGGGGACGGTTCCCGGATGCACGTAGGCACCAAAAGCACGCAGGCTCTAAGATACCATCCAAAAGACACAGTAAGGCATGTGACCGAAAAACAAGAGGCACCAAAGGCAATAGAAAGACTAGATCTTCTCAACATCTTAGAGAGCAAAGGTTGAGTGCAGTAGCCGGAATACATGGGTTGCAATAAGCCTTGCAACAACTTCCTCGGGGACGTGCTTCTTATCATAGACCTTTGCATTTCTTGCGTGCCAAATGAGGTAAACCGCAGGAGAGAAAGCAAAGATCTTAGCCTTAACATCACAACCATTATTTCTCTTGTGTCTTCGGAACCACCTAAGGCCCCTATGCAAGCTGTCCACCTCCTCCGGAATCGAAAATCGATCTCTAGTTCTTCTCCAGATGTCTTTGGAGTAAGGACATTCGAAGAAGAGGTGGCTATGCGTCTCAAGAACATCTCCTTCACACATGTCATCCTACAACAATGGTTAATGTCAAGGAAGAAGAGGCGATCAAGGGTGGATAGTTTACCTAACGTGGCGAGCCAAAGAATGAAGCAATGCTTCGGAGTGTTTCCCTATTTTTGATTAAGTAAAAATGGGAGAGATCAAATAATTGAGTTAGGGCTGCCCTCCTTGGCTCAGTCTCTGCTTGTGTCTTGTGTGCTGCAATCTGTTCTTGGCTGCCAACAAGAATAAGAGTTGACAGATTTACACCAATGATTTGGATGAAGTGCGTGCCTCAGTTCATCTCTTAATTAAGTCAATAATATTAAAATGGGCATTAGCCATACTTATGTAAAGATTAACATAGAACAAAGAGGCAAGAGGAGATAGGAGCTAGGAAAATACAAGATAGAATGCATACAAGTTGCTTCTTAATAATAACATCCTCAGCATGGGAGGAAAACATCACACACACTAAAATGTATATCATAAACAAAAGAATCAAACCAAAATTAAAATAAAATAAAAATACACATAAACACAAACAAATTCCTATCACTACATTATAAAACAAAAACAAACAAACAAAAAATTTGATCTTTCAAGGGAAAAAAATAAAAGAAGAACAAAAGAAAGCACATTTTGGGAGGATGGGCATATGAAAATATACTGATGTCTGCTGTAATGGTAAATTGGTAACTGGCTTCTATTTTTGGTTGCCAATTCCCTTCTTCAGCAGGCTCCCAAACTTGCGGTACAGTGTCCTCTTCTTCTTCTGTTGCTGCTTCGATGGCGATTGCACGCCATTCGAATGATCGTTACCGTTCGACTGATCGTTGCTCTCTACCGTCTCCGCCTTGGACTCCCCGTCGTCCTCGAGAGACGACTCCCGCTCTCCTTCTCCCTCCACTGATAAGTCCCGTTCGTCGATCTTGCAGCTCTCCCACATCTTCGGTTCAGGCTCCGTGGTGCTGTCTTCTTCTCCCTTGGAGTCTTTCCCCTCCTCTTCCGCTGCTGGCTTCGTCTTAGAAGCCGTGTCTGCGTCATTGCTCTTCGCAGCTTCCTCTTTTTCAGGGTGCTCCGGTTGCTTGTGAGCGTGCCCGTTCTCTTCCGAAAACTCAACCACCCTCGGAAGCAAGTCGTAGTCCTTCTCACTGTCCGAGAGGTCTCCGTTTTCCTCGGTTTGTTTCCCGGACATGGCTTCTGCGAGCAGCTTCGACAGCTCCTCCACCTTTTGGGCATTGGCATCGGATGATGCTCGGAGCTGCTCGTTCTCTCTTGCTAGACTCTGCAGCTCGGTTTCTCTGTCGTGCAGATCGGTCTTCAGCTTTGTGTCCTCGGTTTTGGCTTCTTCGAGCGCTTCTCTTAGGCACGTAGCCTCGGATATTGCTTCGTGGAGAGTGCTTCTCAGCTCGGATCCTTCCTCCTTCGCAGAGTGCGCCTTTTCCTCCATTTCTCGGAGCAGGTTTGCCAGCCTCGCTATCTCTTTCTCCATCGTCGCCTTCTCCTCTTCTGATCTTTTCACCGTGTTCAGAAGCTGAATCTCCTTCTCCTCCCACTCAGCCTTCGAGCTATCATTGCTTGCTTCGGACCCTCTTTGGCTCTCCTTTTGCTCCCACTCGGATTTGGCGTTCTGATGATCCATCTTTAGCCGCTCAATAGTATCCGCCAACTGATCGATCTCATGCTTGGCATCGTCGAGCAGAGCTTCGTATTTCTCATTCGTAGCCTTCAAGACCAGCCTCATATCCTCTATCTGATTCTCAAACTCCAACTTCGACTCCTCCAAGGTGCTCGTGAGATGATTGATCTCACGTTTTGCATCGTCGAGCAAGAATTCATACTTCTCGTTTGTCGCTTTCAGTATCAGCTTCATGTCTTCTATTTGGTTCTCAAACCCTTCTTGCTCCGCTTGGTTCGACAAAAGCTTCTCCTTGACCTCCCTTGCTTCAGAGGAAACCTCGTGCAGGGCGGAAGCTAAGCTCTCCATCGCCTTCTTGCTCTTCTCTTCAACTTCTCCCAAAGCCTCCAGCTCGTTTATGAGCTTGTTCTTCTCTTCCAGGAGCTCCTGGACGCTGGACGCTGCGAGCTTCTCATTATCCAAAGCCTGCACCTTTTCCTCCTTCACAGTTTCAAGCTCAGACTTCAGTGACTCGTTTTCTTTAGCTGCAGCAGATGCTTCTTCGCGTGCTTTTTCAAGACGTCGCTCCGACTCCTCTACATCTGCCCTTTGTCTTGCAATCGATATCTCCAACAGAGATACCTTCTCTTTAAGAGTGTTTATCTCACACTCGGCCTCATGAAGCGAATCGCTGTTTCCATCCAGCTGTTTCATAACAGACTCCAAGGACTCTGAAGCACATTTTTCCAACCTGTTCGATTCCTTGGCCTGCAGCTCTAGCGCCTCAACCTTATTCTTCCATTCTTCCAACAAACTGCGAGCATAAGACTCTGCCATTTTCGAAGCCTCCAGCTCGACGTTGAGCTGTTCGTATGATTCATCTCTCTGAAACAGCTTCTCTTCTAAGCCCTTGGCCTTTACTAGCTCGTGCTTAAGAGATTCTAACTCCGACTTCATCTGTTCCAATGATTCCTCTTTCTCGGACAGTTTTTCCTCACTGCACTTGGCCTTTTGAAGCTCGAGCTCGAGAAATTCTATGTCCAACTTCAGCTCTTGGTAGGACTCCTCTCTCTGAGACAACTTCTCCTCGAACCCCTTGGCCTTTTCAAGCTCTTGCTTGAGAGAGTCTAACTCAGATTTCATCTGTTCCAAGGATTCCTCTTTCTGAGCAAGATTCTCCTCAAAGCCCTTTGCTCTTTCTAGCTCATGCTTGAGAGTCTCCGTCTCCGACTTCAGCTGTTCATACGATTCCTCTCTTCGAGACAGCTTCTCCTCGAAGCCTTTGGCATTTTCAAGCTGCTCCTTGAGAGACTCTAACTCCGACCTTAGCTGTTTGACGTATTCCTCCTTCTCAAATAGATTCCCCTCCAAGCTCCTCGCCTTCTCAAGCTCTTGTTTGAAAGATTCTAGCTCCGACTTAAGCTGTTCGCAGGATTCCTCTTTCCGAGCCAAATTTTCCTCCAATCCCTTGGCCTTTTCGAGCTCATCCTTTACCGAAGCTAACTCCGACTTCAGATGTTCACATGACTCCTCTTTTGCAGCCAAATTCTTCTCAAAGTCCTTTGCTCTTTCAAGCTCTTGCTTTAGAGAATCTATCTCCGACTTCAACCCTATCACGGTCTCACTTCCATTATCTTCCGTCTTGGCTGTTGACTCAAGCAGACCCTTTAATCGAACCAACTCAGCCGACAAAATCTCCGCTTTCTCAGCCTGCATTTCAGCGACCTTCGTGGCTTCATCAGCATGTGCCATGGCTTGATTCTTAGTGTCTGTAACCATGGCCAGTTCTTGCTTCACCCTTTGGAGCTCCTCGCCAGCAGACAATAGAGAAGCCATACCGAGTGAATGTTGATTCCTCGCCTCCTGAAGCTCTTTCTGCCAGTCCGCCTCTTTCTTCTTGACTGCCTCAATCCCGGCCTGCTCCAACTCAACTGCCCTGAACTTCTCAATCTCAGAGCTTTCCTCAGCTCGCCTCTGAGCCACCAGAGACTCCTTAAGTTTCTCGTTAGCATCATTGGCCGATTTCCTTGCCTCCTCCAGATCCCCAAGGGCTTGTGCTTTCTCCTTTTCAACTAAATGCAGCTTCTCCTTCGCCTTCTTCAAGTCATCTTGAGCAGCACTTAGCTGCGCTTGCAGCTCTGAAGGCTTCAAAATCCGCGATTGGGATTTCTGTAATAACAACAATGTGCATTAGTATAAAAAACCAGTAGAATACGCCAACATCGCTATTACCGTCACAAAAAGATCAAATGGAACAAGAATTTGCAACGGAAACTACAAATCATATGATTTTATCCACAAAGAACAAACACATGGACAAATACTGCTAATCCATTCCAACCAAGCCTTATTGATACATCATACGTAAACCGTAGCACTCTCAAACCACTCACATTTTCGACGTGGAAGAAACCACCACCATATCAAGATTATCAACCATCAACTTTAGGGGTGTCAAACTAAAAGGCCAACAAGTCATTTGAATTCAGTAAAGCATTAACAGCACAAGAAGCCGAATCTTGAGGATAGCAACAGCGGAAACTCACTTCGGGTGGGGTGGCGATCCTGGGGGAGGGACGAGCAATTCCGGACTTGGATGTAACAGTTCGAGGAGACCGCTCGAATGAGGCCCTTGGGTTCTGAAGAGGGGAAGGCGAATCCGCATCGGATTTCAAATGGTTCCTGGCTGGCCTAGCAACTCTTGGGGTTGCTGGAGAGGCCTTACTGCCAGGAGTACCAGACAAGCCAGATCTGTCCATCAATGATTCAAATTACAGCCGTTAATAGCCCACCATTTTGCAGATCCACAAAGGACGGTTCCTTTGGAGGCAAATTTAAATAATAAATAAATAAAACTTGATCATCATCATTCATCTATGTAGATTGAGCTGTGAGTGACAGTAATAGCAACAGTGAGTGTGCATCAGATCTAATCCAAAATTTGGTTACTTTTATGCAAAATTCTTCAAGATCTCATCACTTTTTTAGTGTAATCCAAAAGGCAATTCGATTAAATAAAGGAAATGAACCGCCGACAGATTCGAAATTGAAAACCTAGAATTAGATTGCATTTTCAGTGGCCGCTGATAGCAATTTGATTGATTGAAAATGAAATTGAAGCATACCCGATTTAGAAAGGGGAAAAAAGAGTGGAAACTTTGAAATCATTTCCCCCAGATAAAGTGTGGGCAATCTCAAATTCGTGCAATTGAGGCAAACAAAAAAAAAGCAGTAGATCTAACAGCTTAAGCATCTGTCATATTCCAAGTTACCGAATTTAGCAACGAGAATGAATCCGCATAACAATTTCAAAAGAAATCCATAAGAGATCTTACGATTAGAGCAGGGAAAATAACAGTTCATCAGTTCATAGGAGGCAGAAGAAAAAAAGCGAAAAAGAAAATGGAAATGGAATTTACTTACTTGGACTGGGTAGACATGGTCACCGACTCACCGTCACCGAACAGGAAGAAGATCAGGCAAAGAGATTAGTCTCCACCCTTTCAAAATTGAACTTTTTTTTTTTAAAAAAAAAGGACTATAATTGAGAATCAGAAGAAGAAGATCAAGGTTTGAAGGGGAGGGGGGTGATTTGATGACATTGCAGAGGGAATGAATTTGAATTTGGAGGAAGAAAACTGAAAACCCAACTCAATTTGCAGAGGATAGGTGAGACTAATAGCAAGTGAATTAATTTTTTTGCTTTTTATGTGCTGAGAATATGATTTAGCATGCCAAAGAAAAGGGGAAAAAAAGAAAGAAAAGATGTGTTTTAAATTTATATATATATAATTTTGATTTTTACTTCCAGAGTGGCGACAGATAAGCAAAGATCATCCATTGTCTCTTTCCCTTTCTGCTTTTTGTAGGTGTTTCATTATCGGTTGCTGGTTTGGTTAGTGTAAACTCTGTAGTCTGTAGTCTGTACTAGTCGAGTAGCCGGTGACTATGAAATTACAATATTGCCCTTGGAGGGAAGTTTAAAAAATGGTTTTCTAATTTACCCAATTTTATTAGATATCAATATATAATTATTTTTTATAAGATTTTACCCATTTTTGTTAAATATGAATATATTATATTATAGTATTTCTTTTATTTGTAATCGATTAAACATATTGGCATAAATTAATTAGTGGAACGGAGGTTAATACAAAATTTATTTAAATGCGATAATCTCACAATGACTGCACATTACCGTTCCATTAGTCTTTGTTCTACAATTTATAAAATTATCTCCAAAATCCTTGTTGAGAGGCTTTAAAAGGTCATTAGTAAACTCATCCACCCTCTTCAAGGGGCTTTCGTATCTGATTGATCTATTCGGGATAATGTCCTGATTGCACATGAAATTTTCCATTCGTTCAGGCAATGTCATGGTAAGGAGAGTTGGGTGGCTATTAAGCTGAACATGAAAAAAGCTTATGATAAAGTAGATTGGGGCTTTACCAAAAAAGTTATGACTAAATTTGGCTTTTACCCCATTTTTGTTAACTGGATTTCAGAATGCATCTCAGCTGTGTCGTTCTCAAAATGTAAAAATAAGAATAAAGGTGGTTTAGGCATTCGCAAAATGCAATTCATGAATGAAGTCCTCCAAATGAAACTCCTTTGTAAAATTCTTGGTGAACTGTCCAACCCCTGGGTACAAATTATCCAACATAAATATATCAAAACATTGCATATTTTATCCTATAAAAGAAGCGGTGGAGCATCCTGGCAATGGTCTAAACTTACCCCGCTAGTTAGTAAATTTAAAACAGGTTTAATTTGGTCAGTGGGAAATGGAAAATCCATCAAATTTTGGACATTAGACCTCTCTAAAACTATTGATTAACACTCTTGATAACCACCCCTCCTGCAACTTGGATGAAAAGGTTAGTGACTACATTATTGGGAAAAATGGTGAGAAGAAAAACTGATAGAAAATCTGCCCCTAGCGAAGGCTAGGGACATCATGCATATCCCGCTTCCTTCAAACTGCTTTGAAAATATACTATATTGGTGGTCATATAAGAATAGTTGGTTGTCTACCATTAGTGCATACAAACTTAGTACAAACCACAATCAACAAGTCAATGTACCCAACTATTGAATATAGAAACTGGACATTCCACCAAAAATTAAAAACTTTCTCTGAAAATTGCGCCATAATGGTCTCCCTGCAAAAGTATGACTTATTCATAAAGGGGTCTCTCTTCCTTCAGCTTGTATCCTGTGTAACCATGCCAATGAAGATGTCATCCCTATTTTTTAGAGTGCCTGTTTCACTCGATCAAATCAATCCTCGATGTGGACCTGGCAAAACACATTATCCACATCACATCCGGTGCAACTAATTTTAATCAAATCCTTAACACATTGGGCTCATCTCTGAAAACGTAAGAATTACAACGGCTTGCCTTTACCTGGTGGTCTACATGGAATCTACGTAACAATATGATCTTCAGAAACGAACTCGCCCCAACAACGACGTCCATGAAAATAAGAACCCAAAACCAGATCAAAACATGGCACTCTTCACAGGAAATGTCCCTCTATCATCATGTGCCGAATAAAACCAATAGGGACCAGCCGATGATTACTCTGACTCAACAAAAAAAACTAGAGTAGTAAAATATTGTCCTAAAAAAACCACCATTTGGTGTTTTAAAATTAAAATCTGACGGTTCAACCCTATCAAATGGTGACAGTACGGTTGGATTCATTATTCGATACTGGAACAAGTGTTCGACTCATATTGGATATGAGAAGGTGGAGATTCACTCCCCAATTGTGGCATAAGCCTTAGCTCTTAAGCACGAGGTACTAAAATGCCTTGAATTAAACATCCCCAGGATTCGTATTGAAGGGGATTCGCTCATAATCATTAATCACCTGAAGATCAACAATTCTTGCTCCTGTGAAATTGAATTAATCATGTCTGACATTAAAATCATAATACAAAATCTGAGAGATGTTTCATTCTCTCATGTGCCTCGTTGTTGGAACAGACTGACTGATAAAGTAGCACACCTTTGCCGCTCGTTCCTTGGGGACGACGTCTCATGTGATTCAGGTCTTCTGGACCTCATCCGGCAGGATGCTATCAGGTAGGTGATCCTATCTAAATTCTTTCCTTATCCCAAAAAAAAGTTATTTTGTACGTTTTTTAATACTAAATAAATTAATATTAAAAAAATCGCACAAAAGTGTGGGTATTGAACTAGTTTCTATATCGTTACTATTTACACATTTTTTTTTTAGGATGATAAAAACTATTAATTAATTTATAATTTTTTCAAAATAATTTTATATTATTAATTGTAATTATGAAATTGTAAAAAAAATATTAAAAAATGGATATTTTATATAGTTTTTATCGTCATAAAAACGTACCTAAATAGTAAATGACATATTTTACCATGCAGATTAGTACTTAGATTATCATGTATTATTACTTATAATGCATATTATTATATTATACTAATATATATAAAATACGTAATAATATAATATGAGTTGTGTGACATAATAATTTCACTGCAGGAATAATATGATGTGGATTTTATAAAGAATTAATTGATAAGAAATAATGTGCAAATGTGCAATGATATAATGAAAAATAAATTTTCTTTTTTTTTTGGTGAATTTTCTTCCTTTACAGAAGCTAATTCATGGAATCATGGGCAACTCTATTTGAATCTCTAAGCACATGACTCCATTTAATTGTAGTGATTAAGGAATACGTTTTTTAATGACCCACACAAGTAGGTCTGTGAATTGGTATTTATAAAACCAACTCTTATTCGGATCAATTTGGGCAGAATAATTATTTAATTTTAGAAGTTTATTATTCACGTTCATTTTTCCCTAAATAACTAGTGTAGTGCCCGTGCCTTCAAGGCACGAGATTTTGATCCATTTCAATTTGAAAATCATTCTATATATCTATTTAATATTATAGTAATATACTTTATAAAACAAAATATGTATAAAGTATTTTTTTTAATTTATAAATTAGTTGCAAAGAGATACAATACAAATTTTAAAATTAATTTAATAAGGTAAAGTAGTAATAAAACTCAAACACACCACCTAATATAATTTGAAATACATATATATTTATTATCATTAGGATAAAACTAAAAAAGATAATATAAGATGTCATATAATTATGGTAAATACTTTTTTTAAAATAAAGTATATATTTTTTCACACAAATGTTTTGTATTAATTTTTTTTTAACATATCATAAATTATAATATATTATAAATGAAACATGTATGAGATAGTGAGGTAAAGAGTCGGTAATTATACAAAAGAAATAAAATAATATATAAGAAATCATATCGACACACATGTAATATATATTCATTTTATTATTATTTCATAAGCCAAATTATCAAACTATATTAATAAACGTCAATCCAGATTTCCTCCCTCAATCCAAAAAAAAATTCCAAAAGAGGGGTGACAAAGGAAAAAAAGCTAAACAAATATATTTAAAATAGGAAATACATATATTTAAAATTGGAAACAGATATTTTAAAATTGCAACAATAATATTGACCAATAAGAAAATACCATTTGAATAAAAAATTCAACTTTAATGGTGGGCATGACACGTCAGCAAAATGCTAGCAGAATTAGTAATATTAATAGACTAGTGTAGATCCCGTCCCGTATACGGGGAATGCGTTAATCTAACTATAAATTATTTTTTCCTCCTAAAAATAATTTTTTCCTCCTAAAAATAATATAAATATAAATAAAATTAGTTCGACAAGTTATATATAATCTAAATATCTTTTAATTATATTCTCTCAAAATATAAATAAAATTCACATTTATAAGGCACTACGTAAAAGTTTTTTTTCTAATCTACGGTTAATTAAATCTCATGTAATTTAATTAGATAGTTGATTTTTAAAAATATTTTAATATTCTTTTTTATTAAATATGCAGTATATATTTATTACATTAGTTTACTAAAATATCTATGTACGGATGGATTGTGGTTACATATAGGCTATATAATGTTTTAATTATTTATTTTGTCCTCAAAAAATAATATAGATAGATATAAAATAACAATTATTAAATGATTGATTTTGATATAAATAATTCTTTCCATCAAAAAATAATCTAAATATAAATAAAATAGCACCTATCAAATATTACATATTTATCTATTAATATTTTTGGTAAGTATGATTATGAAAATTAGTTTTATTAATTATTTTTATTATTACTACTATTACGTTTAATTATATTGATATAGTTTTTTCCTTATATAATATTTACTCTTTTATAAGGTATTCCATCTATCCAATTATATGTGTTAATGGTAAAATTAAATAATTATTTTTATTAGATTTTCTTTTTTGACGGGAGAAAGTTCTGCGAGACGCGCTCACGCGCCGCCACGTAGGCAGATTCACTCACATGCCGCCATGCAAGCTTCAATGTATCGGTTTTAGTATATATATATGAGGGTGGTTCTTATGTAAGCAAGACTTAGGGTGTAATTTATGAGCAATTTAGAGCCTTTGGATGATGTAAAATGGGTGGACAAGATCTAACTCAAAATTTAATTATTTTTTAATCATTAACTACGGGGCCCACATGGAAATAAATTCCACCGTTCTTCCTCTTGTGTGTGAAATGCACGTACATACAATTTCAAGAAACACACGTTACACATTTGCTAGAAAGAAAAAAAATGTAAAGGATTATATTTATGTTTTACGGTAAATGGAGATGTTATATAAGATATGCGTGTGTTACACTTGCACCCATTGATTAGTCAAACAAATTGAATAAAGGGAAAAAAATTCACAAAGATATTGTTTTTCTCCATATCTTATATAACATCTCTTTTAATGAACAAAACCGTTTACCGTAAAACATAAATATAATCCTTTACATTTTTTTTCTTTCTAGCAAATGTGTAACGTGTGTTTCTTGAAATTGTATGTACGTGCATTTCACACACAAGAGGAAGAACGGTGGAATTTATTTCCATGTGGGCCCCGTAGTTAATGATTAAAAAATAATTAAATTTTGAGTTAGATCTTGTCCACCCATTTTACATCATCCAAAGGCTCTAAATTGCTCATAAATTACACCCTAAACCTTGCTTACACAAGAACCAATATATATATATATATATAGATAGATGTTATAAATACCCAAATTGTGTTGTTACACACAATTTGAGTATTTATTTAATCCAATATGGTAATTTCTAATAATACACTTTTGGGGGAAAAAAATTGTGTTGTTACACACAAGATCTTTATAGATGATAAGGGGTAGTGATCCAAACAAATCTTAATAACACCTTGTTTGGTTAAACGTAGAAATCACAAAATTATAATAATTAAAAAGATATAAAAAGATTTTCAAAAGTTATAAAGATATATTGTTTTATTATAAAAAATTTCAACTTTTTTATAAGTTGATTTTTTGAGATTTTTTTTAAATATAATTTTAATAATTGTGTATAAACTAAATACATTTTTTTAAAAAAATAATATTAATTTAATGGTATAATATTTTTACAGTACAAGATCGTGGGACGTGAACATGAGGCAGATGATATGGCTTCGAGAATAAAGATGCTTAGTTATAACTCCCTAAACAAATAATCTGAATCCCTAAATTATCAAACTCATGCATTTAAATGTTTTTTGCAAAATAAAAAAAAATGTCAATATTATATAGAAAATCACCAACTACATAGGAAATGGGCACGGCCGAAGGAGTGATTGGGAGTGACTAATGAAGGTGACACTTGACCTCCCATTTTTGCTTTTATTCAGGGTTGATAAATCTAAAGAGAGATAGATGGGGTCCATTTCATTTATTATTTTTATTAATCTACCTACGTAAAAATACGATTCGCACATATCCAAACAAAAAAAGAAAAAAGTAAATAATTAACGTAATAAGACTTAATTAAGTAAATATTCATCCATCTAATTTTATTAATTAAAAATATTTATCGGGGCACCTGATTGTTGTCCGTGTCACCCAACATCGCTTCCACTATTTTTATTGTGAAACAAGCTCTAATTTCAAACACCAATTTTAGCTACTCCCAATTCTATTCAAATATTTTTCGAATTCGATTACAATTTACAATTTCACTCATCGATTTCATTCAGGTATTTATCAGCACGCGAAACAATTCTTAATATTTATGTTCAATATCAGCACACAAATACATATATCCCTTATAAAACCAATGTATCATATTCTTGCATTTATCAGCACATATTTTCTCATATATTCATTTTCTATTGTTCTTATAACATGTTATCAGCATGATCATTCCCAAAAGTAAACCCTAATTCCCCGCCTCCTTCTAATCCCCTAATTCCTCACCTCCTTCTTCTCTTAACAAAGAGGAAATCTGCATTCATCCTCAACCAAAATCCCACAATATTCCTATGGGAAGAACGACTCATGTAGAACCCTGCCCCAACACCATAAAACTGTAACGGCCCAAGTTATAGAACTCGGGTTACGTTTTGAAGGAATGGATACTTTCGTTTGGATCTTGCAATTCAAGTATGGGTTGAGTTTTAAAAACAAAGTATTAAGTCCGAAAGAAGGGATTTCAAACCCAAAATATACGATAGGTCCATTGCGGACTAGGTGTTTACACACTGAACTTGTCCTATTTCTAAGTCGCGTCAAACAATTTTAGTTCAAAACCAAGCAATCAATATAAAATCGATACAAGGTGTCACGACAGGGCCGGGTCAAAACAGAAATAGGAGTGTGAAGTTCATTCAAAATCATAGAGTCTTGACTGTTTAGGGTCAGTCTCTCCAACGCCAAGGGAGTTCCCGCCACACCAACACATTGTCAAGCAAGGCAAATTAATGGGTACCATGAAACTATACAACAAGTCAAGGCGAGGTCATATAATATGCCCTAAGCCTAAATAAAGGATGTTCTAATGCAGTGCGGAAAATAAACACACAAAGCATGCTTGTTCAATATATGTATGTATGTATATGTGTGTGTGTGTGTATATATATATATATAGGGATTGACTCCGGTGAAAACCTCAAATTGTGGTAAAAACCCGTGAGGACTACCTTATATCTCGGTTTTTTTGAAACCCGTGCTAAAAACCTCAATCACACGGTGACTTTACAACTCGGTTCAACCTAAAAACCGTGCTAAAAACTCCAGTTTTAAAATAACACATGACTTTATAGTTCGGTCAAACCGAAAAATCGTGCTAAAAAGCTAATGTTTTAAAATTACATAGTGACTTTATAGCTCGATTTTATTCAGAACCGGGCTAAAATTTGTGACTTTATAGGTCCTTTCTATTCAGAACCGGGCTATAAAGCAAGTGAACCGTGATAAAAAGTCGGTCCTCACAGGTTTTTACCGCAATTTTGGTTTTCACCGGAGCGCATCCTTATATATATATATATATATATATATATATATATATATATATATATATATATATATAGGGTTTGCTTCAAATGTAAAAAGTTCTTAACGTGTAAAATTGGCTTAATGTGTAAAATTTTGTCTTTTAGTGGATTTAACACACGGCTGGGCTGATTTAACCCAAAAAAAAAGGCCTAATTTGGCCCATCTCTTTTGTTCAGCTTCTTCAATCTGAGAAAGCGGCCTGTCGATCTTCCCTGGCCATCGGTCTTCGACCTTCGCAACGGAGCGAGAAGAGGGACAAATCTCGCCCCTTCCCTGGCCGTTGTCATCGGCGTCGAAACCTCTGGCGGAGACGGTGTTGCAGGTGGCGTCGTTGTGGTCGCTCAGCTGCACGAGTTGCTCGGTGGCGGACATCTCGGAGCGGGAGAAGTAACAGTCGACGGACATCCGGCCTCTCTTCTCCGTCTTCGATCAATTAGGGCTCTCAGGTTCGTTTTTTGCTTCTCTTTTGGCCCTCTTCTATCAATCAATCGTCGATTTCGTCTTCTAATTAGGGTTCTGAAATTGGTATCTGTTCCTTCATCTTCTAATTAGTGATCCAGATCGTGTTTTTGTGCTTCTGAATTATTTAATCAATGGATTGAATTTTTTTATATTGAATTTATGAATTTTGATGGATGGAAATTGGATTGAGATTGAGATTTGTGGATTTGAAATTGAGATTGAGATGGGGTAAATCCATGCCTTCTAGGTGTTTGATAAAATGCCTAGGAGAGAAATCGAGATTGAGTTATGGTTAAATCCATGCCTACTAGGTGTTTGATAAAATGAATATTGTTGCCAATTACATGGCGATGTTGTGGCTTTCTAGCATATATATGTATTTTCATGTATCTGTCCATCAATCTTTTGTACTTGACTGTGTGTTTTCTATGAGGCTTTCATTGAGTATGTTTTTGCTAGAGTTTTTTTTTCCTTGTCATCCTCTAGAGGAGGACTGTGTGCTGACCTCACTAATTGCTGGTGAGTGACTTGGCTTTTAAAAAAAAAATAGTTCTTCCATTTTGTTCATGAAGCATTTAGGAGTTCATGTGGAGGTTTTTCAGGAATAAGAATATGGAAGGGCATAGCTGAGTATAGAAAATCGTTGTTCATGTAGTATCCAGGCTTAAGAAGTGATTGACTGATTGCCACTGATAATTTGTACTCTGGAAGAGCACCTTATGAGTTGAAAGCTATAGGAAATGGAAAATTTTGTTGGTCTGCAATTCTGCATTAATTCTGGGATCCAATCTCTGCTCTGCATTCATTAGGAAAGTATATGTTTTTGAGAGTTGGAATCCATGTGTCCTGTCTGGATGACGTTGAGAGAAGGATGTGTGTTTATGATCCCTTTGAAGGCCTTAATTCCTGTGTAGTCTTTTTAAAAGGAAATGGGTTTGTAAAGGAATTCACTTTCATCTAAATTGAGTTGATGTATGGATGAAATCAGGCTCCTCTTTTGTGTTACTATCATTTTTCGTTTGAAGACAAAGTATTCCTGAATATAAGAGTTCGAGTCTTGGAAAGTCTTGCATAGATTTTGTAAATTTTGTTCATATCTCTACTCTGCAATTTACTTGCCTTTTTTTTTTTGGTCTGTGATGGCCATTTTCATATAATCCTGATTCTCTATGGATATGAACTGAAATTTGTGCTCCTAAGAAAGATTTCCTTTTACAACATATTTTGTTGACATCCCTTTTGTTTTGATCTTGAAGCAAAAGCATTCTCATTTATATGTATGGAACTAATGGGATGCATAAGGAAACAAAATAATTATGGGTTGAGTCATCCCCTAGGGCAAATAAACAAGCTATTAGAAACGGCAAATTGTATAGATTGTCATGATTCAGCATTTGTGTTATGTCATTCTTTTTTAATAAATTTTGATGTTTGAGGTAGATCATTTTTTTAAAAAACTTGCCCAATCTTGTTTGATTAGATCAATTACAAAAATGTGAATGGGTGACATTGTTTTCCAAACAAATATTTCAGGGCGGCAACTTGAAGAGTCTGGTGTTTTGAGTGATGCTCTTCGATCAAGAAGTAATTCATGAGGCCTCCACATGCCTTTGGTTTGTCCAGATGGTGCAGTTGTTGCATATGCATGGAAACGACAACTTGCTGGCCAAGCTGGTGCATCAGCGGTTGACAGAACCAGGTTAAAGCAGATTTTTCAAATGTTTTGCTTTTGTCTGTTTGCTACTTCTGTAATGTCTTGTATATTTAGTAATATATATTCAAGTATTAGCTTTTGTTTGCAAGTGCCCTGAAAAGCCTATAGTCTTAGTTTTAGGGGCCAATTGCCAGCTTTCTGATTCCTAGACCTGTAAGCTGCGTTTGAACTTTGAAGTATGCTCTTTTGCCTCTTGTGGATGGCTGATATTCAGATTACTCATTAGTGTGTACATTCTTTGTTCTTGCAGCGTGTTCCCGGATGGTGGATCTGGCTATATTATTTGTGCCCAACATCCTAGACACTCTACGGTATGCTTTCTTCGCAGTATGGAGGCATAGAGACTCCAATCAACGTGTTTGGTCAGACCAACACAGTTGCTGGTTTCTTTAGAGACTACTTTGGGTTTCACCGCAATCAGCTGGGTCTCGTGGCTGCTATCCTGATTGCGTTTCCTCTTGCCTTCGCTTCCCTTTTCGCCATCTTCATGAGAAAGTTGAATTTCCAGAAAAGCTAAGGTTGTACTGATGGGGCTTCTTCAGCAGCTAGTGTATATTACTTGCTTGAATGAAAATGGTGTGAATGGTTGCATTTTATATTTGAATGCTTTAAAATTGTAATTAACATGTTGTGGTCAGATGTAGATGCAGTTTGATGTTGAGTTAATAGAAGTGTTTTTAATTCCAATGCAGTGTATGGACATTGTGTTAATCTCCCTCATCTATGCAGTTTACTATTTATACTCCCATTTGGTAAATTAGATGTTACATTTGGTCCTTTCAAAATTTTGAAACTGACCCTACCAAATAACGGAACTCAACACTTGTCTTTATTTTCACTACACATTGGCTTATTCGTCAGCTGAAGGTTCTTTACAGCTCAAGCTACAGCGCTAATTGAATACACAGTGCAAGTTGAATTACATCAATGATCAAACTATCATCTGCAGCAACCGGCAGCAACGTTCCCGAGTCGAACAGAACATTACGAGCGAACACCTTAATGGCAAAGAGATGAGTATGTTTCTCTCCATGAATAGTATAAGGTGAAAAAATAAAATTATAATGTGGATTTGTGCAACTGTGAAGTGCATTTTGTGCAGCTGTGAAGTGCATTTGTGCAGCTGTGAAGTGCATTGTGTAGCTGTGAAGTACATTTGTGCAGCTGTGAAGTGCATTTGTGCAACTGTGAAGTGCATTTGTGCAACTTTAAAGTGCAAATATAAGAACATAAAGTGAAGAAAATAAAATTGTTATGTGCACATTTAGAATACAAGTGTGCAAAGGTAGGATACAATTGTGCAAATTTAAACTACAATTGTGCAAAAGTAAGATCATAATGTGCATGAATAATCGCAAATTTAAACTACAATTGTGCAAAAGTAAGATACAATTGTGCAAAAGTAAGATATAATTGTGCAGATTTAGAATACAATTGTGCAAATTTAAGATCATAATGTGCATTAATAAGACAAAAGATGTGCTTTTGAAATCGATGTTTTAATTTTATTTTTTTTTTACTTTTGAGAGTTTGGGTTCACCTCTCGGATAATTTAGGTTGATAGATGTGAGTTTGAAATCGATTTTTTTACGTATAAGCTTTTAAAATTAAAGTGCATAAAGAAGATTAAAATGTGCATAATTAAGGTTAAAAAGTGCATAACTTAGATTATAATGTGCATGATTAACAATTTGCGATTGTTGCGCTCTTGTCTATTATGTAACCTATGTGGGATTTGAACCCACATCTTTTGTGCAAACGAAGATTTGCTCTACCAATTGAGCTAATAGGCTAAATTATGATTTTTATGCTAAAATAGAAGAACTTAATCGACCTAAAGCATATTGCAATAAAATTCTAAAATTCAATTAGCTCATGATTCACAAACAATTTGACAATGCTATAAACATGAAATTAGCTCCAAATCAACCCAACAACACAATCATATCATCAATTTCAGTCAATTTGGCTGTTGGCAAAAAACCCCAAATTCTAAAGCATATCGCAATATAAAATTCCAAACTTCAATTAGATCATGATCCATAAACAATTTGACAATGTTATGAACATGAAATTAGCTCCAAATCAACCCAACAACACAACCATATCATCAATTTCAGTCAATTTTTCTTTTGGCAAAAAGCCCCAAATTCTAAAACATATCGCAATATAAAATTCTAAAATTCAATTAGCTCATGATCCATAAACAATTTGACAATGATATGAACATGAAATTAGCTCAAAATCAACCCAACAACACAACCATATCATCAATTTCAATCAATTTGGCTTTTGGCAAAAAGCCCCAAATTCTAAAACATATCGCAATCTAAAATTCTAAAATTCAATTAGCTCATGATCCATAAACAATTTGACAATGATATGAACATGAAATTAGCTCAAAATCAACCCAACAACACAACCATATCATCAATTTTAATCAATTTGCCTTTTGGCAAAAAAGCCCCAAATTCCGCTCCTAAATCAAACCCTAGGTTTCAAATCTCAATCTAAATAATTTAAACACTATTTGTGCAAATATAATTTTAAATTGTGCAAATATAATATTATGTTGTGCGTTTATAAACTACGGAATAATTTTGTAATTTATTAAATTTAGATAAGGGCATATTTGAGAAGAAAGGGAAAATATGGGTCAAAATTGTAATTTCATCATCATCTTCCTCACATCGACCAGTAACCATCTCTGTAGAAACGACGGTTGCGCAGTGGACTTCGGCAAGCTCCCGGTGGCAGCTTAGGGCACGGCGGAGCAAGGGGGAGGGAGATACGGGACCGTGGTGGCGTGGCGAGTCCGTTGGTGGCAATCGCTGGTGGCTTCGGTGGTGGGAAGGTGGCGGTCGAAGGCGGCGAATCCGCGCTCCGGTGTTGCTGGGCAAGGTGGAGTGGGTTGGCGATTCCGGTGATTTTGATGGGGATTCCGGCTATTGCGAGGAGGAGAAGCCGGATCCACGTCTGCCTTGTCGAATTGACCAATGCACGATGCTCGATTCCGGCGATTGCGAGGCTTCTGACAATTGCAAGGATTCCGCTGATTGCAAATATTCCGGCGATTGTGAAGACGAGGATTCCGGCGATTGAGATGTTGTGCTAGTCCGATGCTCGATTCCCCGTCTCCTGCCATGCTCGATGCCACCGCCTCGCCTCCAGCGTCCTGCCATTTCCAGATTTTTTTAGCGCACAGGCATGGGAAGAAGAAGCGGTTCAGTTTTTTTTAACAACCCGGTTCGGTTTTTTTTTTTAAAAAAAAGAGGGCACGGATCCGGTTTTAAAAAATTTTACACGTTAAGCGGATTTTACACGTTAAGGAGTTTTTACATTTTAAAGCTTCCCTATATATATATATATATGCAGAAAAACTGTAAAGGTGCCACAAAGAATATCAAGTGGCATATCTCTCCTAGCTCTACACCTATGCTCGTTAGTACAGGCACCGTCCGAGTTCGATGTTATATAGCATATATGTCAGGTCTCATGTCACATATCATCTCGTTTCTCGTTTCTCATTCTCATTTTTCATGCTCATATCATTCTCTTTCTCATGTCATTTTCTTTCTCATATCTTTTTCTTTTCTCATATCATGACCATAATGACTCGATGAGGTACAAACCCGATGAGACTGGGTCGTCCTATGTCCTTAGCAAAATGACTCTATGACTCACAATTTAACGGTCGTTCTACCATACGCAAAGAGAATTCAGTTGCTCGGTCAGTTGTGCAAAACCTAAGCATAATGCTACTACATGATATGCGGGATGCAACACCTACATACTACATGAGACATCAGCATGATGATGTGCGCTTAATTTGCCATGTTTTGCATTAACATTTATATAGATTTTTGTATGCATTTCATATCTTTGGGTTGTTTGGAATAATGCAGAAATTGTGTAGTTTATGCTTATTTGCCAATTATGGAGATCTTCACTAGTTATTGTTTAATTCGCAGAAATCGAGACACTTTACGAGCAATTCGGAGAAGAGAGGAAAACTATCAAAGTGCTCAAGGTCGATTACAGCAACTCAAGGTCGATTAGAAGCTGAGTTAGTAAGTATCGAGCAAAAGAAGAGAAGAAAGTCACTCGACAAGTCAACGTCGACGTTGACCAACCTGGTCGATGTCGAGTACAATTCTAGTCGACACCACCTACTAGAGCCGAGATTGAGCAATTCGGACAAGCCGAGAACTCAAGACCTAGTCGACATCGACCACATCTGGTCGATGTCGAGTACATTCCAGGAGCAGTCCGAGTCAAGATCGAGGACGAATCCGAGGATGAGCTTTCTTCTACACGAAAACACGAAGTCTAGTCGACATCGACCACATCTGGTCGAAGTAGAGTACATCCCAGGCCGAATCCGAGTCGAGGTCGAGCTAGGAGTCCGAGTATTGATTACTTACATGGGAAGGCACGAAAGATCTATCAAGAGTTGAAGACTTATCCACATTAGTTAATTCTCATATTTACTTAGGGGAATTTTATTTATTTTATTTCACTTAATTGTTAAACATTTATCATTAAGGTTTTAGATAGATAAATTTAGATAGAGATAGATTGTTCTTTCCTAGATTATCTAAGGTTGAACACTATAAATAAAGCCATAGGGGCTGGTTTTTAGGACAATCCAAGCCACAAGCAATTGTGTTTCATAGAGTTAGAGAGAGAGTGGAGGCCGAGGGAGGTTAGAGCGGAGACGAGACGTTTTGGCGTTATTTGGTTGTAAGCTCTCTATTTCAATTTAATGCAAGTAGTTATTTCTTTTATATTATTGATGTTTGTTATGATGAAGAGCGAGTAGTCACCCCACTTCTAGGGACGGGGTGAGCCCGACGGTAGCCATGTAAGGTAATGCATCAAATTAAATGTATAACTTTTATTGCGATTTCATCTTATATCCCTTATTTGCGTGATTCTTCTACGACAGTAGCAGGTGATCCTTATTTGTGTTATTGAAGCGAAAGTGATCTTAATGCAAATTTGGATTAATTACGTGAAAGGGGTAGTAACAATTATGGTTTATGTGAAAGCCTCTATCTTCTTAATTGTTAATGATGAAAGTTATTTGATGAAAAGACATGATTTTTATATCTTTGGAATGATTCTTACATGGTTATTGTTGTGGCGTTGATACCCCGCCTTTAGGAGCTTTTAGTTTATTGAATTCAATCTATCAAATTCGTGTTTATTTCTGCTTTTATTTTTATTGCAAAAGTTACGATTTTCACTGCACTGACACTCGACATCGACCACAATCTGGTCGACATCGAGTAACCTGGTCGACATCGAGTACTTTCTGCTCGACATCGACTCTATTTTTTCTTTTGTTGTGCAATCTGCAGGAACTTGACAGTTTTAGTCGATATCAAGTACTCTACTCAACGTCGAGTAAGGCTTCTGGTCGATTTCGGGAGGATTCTGGGACTTGAAAGGCGAGCGTTGACACACTTCCTCGTGGATACGATCCTAAAACCCTACCACTACAGCGGGACGGATTCTGGTATTTTATTTGCTTAGATAGGGAGTTGGTTTAGTTCGTTTATATTTTATATTTATTTTATAACTTGATTCCCCTCCACAACAAATTTTGGCGCCGTTGCCAGGGAAGCTATCAATCACGCCCTTTTTAATTCCTTTTTACTCTTTTATTTTTATTTTTTGTTTTAAAGGTGCATGCGAAGAACTGATCACACACCCATCGATCCTATTCTCGAGCCTGAATGCTTTTTCAATCTTCAGCAAAGGCTAAGAAGAAGACTCATGTCGACTACTAACAACGAGAATGAGGTACAACTAACACCAACACAAGAGTTTGAGCAACTCCGTAGATAGATAGAGGAGCTCACCACCAGGCAGACGGAATATGCCCAACGAGAAGCGGAATATGCATAGAATCGACAAAGGGTAGGAGGCAAGGGTAGACTGCGAATGTCCATGCCAGAAGAGAGCTCGAGGAACATCTTCAACACGTCTCTGCAAAGCAAAGGAATATCTGCACCCTACTCTGGAAGTTCCAGAATCACCAATCGTTCTCCCTCACGTTAACTTTCAAATTCGTCCTTCTTTTATTTCTAAAATTAGGAGGAATCAATTTCAGGGGAAACCTAATGAATGCCCTTTAGAGCACATAACTGTTTTTCTAGATTTGTGTGAAACTGTTGCTGATGGTGCTAATCTAGAATACTTAAACTAAAGGATTTTCATTGGTCTCTTGCAGGGATAGCTTCACAGTGGCTCGAGGGTTGACTCCATAATCCGTTCGCACATGGAACGAGCTCAAGGATTTGTTTCTTAACAAATTATTTCCTCCTGCCAAGACGGCGCAGCTCAGACAGCAGATAACGACTTTCAAGCACAAGCCAGGGGAAACACTTGCTAAGGTCTGGGAGCGCTGCAAACAACTGCTGAAGTCTTGCCCTACACATAGGCAGACACCATATCTGATCCAGAAGATCATCTTCAATTGCCTGAATGCGCCAACAAAGGAGCGGATCAACAACAATATGGCCTATAGGTATCTCGAGTACACACCACGACGTGCTTGGGAAACCTTTGAGACGTTGGCTAATTATGACAACACCTATGGGACTTCTACGGCCTCCCACGAAAGGTATGAAAGGCCTGCCCCATCTATGCCACTTTATGAGCCACCAAAGGAGGTTGATCCGGATGTCAGGGACCAGTTTCACAACGACCAGGTACGCCGTCTCACCAAACAAGTTAAATTTCTTACCAATAATCAACCTTGTTTGGAGTGTGGGTCCGTAAGGCACAACACTACTGCGTGCCGACATGCCGACCAAGTGCAGCTTGCAGCAACCCACGAAGAGGCGCACTATGCAGGGGGGAACTATTCAGGGCAACACCAACAACAGAATTGGGGATATCGCAATCCCCAATACCAAAGAGACCCCCACCCTACAGAGCTCCCGGTCATCATGACAGAGAAGGTAAGAAAGATGACTTGCACATCATCCTCGACAAGATGCTATAAAATCATGCTGAATTCAAACAAGCTAACAACTCCGTCCATACTCAACTGCACGTCATCAACTCACGATTGGGAGAAATCGATGTTTGGAGGAAAATTATAGAGACCCAGATTGGTGAACTAGCAATATCCATCCCCAAACAATCAAGTACGCTCCCTGGATCTTCTAAACCTAACCCTAAAGGAAAATCTGCAGGATAGATGGCTGTTATGAATCTAAGGAGTGGGCGTTAGCTGCAAACGCCCGAGCAAAACGAGGAGGAAGAAGCTACTAGAGAGTACTCGACGTCGACTAACCCAGTCGACGTCGACCAGGAGGTAGTCGATGACGAGCACCCTGTACTCGATGTCGACCAGAATGCAAAAAACCCCCAGAAGTCGACTCCTCCAATCGACGTAGACCAGACACCACTCGACGTCGACCACACTCCAGCACCGCCGAAGAAGAAAACGCTGCCATAAGCTCTTCATGAGATGCCTCAAAGGCTCAACGTCACTATTCCCTTTACATAAGCTCTTCATGAGATGCCCTCATATGTCAAGTTCCTCAAGGATATCCTGAGCAAGAAGCGATCGATGGCTGAGATCGCAGAGGAATGAAGTAAGATGAACCTTTCTTAGATAAGGCAAGATCCAGGTAAGTTCGCTATAATTATTGGATTTGGTCAACATAAATTCAATGCCCTGTGTGACTTAGGAGCCAGCGTGACCGCGTCAGCATCATACCTTTATTAATATGGTCCAAAGCCAAGATATGAGCTTTAGAAGCTGTGGATGCCCGATTATACATGGCAAACAACACTTTTGTCATCTCTACAAGCATGATGGACGACGTACCAGTGCAAGTATATAAGTTCTTTGTCCCTGTTGATTTCTTAGTTATTGATATGGCAGAGGACCCTGCTTGTCCAATTATTTTAGGAAGGCCCTTCTTTAGCAACTGGGGATGCCAACATAAGCGTAAGGAAGGGAATGCTCACATTCACCATCAACGATGAGGTAATTGAGTACTCTTTCAATAAAATTGAAAGGCATACATGTTCTATGGAGGCCAAATCAATTTCAGAAAGGTACATCACTTGCGGGGAGCCTAAGGTAAGAAATATGACTCCCGAAGAGCTGGAAAAGAGGGCTATGAAAGTCCACGTGGAGGAAATCATGGCAATTCTGAATGAAGAGACAGAGAACCTACTTGATATCGACCAAGGTAAGTCGATGTCGACTAATATTTTTTCAGATGCATTGCCAGGTTCTAAGTATGGGGCCGACATCGACCACACGTACTCGACGTCGAGTACAGTAGTCGACATCGACTACTCCCTAAAGCCTCCATCGACTTCTCATTTGTCGAGCAATCCACCAGTGGCAGAGAAGTACTCGACGTCGAGTACATCTACTTGACGTAGAACCTAAGATCCCAAATGATGAAAGCTCCGCAAAGGTAGGCCGAGGTAAGGACACCTCTTCCCCTATTTCAATAAAAGATTTATCTATACATGGAAGAGGTTTGCCTTGGTATGTGCGCTTATGCAGGGTTTCCAATGATGATCCAAAAGACTACGAAATAAGAGACAAGGTGTATGCCTCCAATTCAAAGAATCATTGGTTCCCTAACAAGTTCAATGAGAAAAAGATGGGACCTTTCACAGTGCATAAGATCCATTCCGGAGGATTACAACTGATGGACAAGAATGGAGTCTTATTCGAAGCCCAAGCCACATGGGCTCCGCATATGCCACCTTGAACGAAGAAAGGAAGAAGTCGGCCTAGCGACTATAAAATCTAGAGCTTGTATCAAAACAATCAGTTTTTAGGATTTTTAGACACTTTTGGTTGTGTTTTTAAACATTATTTTGGGTTTGCTTTTGTAGATTTTATCTTTTTAACGAAATTTGTAGGTACAAGAAGCTACAAAAGGTACTCGATGTCGACCACACATATGAAGAAAAGGAGCATGTGGTCGACAAATGGCCACTCTGAGAGATGTCGAGTAGGTTTAGTCGATGTCGACTAACCTTAGTCGATGTCGACCACCCCTCCAGCATTCTTCAGCACTTGTTTCGAGCTTCTGCACGTCTATCTAGTAAGTTTCTTCCTTTACCCTCGTTTTCATATAGTGAGGACATTGTAATATCTAAGTATGGGGTGGGGGAAGGGCTTACTTTATGCACATTTGATCATATTGCTCGAATTGCTCATGCATGGTCACTTTGGGATTTCATATTGTATCTATGTGCTTACATGTTGTTTTCCAAAGTTTATTTTTATCACCCCCACTGAAAATTTTGATTAGTGTCATGGAAGTTTATTAGAACTCGACGATGCAAAAATTGGATTCATTAGAGATATAGCATGAAATTGTCTAGTAAAGGGGAGTCACAACGAAGTGCATATTTTTCTTGAAAACCATGAAATGAGGTAAATTTGATGTTGCTTTTGACATAAGCATGATAAGAGGATGGAAAAATTTATATTTTCCATTTAATGCTCATATTTTGATATTCCTATCCATACATATGCTTATTTGCATCACAAAAGCCATATATTAAGCCTTTCGTATTTCGCTCCACATGATCTAAATATTGCTCATTCTTTACCTTATTTCCTTATCTGGGGATTATGTTGAGAATGGAAGTTACTTTTGAAGATTATTATATGGTGTTTGTGTTGTTATTATCATTATTGGAGATTGGCAGGATGGGGCATCAAGGTGAGGAGTCCGAAGCACTAAGTATCCGGAGCCATTCATGACACCCATGTTTGTGACTCGCGAGAAGGCAGTGCTGAGGTTAGACATGTAAAAGCATTATAGTGAAAAAAAAGCAATGAGCGATGAGAGAAAGATGAGAAATCAAAGGAAGAAGGAATGTGGTATGAAATGTTTGGAAATTACTCCATTTCCCCGGATCATTAGCACCACATGGCCAAAAACATCCCACCTTAAGCCTTTTACCAATCTACTCCTTATTGAGCTTAATTAAAGTTCTCTTGATTATTGTTGCTTTGTCACTCATAAATTGTTTTTTTTTGCATAACCCTCCTTTTGTGTGTAGATGTTGCTTTTATTCACATCACAAGCATGGATTTGGTAACATTAGTACCTTTTTGAGAATGATAATTGATTGCAGGGACATATAAGAATGAATCTATGATGTTGAGAGTTTAGTTTCTTCCCTTGTATGACCATTAAAAGTATTGCTTGAGGACAAGCAAGCTTAAGTATGAGGTGTTGATGTGCGCCTAATTTGCCATGTTTTGCATTAACATTTATATCGATTTCTGTATGCATTTCATATCTTTGGGTTTGAATAATGTAGAAATTGTGTAGTTTATGCTTATTTTTAATTATGGATATCTACACTCGTTCTTGTTTAATTTCGAAGAAATCGAGACACTTTACGAGCAATTTGGAGAAGAGAGGAAAACTGTCAAAGTGCTCGAGGTCGATTACAGTAACTCAAGGTCGATTAGAAGTTGAGTTAGAAAGCATCGAGCAAAAGAAGAGAAGAAACCCGACAAGTCTAGTCGACGTCGACCAACCTGGTTGATAGCATGCATTTAGGTAGGCATATTAGGATGCATTTAGCATGATTTAGATGTGCATAATGCATAGTTTAAGCTAGATTTGCATTTATACTTGTGTTGTTGGTGGAATCGGAATCTACACGCTTTTATGGATTATTTCAGGTATATGTGGATCCGACTAGGAATGAGGAGGCTCATGGATGAAGGAAGAGTGAAGAGGAGGAGGAAAAGTGAAGAGCCCGGGAGCGGAATCGAAGTTAGAGAGCCTAAGTGAAGAACAAGTCAACAGAAGTTGTCGACAGACATGCTGAACTTGTTTCGCACTTTCTGGAGGCCTCGGTGGTCCGATTGACTATTATGACCATGCGTTGGAAAGCTCTTTCCGAGATTTACAACTTTCATGTTGACATCGAGACCAAATTCAAAACGGAAAAATTACTGTGAATAGTAAAAGCCGCCCCGCGGCTCGAAGCTCTGTCGAACGATTTCGCTGATCGCCAGGCTGCCCCGCGGCCTGTGGTGGCTGCCCCGCGGCCTTCACAGAAACGCCGATTCAAGACTGGACTTTACTTAGGGTTTTTATTAAGTTATTTGGCCGACTTTCTAAAGACTATTTAAGGTTTTTCTAGTTATGATTTTCATTGACCTTATGCACTTTACACCATTGTTGAGAGCGCCGTTGAGCATGAGCAACTAAACTCTCAAGGTTTCGCCTACAGTTTGGATCTTTGATTGTTGAATTGTGAGTTTCTTAATCTAGTTCTTATTCCTATTGCAATGTTTTGACTTCCTTGTGCTTAATTGCTTGAATGTGTTTTATTCTCTCTGGCCTGATCAACTAGTTAGAGTAGATTCATTCAATTGCTAGGGTTTTGTAGATTCCTCGTAGCGAACCTTAACCCAAGTGGCAATCATATCCCTTCAGGACTCGTAGGACTAATTGGATGTGTAGGAAGTTGAATACATGTTGAATATCGACTCGTAGCTTGATATTATGTGTACCTTGGTTAATTCATAATCGTAATGCTATCTCTAGGTTGAATCTTAACCGTGTTAGGGTTATTTAGAGATAAGGGTTGCTAGGACTCGTAGGACTAGTAATTTACCTAAGATCTGGACAAGGACATTGATAGGAAAAGACAAGAACTAGAGGCTGAAACAAGGATCGAATTCATCAATTGAAGTGACAAATTGTAGGTGAACCTATTTCTCTCCACTGCATTCTAAAACTAATTTCCTTTGTTTGTTTGCTTCCGCTTTGATAAAAGGCGGATCTTTTTCACACCCAAAAACCCCCCATATTCTTACTAGCGATTAGAATTGACACTCGAATTGAATAGATTTCCCTGTGGATCGATCTCTTACTTATACACTATACTAGTTGTGAGTTTGAGTATTCTTTGGCAAGAACAACGACAGGTTTTCCTCTTGTCACTGGTCGATGTCGAGTACAATTCTAGTCGACACCACCTCATGGAGCAAAGATCGAACAATTCGGAGAAGCCGAGAACACAAGACCTAGTCGACGCCGACCACATCTGGTCGATGTCGAGTACATTCCAGGAGCAATACGAGTCGAGATCGAGGATAAATCCGAGGAGGAGCTTTCTTCTACACCAAGACACGAAGTCTAGTCGACATCGACCACATCTGGTCGAAGTCGAGTACATCCTAGGCCAAATCTGAGTCGAGGTCGAGCTAGGAGTCCGAGTATTGATTACTTACATAGGAAGTCCGAGTTATTTATTTTATTTTATATTATTGATGTTTGTTACGATGAAGAGCAAGTAGTCACCCCATTTGTAGGGTCGGGGTGAGCTCGACGGTAGCCATGTAAGGTAATGCATCAAAGGTACAACTTTTATTGCGATTTCATCTTCTATCCCTGATTTGGGTGATTCTTCTACGAATGTAGCAGATGATCCTTATTTGTGTTATTGAAGCAAAAGTGATCTTAATGCAAATTTGGATTAATTATGTGAAAAGGGTGGTAACAATTAGGGTTTATGCGAAAGCCTCTATCTTCTTAATTGTTAATGATGAAAGTTATTTGATGAAAATACATGATTTTTATATCTTTGGCATGATTGTTACATGGTTATTGTTGTGGCGTTGATACCCCGACTTTAGGAGCTTTTAGTTTATTGAATTCAATCCATCAAATTCGTGTTTATTTCTGCTTTTATTTTTATTGCAAAAGTTAAGATTTTCACTGCACTGACACTCGACATCGACCACAATCTGGTCGACATCGAGTAACCTGGTCGACATGGAGTACTTTCTGCTCGACATCAGTTCTATTTTGTCTTCTGTTGTGCAATCTGTAGTAACTCGACAGTTTTAGTCGATATCGAGTACTCTACTCGACGTCGAGTAAGGCTTCTGGTCGATTTCGGGAGGATTCTAGGACTTGAAAGGCGAGCGCTGACACGCTTCCTCGTGGATACGATCCTGAAACCCAACCACTACAACGGGAGGGATTCTTGTATTTTATTTGCTTGGACAGGGAGTTGGTTTATATTTTATATTTATTTGATAACTTGATTCCCCTCCACAACACATGAGGTCCGGATCTTGAGTAAGCCCACATAGGAAACTTACCTAGAGACGCGCAGAATCCAAGCAATAACTAGCAATAGTAAGCAAAATCCAACCAGATCACAATCACCTAACAAGTTATACAGAGTATGCATAATTATATCTAAGTTATAAAGAGTATGCATAGTTATACCGAGTATGAAAAATCCAACCAGATCATACTTGTCCAAATCCATATATAAAACATAAGATTTTTAAGTCAACTCACAAACTTATTTGATCAAAATAATCCGGCATAGTTAGGACATTTCCAAAACCTCTTTTTAAATCAAAAGTTTAAATAACACAACTAGCACATCTTAAAATCTCAAATAAATCAATGGTCATAATTCTCAAATAATCATATAAATCACATATATAACATTCAACACCAAATATCATTTTAAACATTTAAATAAATCATAACATAAAACCAACCCAATCGACCAAAGAAAATGAACCAAACCGGCCAAAAGAGAAGCTTTTACCGCGACGAAGCACGGTTTTGCCGTGGCGAAGCCCTCCAACGAACTCCTCGCGAGCAAAGGACTCTCGCAGCCGCGAGTTGGCTTTCGCCATGTGAAACCTAGTTTTGCCATGGCGACGCCCAGTTTTAATGGTCCAAACCCATATCCTATTCGCTACGACGATGAGGATCTCTCACTGTGGCACAGCTCATCCTTGGAGGTCCCTGGTGACCCAACAACACCCATGTTGTGCCCGTGTCTTCGATGCGGCAAGGGCCACCATACCCGAGCTTTGTTCTGGTTTGCTGCGATGAGACTCATGTTCGCCGCGGCAAAACCTGCATTTTTGCTCCTTTGAGCTACGCTGGAGCTCTCTTATCTCACCCACAACCTTACTAGTCCTCACTATACCCTATCCTGACCTCAAGGAACATGTTAGAACATAAACGACACCAAGGGAAGGAAAGGAAAGGAAGGATGCTCACCAAGGTCTTCAACTCGCCCGAAAAGTGCTCGTGGGTGCTCGTCCGGCTTCGTTGAAGGTGGATCGACACAAGAAATGGCTAGGAAGGGGGTGAGGGGGTTAAAGTTCGACCTTTACTCAGATGAAGAGCGAAAGGAAGAAGTAAAGGAGCTTACCGACCTCGAATATAGAAAATAGAGCAAGAGGAGGAGGAAGAAGATGGCCAGGCGGCTCCGGGCTCTCCTAGGGGGTTGTTGGGTTGCTGCTGCTCATCATGGAAGACGAGATGGAAGCTGAGGTGCCCGACTTGTTTGGACACAAAAACAGGTGCTGGTGCTTGGTCTTTTTGGTTTCGAAAATAGGGGGAGTGAGCTCGAAGCTCTCGGCTTCACGGGTGAAGGAGAAAGAAGAAGATGATGGAGGTGTTGTGGAGGAGATGGAGAGCTAGCCGGGGTGGGGGTGGTGCTCGGCTGCAAATAAAGGATGAAATGGTGGTGGTGTCTCAGACAAACAGAAGGGAGAAAGAAAGAAGAGAAAGAAGGGGCTTGGGTTGTGTTTGTTTAGTAAGATGAATGTGGGGTTGTTTTCTCAGATTATAAATAGAGAGATTGGGGATTGTTGGAGCTGTATTCGGACTCAAGAGGAGGGAGTGATGGGTTGTTTGTCTCATTTCCAAAATAGGTGGGTACATGGAGAGGAAATAGGGGAGGTGGTGTGTGGGTGTTTACTCAAATTGGGTAAGAGGAAAATGGGTGGAAGCTTGGTCTTGGATCAACTCAAGAGGGAGAAACGGGGCTGAATTTTTGGTCTCAAAGGGAGAGGAAGAGGACAGGATAGGAGAGAAAGAAACAAAGAAAGTGTGGTCTCGGAAACACGAAATTCGAATACCTAAAAATAAATCTCGAAACCTGCTCTCTTGACCTTATCCCAACTCAACTCGATATAAACCTTAAAACCAAAACAATATTGAAATCCGAGAACGTTTCAAATCCTGAAATAAGAAACCGGAAATAAATCTATTTTTAAATAAAATTTCAAAATTATGCTAGAATCCGCTTCAAAGAAGTCAAAAAAATAAAATCATAAGATCGAGGATGAGGATAAGGATTTTCAAAATATCCAAAATTTTAGAAATTAAATCAAGATTAAATTCATATTTTAATAAAATAATATTTAAAATTTTAAGGTCCTTGCAAAAAATCCCCGCGAGGATCTCATAGTCAAGGGCGCGGGAGGAAGATCTGTGGGTGGTCCCAATGGAGGATCACAACATAGGTCACCGGATCAAGCCCGAGAAGCCCATTGTGAGGAAGATGGAGGCCCCGAGAGACCGGTCGCGAGGGCACGAGAGGGAAGAGGCGAGGAGGGTGGCTATGACGAGGGCACCGACGATGGAGATGGCGGTGAGGTAGAGGATCTGCTAGTGGATTTGGCAATAGAAGACTGATAATGCATATTTTATATAGGCAATATAGGTAGGTCTTAGGTGCATTAATTATTCATATTGCATGTTAATAGGCTTATTCATATTCTTCGTCATTTGGTATTCAAAGTGCGGAATCTACGATTTCTAGTGTTTATTTGTAGGTTATAAGATCCGACCTTGAAAGGCGGAGAAAGAATGGAGCAAATGGAGAAAGGAGAGCTAAGGAACAAAGAGCGGAAATGAAGAACATGGAGAAATCCCATCTTTAAGGTTCTGAGAAGTTGGAATTAATTTCTGAGGTCTTTATGAGAATCGTAGTGCTTGGAAAGAGCTTTCCAACTCATATTCTATTACGTCAATCAGACAAAGGATGACTCTAGAAAGTGCGTTACAAGTTCACTCTGTCGATGTTGTCAAAGTTGTACGGACGGCGCCCATCGTTCTCGTCAGATCCAGATTTGCGATATGCGGCACAGTCTATCTTTATGGGAACTTTTATATTCACTTATTCTAGGGTTTGGCCGATGAAAGGAGGCTATATTACGTCATATCTCAGTAGGTTTTCATAATTCTAATCATTCATTCCATTCCCCATAAACTCATTACAATGAGAGGATTTAAGTTTAGGGATTCAAGGTACGTTATTGCCTAGAATTCTTGTGGTTTTGCTATGATTGAAGACTTGGTTGGTTGATTGTGAGACTTGATTTCTATATTATTCATGAGTTTAATTATCATCTAGATTTTCATTAATTATATTTGTGTTCCTCTCCATGACTGGCCATCTAGTTAGGAAGTGCATCTATGCTATGAATCCGTTATTGGTTTCTCGATAGCAAACGAAGTCGTTGATTTAGTAATATTTTATGCCTTTGTAGTGAGTGATAATAATTGATCTATGTCGAGTAGATGTTATTAGGGCTGAATGGGTTATTCCTTTGTTTTCTAATTGCATTGAATTGATATGCCAATTGGTCTTAAGAACTCGAATCGTTAATGCTATTCTTTCGTGACATTAAATAAGGTGATTGTCTCCTTACAGAATAATCGATTAAAGGTAGTTGACATAAGCTTAGGAACCATATTGAAATCACCTCAAGGATCAAGTAAATCAACCAATGTTGCGAATTGTAGGCAAACTACACTCTTATCTTTTATCGTCTCTTTGCTCCCATTCATATCTTTATCTTAGTTTAGTTGCCTTATTTATCTTCATTCATATTTCTATCTCATCCTTATTTGCATAATTGATAAACACATTGCATTGAAGTACTTGTTTCTCTGTGGGTTTGACCCCTTACTTATCCGCTATACTAGTTTACTAGTTAGTTTGTTAGTTTGGGTTATTTCTTTGGTGAGGTGAAATCTAATGACGTTTCCCTTCCATCAAAGACATAAGAGATTGGGGCAAAGAAGAACGAGACGATCACGAGGGATACACCGGAGTAGTCGAGGCACCAGAAGAAGAGGTTGAAGGGTCAAGAATGGCGCAGCCATGTTCGCCATCTCCTTCGGAAATGCTGTCACCCCCGCGCGAGATGCGTGCGTGCATTATGCGCTCCCTTTTCAACTTCACCAATCGCAGCTCCATTGACAATTCCATCCAGGAGGGGTGCTCACCAACCTCGTCTCCAATCTCCATCCAAGAGAGGGACACGCACATGTTGGGATGATCTTCGCCGCTCTTTGCAAACTCCATGGAGAAAACGAGGGTAATTCATTGAAATATTGGTTTAATTACAAAACCAGTCACGAAATTTATTTATTTTTGAAAGCGGAAAGCAATTAGAGTAAACTACGCACGATCGGTAGTCCAACCTTGAGCATCCTTTCGGATGAGAACCCGTACTCCTAAATCTGTGATAGAGTTGTTATTAATGGTTTTGTGCTCTAGAAAGGCCAATCTATCTTCTACACTATTAATTCCTCTAAACACATGACGAATTTGGACCGTCTAAAATTGAGAAAGATCCATTAACTTCCCTAAACACATGCCTTTAAGTGCATTAATAATGCATAAGTTGTCACCTTCTATTTCGATGTTTTGGATATTAAGTTCTAAAGCTTCACGAATTCCTTCTCTCAAAGTTGTAGCCTCAGCTCTAATAACCGAGCATGGCGGGATACTATCCCCCTTCATAAAGACCCAATTTGCTTTATGAATCGGGATAACAAAGCCAATCGCGGAATTTCCGTTGTCTAGTAAGGAACCATCAAAATTAAGTTTGAAGTTTGGGTTTTTTGGTTTTTCCCATTTGATCCCTTTTTTATGTCTATTTTCCATGGTGTGTGAGTTGTTATAGTGGTTTGGTGTTAACTTTATATTAGCATCTTCCTTACCATTCTTAGCCATGTTCTAGTTGTTAATCTGTTCTTTGATAAATTTTGTAACATTACTGCTTGAAAATGTTTCATTTTTTAAAACCATTTGGTTCCTAAAGTACCAGATAGATACTCCACCAAATAGTTGTCATTTTACATGTTTTGTTAATGTTGATTAATTGTTTGAGTGTTTTGATAAAAGAATGTTCGTCTCTTACATTTGTATCCCATTTATCTAAGATTTGAAAGATTTTATCATCTATTTATTTGATAATATTTTTTATGACATTACACTTCATAAATAAATGAAAGAAATCTTCTCTATGGTGATTGCAGAACTCGCATTGCATGGGGACAACAATTCTACGTTTTTCTAGTTTACCTTTTGTTGGTGTTTCTCCTTGTGAAGTTCTCCACATGAAGTGTTTGATTCTAGGGGTGCAGTCTAATTCCCAAATCCAGTTAAGGTCGGATTTAGAGTATCCTTTTTTTGATGAAGAAGATTGATAGTTAATTTTGTTGAAAACCACCCATCTGGGCTTGGCCTCCAATATAACCTATTTGTAATGTTATTTAATGGTATTGGAATATATGTAATTTTGTTAAGTGTGTCATCATTTAGATGATTTCCTAGTTCACTAGCCATCTTTTCCATGTCCCATTTTTTTGTCATTTGTGATGAAATTGTTAACTTTGGTCATTTCATTTATCGAGGTTTTATTTCTAAATATTTCGATTAGAGGTGTATCTAAGACCCAATTATCGAGCCAAAAGTTGATTGTATTCCCGTCCTCTACTTGCCACTTGAGACCTAAAGAAAAAAGTTCTCCAAGTGACATAAGTTTAGCCCATTGCCAAAATGTCGAGTGCTTTCTTGTTTTGTATTGCATTAGGTTACATTCTTGCAGGTACTTCTGTTTCACTATTTTGACCCATATATTATCTGGTTCTGCCATAATTTCCAAAGTAGCTTAAATTGCAGTGCTATATTGATTTCTTCTGCTTTTCTAATACTCATTCCACCATTTTGTTTAGATTTACAAACGTTATCTGATGTCTCCAAAGTAGCCATGTCTTTATGCATATTTTAGTTCCATATTCTTTACATTTTGCATATTTCGGGTTGGGAATATGTCGGATTTATGTAGTATATGCTTATTTGTCAGAAATGGAGATCTACATAAGTTTCTGTTTAATATCGCAGAATATGGAAACATTTCGGGAGAAAACCAAGAAGCAAGAACCGGAGCACAAAGCTACTCGACATCGACTAACCCTAGTCGATCTCGATAAGACATGCCTAGACACCAGCCAACATCGAGGAGCCTATGTCGAGAAACTGAAGACGAAGAACCCGACTCCACACCCTACTCGAGATCGAGTACGGCTACTCGAGGTCGACAAAGACGTGGAGCCATGTCCGAGCATGTCGACAAGAGACTTGCCCGACCAGCCAAGCCAGACCTAGTCGAAGAACATTCCTACTCGATGTCGACAAGGGGTCTTCGAGATCGAGTACACCTGTGAGCCAAGTCCGAGTTTGTCGAGGACCAGCTAGCCAAGACGACGAAGCCGAGCCAGTCGACCAACTATCCTAGTCGAGATCGACAAGACCCTTGTCGAGATCGACGACGGTCCCAGAAGCCGCGTTACTCGGTTTGACGAACCCTACTCGGTTTGGGATTCCTTGGGCTCGAAGTTTGCCGATTCTATCCGAAATCATCAAGACACATCATGAAGGAAGAGATCTATCCACTTGAGACACTTTAGATATTATTTCCCTTTTAGATTTAATTTCCTTGTTACTTTTATTTATCATTAAACTTTTTAGATATACTTTTAGATATAGATAGATGTTTCTATCCTTGACTAGCAAGGTTTAGATGCCTATAAATAAAGCCCATGGGGCTGATTCCATCATTCAATTCAATTAGAGAGAGAAGTAAGTAGGAGAAAGAGAGAGAGAGAGAGAGTGAGCGGCCGATTGGAGTTGTGAAGCGAGAGCGGAATTGGCTTCAAGCGGTTGTAAACTTTGGTTTATTTTAGTGCAATTAGTTTTCTTTCAATCAATGATGTCTGAGGTTGCGATGAAGCGCGAGTAGTCCACCCACTTTTAGGGCTTTTAGGGTTGGGGCGAGCCCGACGATAGCCATGCATAATTGAGGTAAAGATCCGACCTTTATCAAGTTTTGAGCATCTCCTGCTTGTTTATGTGTTTATTACCCATCTAATGTAGATCCATAATAACAACTTGGATTGTAAACATGAAATTAGTAGAGACAATTAGGGTTTCTTGAAAGAGTTGTCTAATTGTTGGAAAAGGCGAAAGCTTGTCCTTGATGCAATTCACATGATTATCTGTTTATCTCTGCCTTGTGCATGCTTGGTTATTGTTGTTGCAAACCCCAATCTTGGAAGCCTTTTACATTAAGTTTAGTTCGAAATCCCAAAGCAATTGTTTTTACTTTCTTTTGTTTCGTTTTATTCTTTGTCTACTCGATCTCGACCAAGCCTGGTCGAGCTCGACTACTGATCTTCGATCTAGCATCGCTGTAGCTTATTCGTGCAGGAGATCGACAAGACAAACCGAAGTCGACAAGGGCTCTACTCGATATCGAGTACCCTCTGGTCGATATCGACTAGAAACTGCCGAGCTGCTGCGCTGTGTTCGACTGTCCGATCTTCTGTCGACTACCCTAGTCTAGATCGAGGACCCTGTTGTCGACTTCTGACCGTGAGATTTCACCGCTACCTAGGATCCGCTGACACGCTTCCTCGTGGATCGATCCTGACTTCCCACTGCTACATCAGGAGGAGGTCTTGTAATTATTTGCAAGGGACGGAATCTGGTTTGCTGTGATTTATTTATATTTTAATTTGCATACTCGACCTCCTCCTATCAACAAATTGGCGCCGTTGCCGGGGAAGCTATCATTCGCGCCTTAGGTAGTTGAATCTCACGTCTACTCTGAGTTACTTTTCAGGTATATGCGCCGTTCTGGTCAACCACTTGAGTTTGACGGCTTAGACAACCCAGAACGCCTTATACAAGCCCACGCTAGACTGAAAAGAGCCATGGCCGCCGCTGAAACACAAGAACAGCTGATTGCCAGACTTACCAGGGAACTAGCCACTAAAAATGCTGCTATCGCCGCTGAGAAAGCAGCAAGGGGGCAAGCAGAAGCTGAGCTTGCCCAATATCCAACTACAGTAGAGGATTATATGCATCCAACTCTCGTCGTGCCTGAATCGACAATTCTAATCCCTGAAAACTCCTTTGAAATTCGCACTCAATTTCTGATAGAGCTTAAAAATAATGCTTTTTATGGAAGATTTAATGAGTGTCCTCTTGAACATATTACCAATTTTCATGACATGTGCCGTACTCTTGCTGAAGGTACAACTCTGGAATTTGTCAAGATGAAGGCTTTTCGCTGGTCTCTCGCTGGGCCTACACTGAAGTGGCTTGAAGGGCTTAAACCAAGATCACTCACAACATGGGCCCAAGTAGAGCAAGAGTTTCTGAATAAATTCTTCCCACCTGCCAAGACAGCACTTCTCCGCCAGAAAATCACCGCCTTCAAACAGAAGCAAGGGGAACCGCTGGCAAAGGCATGGGAACGCTACAAAGAACTGCTGCGATCTTGCCCTACTCATGGTCAGCCACCCTACGTCATTCAGGAGATCTTCTTCAACTCTCTTGATCAAGTCACTAAGGACAGAATCAACCAGTATACTCGCTACGAGTATCTGACGATGCCGCCAGTTGACGCATGGGGTGTGCTAGACAAGCTCACCAATTATGACAACAAATATGGGTCTACTGCAAACTATGAGGAGAACTCCTATGCCAGGCCAGCACCATCTATGCCACTCTATGAGCCAGCAAAGGAGATTGACCCAGATGTCAGTGAGCAGTTCTACAGAGACCAGAATCGCAAGCTCCTCAAGCAAGTCAAATATCTATCTGTCAATCAGCCTTGCATCGAATGCGGATCACAGAGGCACACCACTACTGAGTGCCCACACACAGAGCAAGTCAGAATGGCAGAGACACATGAGAAGGCAGCTTACGCGGGGGGTCCAAATCGATACATGGGAGATCAAAGGTTCTATCAACCACAGTGGAACCAAGGTCCTCCTAGGAATCCCCCACCCTACAGAGCTCCAGGGCATCCAGCAAGGGATCAAAAGAAGGACGATCTGCAGCTGATCCTTGATGAGATGCGCCGGAATTATGCACAGAACCTGCAGGCTACAAACACCATCAACAATCAGCTCCAGAACTTCAACACAAAATTTGGAGAGCTAGACATCTAGAAGAAAGGCATTGAGACCCAGATGGGACAAATCGCTGCGCAGATCCCACGACCATCCGGACAACTCCCTAGGCAAACAGAACCAAATCCTAAGGGGAAGACTGGACACATCGCAGCTATCAAACTCAGAAGTGGGCATCAGTTACACGAGCCAGAGGTCGGGAAATAGCAAGGCCATGCAGAGCAGCAACTCGAGACAGAGCAGACTCAACTCGACCTCGAGGAGCCCGTACTCGATCTCGACAAGACCCTACTCGACACAGACCAGAAGCTGAGCTCGGACACCGCTGCGCAGACCAGCAACTCCAGGTCGACCACTCTACTCGATGTCGAGGAGCCCGTGGTCGAGATCGAGGAGCAGCATCTGGCCGACGTCGACGACTCTGCAACACCTCCGACAGCTGATCTGGCTCCGAAACTGAAAAAGCCACTGCATTTCCCTTCAAAATCACAGAAAGATCCCACTGTAGGTAGGTTTACCAGATTTGTTAATATGCTGCAAGAACTTAATGTTTCTATTCCTTTTACAGAAGCCCTGCAAGAGATGCCTGGATATGTCAAATTTCTAAAGGAAATCCTGAGCAAGAAGCGATCTATCTCAGAGATCGCAGGAGAATGCAAAGTACTCCACTTCCCTGAAAAAAGACCTGACCCTGGTAAGTTTTCTGTTACTGTGGGTTTTGGACAATATAAATATGATTCTCTGTGCGATTTAGGAGCAAATGTGAGCAGCATGCCTTTATCAATCTGGCGGAAGGTAAAGATAGGATGCATAGAGCCTGTGGATGCCAAACTATACATGGCGAACAATACAGTGGTCATCCCTACAGGTATAGTTGAGAACGTCCCTGTCCAGGTTGGTAAGTTCTTTGTTCCAGCAGATTTCCTTATCATTGACTGTGCTGAAGATCCTACTAGCCCTATTATTCTTGGTAGACCATTCTTAGCTACTGCAGATGCTAGAATAAGTGTCAAGAATAGATCGCTCACCTTCACCATAGGCGATGAGGTTTTGGATTTCTCTTTTGGCCCTGCAAAAGAGGAAATTTCATGGCTGGAGGTGAAAAACATCAGCAAACATGGGACCAAGCAAACAACAAAGGAGGGTGCCAACACTGTACTCGAGATCGACAAGAGCTACTCGATCTCGACAAGGGCCCCACTCGATCTCGACCAAGACTTGTCGATGTCGACAACCTCTGCTGAGCCACTAACTTGCCAAGAGCCTAAGTATGGGGTCCCTGTACTCGAGGTCGACCAGCAGTACTCGATCTCGACTAGCCTCAAGCCCAAAGTTTCCTGTTTTGGGTCCGAAAAGGTAAGTTCAGGTATGAATTCTACTCCCCCTCAGTCCATAAAGAAGTTTTTCAATAATTTAAGGGGAGGTAAGGCCCCTTGGCAAGAAAATCTGCGAAAACTAAGGGCTGGAAGGAAGAGAAAGAAAGAGAAGAGAGATGATGCGAGCAACCACCTATCAGCTAAGCTTGCATACTACCATCAGGACCTAGATGATCCAGGAGAAGGGCCAAGCATGAACAGGCCCCACAATAATGGTCCATGAACGCAAACGGAAAAGTCGGCCTAGCGACTCTAAAATCTAGAGCATGTATATAAACTTTATGAATTTTAGGACTTTTTGAACTTTTTGGTTTTTGTTTTTGGTTTTTGGTTTTATGTCTTTCAGAATATTTCATGTGGATAGTCTTGTTTCTTGTGCAATCTAACACTTTTAGGTCGGCAAGCATATAAGGATCGCGAAAAGTGGAATAAAGAAGTCCCTGAAAAAGTCAGAATCGACGAAGGCCAAGTCGACGACGACAAGGAGGAGAAGCCCAGAAGTTACTTGATCTCGAGTAGACGTACTCGACATCGACAAGCCAACAGAAGCTCCTCGACTTCAGAATCCACCAAACGCTGAGAAGCCACTCGAGATCGAGTAACATGTACTCGAGATCGACAAGCTTATTTACTCGACCTGCACTGATTCACCCTCCTCGATGTGTTATCCTGTGAGTTCCTTCCTTTACTCTTGTTTTTATTTTGATTTTATACAGTGGGGACACTGTAAATTTTAAGTATGGGGTGGGGGAAGGGCTCGTTATCATCATATGTGTTAGTCTTGCTTTTGGTTTTACATGGTGAAATTTAAATCTTGCTTTTTGGTTTTACATGGTGAAATTGAAATTTTTATGCATTCATGTTTAAATTTTATGCCTCTTAAATCTTTTGTCATAATTTAGTCTTGATTTTTGCATAAGAAAAAAATAAGAAAAAATAAAATAAAAAATAAAAAAATGAAAAAAAAATGCATGTTTAAATTTTTGCATTATTTTAGTTTTTATACCCTAACTTAGATGTCCTATGATGATAAATAATGATTGACTTGATCATGTAAATCCTATGGCATGTTTGGAAGGTTTAGCCTAAGTCCTTAAAATGGTTTTTTATGTGGATTGTGAACTTGTGATGAAATTGAGCACATATGATCCTAAGCTAAAGGTTAAAATCCAACAAAACTTGTCCTAGTGAGAATTTTGGCCTTATAGGGAGAACATTAAAAATCCCTCTGCTTTCTTGAGTGTATTTACTCTTCCTATGCATCTCTAAATGTTGTAATAGTTATTCAAAGCCAATGCATTTATATGTTTATGTTGATGAGAATTAAATGATGGAGGCACCTTTTAAGCCAATTTTATCCTCTCTTTACCTACCCTACATTATCCCTGCTTGAAGCCAGAACATTAGCCTGAGACTTTTATTGTGAACTCCACAAAATTTTCCTTAGCCAAATTGAGCCTGACCCCCATTTGGGAGTTAAGACTTAGAGTTGATGATTTGTGGAAAGAATGAGCTTATGTTGCATTTCAAGTAAGAAGGATTGTTGAAATTATTGAGATATGGGATGGTCTTAAATTTTTATCTTGCTATGCATATTATGTAAAAGGATTTTTGGCTCACATTATAAATGCACTAGTATTATTTTATTTATTTTCGTTTCAAAAAAAAATCCGAAAAAAAAAAGAAAAAAAGAGAAGAAGACAAAGTACATACTTTTGTGAATAAAGTGCATGAGCCAAATTTACCTTATTTCTTTCATTATTTTGCAAGATACATACTTTGGAGAGGTTGAGAAAGTTTGAAAGGTTATGTACTCCATTGAGACAAATTGGAGAGTTTGGTTGATGCATATGATTGAGAAGTTATGGTTTGGTTGTGTTGGAAGATTTAGGAGTCTTGATTCCCGAATTTTATTAAGCACCACATGGCCAAATAATTCCATTCCTTATTATTTCTTACCGAGCCCCATTACAACCCCGCCGAATAGAATCTTCTTTGAAGACTTCTATTGAGCGAAGTCCTCCTGATATTTCTTGTTGCATTTTCATAATTGGTTGCGAAGTGGATTTATGTTTAAATTGCAATATTTATGAGATTGTGTATGGAATTGAGTTGAGAGTTGATCTTCATAGCCTAAACACATTTGAGAGTTGAGTGGGTAAAACCCCTAATTTAGGGTCGACAAACACTGTCGCCGCCGCTTGCTTTCTCCGGTAGATTCACCAGGTAAGTGGCAGCCTCCTCCGAGAGCCCATACATCTCCTTCGGGAGCACATACATCTCCTCCGGGAGCCTATACATCTCCTTCGGGAGCCCCGACCTACGCCACCACCACCCCTCTATCTCCGGCGCCCGCCGTCGCCTACCCCCTTCCCCTCCTCTGTCATCATTGTGCGCGAGGGGCTCCAACTACGGCTTAAGCCGTTTGTCTCTGACTTCGGCCCGTCAATCGCCACCTACCGCCCTAGTGGCGCCGCCGCCACCATCGCCGCCGCCACCATCTTAGATGTGCTCTTGGGGGTTTTCCGTTTCCGGTCTTCCTTGGCTTAAGAAATCTGTCTTGTATATTTATCCAAAACCTAAATTAATTGGGGGTTTTCAACTATTTGTGTTCTCTTCCCCCAATTCTTATTTTGTTCTGCTTGATTTGTGTTAATCCACCCCTCCTCCTTCCTTTGGTTGGGTTGGTTGGGTGATTTTTCGAACCTAACATCTGTTCTCTTCGCTTGCCTTTTGGATTGGCCCGGGGTTCCCTCCCTCCGTTTGGGTTGCTCGGTGTCGGCGCCGGCATCTTTGGTGGCCTCTCCGACTGCCCTCGGCGGCTCCACCCTTCAAGCTGCTCCCCTTAGGTTTCTATCAAATTCCTTTTCATAGCTAGGCTTTTCTTTGGTCTGTTGCTCGACTCCACTTGCTGGATCTAAGTTCGGGGGTTGCGGTTCCGGCGCCACCTTCATCCGGTGGGCTTGTCGGCGTCGGTGGCTGCCTCTCCTGCGTCTTCGTCACTCCACTCGATCCTCTCCTGCTGCTCCTTGGGTCTTCCTTGGGCTGCTGGTGTTCTGCTGGTTAGGTTGGGCTTGCTTCGGGCTTGCTTCGGGCTTGACTTGGGCTCCAAGTTGTGTTCGGGCTTGCTTGGCTTGGGCCCCAAGTTGTGTTTCTTTGCCCAATGCTTTGTTTTGGTTAAAAAGACATAAAAATAATAGTACAAAAACAACTAATAAAAAAGGTTATGTTTACATATAATTATTTAATTCCAGATTATTCCCGCGCTCTTCGTCCTTCTTGCGGCAGTGCTTATTTTGCTCGTGTGGTTTGGAGTATGTCTGTTGGTTCGTGGTTAGTTTCGGTTGAGGAGCAGTTCTGCGGCCTTGGTTGATCGACGTGATCGTGTTGGTAGTGTTGGTGGTCTCCGATGATCCCTCATCCAGGTGGGGGGAACGTCGTGTGATCCACACTTTCCCAGGTGTCGCCTTTGCCTTACGAGGATTTCTGCTTTCCGTCTTTCCGGCGGCGAGACATCGTGTCAGCTAGAGTTGTCCCATGCGCTCGCTATCCACTTCTCCGCGACGACTTCCTTCCTCTCGATCTTGTGTCCGCTAGTCTGCTTAGGTCTTGGGTTTTTTCCGGTTGGGTGCTCTTTTGATGTATTTTATGTTATATTTTCTATTTCTTTGTTGAATGTTTAGACGGCTTGCCGTCTGTCGACTTTGTCGGCCTCTCGAGGTCCGGGCCTGTCCGGCCTCGAATTATTTCCTTATCAAAAAAAAAAAAAAAAAAAACATTTGAGAGTTGAGTGTAAACACATTATCCCTGTGAGGTTGGATTTATATTGCCTATGCCTATGGATCGCTCATATATGTGTGATGACGTTAAATTCACTTGTCTTACATTGCTAATACTTGAGATGTTGCTTTTGACAAAGGCAAAGACTTGAAGGATGTGTTGTAGGTCTTGGTTATTGTTTGGTTATTGCTTGAGGACAAGCAAGTCTAAGTATGGGGTGATTTGATGTCTCCAAAGTAGCCATGTCTTTATGCATATTTTAGTTCCATATTCTTTACATTTTGCATATTTCGGGTTGGGAATATGTCGGATTTATGTAGTATATGCTTATTTGTCAGAAATGGAGATCTACATAAGTTTCTGTTTAATATCGCAGAATATGGAAACATTTCGGGAGAAAACCAAGAAGCAAGAACCGGAGCACAAAGCTACTCGACATCGACTAACCCTAGTCGATCTCGACAAGACATGCCTAGACACCAGCCAGCATCGAGGAGCCTATGTCGAGAAACTGAAGACGAAGAACCCGACTCCACACCCTACTCGAGATCGAGTACGGCTACTCGAGGTCGACAAAGACGTGGAGCCATGTCCGAGCATGTCGACAAGAGACTTGCCCGACCAGCCAAGCCAGACCTAGTCGAAGAACATTCCTACTCGATGTCGACAAGGGGTCTTCGAGATCGAGTACACCTGTGAGCCAAGTCCGAGTTTGTCGAGGACCAGCTAGCCAAGACGACGAAGCCGAGCCAGTCGACCAACTATCCTAGTCGAGATCGACAAGACCCTTGTCGAGATCGACGACGGTCCCAGAAGCCGCGTTACTCGGTTTGACGAACCCTACTCGGTTTGGGATTCCTTGGGCTCGAAGTTTGCCGATTCTATCCGAAATCATCAAGACACATCATGAAGGAAGAGATCTATCCACTTGAGACACTTTAGATATTATTTCCCTTTTAGATTTAATTTCCTTGTTACTTTTATTTATCATTAAACTTTTTAGATATACTTTTAGATATAGATAGATGTTTCTATCCTTGACTAGCAAGGTTTAGATGCCTATAAATAAAGCCCATGGGACTGATTCCATCATTCAATTCAATTAGGGAGAGAAGTAAGTAGGAGAAAGAGAGAGAGAGAGTGAGCGGCCGATTGGAGTTGTGAAGCGAGAGCGGAATTGGCTTCAAGCGGTTGTAAACTTTGGTTTATTTTAATGCAATTAGTTTTCTTTCAATCAATGATGTCTGAGGTTGCGATGAAGCGCGAGTAGTCCACCCACTTTTAGGGTTGGGGCGAGCCCGACGATAGCCATGCATAATTGAGGTAAAGATCCGACCTTTATCAAGTTTTGAGCATCTCCTGCTTGTTTATGTGTTTATTACCCATCTAATGGAGATCCATGATAACAACTTGGATTGTAAACATAAAATTAGTAGAGACAATTAGGGTTTCTTGAAAGAGTTGTCTAATTGTTGGAAAAGGCGAAAGCTTGTCCTTGATGCAATTCACATGATTATCTGTTTATCTCTGCCTTGTGCATGCTTGGTTATTGTTGTTGCAAACCCCAATCTTGGAAGCCTTTTACATTAAGTTTAGTTCGAAATCCCAAAGCAATTATTTTTACTTTCTTTTGTTTCGTTTTATTCTCTGTCTACTTGATCTCGACCAAGCCTGGTCGAGCTCGACTACTGATCTTCGATCTAGCATCGCTGTAGCTTATTCGTGCAGGAGATCGACAAGACAAACCGAAGTCGACAAAGGCTCTACTCGATATCGAGTACCCTCTGGTCGATATCGACTAGAAACTGCCGAGCTGCTGCGCTGTGTTCGACTGTCCGATCTTCTGTCGACTACCCTAGTCGAGATCGAGGACCCTGTTGTCGACTTCTGACCGTGAGATTTCACCGCTACCTAGGATCCGCTGACATGCTTCCTCGTGGATCGATCCTGACTTCCCACTGCTACATCAGGAGGAGGTCTTGTAATTATTTGCAAGGGACGGAATCTGGTTTGCTGTGATTTATTTATATTTTAATTTGCATACTCGATTTCCTCCTATCAACATTATCCCATCTAATTAGAGGGTGGTAGTTTCCTTCTTTGTTCCAATAGAAATTTTTGTTGACCTTATCTAGTTAATAAAGTATGTTCTTTGGTAGGAAAAAACTTTGCATTGTGTATATAGGTTTTGCGCTAAGGTTAGTTTTTATTAATAAGCTTCTTCCCTCTTGGGACATGGAAATTGCTTTCCATTTTTGTAGATGTGTTTTTTGGAATTAATCACAATTTCTTCAAAGGTTTGCTTGTTAACTCTTTCATTGACAATTGGGCAACCCAAATATTTATCCAATGTTGTTGTGGAGTTCATTTGTAGATTATTTTGTATTCTGTGCTTTGCTTGGTTGGGGATGTTTTTTGTCGTTTGCCTTCGCAAATATAATAATGTCATCCGCAAGGTGAGGAATGGAATGGTATCACCTTGACGACATATTTTGATCCTTATATTACTCTTAGTATTATTGCTTTCTTTTTGTAGCATTCTAGCGAGAATTTCTACTCCTAAGATAAAAAGAAATGGTGAAACGGGACCACCTTGTTTTTAACCCCTTTTAGTGAAGAATTGTTCTGATGGACCATAATTTACTAGTAATGAGTAGGAAATTGTTGCAATACATTCTTTCATCCATTTTGTGAAAATGGGATCGAAGCCAAATTTATTAAGGATTTGAAAAATAAAATCTCATTCAATTCTATCATACGCTTTTTTCCATGTCAAGTTTAACCGCCATTAATCCTTTTTCCCCTCTTTTATTTCTAAATGAGTGAAAGATTTCATAAGCAATAAGGACATTGTCATGAATAGACCTACCAGGGATAAATGCCCCCTGCATAGGATGGATACGTTTGGAGATAACGGTTTTGAGTCTATTAGCGAGAATTTTAGAGATGATCTTATGTACCGTTGAACATAAGCTGATTGGTCTAAAGTGATTAATGGTGTTAGGGTTATCACATTTTGGTAATAAAGTTATAAATGTGTGATTTACTTGTTTAAGGAGTTTTCCGTTTCTAAAAAAGTCCTTAACCGATTTGGTTATTGTTGGTCCGACTATGTGCCAATATTTTTTATAGAAGCCATCTGGCATACCATCGGGACCCAGAAAATTTTCTGGTCCAATATCAAAGAGGGCTTGTTTAATCTCCACGTTTGAGACACTTTTAATTAGTTCTCTGTTATCCCTGTTAGAGGCTTCTTTATTAATTAAGTTTAGTTGAATGTTTAGTTTATTTTGGTTAATATCTGATATAGAGAATTTATTTTGGTATTCTTTTTTTTTTATTTCTTATCTGATTTCTTTCTCAGAACTACTCCGGTAGGCCATTCACATTGGTAAAAGATTTAATGAATTTTCTATTTCTTCTTCCGGTAGCCACTCGGTGGAAGTAAATGGAATTGATGTCCATGGATTTTAGATGTTTGTTTTTTGCTCTCTGTCTCAAGTATTGCAAATGGTAATTAAATAATTGTTCTCGTTTTCTCAAAAGTCTGTTTTCTTTGTCTTCTAGGAGATTGTTTTCTTTGTAGTTCATTTTCCACCACTTTTATTTGTTTAAAAAAATATGTCCAAAAGTTGTTTTACTCCAATTTTTTAGGAGTTGAGTTTTTTTTGTTAGGTTGTACATGTGAGTATCGCCGAAGTTTGGTCTCCAAGCTTGTTTTACGATATTTTCGAATTCTTTCTTTTTTGTCCACATCATCTCAAAGCGAAAAGGGTGTGGTTTGAAGTTAGAATTGTCGCTTATGTCAACCAAAATCTGAAAATGATCAGATGTGGAGAAGGCATGGTTTTTGGTGGTTAGATTTGGGAACCATTGTAAGATCTGGTTATGGACCAAGACCTTGTCGAGTTTTTCAAATGTGTTATCAGAACCTCTCTTCTTTTTCCTCCATGCAAACTCGTTACCAAATGTTTGTAAATCGATAAAGCTACACTCATTTTTGAAATCCACGAGTCTCTCGAACCTTGAAGGTTTAGTTTGTGATCCGCCTTGTTTTTCATTGCTTTGTTAAATCTCGTTAAAATCTCTCATAACTATGTATGGTAAGTAAAGTGAATTGAGGCAGTTTTTAAGGTCGCACCAAAAAAAAAGATTTTTCTTGATAAGATGGAGGTGTGTATGTAGCCACTAGGTACATGTGTTGATTCAAGTTAGAATTAGAGTATTTCAAACAAACGAATCGGTCTCTCCTGATAATCAAATTAACCAATCCGTGAGTCATCTGGTATGATTTCCAAAGGACACAAATTCCCCCCAATCTACCAGAGGTCGGGCTAAAGACCATGTTGTCAAAGCCGACATTTTTCCAATTTACCTCTTTTGGTTCGATTTCTGTTTTGGTGTCTACTAGGGCCATGATTTGGATTTGTTCAATCTTACATATTATTCCAAGGTCCGACCAGAAGTTTTTATGGCCTAGACCTCTAATGTTCCAAAGGCTAATCTTCATAGATCACCGTCGATTTAATCCTCCGCCAATTGTTAGGGAGCGGTAGGAATGTCAAGTAATCTGATTCAGGTAGTTCTTGGGAAAATGGTATCCTTGAACCAGTCATGGAATTTTGAAAAATCGCAAATCGACTTAATTTTTTTTTGATAATTACAGATAAAGACCCAAACTTCCAGGGTTGCAAGATTTTATCCCCAGCGAATGATCCAATGAGTGGAAAATCTCTTTCACACGTATCATCCCAGAAGCGATTGTATATGTAAATTATATCAATCCCCGAAGTGATGGACTTTATATCCCTTGAAGTGATGAATTTTAACACCCGAAGTGGATAAGTCTCATTCCTCGAAGATAATGTGCAAGCCAAATAATATTCATTCCTGAAGTGGTGAATAAATTAATATTAAATTTGTCCTTTTAGAGACAAATCAATTTTATTCCCTGAAAGCGAAAAAAATATATCGAAAATAATTTGTGCATGAAGAGAAAAAAAGTTATCCGTAGAAGTGGATTTAAACATATTTATTATGTTAAATCAATCTCATTCCCTGGAGTGGATGAAAGTATATACAAAGTATACATATAAATGATATTGTCTATAAATAATCCTTGTAGTGATGAACAACAAATATCATCATCATCGTGATGAAACTATGATTTTCATCCCCGTAGTGATGAATTTATGTTTATTCTTTTATTTATTCTTCATCTCTCAAAGTAGATGAACGGACTCATCTTCCAAAGTAGATGAACGGACTCCTATCCCGAAGTAGATGAACAGACTCATCTCCCGAAGTAGATTAATGTACACGTCTTCCACAGTAGACAAATGGATAAATCACATCCCCATAGAGATGATAATTATTTTTATTTATTTATTTTATTTATTTCAAAACAATTGTTGTTTATCTTCCTTGATATATTTCACTATTTTATATTACTGTTTACATAGTTTTATTATTTTGTTCATACAACAAAAGGCATGGTATAGTCATCCCTTGAAGTGGATAGACTTATAAACATAGATCATTCTTGATCGAAGTAATATATTAAGGGAATTCATAGAATGTTAGTCTCGTTCACTTCCTGAAGTGAATGAATAATAATAATTAAGATTGTATGTTTGCAGAAAGATTTATGAAAATCAATTTTTTTTTGTAAAAGATATCATTTCTTGAAGTAAATGATAAACTGGTATGCATTATCCACCAGAAGTGGACAAATAAAATTTGCTTATATGTTAATCATTTTTATTTTTAGTCGTTCGTTTATGTTCCATATTATATTGAATCAAAATATATAATTTTACTTATTATTATTACCTTAATCCACTAGATTGTAAGTTTTCATATAGACTATATTTTCATATTCTTATACACTCTAGAAGGGTATATGATCTTATTTTTAGTATTTGTACTCCCGAAGAAGTATATGGAATATGGATTTTATGATATATTCGGAACTATTTTTTCATGGTCATAGTAAAACAACCAATGTATAATCACAAAGCATGATCACAAGACCACTTCCTGATTGTCTTCTAAGCATGACATGAATCGTTCCCCTCTTGTAGATGGTGTAAAAGAGGTAATGGTTAAGCGCGCAACCAAAGTTATTGTTGTGGCTTATAACTAGGTCATTTTTGTACGGTTAATTCTAATGTCCCGAAGTACATTACGAATAAGGATAAAGTGTATCTAATAAATACACTTAGTTGGTCATTAAAGAAAATATCCAGCTAACGGCATCTGATTAAAGAAATGGATCCCCGTGTACAAAGTTCAATTATTAGAATATTAAAGATATGTGTCATACAATTTTGACACTTATTTAACCCATTGAAAGTTAAGATGCGATCCCCATGTACAAATTCACTTATTTAGTAGATGATAAAAACAGGTGATCTCTATTTTCCATTCTTATAACAAACTCAAATGCAACTCCCAAAAAGATACAAAATGTTACGTGGAGCATCAACAATTATTTATTAAAAAAAAAAGACATTAGAAAAGCTTGTATATCTTGAACAACGATGGATTTTACAATTT